>CM046658.1:208649945-209849945 GCA_025594165.1 Tamias sibiricus
ATATATCAGAGAGAACAGTGCAAAGGTCCTGAGGCAGAAGCCTACTTGGCATATTCAAGAAATACAAACAAGCCCAGTCTGGCTGGAGCAAAGGAGTGAGGTAGAGACAGGTAGGAAACATAGACTGCTCATGGGGCCAGTTCCTGGAGGGTCTTTTAGGACCCTGAGCTTTTCCTTTGAGTGAGATGGGAAGCTATTTGATGGTTTTAGCAGTGAAACTTAAAAGTATCTGCTTTAAGTTTTTACAGCACAAGTGAGGACAAGGTCCCAAAGTGCAGAGACCAGTAAGAGGTGGTTCAGGAGAGGTGATGGTAGCTGGTGATGGTGAAAGTAGTGGGAAGTGGTCAGATTTGGCACATAGTTTAAAGCTAAGGCTGTGGCGCATGATAGAAAGAGAGTTATAAGGCTGATTGCAAGGTTTTTAATTTGAGCCATGGGAAGGATGGATTGAGTTATTTTGTATGTATGGGAAAGAGGTTTTTTTTTTTTTTTTTTTTTTTTTTTGTAGTGCTGGGGAATGGAACCCAACGTCTCAAGCATGCCAGGCAAGCACTCTACCACTGAGCTTCATGCTCTTGGGCAATGGTTAAACCTCAGGGAGACAAGAGTGAAGAAAGCACAGCTATTGCCTCCCAGCAGCATAAGGTTCAGCGAGGGAAAGCAGAAAAACAGGCAGCCACAATACATCATCATTGTCGTGGGAGTGACTCCTTGTACAATCTTGACAAGTTACTTAAAGTCCCCAAGTCTCTTACCCTCATCCGTAAAAATGCAGCTAATAATAGTCCTTATAATAAGCTGCTGTGCTGAATACATAAAATAAAGCATGCAAAGCACTCAGTAGAGTGCCTGGAGTGTAGTGAGTGCTCAATAAGAGGTAGCTGCTATTTGTCATCATCTTCATCACAAGCTTTTGTGGGCCTACATACAAGTGTCCCCTAAACCCATTTTGGTGATGGATGATTTCCGAGAGAAAGTGATGGGTGAGCTGTGATTTCATGCAAGTGTTTGCTGAATTAAAGCACAATGCCTGTGAGTTTTGTCTTTCAGAGATTCTGAGATTTGCATTGCATCCGTGAGAATCAAGTACAGGAAGCAATTAGCCCTGTCTGTTGCAGTTGGTGAATTTCCCCCACCTCACTTTCTTATGTGAATGATTCCTCAAGAAAAAGCCAGATCTAGAAATCTTAGGGATTAGCTTCTGTTGAATCAAATAAACTCAGCTCTCTTCAGTAATCATTGTAAGGGATCTAATTGACAACTATCATATCCAGAAATTTTACCTTTCTTTCCTAAATCTCTATTGATCTATCTCTCCATTGGTTTTTGCCCTTCATAACCTCGTTACAATAATTGGTTCATAAAAATAGACTAGGCTTATTTGAGTGTCATTCTACTACCACCAACAAGTACCTTCAGGACTTTCCAAGTATCTCCAGGATTTTAGCAGGAAGGAAGAAAGGGACCTATCTGTTGCATATCTTGAGACTTTTCTCTCTCAGCCTATGAAACTTCAACAGTTGACTGAAACATCATGAGAGCCCACTCAAAATCCATTGAACATGTTTGCTTTAATCTGGCTTTCTTTATATAAACACTGATATTTTCATCTTCACACATTAGCCACTTCCAGGTATAAATTGTATTTGGTGCCCAAAGGGCAGTTCTTTTTCCTCATCATAATCCTTTGGTTAAAATTTTAATCCGTTGTGCAGTCATTTTCTTGCATCTTGCCTGTCAGTGGATGTCAATATGTGGAAATAGGAGGAGTTTCTGAAAAGAACAGTGTTTTATATTTTTATTGTGGGTCAAGTAAATGTGGATATGAAAGGATATCGGTAGGAAAAAACCCCACAGGAATATATTCTTTCTTCTTCCTCTTCCTCCCCGCCCCTCCTCCTCCTCTTCTTCTTCTTCTTCCTGTACAGGCACTGTTTTATTCTGAAGTAGAATCACGTAGCATTGGGTTGACATTTTCAGCTCGCATTACATCAACAGTCTGGTAATATAGACTGAAATCATTTGTCTGGTCACAAGAATAGTTCATCCTAGCCCATCTGAAAGTGCTAACAAATATCATCAATATAATTTCAATTGAAATTATTCCTAATTCTGTTTTTACTCATAAGCTTCCCAACCAATCTATACTGAACTAGTACAAGCTATTACAAAGCTTTTTTTTTTTTTTTTTTTTTTGGTAATGCTAGGGATGAAACACAGAGTCTCATACTTTAATGTACTCTATCACTGAGCTACTAAAATAAAACCATAAATAGCACATGTAATTTATATGATCAGTTATAGAGGAATTCATGTTGTAAGACATTTCCTTTCATCTACTCTATTTAGATCTCTTTGGTTGTATTATTTTTTCTTCTTCTTCTTCTTCTTCTTCTTCTTCTTCTTCTTCTTCTCTCTCTCTCTCTCTCTCTCTCTCTCTCTCTCTCTCTTTTTTGGTACCAGGGATTGAACCCAGGGGCACTTACTCACTGAGTTACATCCCTAGCCCCCCTTTTTTTCCCCATTTTTTTTTTTTTAAATTTTAAAACAGGGTCTTGCTAAATTGCTTAGAGCTTCACTAATTTGCTGAGACTGGTTTTGAACTTGTGGTCCTCCTGCCTTAGCCTCTCAAGCCACTGGGATTACAGGTGTGTACCACTATGCCTGGCTGGTGGTATAATTTCTAAGTGTTCAGACTTCTGGGTTTGATAGTTTAGTGATCTACCTGTTGGTCTCTTTCGCAAAGAGGGGTTGTATTTCATAAATGTTAGGTTAATTAAAAATAGCTTATGGTAGACATTCTCAAGTCATTGTTGCATTATCACCTATGAAAGGCAGAATTGTATACAGCACTCCTAAACACAGTCTGATAACACCAGAACCTGCTTAATTGTTCCTGGAGTTACTCAGGAAATAGGGGAAGGAGGATTTTTTTTTTTTTTTTTTAACCAGAAGCCCACAGCTGCAAAATTCATATTTTTAAACATCTACCAACCAAATCATCAGTCAATAAATATCTGGTATGGTGCTGTTTGCAGATGGTCAACTCTGAATTATTTCATGGCTGAATGAAGGAGTGGGTGAGTTTGAGTGAGGGTTAACTTAGCCAGAGACAGATGTCAATATACTTTAAAAAAAAAAAAAAAAAAAAAAAAAAAAAAGCTGGGCACGGTGGTGCACGCCTGTAATCCCAGCACTTGGGAGACTGAGGCAGGAGGATCGTGAGTTCAAAGCCAGCCTCAGCAATGGCGAGGCACTTAGCAACTCAGTGAGACCCTGTCTCTAAATAAAATACAAAATAGGGCTGGGGATGTGACCCAGTGGTCAAGTGCCCCTGAGTTCAATCCCTGGTACCAAAACAAACAAACAAACAAACAAAACCCCCAAAACAAAACAAACAAAATGACACTATGCATTTGAATAGAAGGTTGCTTTTTTCCCAAGTTCTTTTACTTATAGTGGTGGATTCACTTATAGATGTCTGGATTCTGACATCTATGTAGCCAGATGGATATCATCAGCCTCATTTTATAGAAGAGGCAATGGAAACCCAATCACTTGTCCAAGATCATACTCCATAAAGAGACCAGTCTCTAGATTCTGAAAGTGATGTCCTCCCCAGTCCTACAGAGCTGCTTTGTGAACACAAGACTCCAACAGTCGGATTCTGAAATTTCAATCCCACTTGAAACAAGGCTCACGAAGCACTTGGTGTGTACATTTTTGGGACTGGGTGTGGTTCAAATCTTTTTTTTTTTTTTTTTTTTTTTTTTTTTGTGGTACCAGGGGTTGAACTCAGGGGCACTCGACCACTGGGCCACATCCCCAGCCCTTTTTTTTTTGTATTTTATTAGAGACAGGGTCTTACTGAGTTGCTAAGTGCCTCGCCATTGCTGAGGCTGGCTTTGAACTCGCGATCCTCCTGCCTCAGCCTCCCAAAGTGCTGGGATTACAGGCGTGCGCCACCGCGCCCGGCTGTGGCTCAAATCTTTTTCTCTTCCTTCTGTAAGCCTTTTACCTGTTTTCACTTCATAACTGGAGTCTTGGCCTCTCTGTGTACCTCAAGCCTGATCCTCACTCTGGGAAACATGGACAAGTATTAAGTATGAAATCACCTTGCTATGGATTGCTCTCTGATCCTGATGGCCCAGTGTTTGAGAGAAGATTTCTTTTCCAGGTAATCCAGTCCTAAATAGTTTCTTGGCATCCAGAGTGTTAGTAGTTAGGTTTGTTAGTTACCCACTTTCTTCATTGTTGGTTTCTGCTCTGATATAGTGACTGATCTGAATGTGTGCATTTCCTGTACTTCTCAGTGTCTTGCCCTGAGTGCAGGGGTTTAGGATTCTCTCCCCAGGGTCTGTGGACCCCTCTCATCTCCACAAACATGCGTGACTTCCTCCACTGACCATGACTCCTCCACCGCTCTGGACTTTGTGGCTCAGCCCTGTTCAAAGGACAGGGCTCTCATAGTCTTGGGAAATCTTCCTCCTCTCTGAGACCAGGCCATTTTTTGCCTGGGCCCTCAATCACTCATGGAGTGACTCAGGTTAATATAAAGACATCTGAGGTCAGGAACAGGACCCTGCTGAGCCATACTGTAGTCTGAGGCAAAAGAGAATTGTGGACCCCTTTGCACACTTATCAGAATTTCTTCCCACTTGAACAGTGGCTAAACGTGACAATACAGAAAGTCCTGCATCACTCAGTCTGTTTGTATACCATTGCAACTCTCATAAACCCACCTTCAGGGACTTGGTAGGCAGAGTCTTGGAACTGCAGGCTGGTTGGAAATGACTGTTCCCTTTGCATAATGACTCAGGGTTGTGACACAAACAGTCTGTGTTCATGTAACATTTTTTTTTTTTTTTTTTTTTTTTTTTAATACCAGGGATTGAACCCAGGGGTGTTTAAACACTGAGCCACATCGCCAGCCCTTTTTATGTTTTATTTTGAGACAGGGTCTTCCTGAGTTGCTTAGAGCCTTGCTAAAATGCTGAGGCTGGTTTTGAACTTGCGATCCTCCTGCCTCAGCCTCCTGAGTCACTTTACAGGTGTGCACCACCGTGCCTGGCTCATGTAACATTTTGAAATGTGGTTCTCATGGACTTTCATGACTTTAACATTGATTTTTAAATTATTTTCACTAAAGCTGGGCACAGTGGCACATGCCTGTAAATTTTGTGTCCCAGGTAGTGCCTATGTATCTCATTCTAACCCTGTCAGACACTTCAAACTGGGCTTCATCTTTCTATGAGACTTAATCACCAAAAAGTGAAATCTACCTTCTTTCCACCGCTCTCATTTCTGGTTCCTTGTGTCTTTTCTTCTGTGTTTACTTGGCCCTGGGGTCTCCCACTTTTGTTCTCCTTCCCAATGGCATACTGTAGCATCACTTATTGTTAGCAAACTCTGCTACACCTCCTCATTTTCAGACTCCTGTCTCCCCCTCCTGGCCTCAACTGAAAACTGGCTAATTCTCTAAAAATCACTTCTGTAGTCATTTTACTCTCTCCATCTGAGGGCTGGATGTGTAGGAAGCAGATGCAGGAGAGGATGTTGGCTTTCTCCTCATTCCCCTTAGTAATTTCATGGCTATGGGCCCTCCATTCTCATGGAGAACATTCTCCTTTGAATCCTAGTATTCAGGTAGTTCTCCCCCACCTTCTCCTCAGGGCCACCCCTTGGTAAGCTGGACCGCATCACCCTCATTCACTGAAGGATTTGAGATTGATTGACAGGTGCTGTTCTGACATCTTCTTTCTCTGCCCCTGAAATGTTATGTAAGTCGTAGTTAAAAGAAGTCTGTGTTACTCTGTATTCCCAGTTGAACTGAGAGTTAATTTGGGGCCCTCCTACATATGGGATAAAATCTTAGCTCATTTACAAGGCATATAGGCCTGAATGATCAGCTCCTGTCTGAATTTCCAGATTCATTTCTTATTATTCTTTGTCATGTTCATTTTCTGGTTTTGCAATGTTCATTTCACTTTCTTTCTTTCTTCTTATTTTTATTTTTATTTTTATTTTTTTGCTTGCCTACATTCTATGCATTTTCAAAGAGACTATTTGGACATCAAAAAGCCTTCTCTGAATTCCCTAGAATTGAAGTGATGCCCCATACAACTTTCTGCAACAACAAATATTTTACATCTGTGCTGTCTGATGCCATAACCATTAGCCACATGTGGTTTATAAGCACTTAAAATGTGGCTAGCATGACTAAGTAACTGAATTTTTTATTTAATTAATTTCAAGTGAAATAGCCACACATGTTTAGTAGCTAGCATACCCGATAATGCTGCTCTAGAGTAGGTGATTGCTCCTTCTCCTGCTCACAAAATATGCTTCATGTTGCTCTAAGGTTTTTTCCCCTTATTATGCTACATTTGCTGTTTTCTTTGACAGTTCCTCCCACCAGATGGAGCCCTCATTGAGGGAAAGGAATAGGTTGCTACATGGCTGACCTCCATAAATAGCTGAATGAATGAATAGTGCTGTCTTCCTTATAACAGCAACTCTTGCATGCCCCCTGGAGGCTCAGCTGTCTGAATAGGCCTCTACTCTCAGGTCACCAATTAGATCTGCCTCTCCGCTAGGCTCACTTCATTCTTAGGAAACATGGGTCCTGAAAACAAAAACAATCAATCTCCCTCCTTGCCCCCCCCCCAAAAGAAAAGTTGGATAAAAGACAGAAATCATCTGTTTGAAAGCATCAGAAAGCTACTAAACAACTGGGAACTGAGAAGGTATAAATTTCTGGGAATAATAACATACTTTTGACTTGTTCCACTTTTCCCTAGATTAGCAACTAAAGTTCTACCTGGATTATAATTTAAGGTAATCGTCTATACATTTCTGGACTTACATTGGTCTCCTTTATCTTCTAGACTCATGTTTCCGTGTGCTGGTCCCTATAATTATACCCCCTTTGACTCTGTGCACATATGGCTTAACTTTAGCATATACCATAAATTACCTATATATTTGGCATAGGCCTTGCCTTCTCTCAATCATAATTCAATGTGCCACCTCTGAAGAACTGGTTTTAACTTTGGTTCATAAGATATACACATTTTCTTTTATGATCATGGTCATTATTCTCAATATAGATGTACTCATTCAAGAGGTTCTCCCAATGAACCCTTTCTACTCCTCTGTTAATGTTTCCTGGAATCACCTCCTTATATTCAAATCCTTCTCTTGGGAGCTACTTCTAGGGAGAATTCAAAGACAAGATCATGGGCTTTCAATTCTTGGCTGTTTTGGTAGTTTTCTGATGCTACCAAAAAGAATTTTGGTGCTACCAAGCAGGTGATTTTAAAAATTTAATTCAGTTTTTCTAGTTTTTGGTGGAAGAGTGGGCATAATATAGTCTACTATAGCTGAAAGCATGACCCATCCACCCACCCTTCCTTCCTTCCTTCCATCCTTCCTTCCTTCCTGCTACTTTTATAACCTGGTCATTTTACCTATTAGATTTAAAATAAGCCACGCAATTAGCTAAGTGGGAATTAGCATATGGTTCATTCTTTGTGCTTTTACAAAATAAAAATGTAAGCATCTAATAAATATCCAAACTGAACATTAAATAACATTTTATATAGATAATAATATATTTTTCTCCTTTATTCTGTTCATACTATAAATTGCACTGATTTTCAAGTACAAAACAGTCTTGCATTCTTTTTTCCCTCTTCTATTTAACTCTCTCTCTCTCTCTCTCTCTTTTTTAGATATTTATTTATTCGTTTTAGTTGTACACAATGCCTTTACTTTTACGTGGTGCTGAGGATCTAACCCAGGTGGAGCATGTGCTAGGCTAGCGCTCTGCCGCTGAGCCATCACCTCAGTCCCCTATTTAACTTTTATTAAAAGAAATGCTAAGGTACTGAGATGCAGTACATCATATTTATTACCAAAATTATTAACAAATGTGTAAAACTTATACATATAATTTTCTTACACCCATTTATTCTCTATAATACTGATTTTTGTTCAAGTAGGTTATCTATGTGTAGCATGTAAATATGTCTTGAACTGATCTCACACAGATTAGGAAAGCCCTCTAACCCATGCTTTTATCAGATATTTTATCAGACATTTTTTTATTTGGCTTTCATCTACTCTTAGGTTTGGCACATGGAAGAGACACCTACAGTGCAAAAGAGGCAGATTTTCTTGTTTCATTCCGAACACTTTTTGGGGGGGGTGTAAAGAGCTGAGAGGAGAACATAAGTACTCTAACTCTATGGCTTCCCATGAACCAACAACTTTTGGTTCAGCTTTGAAGTTGAACACAAAGTCAGTGTCTCTTCCTTCTCCCACCCATCCCCCGTGCAGGGCTGATTCAGTCTTAACCCTTTTTCAAAAAGGTTAAAAGAAATTCCATCCATTCCAGATGAGTAGGTTAATTTCACCTAAGAGGAATTTCTCAGTGTTCTTTTGTGTGGGTTGATTTCTACGCTTTGCTCATCCAGCAAAACTCTTACATGGAAAATAAAATTAAAAAGGGGATATGAAAGTAGAACTTGCTACTTGGGTTCATTTGCCAGTTCTGTATTTAAGATCAGAGCCTTTTATTGTGGTGGCAAAGTGACAAAGGCCTCAGTGGATGGGGAAAAAAGCCAAGCTTGCTTAACATTTTGGATTTCATGTTTTTGAATATAATGTCAGGGGAAAAAAAAAAGTCAATTGGAGAGCCACATCTCTGCTTCCTGGATTTCCTTTTGATTACTGAAATCAATCTAGCCAAGTAATACTGAGCCCCATACAACTTGAGAGCTCTGTTCGTTTCGCTCACTTCAACCCCATTCTCCCCACAGTATCGGCTCCTGTGATCCTTGGCACCTCTTCTGCGAAGTACCCTCCGAGGAGGTCTGAATTTGAACGTGCACCAGCCTACTGGCTTCCCTCACCCCTAAGTTGGTGAGGACGTCTGAGGTGGCGGTCTCCAGGGACCTCAACGCCAGCGTTGCAGAACTGTCACCCTCAAACATGTATGTCAGGAGGGAGTTGGAGGGTGGGACCCACAAGCCCATGTTGGCCTGGTAGAGTTTGGCCAGCACATGGCTGTGGACTGTGCTGTTGACGGCTCACATCTGAAGCACGTCGCGGGAGAAGCTTGCAATCTCGGGCAGCCGGCCCTGACACAGCTGGGGGCAACTCCTGCCTCCTTGTGGCGCGATATCAAAGGCCTTGGTTCTCCTCATCGTAGGTAGTGTATTCTTTGAATAAACCCAATCAGGATGTGATATATAGATTTGCTTGGCCATGCTTTTGTTTCAGAATTGTGCATCACATCTTGGCTGTTACCCCTTCATTGTTTCACTTTAACATTTTTCTACTAGTATTTCTGGGAATCACCTCCTTATATTCAAATTCTCTTGGGATCTGCTTCTGCAGATAACTCAGAGACAATATCATGGACTTTCAGTTGTTGGTTATTTAGGTAGCTTTCTGGTGCCTTCAAACAGGTGATTTTAAACATTTAATGTGACTTTTCTAATTGTTCTTGGTGGAAGAGTTGGTTGGGCATAATCTAGTCCACCTTAGCTGGAATCAGAAATTTAAACGTGTCTACCATAGAAAATGAAATGCCTTGGTACAATTTGGTAGAGTTTCTAATAGTTGAATTCCATTCTTAATGTTGATTAGTTCCAATTTCAAAGTAACCATGTCAATATAGTCAATCCTGATCTTTATAATTCATTCTAAAGGGTTATCTTGGAGTCAGATCCCTCCTGAGGAAGGCATACACTTTTGGGATTTCAGGTTGAATTGGGACTCCTCCCCTTTCCCCAGCTACTTGGATACTTTATCTGTACTTATTGTTTTCCATTCTAGCCTTTTTATTGCTTTTCACAGTTGTTGTCCCCTCTGGTTCCTCTGTATTCTCTTCAAAGCAGTACAGTCTGCAGATGATGAACCACATGTTTCATCTGACTTCAACAAAATCTTTTTTCTCCCGAACAAGAATTTAATTTCTACTTTTCCTAAAAAATGAGAAATATTTCTTTCCTTAATCACAACTTCATCTTGTATTTAATACATGGCTTACATATTTTTAAATTTAAAAATGATAACATTCCACTTTTTTAACTTATTACTTGAGTTATTTCTAATAATCTATAACTTTTATAAAAGCTGTACTTAAAAAGGATACATCCCATGTCACAGAATATTTTTCAAAAACAGTTTTGAAATCATAGAACTCTAAGAAGTAGAACATTGTCTTATTTTTTCCTCATCAGTTCTTCCCTTTCCCTTCCAGAACAATTCAGCTCAAAAACCATTAGATGGGATCAAGCATGTCAGTGACCAAAGTCAGGCATCAGAGTCTGGGTAAGTTCAAGCAGATGGGCAGGAAAAGAGATAGTCCAGAATGGGGGTATTAGAGGCTAAGCAGGGTGAGGAGGGCATGAGGGGGAACAAGGGCCTATCATGGGTGTCAGATCCTGAGTAAGATGGTGCATATGCCTATGAGAGCCCACATTTGGGGTTAGAAGCCACGTGGGGTAAGGAAAGCATTTGGTGAGGGGGAAGTAGCAGCTGAGTTCTGGGTGCTAGAGCCCAGGTAGGGTGAGGGGGGCAACCTGGTGGGGATGCATCAGGGCCTTTAAAAGCAAGGAAAGTGTTTATGTAAACAGGGGTTGGTTGAAGGAGCCCCAATTAGGGAGATGGCTATTGCGGTCAGCTGGAAGCCATAAGTTCCACCTGATAATAAGTATGTATGTGACGCACCTGTAAATGCACGTGAGGCACCCGCAAAGCTAAAGGTATATAACCGGGTGAAAGCAGTCGGAGTCAGGAGAAGAATGAATTCATTCAGTCAGTCATGCAGTCGCTCGGTTGGAAGAAGAGTTCAGGTCGGAGAAGAAGAAAAGAATCAGAGCGGCCAGAACGTAGGCAGAGCGGTTACAGAAGAGAAACCAGATAGAAGAAGTAATTCCTGGTCAGAGTCAGGCAGAGGCTCCCGAGGAAGAAAGAAGAAAGAAGAAAGAAGCTCTAAAAGTTAAGCTCTCTCTCTCTCTAAAGAAGAAATCTCTCTCTTTCAAGCTCTCTCTCTTTCTCTCTAAGCTCTAAGAAGAAGAAGAAGAAAAAGCTATCTCTAATCTTTCTCTCTAAGCTCTTTCTAAGAAGAAGAAAAATCTTTCTTTCTCTCTCTAAGCTCTCTCTAAGAAAGTAGAAGTAAAAGTAGTAATAGCTTTACTCTGCCTCCGAGTTTTCCTCCCGCGGCGCCGTGGCTGGCCATGACAGGCAGCATACAGTTGGTGCTGATGGAATGTTACTTACAGGGGTATTCAATAAGGTAAAGATGTTGAGGGTACTGGGTGGGAGCAAAGTTTAAATAATATCTCTAATCCCAAACCAAAAAAGAGTTTGTCTTCTCCATTTGCATATTTGTAACTTTCTTCTCTGATGGTGAGAAAGTGAGTTTATAGTTTTCATTATACATAGATGAATAGATGTAGAAATATAGGTTTGTGTGTGTGTATGTGCACATGCGCATATGTTTGTGTGTATATATATATATGTAAACTGCCCTACCTGAGGATCCTTGGATGTTAATATGCACCCAATAACAATGAGCATATCTAGCACTGAGATATTAATTTCTAAATATCACTTTCCACAAAAGGGATCCAGGACTCCTTGGAGAAGTGGTTGATTCCAGGGTTGAGGCAAAGAAAGTATAGGATAAATGTGACATGTCTTCTTATGCCAAAGGATGCAGAAGTCAGCTTCATAGTAATGGATTAAAATCCACTGAATAAAATAAAACCATGAATCAATATGATATAAATAAATGAATAAATTAAAAGATTGACGAGGAACAGGATATCTATATAGTCTCAGAGTGCCTCCTTATAAAATTCATATTAATCACAGAAAGGAGAAGTGTAGCTTTACAGTGGAGAAGTCTGGAAGATACCACCTTAATCAAGTGATGAAAGTTAATATTACTAATAATAGATCCTGATATAATGAGAACATGACATTACTTCTGTGATATCTTGACAAAGATAATGCATAATCTGGATCAAGTCATGGGGAAAAAACATCAAACACACAAACATAATCAGTCTTTCTCATATACACACTGAGAAATTCGTTTTTGTCATTGACTTCTTTTGATGTGCTACAATTTTCCAGCTCTAGGATATAATCTTATAGAAAGTTCAAAAATAGAAGGCTTCACATAGCCATTATAGCTGTTCATGAAGATTTACTTATAGAATGCAATTTAAAAAAATCTACTGAGCCTGAAACTCATTCATAAAGGAAATGTTTAGACACAAATTTTTTCCAAAGTGAGACAAATGACAAAAGTATTGACTTCACTTGTAAGCAATTGAAAGTAATCATGAGAGGAGGAAGTCAATATTCACTGAATATAAATGTAAATGTTTATGATACATATTAATATAATATGCAACATAATCAAGTGGCCATAAAACACAAGTCATTTATTTTTATTCTGCACTGTCTGAACTAAATTCTCAAACTGGCTGGGATCTGTTACAGAGAATAAGGTACCTTTTCCTTTTTTAAGTTTTGTGAGACTCAGATATCTTTCACTAATCAGACACCATGACTCTGAATCTGTGGTCAGAAATAACTTCTTTGGTGTATAGAATTCCTTAGTGGACCATTTCCATCTAGAGTCACTTTTTTCTCTTTTCTAGATTTCTGAGACATCCAATCTCCTGATTTCCTTTCTTAATTTATCACTAGGTCTCTCTTTTGTAAATGCCTCCTCCTCCAGCTGACTATTAAATGTAAGAACGCTCCAGAGCTCAGTCCTCCTTCTCCATCTACACCCTCCTGTTAGGTATGGTCTTCCATCCCATGACTTTATATACTATCTATATCCTCATAGAATTAAAATTTGGATTGTCAGCCTAGATTATTTCTCCTCTGCTATCATAACTTGTATATCCACACTTTGAATTAACCTTTCCACTTTGTTTTTTAAATTTTTTCTTTAGTTGTAGATGGGCACAATCACTTTATTTTATGTATTTATTTTTATGTGATGCTGAGGATTGAACCTGGTGTCTTACATGTGCTAGGCAAGCACTCTACCACTGAGCCACAACCCCAGCCTCTAATCTTTCCACTTGTATGTCTAACAGGCATAGCAAACTCAGTGTGATAAGTGATTTTCCCATTACTCCCCACTCATTTTCTCCATCCAAAAACCTTCCTCATTTGTTTGTGGTACTAGGGATTGAATCCAGTGCACTCTACTACTGTACTGTAAGCCCAGTCTTTTTTAAATTAAAATTAGGGAAAGAGTCTAAGTTGCCCAGGTTGCCCTTGAATTGTTGATCTTCCTGCCTCAGCCTTATGAGTAACTGGGATTACAGGTATATACCACTGTGCCTGGTTAAGCCTTCCTCATTTGAGTAAGAAGTTTCAATATCTATTGTTTTTAGTTTGTTTTTTCTGGTTGAAAACCCTGGGAATCCTCTTTTTTTCTTAAAATTTAGTCAATTCATCAGTAAGTATTCTCATCTTTGTACAATATAAAGCCTAAAGTTGACCACTTTTATAAATATGAAATATAAATATAAAATATAAAACCTAAATATAAAGTCTAAAGTTGACCACTTTTCACTCTTGGTGGAACTGTCGCAACCCTGCTCAAGACTATTGGAAATCTCCTAACTGGTCATCTGGTCTCAACTGTTTGAAGCAAAAAAAAAAAAAAAAAAAAAATCACTCATCTAGTTAAAGCACTCGTGGCTTCCTGGAACAATTAGAATAAAACCCATACCCTATCATGACCTAGAAGGGCTGGCATAATTCAGCCTTTAACAAACTTGTTGACTTCATTTTTCTATACTTCTCTTGTTCACTCATCTTATATTAGTTTTTCTGTTGCTGTTGTAAAAAATTACAACATACATTGGTGACCTAAATAATATTCTCCTACAGTTCTGGAGGTCAGAAATTCTAAATCAAGCTATCAGTAGGCCTCTGCATTTTCTGTAAGTTCTAGGTGAAGAGTCTGTTTATTTGCCTTTTCTAGCTTTCAGAGGTTACCTGTAGTCCTTGGCTTGTGATTCCTTCTTCTCTTTGCCAATCCAACAGTGTAACATCTTTTGTTCTCAAACTCTCTTGCTTCCCTCCCGTGAGGGCCCTTGTGATTATGTCAAGTCTAGATAGATAATTCAGGATGGTGTCTTCATCTCAAAATCTTTAGTTACATCTTCAAAGTCCCGTTGCTCATTAAGGTAACATTTTCACAGCTCCCAGTTATTAGGATGTGTCTTTTGGGAGGGCATTGTTCAGCCTACTCTACTGCTCTAGCACCACTGACCTTTCTGTTTTTCACCCCAACCAATTTATTCCCATATCAGAGCCTTTGCTCTATTGCTCATTCTGCTTAGAATGTTTTGTCCAATCAATGTATAGCTGACTCTTGCTCAAATGCCACTCCTCTGGGGAGGCCTTCCTGAGCATTTCATAAAAGAAGGCTCTCCTGTTACCACCCACCCTTCCTTTCTTCAGTCCTCCCTTCCTTCCTTTCTTTTTAAAAATGTTTTTGTTAGTGCATCCTAGTTATACATAGTATTGGGGTTCATTTTGACAT
This sequence comes from Tamias sibiricus, assembly GCA_025594165.1. NCBI lineage: Eukaryota > Metazoa > Chordata > Mammalia > Rodentia > Sciuridae > Tamias > Tamias sibiricus. The sequence goes on from CM046658.1 coordinate 208,664,545, forward strand.
ATTCATACATGCATGGAATATAACCGGCTCAATCCCCAGTTCTTCCACTTTCCCTCCCTTCCTCATTCCCCTTATTCCCCCTCCTCTTTGCTACTGGTCTTCCTTTAATTTATTTATTGTTTTTGTATTGGTGCCACCCTTTCTTATACTACCTTATTTATGCCCTTTATTTGTTCCTGATAATATATGATTCACTGCTAGAGGGGAACATTTTCTCTTCACTTCTCTGATTTCCAGAAGGATGGCATTTTTCTTAACACTTCTGGCCTTTTGCTTCATCCCTTTCTCCTCCCTACAGATAGGTCAATCTGAGGAGGGAGTTTGAGGAGGAGCTAGGTACAGGTAGAGGAGCTGTTCTGCAGCTCTTCCCTTTGGGATCTGCTTGCCTGCAGAGAACACTTATTCCCAATTATATTCACCCATGTATAATCATACGGTTATAGAATGTGTAGATTGCATAGATTTCTCTTTCTAGAAGCTTGCCTTTGGCTATGGTGGACAGAAATGTCACAGAAGAGGAGAGAAGTCACTCATTTTGAATTTAGGATCAACCTGAACATTTAAAAATATTATTGGAAAGAATGACTAGCAAGGAAGAGGTGGTTTTCCATGAAGTAGGAGGGAAGGAGGGAATGATGGGTAAGGTGTGAGGATGACACAGAAGGTTGAGGGAGTCCTTCTCTAAAACAGGCTAAGGCCCTGATAAGAGGAAAGGCCCCTGATAAGAGAAATGAGGAAGGGTTGGAACTGGGGACTCCAAGGGACAGTATAGGTTAGAAAACAATTGTAGGAGCAATAGGAGATGGAGCTGTTTGCGGACCATTGACTCGCCTGTGGTTGTCACAATACTTTGCCCGTAGGAGGTGGTCAATAAAATGAATTGAATGAATGAGTAGAGATATGTGCAATGATTCTTGAGTAGCACAAAAAAATATTGGCTACCTTTCTGCAGAGGATGGTTTCTGAGTTGTTGAGCTAGGTGGTGCTAAGAACAAAGTGCAGAATCATACTTGATGATTATTTGTAGCCATTATGTGGGTGATCTCACTTACCCTTAGTCCAGCTTCTGAGAGAAGGTGGGACAATCTGTCCTAGAAAATAGGCAGGTTCAGAGCAGAAGTCAGCTGAAGTGGGGGAAAGAAGAGTATAGCTCGACAGCTCTTCTGTGATTGCTGTGAATGCCAGGAGTTTGAAACCTGGTCACACCTTGATTCTAATCATATATTATAAAGCAAACCAGAATTGTTTTAAGTCATGATGTAATCTGAGAATAATAAGTTCAACAATATGACCTCATTCCAAATGGGGTCAGTTTAAATTTTTGCTGTATTTATCGAATTGAGGTTCAGACTTCAAGGGAATGAGATAAAGGGATGGAGGTCAACAGAAAGGGTGAGAAAAATATCTCAAAATGAACTATTGGGCATTCCATTTAAACAAAAATGTGATTGTGGCTAGCCAGAAAATGATCATAATGGTTGTACAAAGAAAATTGTCATAAAGGGAAGGATTTAAGTAACTTTTCATTATTTGGCAATGTTTTTAAATTTGGCTGCATCTGACATTAATGGGAGAAGAGAGAAAGCCAGCCCATAATTCTGGAACTAAATTAAAACAGTTCTTGAAGCATCTAAAGATTTTGATCTTGGGGCGTAATTGCTTTTTGTTTCAGCTCACCCAATTCAGTGGGCAAAGTGAAAAATCACTGCTGCAAGTCATCCAAGTGGCGGGTTTTGGTTTCCATACTTTTGATTTAGGAAAAAAAAAAAAAGAGTTCTTCTAACCTCTACATCTAAACAGAATGGCACTATACAGTTTAAATGTACACAACCCACACACCCCATGTGTTTGGTAGGTGTCCAAGGATACCTAGTTCATGGTCCTGACATACAATGAAGGACACAGCATGATAGGACATCCCAATAGAGCTATTTATGGGATACTAGTGCATGCCATTTTCTTTAACTATCACCTAATTGATCTGGATGTTTTTGGACTCTGCCATTTATTTCAACATTAAATTACAGGCTTTTAAAACCAGACTGTTGTGCCTGGAGATTGAGTGGTTTCCTATTACTCACCTGCCACTGCTTGGGAAAATCATCTGAGGAAATGTAATGAGATCACTGGGGCAACCCCTTTTCAAGGCTAATTATTTCAGCACACTCTATATTGCCTTGTTATTTTTAACTTACTAACATTAGCTTTCTTCTTCCTAAGGCAACTTGTGTCTGCTTAATTTCCCTGACTGTCAGAAAGGCAAATTGTAATTTAATTTTTTTCTTATTTACTGGGAAACTATAATCCTAATGTCCAGCCCTGTTTTCTCTTTTCTAGTGTTTGATTTTCTTAGAGTAGGAATTAAGTGTGATCAGTACAAGATGATATTACAGGAGCAGGCTGGACTCATTTTCAAGAGGCTCAACCTTTGGGAGGCACAGACTATTGGGAGAGGTGGCTTCTATTCTAGTGGGACAAAAGTGGCCTCCTAAGTCATCTTTCTGCTCTGCCATGGCCCCTTCTCTAATCGATTCTCAGTCCAGAAGTCAGGGTGATTCTGTTAAAACATCAGTGGATATTGTCAGTTGCTATGGTTTGAATGTGTCGCTTCGAAAGTCAGTGTATTAGAAACTTAATCAACAAATCCATGTTAATAGTATTTGGAAATGGGGCCTTAGGAAGATAATTAGAATTAGATGAGGTTATGAGGTTGGGGCCCCCACATGGCATGAGTGATTTTATGAGAAAAGGAAGAAAGATTTGAGCTAGTATACTTGCTCATCTTATCATGTGATACCCTCCACTATGTTATCATGCACCAGGAAGTCCCTCACCAGATGCTGAGCAGATAGATGATGGTATCATGCATTTGAACTTTCCAACCTCTAGAACTATAAGAAATCAGTTTTTTTTAAAATAAGTTTAAATGTCAAACATTTTGTTATAGCAGCAAAAAATTGACTAAGACATTAGTTCTTTACATAAGACCCTCCATGGCCTATCTTCCTGACCTTGTCTCTTACTACTTTCTCCTCTCCCATTCCGCATCCACCATGGACTTACTTCCTACTGCTTTTTGAACACATCAGGCATGTTCCTGCCCCAGCACACTGCCTTTGCCAGTTCCTCTTCCTAGAATTCTCTTCCCCCAGATGTCCACATATTTCTCTTGTGATTTTAAAGCTTTACTCAGTGAGGCCCTTCTTTTTTCTCTCTTTGTTCTAATTAGTTATTCCCGACAGTAGAATGCATTTTGAGACATCATACATAAATGGAATATAACTTCTCATTCTTCTGGTTGTACATGATATAGAGTTATACTGGTCATGTATATATACAATAGGGTAATAATGTCCAATTCATTCTACTATATCTCCTATCCCCACACCCTTTCCCCTCCTTTCACTCCCCTCTGTCTAATATTCTTTCTTAGCTGGCTCCCCACCCCTGCATTGTGTATTAGCATTAGCAGATCGGAGAAAACATTTGACCTTTGGTTCTCTGGGATTGGCTTATTTTGCTTAGCATGATGTTCTCTATTTCCATCCATTTACTGGCAAATGCCCTAATTTCATTCTTCTTTAAGGCTGAGTAATATTCCATTGTATATACATACTACAATTTCTTTGTCTGTTCATCTGATAAAGGGCACCTAGGTTGGTTCCATAGTTTAGCCATTGTGAGTTGAGCTGCTATAAACATTGATATAACTATGTCACTGTAGTATGCTGATTTTAAGTCCATTGGGTATAAATTGAGGAGTGGGATAACTGGGACAAATGGTGGTTCCATTCCAAGTTTCCTGAAAATCTTCATATTGCTTTCCAGAGTAGTTGCAACAATTTTCAGTTCCACCAGCATTGTGTGAGTGTACCTTTTCTCCCATATCCTTGCCAACATTTATTGTTGCTGTATTCTTTTTTTTTAAAACAATATTTATTTATTTACTTTAGTTGTACACAATGCAGTGCATTTATGTTTACGTGGTGCTGAGGATTGAACCCGGGCCGTGCACGTGTGAGGTGAGCGCTCTGCCACTGAGCCACAACCCCAGCCCATTGTTGCTGTATTCTTGATAATTGCCATTCTGACTATAGTGAGATAGAATCTCAATGTAGTCTTGATTTGCGTTTCTCTAATTGCTAGAGATGTTGAGCCCTTTTTCATTTGTTTGTTGATTGATTGTATTTCTTCTCTTGAGAAGTATCTGTTCAGTTCCTTAGCCCCTTTATAGATTGGGTTATTTTTTTTTTTTTTGGTGTTTTTTGAGTTATTTATATATCCTGGGGATGAATGCTCTATCTGAGGTGCATGTGGTAAAGATTTTCAGTGAGGCCCTTCTTGTCCTCCCTATTTTAAGTTTCAAGCAATCACCCCAACTGTGGTCTGTAATCCCTCTACTTCCCTGTTACTTTTCTCCATATCAGGTGCAGTCTTTTATCTCACTATGTGAATTACCTTTTTTTGGCACCAGGGATTGAATCCAGGGGCACTTAACCACTGAGCCACATCCCAGCCCATTTATTTTTTTATTTTGAGACAGGGTCTTGCTAAGTTGCTTAACTAGTGTCTCACTTCTGGAAGTCCAGAAATGACTTTGTAACATTGTTTTTCTTTATTAACGTTTCTTATTTTTTAAAGATGAACACAATATCTTTATTTATTTTATTTATTTTTATGTGGTTCTGAGGATTGAACCCAGTGCCTCATGCATGTGAGGCAAGTGCTCTACCACTATAATCCCAGACCCTTATTAACATTTCTTAATGGTACAAATTAATGGGTTTCACTGTGACATGCATGTATATCCATATACACATGGGTATATATATATACATATATACATAAATCATGCATTGATTGTGTCTACTCTCCCCACCCCTATCCTTCCCCTCCGAGTTCCTAATAGGTCCTCTTCTACTTTAAGATCATCTTTTATTTTTATTTACTTATTTATTTTTAAAAATATTTCTTTAGTTATAGGTGGACACAATATATTTATTTATTTATTTTTATGTGGTGCTGAGGATTGAACCCAGTGCCTCATGCATGTGAGGCAAGTGCTCTACCACTGAGCCAGAACCCCAGCCCTCATCTTTGATTTTTGTATTTACTTAATTTTTTTTGGTTTCCACATATGAGAGGAAACATATGATACTTGTTATGGTTCAGATATGAGGTATTCCCCAAAAGTTCATGTGTAGGCTGTGAGAGTCTTAACCCAATCAGTGAATTAATCCCCTGATAGGGATTAACTGAGTAGAAACTGAAGGCAGGTAGGTTGTGGTTGGAAGAGGCAGGTCATTGGAGACGTGCCTTTGGGGTATATATTTTGGCTGGTGGATTCTCTCTCTGCTTCCTGGTGCCATGTCCCCAGCCACTTTCCTCTGTCGCACTCTTTTTCCATGATGTTCTGCCCACACCTGGAACCCTGAGGAATGGAGTTGGCCTTCCATGGACTAAGACCTCTGAAACTGTGAGTCCCCAAATAAACTTTTCATCCTCTAATTGTTTTTGTCAGGTCTTTTGGTCACAGCAGTGAGAAAGCTGACTAAACACTTATTGTTCTGTGTCAGGTTTAACATAGTGACCTCCAATTCAGTCAGGCTTCCTGAAAACGATAGGATTTCATTTCTTCTTTATGATTGAAAAATACTCAATTATGTATCTATACCATATAAATTCATACATCTGTTAATGGGCATCTAGCCTGATTCCATATCTTGGCTGTTGTGAATAGTGCTGCAGTAATGGTTATACAGGTATCTATTTTGTATGCTGAATTCATTTTCTTGGGGTATATACCCAGGAGTAGTATAGCTATATCATATAGTAGTTCTATGTTTGAGAAAATTCCATACTGCTTTCCATAGTGACTTACTAATTTACATTCCCACCAACAGTATATGGGTTTCTTTTTCTCTTTGTCTTTCTTAATACCTTCTGGAGTCTCCCTTATCCATTGGCAATCTGATAAGTATTTGGCAATTGGCTCTCCAAAACACAAAAGCATCCTGGTTTGTAGCATTGATAAATTTCCATGTTGTAAATACTCCTGTTTCATCTATTTCAGGTTTCCAATGTGATGTCACTGAATGTGAAGTTGGGAAAATATGCTCAATAAAACACCAAATGTTATTTTCATCATATAGATAAAAACAGGTATAAATAAAGAGTATAGACAAATTAGTAGGAAGTAATGATATTTGAGTATTTACTCCTTTTGCTTTGAATATAATTTAGCTACAAGTTTTTATAACTTAATTTTTATCAACCAGATAACAGAGTTCCTGAAATTTTAACAAGTGGCCCTTACAAGCCAGCTCTAGCACAATACTGTTTTATCATCAAGTGATATCATTGAAGAAGAAGATGGTGGAGTAGAGGAGGTTGCTTTCCAAGCTGCTTCATGACATGAGACCAAGAAAGCAGATAAATAGCTTCTCAGTGAGGCTGGTGAAAGGGATTTTACTGGGATTTAATACTGTACTTTCAGAAGAGCTTGGGACTCAGAAGTTTGGATATAATAAAATATAAGAAGAAAACCCACCATTGGCACCAGTGGCTGTCAGATCTGAACCACCGTGGGCAAAGTGGTGAGAGGAACTGAGACAACCTGCATTTTCAGGTGGCACCGTGGTGTGTCCTGGTATGGAGAAATCCTCTGATTTCAAAGACATTGCCAGACTGATCCAGAGGGTGAGCTACACTGCACTATGTTCTCATGTGGGAAAGTTGCCACACGCCTGCTGGTTGTCCATGGAGAGCTGAGGTAGCAGCCATATTCTTGCTATGCTTCAGTGGCCGGTGACTGTGGCAGCAAGTCTAGGAGCGCAAACCTGTGTAATCTAAGTTGGATCTGAAAACCAGACCTAGCAGATGCCTACCACCCTACTCAGAGTGTGCCTAGGAGACCAGAAGAAATTCACATGCAAAGATTGTTTAATCCAAAGGAATATGGGTCATTAAGACCCAAGTGATCCTGGGTGCCTCTCCCCCATTTGAGTCTGGTGGCTTGCAGGACCAGCTGGGACAGGACAGGAATCCAATAGGGTGGGTAGGGGTGACTGCTCTTGGTACTGAGCCTGTGAGGCTGGGAAGGACAGGACTCATGGGTAGTGGGAGGGGTGAAGGGATTGACTCCTCCACTACATTGTTGGATCCCAGGGGAGGTTCCTGGGATGCAGTCTCCCAGTATGGATCAGCAGCTGCCAGGCCCTAGAAGTGTGAGATTTAAATTCTTCAGACCAACTACCATTCAACGAAGCACCTGGGGCCTACCTAGACCTAAACCTTGCCTTCAGGAACTCCGCCTATAGGAACTCTTCTCACAGAACTCTACAGCGACCTCAGCCTGAGAGTGGAGCAAGCAACACTCTCCAACCTGCTTTACCTCATACTGCCGAGAAGGGAAACTAAGAATTAATTTGAACTCCAACTGGCAACTTGATGAACAACACAAAGAAGAATGACTTGACAGCTTTCGGCTAACTACACTTGTACATAGTACATACCTCAAGAAAAAACGGAAAGAAAGACATTTGGGAACAGACAATGAACATATATTCTCATTGACAATTATTGACCACTGTAGTGGAAATAATTTCTGAATTATTCATAAAAAAGGAACTTTTTAAAATTTTTAATTTTTTTAAAAATATTTTTTGAGTTGTAGATGGACACAATGCCTTTTTATTTTGATTTTTATTTTTTTTAATTTTTAAAAATATTTATTTATTTGCTTTAGTTGTGCACAATGCGTTTATTTGTACATGGTGCTGATGATCGAACCCAGGCCGCGCACGTGCTAGGTGAGCGCTCTACCACTGAGCCACAACCCCAGCCCCTATTTGTTTATTTTTATGTGTTGCTGAGGATCAAACGAAGTGCCTCACAGGTATTAGATAAGCACTGTAGCACTGCACTACAACCTCAGCCCCTAAAAGTTTTAATTTTTTATTTTTCTCTCTCTCTTCTTTTGATTGTGTGCTGAATGGTTTATGGACATTTATACATATACATATTTGTCTCACTTTTCTCATTTCTAGTGTTTTTTGAAGGTAGTTAATTTTCATGAGTGTATTTTGAGGGCTAGGGTTTTTGACCAGTAGATTAAAAAAAATTTTTTTTAGTTATATGTGGACACAACACTTTCATTTTATTTATTTATTTTTATGTGGTGCTGAGGATCGAACCCAGAGCCCCACACATGTGAGGCAAGCACCCTACCACAGAGACACAACTCCAGCCTTAGATTTTTGTTTTGTGTTGCTTTTCACTTGTTTATTTCTCTTGATTCTCTTTCTCTCTTTTCTTTTGCTAACAGCAGAATTCTATTGCTCTCTCTTTCACTCTTTAATTATTTACTTCTTCTTTCTCTCTTCCTTCTTCATAATCATCAGATCTTACATCTCTTCTGTATTATCCCTGTTCCCCTTTTGAAAAAGCAAACCCTTTTGCAAACTTACTGTTTTTACTGTTGGCAACTGCTTATCATACCATTTCTGTTTATTGTGCCAGTTAACACTATAGGTGTTATAATAGGATCTCAGTATTTAATACTATATATTGTTTGTATTGGTTGTTGTTATTATTTCTCTCCCCCCAAACTGTGAGATACTAGAAACCTCAGGGTCACTGTAAGTACATAGGGTAGATTTATACTGATAAATAATATGAAACAATGTAAACAATATGAAAAAGCAAGGGAATACACCATCCCAAACAAACCAAAATACCTCAATAACAGAATCCATTGACACCACAGTGGAGGAAATGTCAGAGAAGGAATTTAGAAAATATGATATAGCAACCATAAATATTTATGCCCCAAACAGTGGATTAAACTGATTTGTGAGTTCAAAAATGATGGAAGAAGTGAATTAGAGAGAAAATACAGGAAGTGAAAGATCACTTTAATAAAGAGAGATTCTGAAAAAGAATGAAATGGAAATCCTTAAAATGAAGGAATCAATAAACCAAATTAAAAAATTCTATGGAAAGCATCACCAACAGACTAGACCACTTGGAATATAGAGTTTCAGGCAACAAAGAAAAATATATAATCTTGAAAATAAAGTTGACCATGGAGAAAAGATGTTAAGAGACAGAATTTTCAAGAAACATGAGATAACAAAAAAAGGCCAAATTTAAGATTCTTTGGGATAATAAAAGCTCTGAAATACAAACTAAAAAAATGCACAATCTTTTCAATGACATAATATCAGAAAATTTCCCAAACCTTAAGAATGAAATGGAATATCAAATATAGGAGGCATACAGGACTCCAAATATACAAAATTACAACAGATCCACACCATTATTATGAAAATGCTTAACAAACAGAATAAGGGTAGAATTTTAAAGGCTGCTAGAGAAAAGTGACAGGTAAACCAATTTAGAGGTAAACCCATCAGGATTTCAGCTGATTTCTCAGGCTAGACCCTAAAGGCTAGGAAGTCTTAGAACAATATATACCAAACTCTGAAAAAAAACAGATGCCAGCCAAGAATACTATGAATTGATGATGAAATAAAACCTTCCACAAAAAAATAAAGAAGTTAAAAGAATTCACAACTAGAAAGCCTGCACTACAAAACATACTCAAAACATTTCATGAAGAAGAAAAACAAAAGTGAAAACCTGCGGAGGTCCTTGGTGGACTCTGCAAGAGGTGCAATGTAGCACGATCTATTGGGGGGGGGGAGCTGCCAAAGTGGGTTGTCAGCTGGGGGGTGCTATGCCAGCGCTCAACGTAGCACGAAGTAAAGGAGTCAGCTGGTGGTGGAAGAAATCAGCACACACAGACAACGAATTAGGCTGCTGAATCTTCTCTCTTTACTTTCACTTTGTTGTAGGTTTTTAAGCATAATTTTTGGCAGTACAGATTGTTTATACTTTCTTTTGTGATTTCATTACAGACATGACTTAATTTATAGATTACATTTTAGACATATTAAATTTCTTATTTTATATATTTCAAGGTTTTGAGGTCACTTACACCTTTCCAAGGCCTTGTAAGTGACTGTCTGGACATATTATAATTTCGTCATTTTTTTATCTAATTAGTTTGGGTGAAAATTTATTTCTCACGGATTCCCTGAAACTGTTTTCTCTGCACACCATTCAGGCAGTCTGATAAAAGTCAACTTTTTCTGTCTGGGATTCCAAAGCACTATTGTTTTTCTTTTATAGCAGTTGTTTATAAAACCTAGAAGCAGGGAAAAGAGGGAGGCAAGGCTGAATGTTAACTCTGAAGTACTTTTTACTCTAAGGAATTTATATCTACTTTAAATGTAAAAGAAATCTATTTTCAATCACAAAAAGACTCTTAAAGCTTAATAAGTAGGAATTAAGTACTTATAGAAAAAGGTTTGTGTTACTCCTTTTATGTTTGTTATGTTTCTTAAATTCAAGAAAAGATAAATATACAGAGTTAGTCTGGATCTAAATAATCGAAATAGCGACACCTGGTGGCCATATATGTGAATAAAGAACTGAACAGCAAGTAAATAGGAGAACTTACGCAGTCAAACTTACGCAGCACCATGATATCTTTCATGAAAAAAGAGAGGGCTTTATCAACAGAAAGGTTATAGGGAAGCATAGGGAATAAGAGCAGATCACATTGGAGTAACAGCCATTAGCCTATCCTTGTGGTGGTTTGGTTTTTCGTCATGTGTCAGGGCAACACCCCTGGACCAGGCTAAGTCCATATATCAGGAAGTCAGAGAGTTATATTTTTGGCTGACATGTTCTTAATGTCCCCAACATTTCTTTTTCCCTTTTCTGTTGATGGGAGTCCATCCTACTCGAGAGTGCGCCTGTCTTAGGTTATCTTCTCTTTGAAGATCTTACCTGTCTCTGGCTGCCACTCTAGCACTTCAGGTGGACTTACCCAAGGCCAGCAAGCCGCGGTGGTCGAGGGGAAGACATGGGACAGAACAGTCGCCTTTGGGAAAGCTTCCCATGGATGATTTAGACTTCCACATTCTGTCAAGGACCGTAGCCTAATTCATAGGGCTCCCAATCATCATTGCTGAGGACAGCATATTGTTGGCAGACCACCATAGGCTGTACTGATTTTGCCCTGTCCTAAAGGAAGATGTCACTAAGATGCCACAAAAACCAGCAAAGGGAGGAACTACATTAGAATAGTCAATCAAAGGAGAAACTAATACAAATTAAAAAGTAGAAATAAATTCAAAATGGCAGGGAATAAAAATTATCTCTCAGTAATAACGTTGAATGTAAATGGCCTAGACTCATCCAGCTGGCAGATTGGATTAAAAAACAAGACCAACAATATGCTATCTATAAGAGACTCATTTCATAGGCAAAGACATCCATAGACTGAAGGTAAAAGGATGGGAAAAAACATTCACATGGATCTCATAAACAAGCTGGGGTTTCTATTCGCATATCAGATGAGTGGACTCATAGCCAGATTTAATCAGAAGTGACAAACAAGGCCATTTCATACTACTTAAGGGAATTATACAACAATAAGAAGTAACAATTGTAAATATTTATGCCCCAAACAATGGAGCATTTGCATACATTGAACAAATCCTTCTCAATATCAAGAATCAAATAGACAGAAAACAATAATACTGGGTGACCTTACCATGCTTCTCTCATCACTGGATAGATCTTCCAAACAAAAACTAAGTAAGGAAGTTACAGAACTAAAAAAAAATACAATTAATACCGTAGACTTAGCAGACATATGTAGAATATTTCATCTGTCAATGACTAAATACACTTTCTCCTCAGCAGCAGATGGACAGTTTCCTAAAATAGATCATATCTTAGGCCACAAAGCAACTTTAAAAAAATGATTATTAAATTCAATCAAGTTAACATATCCATTATTTCACATAGACACTGTGCATATGCATGCATGCGCTTTTTAAAATGTATACCTTTTAGTTGTAGATGGACACAATACCTTTATTTTATTTGTTTTTATTTTTATGTGGTGCCAGGGATTGAACCCAGTGCCTCATGCATGCTAGGCAAGTGCTCTACCACTGAGCCACAACCCTGGCCTCACCAAAGCAACTCCTAACAAATATAGAAAAAGCACTTTATCAGATTATAATGAAATAAAATTAGAAATCAATGATAAGATAAAAAAATAGAAGCTACTCTAATACCTGGAGAATAAATACTAAATACTGAATGTTGAATGGATAGCAGAATAAATTAATAGTGAAATAAAAAATACATAGAGGCAAATGAGAGTAGTGATAAAACATATAAAAATCTCTAGGATACTATGTAGATGGCTTTAAGAGGAAAGTTCATTGCATTGAGCTCATTTGTTAAAAGAACAGAAAGACATCAAATAAATAGTCTAATATTATATCTCAAGTCCCTAGAAAAAGAATAGGTCAACACCAAAATTTGTAGAAGACAGGAAATAATTAAAACCAGAGTAGAAATCAATGAAATTGAGATTTCAAAACAGTAAAAAAATCAATGAGGGGTAGGGTTGTGGCTCAGTGGTAGAGCGCTCGCCTAGCACGTGAGTGGCCTGGGTTCGATCCTCAGCACCACATAAACAACACATTGTGTACAACTAAAGCAAATAAATAAATATATTAAAAAAATGAAACAAAAAGTTGTTTCTTTGGATAAATAAACAAAACAAAATCAATAAACTCTTAGCTAAGCTAGCCAAAAGAAAGGGAAAAACTCAAATCATTAAAATTCATGATAAAAAAAGGAAATATCACCACAAACACTACTGAAATACAGAGGATAATCACAAACTATTTTGAAAGTTTATACTCTGTAGATTAAAAAATCTTGAAGACATTGACAAATGTCTAGAGACACGTGACTTACCAATATTGAACCAGGAGGATATAGAAAATTTAAACAGATTAATTTCAAGTAATGAAATCAAGGACATTATCAAAAGTATGCTAAGAAAGAAAAGCCCAAGACCAGATGGATTCTCAGCTGAGTTCTTACCAGACTTTTAAAGAAGAACTAACACTAATACTCCTCCAGTTATTTCATTATTCCATGAAATTGAAGAGGAGGGACCCTTCCCAAACTCATTCTGTGAGGTTTGTATCACCCTGATATTAAAACCAGACAAAGGCACATCAAGGAAAGAAAATTTCAGACCAATATCCTTGATGAACACAAATGCAAACATTCTTAATAAAATACTGGCAAATCCCATTAAAAACATAGTGCACCATGATCAAGTGGGTTTCATCCTAGGGTGCAAGTTTGGCTTGACATATAGAAATCAACAAATGTAATTCAGCACATTAATAGACTTAATGATAAGAATTGCATGATTATCTCGATAGATGCAGAAAAAGCACTAGACAAAATACAGCATCCATTTATGTTTAAAATACTAGTAAAACTAGGGATGGTAGGAACATACTTCAACATTGTAAAAGCTACATACAACAAAACAAAAATCAGTATCATTCTAAATGGAGAAAAACTGAAAGAATTCCCCCTAAAAACTGAAACAAGACAGGCATGCCCTCTTTCACCACTTGTGTTTAACATAGTCCTTGAAACTCTAGCCAGAGCAATCAGGCAAAAGAAAAAAGGGATATGAATAGGAAAAGAAGTGTTCACACTATCTCTGTTTGCCAATGGCATGATTCTGTATTTAGAAGACCCAAAAATATTCCACCAGAAAACTTCTAGAACTCATAAATGAATTCAGTAAAGTAGAAGGATACAAAATTAATACCCATAAATCAGTTGCATTCCTATACATTGATGATGAATCAGCTGAAAGAGAAATTAGGAAAACTATCCCATTCACAATAGCCTCAACACAACCAACCAACCAACCAACCTGGGAATAAATCTAACAAAAGAGGAGAAAGACCTCTACAATGAAAATTATAGAACACTTAAGAAATTGAAGAAGACTTTAGAAGATGGAAAGATCTCCCATGTTCTTGGATAGGAAGAATAAATAAATATTGTCAAAATGACCATACTACCAAAAAAACACTATACAGATTTAATGAAATTCCTATTAAAATTCCATTGATGTTCTTCATAGAAGTAGAAGAAGCAGTCATAAAGTTCATTTGGAAAAATAAGAGGCTCAGAGTAGACAAAAAAGTCCTTAGTGAGAAAAGCAAAGCAGGAGGCATCACAATACCAGAACTTAAATTATACTACAGAACTATAGTAACAAAAACAGCATTGTATTGACACCAAAATAGGCTCGAAGACCAACGGGATAGAGTAGAAGACACAGAGACAAACTCACGTATATATTGTTATCTCATACTAGACAAAGGTGACAGAAACATACATTGGAGAAAAGATAGCCTTTTCAATAAATGATGCTGGGAAAACTGGGAATCCATGTGGAGCAGGATGAAATCAAACCCCTATTTCTTACCCTGCACAAAACTCAAAGGAGATCATATACCTAGGTATTAGACAAGAAACCCTGCACCTACTAGAAGAAAATGTAGGCCCAACTCTCCATCATGTTGGCTTAGAACCAACTTCCTCAAGAAAATTCCCAAATTGCAAGAAGTAAAATAAAAAAATCAATGAATGGATGATTTCAAACTAAAAAGCTGCTTCACAGCAAAGGAAACAAAACAAGAGTGTGGAGACAGAACTCACAGAATGGGAAAAAAATCTTTTCCACCCACACCTCAGAGAAGGGTTTAATTTCCAGGAGATACTACACAGAACTAAAAAATCTTCACACCAAAACCCCCAAATAACTCAATCAACAACTGGGCAAAGGAACTAAACAGACACTTCTCAAAAGAAGAAATATGAATGGTCAATAAATATATGAAAAAATGTTCAACATCTCTAGCAATTATAGAAATGCAAATTAAAACTACCCTGAGATTCCATCTTACTCCAGTTAGAATGGCAATTATCAAGAATACAAGTAACAATAAATGTTGGTGAGGATGTGGTAAGAAGGTTACATACATATATTCTTGGTGGAACTGCAAATTAGTGCAACCACTATAGAAAGCAGTATGGAGATTCCTCAAAAAATTAGGAATGAACCACCATTTGACCCAGTTGTGTCACTCCTTGGTATATATTCAGAGGATTTAAAATCAGCATACTACAGTGACCCTGCAACATCAATGTTTATATCAGCACAATTTATGATAGCTAATCTATGGAACTTCCCTAGATGCCCATCAACAGATGAATGGATAACGATAATGTCGCATATATACAAAGTGGAATGTTACTCATGGTAAAGGAGAATGACTTTATGACATTTGCAAGTAAATGGATGGACCTGGAGACCATCATGCTAGGTGAAATAAGCCAGTTCCCCAAAACCCAAAGTCAAATGTTTTCACTGATATGTGGATGCTAATCCACAAAAAGGGGTGTTGTGGAGTGGAGGGATAGAAGTTCAGTAGATTAGACAAAGGGAATGAAGGGAAGGAAGTGGGGATAGGAATAGGAAAGGCAGTGGCATGAATCTGACATAACTTTCCCATGAACATGTATGAATACACCACAGTGAAATCTCAACATTGTGTACATCCATAAGACCGGGATCCTAATTAGAATAAGATATATCCCATGTTTGTGTAAATATATAAAAATATATTCTAGTATTAACGTATATTTAAAAAGAACAAATAAAAATAACTAAAAATCCCCTCAATATTATTTCATATCTTCTGTCTACATTAGTGTAGCCCCTTTTGTCCTTGTCCAGGAATATACACTTTTAAAAAAATATTTATTTTTTAGTTATAGGTGGACACAATATCTTTATTTTATTTTTATGTGGTGCTGAGGATTGAACCCAGTGCCTCACACGTGGTAGGCGAGTGCTCTGCCTCTGAGCCACAACCTCAGTGCCAAGGAACATACGCTTTTGGTACCCACTCTCTAAACAGGAAATTCTTAAATCTGTTTTGGAGTATATCATTCTTTGAAAACTATGGACAATTCCCAGAAAAATGAATACATGTGCATACATAAAAATATTGTAAACAGTTTACAGGCTTTGTAGATGGTAACTCCATCTAACCCACAAGCCCAGGCAGAGATGTGTCATGGAGGCCTCAATGTAAGCATCTGTGCTTTGATCAGACCCACAGTTTGAAGAGCTTTTATTCCCATCAATCATTGTGTGTTGCTTCTTCCTCCACGGAGGGATACGATAGCATTTCTGCATTTCTGCCCATGTTGTTTGTGAGGTCCTTTCTCAGTTTCCTCAAACTTGGCTGAGAGCCAGCTTTCTCCCTAAAGACTTCCAACTTCCTGGGCTGCCTACTGTGCTCTTCCCTCTCTAAAATGCTTTCCCTGTGGTCTGGATCCTCCAGATATCTAGCCCCAGGTCAGGTGCTGTGTAGTATTGTTCTGTAATTCTTTCCTGTTGGAAATCTATCCCAACTGAATTTTGCCAGTGCTTCCTGCTGGCTCTCATGGCCTCTGCACACACCTTGTCACTAGACAGTCATGTGGCTCTTGGTTGATTTTCCTTTTTGGAGGCTTAGTTGTGCAGTGGTAAGCACATAGGCTTCCAGGAAGCTGGACTTTGTTCAATGTCCAGGTCTGTGGCTGCATGGCTTTGGGTAGGTTTCTCGCTTTTCTTTTTAAGTTGAGATATAATTCACATATCACAAAGTTTTCCATTTAAAAATGTACAGTTTAGCAAATTTTACTATATTCCCAGTGCTGTGCAGCCACCACCACTAGGTATTGCCTGATCATTTTTCAACACCCCACAGTGAAGGCCCTGTGTCTATTAGCAGTCCCTCCTCATTTCTACAGTCTCTGGCAACCATTTATCTACTTTATTTATGTATGGATTTTCCTACTCTTTTTAAAAATTTGTTCTTTTTAGTTATATTTCATATAATGGGATCATAGGAATCTCTAACTTCTTTCATTTAGCATAATATCTTGAAGGTCTATTTACATTATATCAATTTACATTTACATTTATATTTATATCAATACTATATCAATTTCCATTTACATTTATATCAATACTTTCTTCCTTTTTTGACTAAGTAATATTCTGTTTATCCATTCATCACTGGACAGAATGGGTAAGATTTTTTTTAACCTTGTGTGTTTCTGTTTCTTCAAATACAAATTGAGGTATATAATGCTTCTATCTCATAGGGTTCTTAAAAATATTTAAACTACCCATGCAGGCAAAGTGTTTGGTACTGAGCCTGACACAGAGAAAGTACTCAATGTGTAAGTGCTATCACTATAATAATATGGATCACTGTTTCCTCTACTACATACATAGTAAGGGATGGGGGACTATGTCTTTCTATTTTCAGTGCCTGGCACATTGTAGGCAGCATACAAATGTTCGTTGATTCAATACTGTTAAAGAAAACCCTAAGTTTAAGAAAAGCTTAAGTTGTTTGAGGGATTTCCAAACTCTCACACCTTTGGTTCTGTTTACACTGTAGGTACTTAAAAATATATTTAAAAATGATGCAAGTTTATTTAGAAAATGTGAAAAAGCTGTAAATTATAAAAATGCTATGGTGAAATATATGATAAACTGATAATTATTTTCTGTTTGAATTCTGGTCCAGGTTTAGGTGGTCTATACTGTGAGATAATTCCAGGCCAGTAGGCCACACTTCCCAGGTACCTTGGACAGGCCACACCTCAGGTCCCTTACTGAGCCAATCATGGCACATGGGTTCCCCTTCTGATCCTAGGTAGCCTATGGAGTAAGGGGTCCCTTGGACCACCGGAGTCGCTATTTATACCCCTGCCAGGCTGAAACTTGCCCCCTTTCGCCCCTTTTCCCCTTTTCTGCCTTTCCTTCCTGTGTCACCCTTTCACCCCCTTTTTCTTGTTTTCTTTTCGTTGTCCTGTCTCTTCTCCTCCTGCTGGTTTTCCCTTCTCCCTCCACGTGTCCCTCGGCTGATTAATAAACCCCTTTACTACACGGTGGTCCCAGCATGGTTTCATCTGCCCTTCATATACCGTTGGGTTTCATCTTGTGTGTGGATCAGAATCACGTGGAGTACTTGTCAAAAAGAAGTCAGGTCCTAACCTCCTTGAAGGAGCCCAGGAGTCTGTGTTCTTTCTTGGTGCTCCAGGTGGTTCTGATGCACAGCATAGTGTGTGAACCAGTAGTCTATAGTTAGGTTTTCTTAAAATGTGTTCACCTGTAATTAGCCCTTTGAAAACCCCACTGGTGAAGAGTCCACAGGCATATGAATCAGGAGGAAGCTGCATGGCTGGGAGGAGGGAAGGGATTTCTTGGGACTCTTGAGTTTTCTTTCTACTTTTTTGATGTACATGTGGGAACTGTGTCACAGGACTGCGCTTTCTCACTTTTTTCCTGTTCACTCCATCCCCACCTTAGTGTTCTCATTTTTATGTTATCTTTCTACAAATGGAAAGCAGAAATACCCGTAACTACCCAAGAAGAGAAACAGAGAAATGCAATGAGTTTTTAATGTTTGTCTCCATTTTCGAACACTTGAAAAACAGGCCATTCATAGTCTTTCCTAAATAATTAAGTACTCCATTAGTACCATCAACAAGTTATTAGCAGTGACATGGAACTAATTATGTGTGTTGTAATCTTCCCCCAAATAAAGGGAATAACTTTAATAGCCCTGAAAGATGTCTTCAATTGAATTGGGTCAAATTTTATTCTTTGTGGAGTGACTTCTCTGCATTGAGAGGCACTTTGTTGATTCATTCAGTATTTATCAAGCACCTTTTTTATTCCAAGCAATAATGAAACACATTCTATTGGTAGTCTTGAATTGGGTACTTTTTTCCCACTGGGCCCTTGGTAAATGTGTTATTTTCTCTTTTAAGAATCTCTAGGAGGCTGTACCCTTCAAAATACTTATAGTTCACTCTTACTGCCTAACTCTTTGGTAAGCCCCAGGCTTGGGCTCAAAGGTCTGTCTCACTTCTTCCTAACTCCCACAGAAAATACCGAACAGGAAGTCCCCAGAGTAGCCTCTGCTGTTCTGTGCCTTTATTGGGAGTTAGTGCAAAGATAAATAATGCTCTTTTGCACAAATTTGCTCAATACTCTTTCAGGGTCTGGTGGGTTTTGGTTGTAGTTTGCATTTTCTTCTTACACATAATTAATATATATTTTGTGATTCAATTCATTTATGATTCATTCATTCATTCCAGTATAGTGGTTAAGCATGTAGGCTTTAGAATGCCAAGTAAAATTTCCAAAACACTAAAAATATACCTGTTATACAAATAGAGAATGAATGTAGTACAGACTTAAGCAACTCTTAATAAGGGAACCAGCAGGATGGTAAACCTGGTTCAAAGGATTACAGTTGAGACAGAAGTATCTATTATCCCTGAAGGAAAAAAATACTGGAATAGGATTGCTAAATCAGTACAAAATGACTCATTTCCTAGACCACAAGGAAACTGTAACCTTTCAGTTATCTTTCTTACTGGAGGGAATCTAATTTGCATTGCCATAGGTCAAGAATCATTTGAATCTGTTTTCAGCTTAACACCTACCCTCACTGAGTAGTTGAATATCCTAATTTATGGTAGGGATTGAGTCAATAAGGCAAACCCCTCCCCTAGAGAATGGCAAAATTCTAAAGTGGCTCCATTAGGCAATGTTCCAGTATGACATTGAAAAGATGGGCAGCTATCAATCCTGGTTCCCATTCTCACTAGCTTTGTGATTTTGGTCAAATTACTTCTCTAAGCTTCAGTTACCTCATCTGTAAGTAGAGATAATAACAGCACTGTGGTGGGGATAAATGGGCTGATTCCTTTGAAGAGAACAGAATAGTACCTGGTACATGGTAAGTGCTCAGTAAGGCTCAGTTACTATTTCTGTGGGCATTTTTAGGCAAGGCTGTTCGTGGTCAGGGAAGGGTTTGTGTTCCTCACATCCTGGATTTGAAAGGGAGAGAGCTGTAGCTCTAAGGTCCTCATAGAGTTGACTCAAGAGTCCAGAGGAGTTCATGTCACTTAGGAGCTATAGGGAACTAAGCTCCAGCTTGTGGTTGGGGTGGCTATAGGAGGTCCAGAGCAGAACCTTAATGGAGGCAAAGGTGGGAACCCATGTGAAAGAAACCAGAGGTGGGACAAATGGACAAGGACAGCTGAAGCCCTGATGTTCCTCACAGGTAGGGACTATTGAGCTCATAGACATTGAGCTACTTTCCCCCCCTTCTTTTCAATCTTTCCTTCCTGCCTCTTATCTCTTAAGGGCACCCTTGCAGGTACCAGGTGTCCTTTTAGTACATTCTTACTTTGCAGGGTTGAATGTGACATTGTCCCTACCCTCAAGGAATTGACAGACTAGCAGAGGAGCAAATGTGACCAAATCACAACAGTACACATACAGAGTGCTGTGCAGCACATATGAGGTGTCTGCACAAGTGGTGCTTTTTGTTCCCCCAAGCTTGTTTTAGCAGTTGGTAGGCCTGGGAAGGACCACAGAAATATACCAGTGGAGCTTATGATAGATTCGTGGAGCCATAGGGATTGGTGGATATTATGATTTGAATTGTGTTCCCCAAGAAATATGAAGTCCTATTTCTCAGTTCCTCAGAATAACTTTATTTGGAACTAGGGTCATTGTGGATATAATTAGTTAAGATGAGGTCATACTAGAGAGTGGTCACAAAATCCAATAAAATTAGTGTCCTTATAGGAAGAAGGGAATTTGGACATAGACATGTACAAATGGAAGATAATATGAAACATATAAGAAAACTACCATGTGAATGTAGAAATGGAGGTTATGCTGCCACATATAGGAGTGCTGGGTATCACCAGAGGCTGGTAGAGGCAAGGAAGTGTCTTCCATTAGAGACACTGGAGGGAGCATATCCCTGCTGACACTTTTATTTTGGGCTTCTAGTATCCAGAAGTAGCCAACTACTTTCTGGTACTCTGTCATGGCAGACTTTAGAAACTAACATTGTGGGAAAGGGGAAAACAGCAGGGAATGTAGGAGTTACTACAGAACCTGAGACATGAGATAGCTTTTCTTGGAGGCAATGTTATCTATATTGTTTCAGAATTTGCATTTAAAAGTTGCAGAATAGGAAAGCATTGATAGAAGATGCTGATATGATTTCCAATGTACAACTGACATGGCTCTATTCTTGAATAGTTTGGTCAAAGAGAAATACCCATGAGACCAAAATGACAATACCAGGTTATATTCACTGAAAGCCTGTGATGATCCACACTATTCCAAATGCTTTGTATGGTTTGATTCATTTAATCCCCCCCTTTTTTTTGGTAGCAGGGATTGAACCCAGGGATGCTTTACCACTGAGCTACATAACCAGCCCTTTCCATTTTTTATTTTGAGTCAGGGTTTCTCTAAGTTGCAATCCTCCTGTCCCAGTCTCCTGAGTTGCTGGGATTAGAGATGTGTGTTACTGTGCTTGACTCATTGAATCTTTTTAAACAATTCATAGGAATTAGGTATCAATACTATTGCCATGTTACAGATGGGGAAACTGAGTATGGAGAGTTTAAGTAATTTGCCCAAGGTCACAAAGTAATAGGACTGGGATTTAAAACCAGAAAGTCTGGTTCCAGAGCTTGTCTTCTTAGCTGTGATAGTGTCTCATTTCTTGTCCTCTCACACTGATTCCTTAACACAAAACCCTCCTTGGAATATAAGGAAATGAAAAGCCTAAAGCAGGCCAAGAAATAGGGGCAGAATGAAGAAACTCTGGGACACTTATATTATTGTTTATGTCACATGTCACACTTTTGAGTGATTATTTTTAAGTTTGATGTTTGCTCCTTGACATTGAATTGTAGAACTTTCAGGCTGGTGGAGATGGTACAGATTTTTCAATTTAGTGATTTTTCAAACTTCAGAAAACTTTTCTTAGGCCTATGGGAGAGGGCCCTGGGGTTCTCAGGACTCCTATTTGTGCCTATGTCCTGACTATGGACTCTGACTTTCATCTGTTTTACATTGGATTTCTACATAAGATCTCACTTAAACAGCAGAAGGATGATATTTTAAAATGGAAATTGCTTTTTGTTTCTGGTGCTTCCTTATATCCTAGGTCCCTTTGCTCATTCAATGAGCATGCCATTCTATGGACATTGCCGTACAGAAAGGTGACTCTGAGAAAGCAATGACAAAGAAAAGGCATGCTTAGATTCTAAAATTAAATGCCTATGCTTCAGAAAGGGAAGATTCCTGTGTGTAGGTTAGAGATTTGAGAAATGAGGAAAGATGGGACTCTCAAAGCTGTAATAGAGGGAAAGATGGAGGGGCAGTGAATAAGAAAGGAGGTCCTGGGCCCTGGATGAGGTTTAGAGTTGGCATCAAGAGGCCTCTAGGTGGCATCGCAGTACTTGATTTCAAGTTATACTATAGCATTGTGATAACAAAACCACACGATGCTGGCATAAAAACAGATACATAGACTGGTGGTACAGAATAGAAGATAGACAAACCTGTACAGACAGATACAGTCATCTGATCATTGACAAAGGTGCCAAAAGCACACATTGGAGATAAGACAGCCTTTTAAACAAATGGTGCTGGGAAAACTGGTTATCCATTTGTAGAAGAATGAGAATAGATCATTATCTCTCATCCTGCACAAAAAATCAACTCAAAATGGACCACAAACCTGAGAATTAGACCAGAAACTATGTGACTCTTGGAAGAAAACAGGGTCAACACTCCAACGTGCAGGAACAAGCAATGACTTTCTAAGTAGGACCCCTAATGCTCAGAAAATAATGCCACCAGTTAATAAATAGGATGGCACCAAATTAAAAACCTTCTGTACAGCAAAGGGAACATTTAAGAATTTGAAGAGAGAACCTACAGAATGGGAGAACATCTTTGCTACCTACTCTCCTGATGAGGATTAATATCCAGAATATATAAAGAACTCAAAAAAACACCAAAAAAACCTCAGATAAACCAATTAATAAATGGGCAAATGATCTGAACAGATACTTCTTAAAGAAGAAGTACAAATGGCCAACAAATACATAAAAAAGTTCAGAATCATCAGCAATTAGGAAAATGCAAATCAAAACTGTACTCAGATCTCATCTCACTGCAATCAGAATTATAGCCATCAAGAGTATAAACAATAATAAATGCTGGAGAGGATGTAGGGAAAAGGACATGCTATTATGCTGTTGGTGGGATTGTTAATTAGTACAACTACTATGGTAATCAGTATAGAGTTTCCTCAAAAGTCTGGGCATGGAAACATATGACCTAGTTATCCTACTCTTCAGTATTTATCCTAAAGAATTAGTACACTATAGCAATACATGCATACCCATATTTAAAATTTTTTTTTTATTTTTTATTTTTAAATATTTATTTATTTGCTTTAGTTGTACACAATGCAATGCATCCATGCTTACGTGGTGCTGAGGATTGAACCCGGGCCGCGCACATGCTAGGCGAGCGCTGTACTGCTGAGCCACAACCCCAGCCCGCATACCCATATTTATAGCAGCACAATTAACAATAGCCAAACTATGGGATCAGCTTAGGTGTCTATTAGTGGATGAACAGATAAAGAAAATGGATAAAGGAAATAAACAATTGAGTTTAAACTCATTTAGCCATGAAGGAGAAAAGTGAAATTATGTTATTTGTAGGACAATGGATGGAACTTGAGAACCTGTTAAGTTAAATAAGCCAAACTCAGAAGGTCAGTAGTCATATATTTTCTCTCCTATGTGGAAACTAGAGAGGAAAAAGGAAAAGAAAGTTTGAGGGAATCTCATGAAAATCAAAGGGTGATCAGTAGAATAGAGGAAAGGGACCAGGGGGAGAAAGGGGAGAAGTGATGGGGATTAATATTGGCCAAATTATACTATTATAATTTGTGCATCTATTATTATATAACAGCAGATCCCACCATTATGTACAACTATAAAGCACCAATAAAAATTATGGGAAAAAAAAAAAGAACTCCAGGCTCTGCTGGCTCATTAGGTATTGACAAATGGACAAATGGCTCACCTATGTGTGGGGTCAAGTGGAACCAAGTATCCATAAGGAGAAGCTTCATTAGTGGATTTCTTATTGGTGTATGGTGAGGATTCCTTCTTAGATAGCCATCTGCATGTCCTCCAATGCCTAACATGAATGCCTCCTCCCTCAATTTGTGTCTCAGTACATTTCTCCTTCTTATGGCATATGCAACTAGTAGCTTACTCAGTTTCCATTTGCCTTTTTTCTCTTGCTGTTACATCTCTAATTTGGTTCAGTGTGACAGTGTGCCCATCAAAAAATTCCTAGGCTTCTTTCATGATCACATGCATAGTGCTGCCGATGAGATGTATATGAAACCCTGGGTAAGGCTACCTGAAGGAAAGCTATTATTTTCCTAAGACAAACGGATGGCTCACTGGTATAAGCCCTTTGTACTTTCCTTTTCCCCCTTTCCTGCCTGCAGTGGAGACATTATGCTCAAAGATGCCCAGCCATTTTGTGACCACTTGCTAAGAATGGTAGAACAGGGAGTAGAAGGAACCTGTTCCAAATGAAAACCTCACTTAGTCCACTATTTTCCTTCTGACACATGTAACTGAGAACACTTGTGACAAGTCCCAGGACTCACAGACAGCATTGGAACATCTGTCCCTCATTCATGAGCTCACTCCTGTGATTGATGGGGTACTTGATTCTAGAGACCTGGAGAAGGTATGGAATAGTAGGGAAAACCTCCTGTACTTAGGTGAAACAAAATGGAATCCATTCACCATCTCTCTAAAGCCAGGGCATTGGCAATCTATTTCCCTTCCATTATGGAAGATGTTTACTTAAATATAAAAACCTAAATCCTCTGTTTCAGTCTAATCTTGCCTCTAAGGTTAAGGGAGGCTCAGTGACTTGTCCATGGTCCCACAGGTAACTGATGACTCATGTGATTGGTAAGCAGGTCTCTCCTGCTTCCCATGCTTTCTTCACCACCAGCGTGGTTCAAGTGCTATGCTCCTTCATATTTCATTTTATTTTTTTTTGCTGAGGCAATTAGCTGAATCTCTGGCATGCCAAATTAGCAAAATTTGAGGGCTTTTGAATGAAAGTACGGCTTAGACGAATCAAATGATTTACAAGAAATCCAGATGGCAGTTAAAAGGATGAATCCTGGTGTTTCTAAATGACAAACATTTCTCTTAATCTTAATTATTAACTGCTAAATTCAATCTGAAAGACTTGTGTGTTCTCATATTCTGATTTACTTGTCATCAGTGCACTTAAGGGAAGTGGAAACTGAATTAACCATATGTAAGTTTCTATATTCACAAGCAGATGCAAGAATAGGACAGGCACCACTAATATATGGCATCAGGTTAAAACTAAGAAGCATGACAGAATGTTCCAGACTTAGGCAGTGTTGATCCTTTGTGTCTCTCTGTCTCTAAGAAATGGTGTCCCAATTATGAAGTCTAGAGTAGAAGATAGAGTTCTTTTCCATACAACATAGTTCACGGAGAATTGTTTGGGAAATCAGTCCTGAGAGCATTGAGAACTAGCTGGTAGGTCTTTAATACATGCTTGCTTTATGGGAAGCTCACTGAGGGAGTTTCATGGGATTTTGGTGTAGCATCCTCTAGTGGCCAATTTTCTTCTATGGGAAAATTGAATCAAAACCCCTTGAATGGAGCAATTTTGAATCAGTATTTGCCATTATCAGTAGTGATTCTGTACCTTTTTTTTTGGGAAAGCATTTCCTTGTTTCACATAGGTTATGTTGAACAAAATTTTACTGAGTCCCAATGTAGATTCCTTTTGATGCTGTTTACATTCTTTGTTTTCCTTTAGTTGAAGAGGGTAGCTGTGCTTCTCTTGGCATCTGAAATGCACTCTTTCAATTTCTGCCTTTAAAGGCCAGTATTTATTGGACACTTGGAAGAAAGGAAAGAACTTTTCCTAACTCCATTAAGTGTAAAAGGGAAGCTTGCTACTACTCCTGTGGTCAAAATGTATTTTTTTGGATTGATTTAATGTAACTTTTATTTTTTCGTGTACATGAAAACCCTTAGAAAATTGCAAAGTCTTATACATATCTAAGTATTATCTGAATCTCTTGTCTCAAGAGAATAGGAAACAGCCACTGAACTCAGTAATAAAGCAGTGAATCTTCAACTTGAAGGTTAGAAGGACATTCTTATGTTTATTCATCCAATATTTATTAAGCACCTGCAGTTGGCAAATACAAAGAAGTTTTTTTTTTTTTTTTTTTTTTTTTTTTTTTTGTGGTGGTGGAGATTGAACCCATAGCTTGTGCATGTAAAGCAAGAACTTTACCAACTGAGCTATATCCCCAGCCCACAAAGAAGTTCTTAAAGAGTTATTTAGGGGGCTGGGGTTGTGGCTCAGCGGTAGAGTGCTCGCCTAGCACATGTGCCAGCCTGGGTTCGATCCTCAGCACCACGTAAAAATAAATGCATTGTGTACAATAAAACCAAATAAATAAATAGTTTAAAAAAGAGTTATTTAGTATAATGGAGGCGAGAGAAGCATAAACAAACACAATAATGGATGAGTGCTTTTATAGGACTTAGATTCCCTTTACATTAACAATAACACAAAACCACTTTAACTCATACTGAATCCAAGCCTTTGTCCCATAGCAGTGGGAGAATGGAAGTGGGGGCAGACCCAACCGGAGGTTATAGAAAAGTTCAGATTCAAGGGCTAACCAATAGCATTGGTACTTTCCCAATATTTGTTTAGCCTAGATTTTGACTAATAGTGTTGGTACTTTTCTAAGACCTTATTTACATAAGATTTGACCAATAGCATTGGCCAGAGAGCTATATAAACCCTTAGACTAGTACACGTAGGCAGGAACCTGCTAGCTATTGGGTCCCCTTTCCCATTGCAAAAGTTCTCTTTTCTTCTCCCTTGAATAAATCCTACTCCTTTCACTCTTGCCTTTTGTTTACCATCCTTGGATTTCATTCTTTTAATTCCCGAGATAAGAACCTGGAAAGAAGAAAGTGGCAGTAAGTTGCTGGGGTCTGCTCTGATCTTGGAGGGCATAGCCTGCCATTAGAAACTACAATATACCACTTGTTAGTAGTGAAGAATCTGGCTTTGTTGGCTGTGATCCTTGCTGATACCAGGAGGCATCCCCTGCTGTAATTAGCTGCTAACACTAAAATGGGCTTTCTTGGCTACAGAAGTCTATAGCTTAGGCAGACTCCACCTGCCAACATAAGTGGACAATTGAGTTTCATCTAACATGCTGGTTTCAGTTTCATTTGGGAAGACATATTGTCCAAAGATCCACATGATTTGCTGATAATTACATATGTATATCATATAAAGGAAGATAAACTCACATCTGTTAATCATGGGATAATTCAATGGTCTATATGAAAACCCTAAAGATATATTTTAGAAGATACCTTGAAAATTTCTTCTATTTTACTGTTTTCTGAAGTAATAACAAAAAAGAAATGATGATGTCTCCCACTCCCCAGAAAAAAGAGGCAGAAAGAGAAGGGGGCAGTGGCAAGCACAGCGTCTGGCATGTACTAGAGGCTAAAAATATTTAAGATATGAGCAAATACATTAATGATAAGATGGGGAGGGCTGAATGGGCATGAAGAAAGCTTGAGAACAGGGCAGTCACTGGGTAGACTGAAGCAGGTTCCTGCTAGCTGAACCTGGAGAGAAGCCCCATTTCACAGGGAGCTGCAGAGAGGGACCATGCAGCATCTGCAACCAGGTATGACCTCTTTCTTCTCTCTTAGGGTGATGAATGTAAATAGTGATTGGTTTCTTTGGATGGGGCTACTTAACGTTGTTCAAGGGACAAAATTTACATGCCTTCTCTGCAAACTAACACCCCATTTCCCCCCATTTATTTCATAAGCTCACATTTGTCTGCTAAAAGATGCAAGTGAAAAATAGTGACTTTGTTTAGTATAAAAGTGTTAGCTCTTGTCCTCATCCACAATCTCTTATCCAAAGCCCTGTTGGTCATATGTGTTTTGAAATTGGGGATTATTTTGGAATTCAGAAAATTAAAACAGTATCTATGAGATATGTTGTATGACACCCCAGCTGTCTGAGAAAAGCTCTTATACCAAACACATTAATATTTGTACAGAAAAATATGAATATTCATACTCAATAAGACAAATGAAAACTAAAAGTAGCCTCATTTATGTCAGGTTAGGTTGTGCCACCAAATAGATTTCAACATCAAATGCAAGGAAAAAACATTTTCAGTGTGTGTGTATGAGTTGTGTTTTCAGGATTGAGAATTGAACTGTATGCCTGTGCATGCCGCTTAACTAAATACCCAACTCAGTGTTCTCTTTTCTTTATTTCTTTTTTTTTTTTTTTGATTGCAGAAATGTGAATAAGAGGTTGTGGACCCATATTGCTTCTTTCTCAAAATGCTGCCTTCCAGTGACTGGTCATTCATCTCACTTTGGAAGCGTGTCTGTCCAGTGCTATGTGCTCCTCACAAGGGTCTCATCTTCTGGCTTATTCTATGTCATGAAAGTCCTCAGAGCACTTAGTAAGCTTTTGTTAACTAAACGAACAATGGTCTTGGAAGATATGTTATGATATCAGCTTTTTACAGTTGATGAAACTAGGCCCCAGGAGAAGATTTGGCACGGGGGACATGGAGAGTTCTTAGTCCTTAACATCCCTGAACATTTGCACACAGAAGAGTGATGGTTTGTAAATATATGCTGGGTTTAAAAGGACATGGTTCTTTTTTTTTTTTTAAATGTTTATTTATTTGCTTTTAGTTGTACACAATGCGTTTATTTGTATGTGGTGCTGAGGATCGAACCCGGGTTGCGCACGTGCTAGACGAGTGCTCTACCGCTGAGCCACAATCCCAGCCCCAGGACATGGTTCTTAGCAGGGAAAAATTTGCCCCTTCCCCTGTATGAGGGAGAAACATTTGGCAATGTCTGGAGATATTTTGGCATTGTCATAGCTCAGGGGCACCTGGTGGCTAGAAGTTAGGATGTTGCTAAGCATCCTACACTACACAGAATAGCCCTATAACCCAAATTAGCCAGTCTTGAAAAGTAATATGTTGATGTTGAAAATTTCACATAATTCAAAAAAGCTAAGATCTTGAGTTGGTAGATGCATCTGATTACTTTCTGAATGAACGACTCTCCACTTCATTTTCTCCAAACTCTTTTCCCACCATCAGGTACCATGCAGGTACTGCACCCATCCCCTGTTTATTACAGAACAAACCTACCTGTTGTCAAGTTCCTCTGGCCTGGCTGGCTGAGGATGGCTGTTACTACTGGCTCAAGAGGGGGAGTGAACAAATGGGTTTTTCTCTCTGATGCAGGAGTAAAGAAGTAAAAAAATCTGTCAAAGTAACAAAAATAATGTCTTAAAAATCAGAATGGTAAGTTTACATTTTTTGCCTCTTCATCTCTTTGTCTTGGGAGATGAAAAAGGCACTCTTGCTATTGGTAACGTCAGAGTCACCAGCAGAGGGCAGACATTACTTACTTAAAGGAAAATCCCACATTATGCTGTCCTTCATGTAGAGACTAAAATGCCTGTAGGAATCTGCAGGAACCACCTGATTGATCAACTACCTGTCCTGGCCATTTTCTTCCCCTATGCGATAATTGACATGATTGTAGTTGTCTGTTATGATTCAGTATCTCAAGATTAGATTTCTCTTTTTTGGAATAAGAATTTTGAGGTGATTTGAAAATCTTTCTTGAAAAATTAAGATACTATTTTTCCTAAAAACTATGTATGTTCATTAAAGAACATTTGAAAAAAAAATGATAAAAACATAATTTTTTTTTTTTTTTTTGCCAACCAAGATGATTATTTTTGGTGCTTCCTCCCCACCCAGTCTCTTTTCTATTAAAATTTCTGGATATGTACCTGTAGCAAAGACATATGAAAGGGGCTCTGACACACTGAGAAATGTATAAATTTGCTGTATTTTCTTGTCTTGATGCCTTTGTACCCAGCTCAACTTGGATCTCTCTTTCAATCTCTACAAATCCAAATCCTATATATTGTTTAGGGTCAAACTGGGTTATTTCCAGCAGGAATCGATTTATTTTCTCAGTATTTTTGTGCCATTGTGCCTATGACTTTCTTATGGCAATTACTACTTTCTGCCTTATATTTTGATTTTTAGGTACAATTGAATCTTCTTACTGACTCTTTTGTTCAGGCTTAGAAGACTTAGAATTGGGTATTTATGTGGGTTGAATTTTGAATGTGAGAAATTTCACTTTATCTTTCTGTCCTCCATTGTACCATAATGAAGCTATTTTTTTTAAAAAAATATTTATTTATTTGCTTTAGTTGTACACAATGCGTTTTTATTTTTACGTGGTGCTTAGGATTGAACCCGGGCCTGCGGGAGTGCTAGGTGAGCGCTCCACTGCTGAGCCACAACCCCAGTCCCCATAATGAAGCTATTACATAGTAAATAGTTATAAATATTTGTGAAAAGGAAGGAAGGAAAGAATGATGAAAGAAAGGAAAAGAGGAGAGAAGGGAAGGGAAGAAAGGGGAAGAAAGGAAGTAGTGAAGGAAAGAAGGGGCAGGGAAGGAAACTTTTTATTATAACTGGCAACAACAAACTTTTGAAGACAGGAAGGTATTGTTCCAGTTTCACAGAGAAGGCTATGAGAGGCTAAGAGCTGTCTCATGTTTAGAATGCCATTTGGTGGTGGAATATTTTTTTCAGATTTAGAAGTCTCAGAATTTGGATATTGTGAATTGAACTGTGCCTTCCAAAATGATATAGTGAAGTCTTAACCTCTGATGCTTGTGAAGGTGACCTTATTTGGATATAGGGTGTTTTCAGATGTAATCAAGTTCAGATGGGGTCATACTGGATTGGAATGGTTCTAAATCCAATGACTGATGTCTTTATAAGAAGAGGGAGGGGCTGGGGTTGTGGCTCAGCGGCAAAGCGCACGCCTAGCACGTGCGCGGCCTGGGTCTGATCCTCAGCACCACGTAAAAATAACGGCATTGTATACAACTAAAACAAATAATATTAAAAAAAAGAAGAGGGAGATTTGGAAGAGACAAACATAGAGGGAGGGAAGCTATGTGAGTGAAGATGGAGTTGGAGATTGGCGTGGTGGAGCTGCAAACCAAAGGATGCCAAAGATTACTGGCCACTACCAGGAACTGAAAGAGGGAAGGAAGGATGCTTTCCTGGAGCCATCAAAGAGAGGATGGCTCCACAGACACATTGATTTCATATTTCTACCCTTTAGAACTGAGGAGGAATAATTCTCTGTTGAGTTAAGCTACCCACTTTGTGGTAATTTGTTACAGCTGCCCAAGGAAACGAATGCATCATGTTAAGAACCCTTAGTGACAACAGGTCCACCTGGGGAAAGAAGAGAAGTCCTATGGATGTTTGAAAGAAAATCAAGATTGCAAGGACGGACAGGGAGTTCTTGGTGAGAGTCAAACAGAAGGGGGTTGTTTGAAATGTTCAAGGATAGCTTTAGGTCTTTGACAAATTTTAACACAGGTGAATCTTTCTTGTTTCTAATTTATTTTGCAAGGTATTAGGCCTTACTGAAGTTCTCTAAAAAGTCTGCAAAAGTTTAACCCTCCAATTTCTTGTGTGCTATCAACTATTTCCAAATTCACAAACAGTGATCAGCATCTTGTTAGGTCCTAAATAGTTTCTATTGTATCATGGTAAGTTACGACTGATCATATGAAAAGCTGAAAAATTGTCCATGCCAAGATCAAGCTCTTAGACTGAAATAAGGATTCAATGCACCCAGCCATTTATTTATTCTTTATCATCCTAAGGGTTTACAGGATTCTGAGGATTAAATTATAACAGGGAAAATAGTGCCAAAGTTGGGCAATGGAGTTTCCCTTCTGAAATAAAATAAAATGTTTCTCCTTATCCCCATGACTGAAGTAACAGATATGATATTCCGAGACAGAGAGGTCAGTTCTTAGGAGAAAGCAACTTGCTGGTGGTTGTAGGTGAGATTCTTTGATAAGTGTGAATATCACCTTCCATGGTAGGAAAAACAAGTCTGTGACACCTAATGCCATTCCTTAGGTTCCCATGAGAACCCTTACATGCCTCCAGCTTTGCATGAACAATGAAAATGACAATGACAGGGAACAAAAACAACAGCAAACACTATGCTAGAAATATTTTAGCCTAGACCCCTAGCAGTGCCTGGCATATAGTATCCACTCAATGAAAGTTTACTGAATGAATAGAAGAAAGGACTTGAATGAATGAATTAGTGGAATTGGATCGCTCACAGCAGGGCTCTTTATTGCTTTGTGACTGAATTTGTTTCTATAAATTTCTTGGCAGGATGTCTAGGAATGAGGGAGGCTCAGTGGATACTGACAGTGCATGGCCAAAGTCATTAATTTAAAATAGTAATGAGTTTTAGTTTTCTCATATTACCTCCTGTCATTTGAGGGTCACTGGCTCCTGAGCATATTGGCTAACTGGTATTGGATCTTAGACAAAGGTCTTAGGGGACTGTGAATGCATCCAAACCACAGACCAACTATGTTGATGATAGCAATGACAGCAACATTTCTGTTTTCAGTTCCTGATGAGTCCCTACATTAAGTTCTTATTTGCCTAAAACTAATATTCCCATTTGAAAAATTTCTGAACTTTAGATTTAATACTAACTGATTTATCCAATAAATATTTTTAGGTACCTACTATATGATAGGCAATTTTAGGCATCAGACCAGAAAACCTCCATGGAACTTAAATTACAATGAGGAGGGAGTGATAATATGCAAATAAAAAAATGTTATGAAGATGAGAGAGAGAATGAGATATCAAGGAAGATTTCTGGGGTATAGGTGGTGTACTTTATGTAGTTATGGGGATACTAAGGGAGGAGAGATATATTTTGAAGACTGAAATCAAGAGATCCATTTTGGTGGTGTTAAATTGGAGACACCTATTAGACTACTGGGCATTATTTTCTTTTGATATCAGGTGTGTGTGTGTGTGTGTGTGTGTGTGTGTAATAGTGTGAAAAATGTGATTGAGTTAAAAGAGCACTGGACAGGGTGTTAGGAACCCTAGATATCTCCTTACCATTAAAGAAAAATAAGAATAAAAAAAGGAAGGAAGACAGAAGGAAAATAAAGGAAAAGAAAAAAAAAGAGAAAAGAAAAAACTTATATGACTTTGAGCAAGTAACTTAATGTTCGTGGGTCTTAGTTTATCCTTAAGAAGATTTGTCAAGATGATCTCTTCTTACTATTTTCTATTCCTGTGATTTTGGATTAGCTGTAACCCTATCCCCTGAGAGTAGCTACCTGAGCAATATGGTTTACCTAAGAAGCTTGTCAACATCCTAACTTTCTCAAGAAGGCATGCTATGTGAAAAGAGATAGTGCTCTGCCTGACCCATCCATTCTCTATCGAAAGGTAGAGCATGATAAGCCAGT
This sequence comes from Tamias sibiricus, assembly GCA_025594165.1. Lineage (NCBI taxonomy): Eukaryota > Metazoa > Chordata > Mammalia > Rodentia > Sciuridae > Tamias > Tamias sibiricus. Next base: position 208,697,957 of record CM046658.1, read on the forward strand.
GATAAAAGGAGTTTTTCATTACCATAGGTGCTCATTATTATATAATGGTTGCTTGTTCTGTACTCAAGGTATTATATTATGGGCCTGTTAGGATGGAATCTACCTCCGCTGCATGCGAAGAAAGTTTAGCCACAAGGGAGAAATCATGCATTCAGGTGAACACCACCATCCCACCTCCACTGAGAGTACTCGCCATATGGCCACCCACCTTCACTGTGAAATCTGGTGGCTTTGTCTCAGTTTCCATATTGCTTGATTGCTTATATCACTCAACATGGCTGATGAAACTCTAACAGAACTCTCCATCACTGCCTCCACTGACCAGATAACCCTCATTCTCTGCTTACTTCCCTAATTCCTTCTGCCCTGTGTCATTTGCTGATTTTTTCCTCTCTTGCCATCCCTTAAACATAACTTTCTCCATAAGGTTCTGTGTGTTTTTTTCTTTCTTCTTTTCTTTGTACACATTATTATTCCTGAGCCATATTATTTTTTGCCTTCACTTCCTCCTCTGCTTAGATAACATTGACTCCCAAATTGTCAACTCTGACTTCTCTTAGGAGCTTCTTATTTTTGAATGATGATTAGTCATCTCTCTTTGTATGTCCAAAATTGAACTAATTATCTCCACATTCCCCTTTTAAACTGTTTTTTTTTTTTTTTTCCTTCTTGTGTTCTTTATCTTGCTTAATTCCATCACTGAATCATTCAAGCTAGAAGTCTCAGAGTGAACATTTTTACTTTCATCTTATTCAGGCTCCAAGCTGGCCCCAATTTATGTTCAATTCTTTATATTCACATCTTTTTATGATCCCCTCCTACAAGGTATCATGGCTGGTCTATGTGACTAGAGTATGTAAGAAGTGATGGTGTGTGACTTCTAAGACTTGGTCATAAGGGAACTTGTCACTCACTTCACCATGTTAACTTTTGTGTCATTTATTCTGGGGAAACCCATCTGCCATGTCATGAGGACACTCAACCAACTTGTGGGAGGTCCATGTGGCAAGGATCTGAAGCATCTTGCTAACAGCATCAACTTATCAGCCATGTGAATGGACCATCTTGGATGTGGATCCTCTAGGCCCACTCAAAGCTTTAGATGATGCCAGTGCTGGCCAGTCCCTTGGCAACCTCATGAGAGACCCTGAACCACCAGACAAGCTGTTCCTGAACTTCGTGACCCATGAAAACTGTGAGATGATATGTGTTTATCATTGTTTTAGGCTGATAGGTTTTGAGATAATTTATTTAAAGGAATAGGTCACTAAAATATGTGCAAACCACATTACAAACTGTTGTTAGTTACTAAATTCTTATTGATATTGCAATCCAAATATTTCTTAAGTATAACTCACTTTACTCACCTCACTATTTTTGCTTTAATTTTAGGCCTTTATCATCTCTCTCTTTCTCTCTTTTTAAAATTTAATTGTAGGTGGACACAATACCTTTGTTTTATTTCTTTATTTTTATGTGATGCCGAGAATTGAACCCAGTGCCTCACAAGTGCTAGGCAAATGCTCTACTACTGAATGAGCTACAACCCCAGCTTCTTTATCATCTTTTTCCTGGACTACTGCAATATCTCTCTATTGGTTTCCTTGTCTGTAATCAGCTTCCTCTCCTACCTCTAGTCTACCCTCTGTGTGACCTTTTTAAAGTGTAAATCTGATCTTGCTGCTCTCCTGCTGCATCGGTCAGGATGGCCTGCAGTTTTATGGTAGTAATAAACAAACTATAAATCAAAGTGGTTAAGACAACAAAAGTTTATTTCTTACTCTTGCTGCAGGTCTTCTGTCACTCAGGAGGAGGGCTCTACTCATGGTAATCACTCAGGAACCAGGTGGCAGAAAAGTCACTGTCTTGAAATTTCTGGCTACTGGGTAGAAGTAAAATAGAATGTGGCAGAGCATTCACTGGTTCTTAAATACCTGTCTGGAAGAGACACACGTCACTCTGGAAGAGACCCAAGTCACATTTAATTGGTCAAAAGAAGTCATGTGATCACTTCTGACTTCATGTGCACAGAGGTATTCTATCCTGTCATGCACCTGTTTAAAACTTTTGATCAGTTTCCCTTACCTTTAGGCTAGAGTCTAATTCCCTGTGCAGAACATGCAAGGCCCTTTATGATTTGGGCTCAGTCTGCTTTTTCAATATCATCTCCTGCCACTTTCCACTTTCCATCTAAAACTCTGCTCTGATTATACTGAATTGCTCTCCTTTCTAGAATGCTCCATGTATTTTCTGGCCTTTGTTCTTTGCACCCATTAGATTTAACTGGCAGGTTCACCTACTCATCCCTCAAGGCCTATTTTCCCTTCCTTTATGCAGCCAACTGAGGATTCTCTGAATAGTTATTCTTTCCTTTTGGATCCCCTTCCTCTTTATAAATACATCCATGCTAGCATAGGTTTCATCTCATCACAGGGCAGGGAGCTGTTTATTTTCACATTTGTGTCTTCTTGAGTCCAGAGCTCCTTTAGGATAGAAACAATGTCTTCTATTCATGTGGCTACTGCCAAGTGCAAGCTTGGTATATAAGCTTAAGAAATACTTGTTGAATGAATTATATAAATATCCTTTCTTCCAATCTCCAAAGTATAGTCATATATACTCTGCTCTCTGATTCATGGCCTTTAAGGGATTTCTACCCATTTTATTTCATTCTACTATGCCATTTTATTTTCCCCACTTTCTAATAAAAGACTGACTCTTAGGAATTGGGGTTGTGGCTCAGTGGTAGAGTGCTCACATGGCATGTATGAGGCACTGGGTTCAATCCTCAGTACCACATAAAAATAAATAAAATAAAAGTAAAAAGAAAAAAAGACTGACTCTTATACTTAAAAACACAAGAACAACCTTAGCCATGCCTGTGAATTTCTTTTTCCTGTTGGGTAACTCTAATTGAGATCTCACTTGTGATTCTCTGGTAATTTCAGTGACATTTAATGACAATTATTTCTGTGTTCTCTTCATTCCAGACACAGTGCTCAGTACCAGGGACATAATGGAAGACAATAATTTCTGTGCTCAGTGAGTCTGTACTTGGGCTGGGGATATAGCTTAGTTGGTAGAGTGCTTGCCTTTCATGCACACGGCCCTGGGTTAAATCCCTAGCACCACAAGGAAAAAAAAAAAAGAGTCTGTAGGGATCTGCTGAGTTACATTCATAATGGGGGCCAGCTGCAGTTTCTATTCACAGTTTTTTCAACATAGGATATATATAATTCCTCTGTGTGTGTGTGTGTGTGTGTGTGTGTGTGTGTGTGTGTTGTACTAGTGATGCAACCCAGGGTTCCAGATGTGCTAAGCAAGTGCTTTATTACAGAGTCACTTGCCCAGACTTTTTTATTTTGAGACAGTCTGACTCAGTTGCCAAAACTGGCTTGAACTTGGGATACTCTTGCCTCAGGCTCTGGGTAGCTGGGATTAAAAGACTATGCCACCTGCCTTGTATATAAATCCTTTGTTGGGAAGAGAGAATACCTATTAAAAATCAGGATGTTCCTGGGAAATGTTAAGCCTTAAGCTGATTAGCATTTAATAATACCAGATTAATGAAATTTTAGGGTAGGAGCCTGGGAGATGGGATGATACATTTTTAAAGAGTGAATTAGGAATGCTCTTGACCTGAAATAATATTAGGGCTGGTAAGGGAAAGATATGGGCATCTTGAAGTAGGTGGGGCTCTTGCTGGGGAAGGCAGTGCTTCAGAGATGGGAAAGGCATTGAGAAGGGTATAGAGTCTAGAATTTCCATGTTCAATATGGTAGCTACTGGCCACATGTGCCAGTTGAATCCTTAAAATGTGTCCAGCCTGAATTGCAGTGCTCACTGAGTATAAAATGCACAACAAACTTGGAAGACTTAATATAAAAGATTTTAAAATCTCATAGTATGTTTTCATATTGGCATTGTACTTTGGATCTATTGTGCTAGGTAAATATATTATTAAGATTAATCTCACCATTTTTTCTTTTAATGTGGCTAGTAGAAAACTTAAAATTTCACATGTGGTTCATTTTTATGATTTCCTTTATATTTGTACCAGATAGCACTGGTCTAGAAGTCAAACATTCCCCATTCAATTGAAAAAATAACTTCAAGAATTGTGTTATCAATTGTGAACCAATAATATCATCTCATACTCAAAGGGTATATCATGAATTTTAATATTCATGATCAATTAACATTTATAGTAATTTTTGTCCACTTGCTTATTTCTATAATTCTACCATTTGGTCAAATTTTAACCATAGTCACTTGTACCATTTAAAAAATTATTTATTTATTTTTAGTTGTAGTTGGACATAATACCTTTATTTTATTCATTTATTTTTACATGGTGCTCAGGATTGAACCCAGGGCTGTGCACGTGCTAGGTGAGCACTCTACCGCTAAGCCACAACCCCAGCCCACTTGTACCATTTTTTGATCCCAGTTGGTTCAATACTATTTGCTATTCATCTTTCCTGGGCAAGTTAACACCTGTTTTCATCTTAAGAGTTTTTCAGTTGTAATATGTCTCAAATGACAGAATACTCTGTTAATGGGGGAGGAGGATTCTCAGAGGTCTTTACCCGTTTTACTTTTCCTTTTCTAAAGTTTCGGTATCAATAATACAACTGCCTCTCCATTTTTCACTTTGAATATCTTTTTACTACCCAAAATGAATATTATTTAAGACTATCAGAATAAACCATGATTTTGGCCACGCAAATTAGTGAAAATTATTTTTGGATTAGTACTGAATTATCTGAGTGGAATTAGTCTCAAGAAATAACTCTAGGATCTTTATCCCCCATTTTCAGCACCCTCAAAATCATCCTTCAGGGAAGTATCTAGGATTAGTATGGTTTTAGGATAAAAGCACTGAGCTCATGATCTAGTAGTATCTGGTTCTTTCTATCTCTACTCTCAGGGTTCCCTACATCTTCAGGCTGGCAGCAAAATTGCTTCAACAATTTCAGGCAGGGTTTACATCTATAAAGGAAATCCTAAATGGTGTTCCAGCAACGCTATTCAGAATCACAGAAGTCACTAGCAGACTTCTTGTATCTCACTGGCCATCATTGGGTTATATGCTCTCAGGCCTAAGCTAAACCATTCCAATGGTGTGGTATTACCCTTGGTGGATTCCTTTAGCTGGGGGGAGGGGAATCACCCACTACTGAGTCATTTGGCTATATGGCACGTGAACAAAACTGAGCTTCTATTAGAAAGAAAGAAGAGACAATGGGTGTTTGGTAGGCAACTAACAGTGGCTCTTAGGTAAAGCCAATACAATGTGCTAAAGATTATAAGCAGTTATTTTGATGGACAGTGTAACACAAAAGAATAGTAGCATAGGTTATTTGATTATCATGGCAGTTAAGAAGTCTGTAGTACGTAGGAGAATACTACCTATGCATTGAAGTGTCATAGTCAAGAATATATTTATATATAGGATGGCTATGTTGTTCTGCTGATGAATTCATGCTTCCACAAGGGAAAACAGATGTTTTGACCAGAGTTAGAAGAGAAGCGAGAAGCAATGAATCCAAGTTCTGCTGTATATTATTCAGGTGTTTCATCAACTTTGCTGCTTGAGTCCCTGGAGAGGAGGTGAGATGCTCTGAGTCAGATGTTTATACATAAGTAGTAGATCAAAAATAAAATTAGCTCTTTGCTACATGAAGCAGCCTATGGTGGTGTTTAGTCATATCAGATTTCTTATTTATTCACATAAACAGTGGGAACAGAGTGAGTGTAATAGATAGAACAAGATCCAGACCATACTATCCCTTGGGAATAGTGGGAAGTTCTGAAAATTCGTCATTATTCACAGCAGAGGGTAACAGCAAGAGCACTAATTTACACTGGCAGCCAAAAAGAGTTTCTTTTCAGCAACTGTGACTTGCATATGAACATTATTAAAAAAATCTGTCTTCAGAATGAGAAATCTTTCTGTTTCCCTCCTTTTTCTCAGATGCTGTTCTTTGGGCTTTTATTTCATTTATATGGAGTAATCCCAGGCTTTTGCCTATGCCGTTCCTTCTATGAATGTCCTTTCCTGCCTCATTCTTCTGTCAGATTACTGTGAATTTATGTGAGGCTTTGGAAACCTTCTCTCACTAATGATTTTCTGCCCTTGAAGTGATTGAAATGTTCCATTGTCTTCAGAATTTCCTCAGCATAAAAAAAAAAAGCTGTTCACCAAAAGGGTGACAAACCATTCCAGTGTTCTGGGACTGGTGTAGGTTGGAAAGATGTCTGGGGATGTAGATTTTGGTGCTAAAAACACAAAAGCAGAGAGAAAACTGGGATGAGTTGTTAATCCCAGGATAGTAGGTAATGAAGAATAAGAAGGAAAGGGAGCTTAGGATGTAGCTCAGTGATAGAACACTTGCATAGTGTGCTGCACAGGCCTTGGGTTTGATTCCTAGTACCAGAAAGAAAAGAAGAAGGAAAAAAGAATAAGGAGGAAAGTAAAATCAAAGGCATCAATAAGCAAGAAGTGATGGATGTGGGGAAAGGGTGAAATGGTGACAGAGTCCTCTAAATCCCTGTCCTGTAAACTTCAATACATATTCCCATGCCTACCATGCCAGGCTAACCACACAGGTGCCATCAGTCTTGAGGAACCTTGGCAAGGGCCTTGTCATCCCAGAAGCTGCCTATCAAATCCTCCTTGCTCTTATTTTTGTTTGTAGCTGATGTGTTTAATGTTCAGGAGAATATTGGTAGAGTTCTAGGACTGTCTTGGGGAGTAAAATGGTCAGCTGAATCTTGGTACCAAAAATACTCTGAGATATGCAGGAGTGAAAATCACCAACTACGGTAGTTCATCATCAGCTTAAATGCAATTGTGAGATGTGAAAAGCAGATCATTCTGTGGTTTAACTTTTCAGCTTCATTTTTCATCACTTCCTTCTACCCAATCCCTGAATTTTCCTGCTTCTTTTTGCATCATAGGCCTTTCCATAGGTCGTTTATGGTGCTTGTACCTTCCCAGCACAACACTTTGCCTTTACCCCATCAATAGGGCTTATGTAGATGTGACCCTAAAGTTTCATATTAACCATCACCTCCTCCTCTAAGCCTCCCTGAGTTCTCTCCTCTAAGCTCTTCTAACACACTGAACCATTATTACATAGTATTGAAATTATTTCTTTAGTTATCAGTCTTTAGCACTAGGTTATAAGCTTCCTGGAGGCAGGATTATGTCCTGCTCACCATTGAGTACAAGGCTTAATAAGTATTTGTTGGATAACTGAGAATAAAAATAACGTCCCACTAAATCTGTAGAAAACACATATTCCATGATTTTTTTGAGATCAGCTGACACATTGGTCCATTTCAAGAATGAGATTCAAAATATGTATTACTCTTGGGCTGGAGTTGTGGCTCAGCAGTACAGCTCTTGCTTAGCATGTGCGAGGTGCTGGGTTTGATCCTCAGCACCACATAAAAATAAATAAATAGGGGCTGGAGTGGTGACTCAGCGGTAGAGCGCTCGCCTAGCACGTGCGTGGCCCGGGTTCGATCCTCAGCACCACGTAAACATAAATGCGTTGCATTGTGTACAACTAAAGCAAATAAATAAATATTAAAAAATAAATAAAATAAAGGTATTGTGTCCAGCTATAGCTAAATATTAATATAAATATTAATATAAATATTAATATGTATTACTCTTGAACTTGATCATCAAATTGAATGGACCCTGGGCCAGTGGTGCTAGATTATGAAACTAGAGTCCTTTGCTGTGCCAGAAATTAAAAACTCTCCAATTTAAGGGTCAGCATCCTTGGGGTGGAGTAGGGAGGGGCCCCTAGGGAAAGACCTAGTATCAGGGATGGTGCATGCTAGAAACATATTTATTTACCTGTTGATACTGAGATATTTTAATATTTTAACAATCACTATAGTCATTCAGGTGCATTTGGGCAAATTTTATCCCTGGTAAGTTTAATTTTCTGATTAAATGGATGATATAGAGTTTGTAGCATGAAGAGAAAGGCTGAATTTTAAATAGCCTTAACTTCCCTGAGGGGTTGGTCTATGTAATCTTATCAGATAAGTTTATGCATGGGGAGACTCTATGAAGGTTGCATAGCAGAGCAGAGGAACATTGATTTTGTCTAGAACTCTCTCTGTTGAATGCCAGACTGATGGGGTGTCGCTGCCTGAAGCGGAAGTCGCTTGGAGCAGCGAACGCCACAGGAAAATTCGGAGGCAGGATGAAAATGAAAAAAGGTCTTTTATTCTTCTCCTCTCTCCAGCTCCAGCAATCACTCCAAATGCTCTAACTCCAACCACCACCTTCTTCTTCCCCCACACACACTAACGAACCTCACCCAGTTATATACATATAGCTTTAACAAGGACACGTGCTTACAGCTCGAGCTTACAGGTGCGTCACGCAGTGTTCACGGGCATACAAAGATTCTTTGAATAATGTATTAATATCAGGTGGAAACTAGAACATCTTTTATGGCTCTCAGCTAACCGCAATCTTTAGCTATCTCCTTGATTATAGGCTCCTTCATTTCCCCCTTTTAGTTTTAAAAGAGGGGATGTTCTAGGACGTCCATGTGCAACCGACATTCTTACCCGTCATGGGAGTCTAGGCTGTCCTGACTCCTGGCTTAGGTTGACATGCCGGCCACATTAGACTGTCCCGTGCGACTGTGCCGTGTCTTAGGTTGTCCCCTTCTGGGGATCTTACCCGTCATAGGCTAACCAGCCATCCAATAGAGCCCTTCAGGATCGACTGTGTGTTGACTAACAGCCGTCCAATTTTTAGGAGATGCTGCGGCTTTAAGGCTGACGAGCCAAGTTTCCATAGCGTATCAAGTTCTTTAAGCCAATCAGCTGCCCTTAGTTTCATCAAGTAACGCACTGAGTTCTCTTAGACAAATACCCACAAGGCATTGTCCCGTAATGTCCCAAAATAATGGAAAATCAAAATGTCCATAAGTTATAACACATAGATTCAGGAGGCCCCATGCATGCAGAGCAGAGGCCACACTGCTGGTGAGGTTGTTGATGCTTGAGCAGCAGGGATGCTTGCAGCGACCGCGGTCCCTGCAGTTGTAGCAGCAGCCGTCTTTTTTATGTCCAGACATTTCCACCGGCAAATCTTCAGGGCCCGCTACCTAAAAACTCAAGCATCCATTATTAAGGGAAAGGCAGTGCTATTCCAGCACTGAGATCAAAAGGTGAGCTGTCAAACTAAAAAAAAAGAACTATTAGAGTAGAAAATAAAGGTTGATCTCTGCTCACACACATTGCTGCTCAAGCTCCCACAAACATAAGCTGGCAAAATATCACATTCAGAAATAATCAAAGAGAAACTGAGGGTGTTTACTGCATTAAAGATAAAGAAAAGCTAAAGGCATTTTGGAAAAATAATTTGTTAGCTGGAATCCTCGAGTCTCTATATACACAGCAATCCTATACCTGTTGAAATAATTCAAATTAATCAGCTACTAAACAAATGAAGTCAATAACAAATAAATGATCCTCTGTCGGAACACCAAAATATCAGGTTATACAACATTAAACATATTCACAGCTGAAGAGAAGTCCCGGAGACAACTATAAATCAAAATTGATTATCATTATAATTGATTATCTAAAAATATTCTGAACTTATATAAATATCTATTTATCTATCTATCTATTGATTATCAAATTAGAATATTCTAAGCTTAAATGAATTAACGTTATTTGTTATTTGGATCTATATCTATCTACCTTTTTTTTTTTTTTTTTAAGCGCTTAATTATTTGTGACGTCACACTAGACAGACGCACATATAAACATATTTGTGACATCACATTAACATGAAATTTAGACAAATGCACAGACATAAAGACATATATAAAAGAGAAAAAAAAATTACAATTGTGTATACACTGAAGAGAGATCTTCTTGTCCCGGCCGGGAAGAATGAAATTTAAGTTGTAAATTTAATGGAGAACTCTTTTAAGGGAATCACTCCATACCTTCATTTTGGTCCTCTTGACCTTGCACTTGTTTATTCAATCTAGACTCCTCAATAACTTCGTCTTGATCCCTTTGACTTTGTACCTGCTTTATCAATCTAGATGGTATCCATATTGGAGAGGATTCGTGCTTTGGAAAAACACAAACAGATCCTCTCCCCCAAATTAATACTGGGTCTGGACCCTTCCATGTACCTGAGAGAACATCCTTCCAGTAAACCAAAGGTTTATGTTGTTGGTGTGGGTTCCAGTGTCTATCTCCAGCCGAATGTCCATTAGAATCTAAAGTTAAGAAATTTAGGGTAAACAGGGCAACTGCCAATCTGTCCTTAGGATTTTTCCAGTTTCCATCTTTTTGCTTTAGTAACATATTTTTAAGTGTCCGATTTGCTCTTTCAATTATTCCTTGTCCCTGAGGATTATAAGCGATACCTGTTTTGTGGATAATATTGAACTTTGTACAAAATTGTTTGAAGGATGTGGATGTATATGCAGGGCCATTATCTGTTTTAAGCATTTTGGGGATGCCCAATGCAGCAAAAGCTTGCAGACAATGAGATATAGTATCTTTAACTTTTTCTCCGGAATGTAAAGAAGCAAAAATCATGCCTGAGCATGTATCTATGGTGACATGAATAAATCGTAATTTTCCAAAACTTGGCTCATGTGTGACATCCATCTGCCACAAATGATTGGGCATCAAACCTCGTGGGTTAACCCCATAATGTGGATTGGGCAAGAGTGTTACACAAGATGGACATTCTTTTACAATTCTACGAGCTTGTTCTTTTGTGATTTTAAATTTTTGTCTTAAGGTAGTGCTGTTAACATGGAACTAGGAATGAAATAAAGTAGCTTGTTGTACTGTAGTAAATATAAATATTGTTTTAGTGAGGGCGTCAGCTTTTTGATTACCTTCATGGAGAGGACCAGGCAGATTAGTGTGAGCTCTTATGTGACCTATAAATAAAGGTTCTTTTCGTTGCCATAGGAGATTTTGGATTTGAGAAAACAATTTAAAAGCTGGAGTATGTGGTGCTATTGGACCTGCTAGCTCCAATTTTGGGACAGCATGTACAATATAATGGCTGTCTGAAAAAATATTCATAGGCTGTTCTTTAAAATTTTCCAGAGCTATTATTATAGCTTCGAGTTCCACTAATTGAGCTGATTTTTGATTAGTGATATGAATCATTTTTTCATTTTGAGTGACTACTGCAGCAGTACCGTTAGAGGATCCATCTGTAAATACATTAAATGCTTTAGGAATGGGTTGGTTTTTTATTACCTGTGGGAATATGATAGGATGATTGATACAAAAGGACAGTATAGGAGATTTAGGAATATGATTGTCAAAATTTGCAGAAGTAGAGCATCTAGCTATAGCCCAATCATTATCATTGAAGCACAAATATTCAACCTGTGATGATGAATAAGGAGTAATAATAGTAGCGGGATGAATTCCAAATATTTTAGTAGAGGTTTTAAGTCCTTGAAGAATAAGTTTAGCCACCATGGAGGTATAAGACTCAATTGTACTTTTAGGAGAGACAGGCAAATGTATCCATAATATAGGTCCCTGTTGCCAAAATACTCCTGTTGGAGTATATTGTGAAGGAATAATAATCAATATTAGTGGTTGTGCAAAATCAAATCTATCGCAATGGGATCTTTCAATGGCCTGTTCTACTAATTTTAGAGCTCTCCTGGCCTCAGGAGTTAATGTTCGAGGTGAGGATGGGTCAGGGTTCCCACGAAGGATGTCAAATAAGGGTTTTAATTGTCCAGTAGTGAGGCTTAGTGTAGGGCGAAGCCAATTAATGTCACCCAGTAATTTTTGGAAATCATTGAGGGTGGTCAAATGTTCTTTACTTATTAGAATTTTTTGGGGTTTAACAAAAGTATCCATGATTTTAAAGCCTAAATATAGTATAGGTGATCTGCTTTGAACTTTTTCTTCTGCTATATATAATCCATATTTTTTTAGATTTTTTTGTTATTTCACTAAATATATTAAATAAGATTTGTTGATTAGGGTGAGCTAATAAAACATCGTCCATGTAGTGTAGACACATAAGGTCTTGATATTTGTTTTTAATGGGCTGTATAGCTCTGTCCACATATAGTTGGCACAGTGTAGGGCTATTTGCCATTCCCTGCGGCAATACTTTCCATTGATATCTTTTATCAGGGCCATTATTATTAATAGAAGGAATTGAAAAAGCAAACCTGGGGGCATCCAGAGGATGTAGGGGAATGGAAAAGAAACAGTCCTTTATATCAAAGGTTATAAGGTAATAGTTTTTTGGAATAGCTACAGGATTAGGAAGTCCAGGTTGAGTAGGGCCCATAATTTGCATTGTTTTGTTAATTTGTCTTAGATCTTGTAATAGTCTCCATTTTCCTGATTTTTTCTTAATTACAAATATGGGAGAATTCCAGGGAGAGGTGGAAGGCTCTATGTGTCCTGCTTCTAATTGTTCTTTAATTAATTGATGGGGCCGCTTGCAATTTTTCTTTGGATAGGGGCCACTGAGGGACCCAAACTGGCTTATTAGAGAGCCATGGTATTTTTAAAATTGTTTTCTCAGTGGCCCCTAGAAAAAATGTCCTTTGCCTTTTTTATTATGAGTAGGATTTTTATTCTTAACACCTGCAGGCTTGGTCGCTAGGTGTAGCCCCATTTGATGTAAGATATCTCTTCCCCATAGGGTAACTGGCAAGCTGTTTAAAACATAGGGTTTGAATGTTCCTGTATGGCCTTCATTGTCTTGCCAATTTAAGATTACAGCACTTTGAGCTGGGGTATTACTGTATCCCAAGCCTCTTAAACTGGTTGAGGCTTTCTGTAGAGGCCAGTGCTTAGGCCATTGTTGTAGATTTATGATGGAAGAGTCAGCTCCTGTATCAATCAGCCCCTCCATCTCTATACCTTGAATTTTTAATTTGCACATAGGCCTCCGTGAACAGTCCTGGACCCAGAAAGCCATAGGTCCTGAACCAGTGGAACCGAATGCTCTGCTATTTCTATTTTGTGGCATGCTTTTAAAAGAATTATGGAGACTGGGAATGAGGAGCAGCTGTGCGATTCTGTCTCCTTGATTTACGGAGATGATGCCCCTGTGTGTACTTAGCATTATTTTAATCTCTCCATTATAATCTGAATCAATAACCCCTGGTATAACATTAAAGCCTAATAAACTTTTGGAACTACGCCCAAGGATTAGTCCCACAGTTCCTGAAGGGAGAGGTCCCCTGATTCCCGTAGGAATCAGCTGAACCCCCATTTCAGGTGTCAGGACCATCCGGGCAGTAGAACAGAGATCTAATCCTGCACTTCCTCTTGTCCCTCTGATAAGGGAGTTAATGGGTAGGAGGGACTGTGACGAGGAATCATTTGAATCTGAGGGCCTTCCTCCTCTAGTGCCTCGTACATTTGTGGGCCCCGGGGCATTGGGCCCTGTGCCCCGTTTTTTGAAATCCTTGATAAATCATTTCCATATATATCATATCTAGAATGGCATTGATTGGCCCAATGTATACCTTTTTTGCATCTGGGGCATCGGCCTGGAGCACGGTATGAATTTGATTTTATTACCCTTGGGGGATATTGCTTAGCATATCTTGGTTGATTATAATAATTTTGTCTGGAATATCCTGTTCTAGGTTGAATCCTTTGGGAATTTTGAGGGGAGGAATTTTTCATCACTGCAGCAATTACGTTGCCTGTGATAACAGCCTCGTTAATGTCTTTGCACAGTCTTAAATGTAAATTGATATTTAGTCTTTGTTTATACAATTTAGGTCTTCCATGGTCTCATTCAACCATTGCATCCTGGCTAATATTTATTCAGCGTTAAGGAGGCTCGTATGCTAGAATGGTTGGATTAACTAAGGGGCATAGCTTGCTCGACTTCTCCAAAAACTCTAGATGTTGTTTTTAAGAGCCTATCTACAAAATCAGCGTAAGGTTCGTTAGGCCCTTGTATAACTTTTGATAGGCTGCCTTGCAGATCCCCTGTGCCTGAGATTGTCTTCCAGGCTTTCACAGCTGCAGTGTGTATCTGGGCATACACACCTGGATCGTATTGTAGCTGATTTTGTAGTTCGGTGAACTCACCCTCCCCTGTGAGCATATCTATATTGCGTTGAGGGAAACCTGCTGCAGCATTTCTCTTTGCTATTTCTGAACAAAGTTCCTGGAATTGAGTTTTCCAGATTAGGTATTGTCCCCCACTTAGTACCGCTCTGCATAGACTTTTCCAATCTGAGGGGGCTAAGGTTAGGGTGTTAAGTGACTCTATCATACTTAATGTGAACGGAGCTTGAGGCCCATAGGTCATTACCGCCTCTTTAAAATTCTTTATTGTTTTAAAGTCTAGGAACTCGTGATATCTTTGTCCCTGTTCATTTTGAAATACTGGCAGTTCTAGGTGCTCCTGCGGTCTATGTTGTTCGAGAGCGTATAAGCGCTCTGAAAGGCCGCCAATTTCTACCTCAAGGGCACGTACACTCTGATCAATACTCTTTATTGTTTCTGTTAGGGATTCTATCCATGAAGGAGCAGAGGGCGCTAGTGGTTCCTCTATTTGACGGTCTTTTCTCTTTTTAAATTTCTTTTTGTTCTTTTTATTGGAGACTGTGCTCTCTGAATCGCTTTTTGATTCCTCTTCACTACTAGCTTCATAATTCCTAACCGGCTCAGTAGAGGAGACCGTACTTTCATGGTTTGGCTCCTTGTTACTGTTATTACTTTCACTAGTATCCTGAGTTTCAGTTTCTAAGGAGAGTACATACTCCTCAGCTAATTTTATTAAGCTTCTGATGGCTTTTGCAGATCTTACTTTTGAATTTACATTCCTACTCTCCTTGCTGGTCTCCACTGAGTCAGAGGATATGCTTTCTTGTTCACTTTTCTCACTATCCTCTGAGTTCTCAATATCAAAAATTTCATTCATGGCTTTTATAAACCGACTTTTTGTTATATTTGCTCCCATCTTTTTAAATTTTCTTTTTTCTTACCTTGCCGCCGAATTCCCCGTACAGGCCACCACCTGTCGCTGCCTGAAGCGGAAGTCGCTTGGAGCAGCGAACGCCACAGGAAAATTCGGAGGCAGGATGAAAATGAAAAAAGGTCTTTTATTCTTCTCCTCTCTCCAGCTCCAGCAATCACTCCAAATGCTCTAACTCCAACCACCACCTTCTTCTTCCCCACACACACTAACGAACCTCACCCAGTTATATACATATAGCTTTAACAAGGACACGTGCTTACAGCTCGAGCTTACAGGTGCGTCACGCAGTGTTCACGGGCATACAAAGATTCTTTGAATAATGTATTAATATCAGGTGGAAACTAGAACATCTTTTATGGCTCTCAGCTAACCGCAATCTTTAGCTATCTCCTTGATTATAGGCTCCTTCATTTCCCCCTTTTAGTTTTAAAAGAGGGGATGTTCTAGGACGTCCATGTGCAACCGACATTCTTACCCGTCATGGGAGTCTAGGCTGTCCTGACTCCTGGCTTAGGTTGACATGCCGGCCACATTAGACTGTCCCGTGCGACTGTGCCGTGTCTTAGGTTGTCCCCTTCTGGGGATCTTACCCGTCATAGGCTAACCAGCCATCCAATAGAGCCCTTCAGGATCGACTGTGTGTTGACTAACAGCCGTCCAATTTTTAGGAGATGCTGCGGCTTTAAGGCTGACGAGCCAAGTTTCCATAGCGTATCAAGTTCTTTAAGCCAATCAGCTGCCCTTAGTTTCATCAAGTAACGCACTGAGTTCTCTTAGACAAATACCCACAAGGCATTGTCCCGTAATGTCCCAAAATAATGGAAAATCAAAATGTCCATAAGTTATAACACATAGATTCAGGAGGCCCCATGCATGCAGAGCAGAGGCCACACTGCTGGTGAGGTTGTTGATGCTTGAGCAGCAGGGATGCTTGCAGCGACCGCGGTCCCTGCAGTTGTAGCAGCAGCCGTCTTTTTTATGTCCAGACATTTCCACCGGCAAATCTTCAGGGCCCGCTACCTAAAAACTCAAGCATCCATTATTAAGGGAAAGGCAGTGCTATTCCAGCACTGAGATCAAAAGGTGAGCTGTCAAACTAAAAAAAAAGAACTATTAGAGTAGAAAATAAAGGTTGATCTCTGCTCACACACATTGCTGCTCAAGCTCCCACAAACATAAGCTGGCAAAATATCACATTCAGAAATAATCAAAGAGAAACTGAGGGTGTTTACTGCATTAAAGATAAAGAAAAGCTAAAGGCATTTTGGAAAAATAATTTGTTAGCTGGAATCCTCGAGTCTCTATATACACAGCAATCCTATACCTGTTGAAATAATTCAAATTAATCAGCTACTAAACAAATGAAGTCAATAACAAATAAATGATCCTCTGTCGGAACACCAAAATATCAGGTTATACAACATTAAACATATTCACAGCTGAAGAGAAGTCCCGGAGACAACTATAAATCAAAATTGATTATCATTATAATTGATTATCTAAAAATATTCTGAACTTATATAAATATCTATTTATCTATCTATCTATTGATTATCAAATTAGAATATTCTAAGCTTAAATGAATTAACGTTATTTGTTATTTGGATCTATATCTATCTACCTTTTTTTTTTTTTTTAAGCGCTTAATTATTTGTGACGTCACACTAGACAGACGCACATATAAACATATTTGTGACATCACATTAACATGAAATTTAGACAAATGCACAGACATAAAGACATATATAAAAGAGAAAAAAAAAATTACAATTGTGTATACACTGAAGAGAGATCTTCTTGTCCCGGCCGGGAAGAATGAAATTTAAGTTGTAAATTTAATGGAGAACTCTTTTAAGGGAATCACTCCATACCTTCATTTTGGTCCTCTTGACCTTGCACTTGTTTATTCAATCTAGACTCCTCAATAACTTCGTCTTGATCCCTTTGACTTTGTACCTGCTTTATCAATCTAGATGGTATCCATATTGGAGAGGATTCGTGCTTTGGAAAAACACAAACAGATCCTCTCCCCCAAATTAATACTGGGTCTGGACCCTTCCATGTACCTGAGAGAACATCCTTCCAGTAAACCAAAGGTTTATGTTGTTGGTGTGGGTTCCAGTGTCTATCTCCAGCCGAATGTCCATTAGAATCTAAAGTTAAGAAATTTAGGGTAAACAGGGCAACTGCCAATCTGTCCTTAGGATTTTTCCAGTTTCCATCTTTTTGCTTTAGTAACATATTTTTAAGTGTCCGATTTGCTCTTTCAATTATTCCTTGTCCCTGAGGATTATAAGCGATACCTGTTTTGTGGATAATATTGAACTTTGTACAAAATTGTTTGAAGGATGTGGATGTATATGCAGGGCCATTATCTGTTTTAAGCATTTTGGGGATGCCCAATGCAGCAAAAGCTTGCAGACAATGAGATATAGTATCTTTAACTTTTTCTCCGGAATGTAAAGAAGCAAAAATCATGCCTGAGCATGTATCTATGGTGACATGAATAAATCGTAATTTTCCAAAACTTGGCTCATGTGTGACATCCATCTGCCACAAATGATTGGGCATCAAACCTCGTGGGTTAACCCCATAATGTGGATTGGGCAAGAGTGTTACACAAGATGGACATTCTTTTACAATTCTACGAGCTTGTTCTTTTGTGATTTTAAATTTTTGTCTTAAGGTAGTGCTGTTAACATGGAACTAGGAATGAAATAAAGTAGCTTGTTGTACTGTAGTAAATATAAATATTGTTTTAGTGAGGGCGTCAGCTTTTTGATTACCTTCATGGAGAGGACCAGGCAGATTAGTGTGAGCTCTTATGTGACCTATAAATAAAGGTTCTTTTCGTTGCCATAGGAGATTTTGGATTTGAGAAAACAATTTAAAAGCTGGAGTATGTGGTGCTATTGGACCTGCTAGCTCCAATTTTGGGACAGCATGTACAATATAATGGCTGTCTGAAAAAATATTCATAGGCTGTTCTTTAAAATTTTCCAGAGCTATTATTATAGCTTCGAGTTCCACTAATTGAGCTGATTTTTGATTAGTGATATGAATCATTTTTTCATTTTGAGTGACTACTGCAGCAGTACCGTTAGAGGATCCATCTGTAAATACATTAAATGCTTTAGGAATGGGTTGGTTTTTTATTACCTGTGGGAATATGATAGGATGATTGATACAAAAGGACAGTATAGGAGATTTAGGAATATGATTGTCAAAATTTGCAGAAGTAGAGCATCTAGCTATAGCCCAATCATTATCATTGAAGCACAAATATTCAACCTGTGATGATGAATAAGGAGTAATAATAGTAGCGGGATGAATTCCAAATATTTTAGTAGAGGTTTTAAGTCCTTGAAGAATAAGTTTAGCCACCATGGAGGTATAAGACTCAATTGTACTTTTAGGAGAGACAGGCAAATGTATCCATAATATAGGTCCCTGTTGCCAAAATACTCCTGTTGGAGTATATTGTGAAGGAATAATAATCAATATTAGTGGTTGTGCAAAATCAAATCTATCGCAATGGGATCTTTCAATGGCCTGTTCTACTAATTTTAGAGCTCTCCTGGCCTCAGGAGTTAATGTTCGAGGTGAGGATGGGTCAGGGTTCCCACGAAGGATGTCAAATAAGGGTTTTAATTGTCCAGTAGTGAGGCTTAGTGTAGGGCGAAGCCAATTAATGTCACCCAGTAATTTTTGGAAATCATTGAGGGTGGTCAAATGTTCTTTACTTATTAGAATTTTTTGGGGTTTAACAAAAGTATCCATGATTTTAAAGCCTAAATATAGTATAGGTGATCTGCTTTGAACTTTTTCTTCTGCTATATATAATCCATATTTTTTTAGATTTTTTTGTTATTTCACTAAATATATTAAATAAGATTTGTTGATTAGGGTGAGCTAATAAAACATCGTCCATGTAGTGTAGACACATAAGGTCTTGATATTTGTTTTTAATGGGCTGTATAGCTCTGTCCACATATAGTTGGCACAGTGTAGGGCTATTTGCCATTCCCTGCGGCAATACTTTCCATTGATATCTTTTATCAGGGCCATTATTATTAATAGAAGGAATTGAAAAAGCAAACCTGGGGGCATCCAGAGGATGTAGGGGAATGGAAAAGAAAACAGTCCTTTATATCAAAGGTTATAAGGTAATAGTTTTTTGGAATAGCTACAGGATTAGGAAGTCCAGGTTGAGTAGGGCCCATAATTTGCATTGTTTTGTTAATTTGTCTTAGATCTTGTAATAGTCTCCATTTTCCTGATTTTTTCTTAATTACAAATATGGGAGAATTCCAGGGAGAGGTGGAAGGCTCTATGTGTCCTGCTTCTAATTGTTCTTTAATTAATTGATGGGCCGCTTGCAATTTTTCTTTGGATAGGGGCCACTGAGGGACCCAAACTGGCTTATTAGAGAGCCATGGTATTTTTAAAATTGTTTTCTCAGTGGCCCCTAGAAAAAATGTCCTTTGCCTTTTTTATTATGAGTAGGATTTTTATTCTTAACACCTGCAGGCTTGGTCGCTAGGTGTAGCCCCATTTGATGTAAGATATCTCTTCCCCATAGGGTAACTGGCAAGCTGTTTAAAACATAGGGTTTGAATGTTCCTGTATGGCCTTCATTGTCTTGCCAATTTAAGATTACAGCACTTTGAGCTGGGGTATTACTGTATCCCAAGCCTCTTAAACTGGTTGAGGCTTTCTGTAGAGGCCAGTGCTTAGGCCATTGTTGTAGATTTATGATGGAAGAGTCAGCTCCTGTATCAATCAGCCCCTCCATCTCTATACCTTGAATTTTTAATTTGCACATAGGCCTCCGTGAACAGTCCTGGACCCAGAAAGCCATAGGTCCTGAACCAGTGGAACCGAATGCTCTGCTATTTCTATTTTGTGGCATGCTTTTAAAAGAATTATGGAGACTGGGAATGAGGAGCAGCTGTGCGATTCTGTCTCCTTGATTTACGGAGATGATGCCCCTGTGTGTACTTAGCATTATTTTAATCTCTCCATTATAATCTGAATCAATAACCCCTGGTATAACATTAAAGCCTAATAAACTTTTGGAACTACGCCCAAGGATTAGTCCCACAGTTCCTGAAGGGAGAGGTCCCCTGATTCCCGTAGGAATCAGCTGAACCCCCATTTCAGGTGTCAGGACCATCCGGGCAGTAGAACAGAGATCTAATCCTGCACTTCCTCTTGTCCCTCTGATAAGGGAGTTAATGGGTAGGAGGGACTGTGACGAGGAATCATTTGAATCTGAGGGCCTTCCTCCTCTAGTGCCTCGTACATTTGTGGGCCCCGGGGCATTGGGCCCTGTGCCCCGTTTTTTGAAATCCTTGATAAATCATTTCCATATATATCATATCTAGAATGGCATTGATTGGCCCAATGTATACCTTTTTTGCATCTGGGGCATCGGCCTGGAGCACGGTATGAATTTGATTTTATTACCTTGGGGGATATTGCTTAGCATATCTTGGTTGATTATAATAATTTTGTCTGGAATATCCTGTTCTAGGTTGAATCCTTTGGGAATTTTGAGGGGAGGAATTTTTCATCACTGCAGCAATTACGTTGCCTGTGATAACAGCCTCGTTAATGTCTTTGCACAGTCTGAAATAAATTGATAAGTCTTTTTTACTTCTCCATGGCCTTATTGCATCCTGGCAATATTTTTTTTTTTTTTTTTTTTTTTTTTTTTTTTTTTTTTTTTTTTTTCTTTTTTTTTTTTTTTATTTTTATAATTTTTAATATGTACAACTCATAGTGCATATATTTAGTATCTTTTTACATACAACTGTTTGTATACAAAGTATATTCGTGCAATTTAGGTCTTCAATCATGCATTAAGGAAAATGATATCCGTCTCATTCAACCACCTTTTTTTCCCCCCCTCCCTCCCCTCTTGCTCCCTCCCTTACCCTCCCTTCCCTTGACCATTCTAATGGATGAAGTTGGAAGACATAATGCTAAGTGAAGTTAGTCAGTCTCAAAAATCCAAGTACCAAATGTTCTCTCTTATATAAGGAGGCTATTTCAAAGTATGTTGGATGGGGTACATAGGAGGATTAGAGGAACACTAGAATGGTCCTGGCAATATTTATTAGCGTTCTCGTATGCTAATTGGATAACTAGGGGCATAGCTTGCTCGACTTCTCCAAAAACTCTAGATGTTGTTTTTAAGAGCCTATCTACAAAATCAGCGTAAGGTTCGTTAGGCCCTTGTATAACTTTTGATAGGCTGCCTTGCAGATCCCCTGTGCCTGAGATTGTCTTCCAGGCTTTCACAGCTGCAGTGTGTATCTGGGCATACACACCTGGATCGTATTGTAGCTGATTTTGTAGTTCGGTGAACTCACCCTCCCCTGTGAGCATATCTATATTGCGTTGAGGGAAACCTGCTGCAGCATTTCTCTTTGCTATTTCTGAACAAAGTTCCTGGAATTGAGTTTTCCAGATTAGGTATTGTCCCCCACTTAGTACCGCTCTGCATAGACTTTTCCAATCTGAGGGGGCTAAGGTTAGGGTGTTAAGTGACTCTATCATACTTAATGTGAACGGAGCTTGAGGCCCATAGGTCATTACCGCCTCTTTAAAATTCTTTATTGTTTTAAAGTCTAGGAACTCGTGATATCTTTGTCCCTGTTCATTTTGAAATACTGGCAGTTCTAGGTGCTCCTGCGGTCTATGTTGTTCGAGAGCGTATAAGCGCTCTGAAAGGCCGCCAATTTCTACCTCAAGGGCACGTACACTCTGATCAATACTCTTTATTGTTTCTGTTAGGGATTCTATCCATGAAGGAGCAGAGGGCGCTAGTGGTTCCTCTATTTGACGGTCTTTTCTCTTTTTAAATTTCTTTTTGTTCTTTTTATTGGAGACTGTGCTCTCTGAATCGCTTTTTGATTCCTCTTCACTACTAGCTTCATAATTCCTAACCGGCTCAGTAGAGGAGACCGTACTTTCATGGTTTGGCTCCTTGTTACTATTATTACTTTCACTAGTATCCTGAGTTTCAGTTTCTAAGGAGAGTACATACTCCTCAGCTAATTTTATTAAGCTTCTGATGGCTTTTGCAGATCTTACTTTTGAATTTACATTCCTACTCTCCTTGCTGGTCTCCACTGAGTCAGAGGATATGCTTTCTTGTTCACTTTTCTCACTATCCTCTGAGTTCTCAATATCAAAAATTTCATTCATGGCTTTTATAAACCGACTTTTTGTTATATTTGCTCCCATCTTTTTAAATTTTCTTTTTTCTTACCTTGCCGCCGAATTCCCCGTACAGGCCACCACCTGTCGCTGCCTGAAGCGGAAGTCGCTTGGAGCAGCGAACGCCACAGGAAAATTCGGAGGCAGGATGAAAATGAAAAAAGGTCTTTTATTCTTCTCCTCTCTCCAGCTCCAGCAATCACTCCAAATGCTCTAACTCCAACCACCACCTTCTTCTTCCCCACACACACTAACGAACCTCACCCAGTTATATACATATAGCTTTAACAAGGACACGTGCTTACAGCTCGAGCTTACAGGTGCGTCACGCAGTGTTCACGGGCATACAAAGATTCTTTGAATAATGTATTAATATCAGGTGGATGGGGCTGGGATTGTGGCTCAGCGGTAGTGCGCTCGCCTGGCATGTGCGCGGCCCGGGTTCGATCCCCAGCACCACGTACAAATAAACCCATTGTGTACAGCTAAAGCAAATAAATAAATAAATATTTAAAAAAAAAATCAGGTGGAAACTAGAACATCTTTTATGGCTCTCAGCTAACCGCAATCTTTAGCTATCTCCTTGATTATAGGCTCCTTCAATGGGGTTCATCAGGGCCCATGCTAGGCCACTCTCCCCACTAAACCCTCATGTTTTGAAGAAAGTGGAATGGATGGGAAAGCTGTGACTTTCCAAAGGATGCTTTGGAATCGGTTTTTAAACAAATAACCCCAAACTTTTTTTTTTTTCTCCCAGTTTGAAAATGCCAAAATGAAATGTGAAATCATTAGGAAGTAAAGACACTTGGATATGTTTGAAACCTCTTTGCAGTTTCTAAAGACCTTAAAATTTGGCTTCATTTAATTTAGTCATAGGGAGTTTGCTAGTGTGGATCTGTGGGCCTATTTTGCTCAAGCCTGAATATAGAAAGGTGTTTAACTACAACTTGGATGCTAATGACTGAAAATTTCAACAACTCTGCCATGTTCCTCAGTGAAATTCTGATCTAAAAGAATTATACAAAACCATACTTTCTCTGTAGGAATAAGGGATTTCCCATGGAAAAAGAGGAGAGTTCAGAAAATGCAGGCTGTTTTCTACCTATTTTAATGTATTCTTTTGAAAACATAGGAGTATTAGAAGAAGATGAGAATGTAAGAGCCAACTTATCTACTGAAAGATCCTGGGGAATGAATTGTAAAGTATAATAGGATATAAGATGCTAAGAGATTGCATCAGCAATGTGAGCACTGTCCTGATTAGGAGCTCAGATCTAATGGCCAGGACAACTGACATGGCTGGATGAAAATAGAGTCCTCAGAAGAATTTTTGAAAACAAAGTAAGACAGAAGCCCAGGTATATCTAAAACTGTTAAAGACACCAAGTAAAGAAAGGTCACAAAGAATAAAAGAACATGGAATAACTAAAGGTAGGGGGAGACTAGGAAGAGGTGTCTCATTAAAAATATGGTGTGAAATAACTATACTATTGGGGCTTATTGTATTTATCCAAAGGGAATAATCTGATGTGCAAGTCAAAGATTTATGCTCAGAGATGTTCATCACCATGTTATTTATCATAACTTGAAAGTGGAAACAATCTTAAATGTCAAAAATAGGAGAATGATAAAGCAAAGTTTAGTGTGCTTATATAATAGATGTGTTTGTCATACAGCCATAAAATGATGCTCTTCAGAAGTCTTTACTGAAGTGAGAAAATATTTGTGACATATGTACAGCTCAATCTCATTCCTATAAACAAAAAAAACCCCTTTTGATTACAGGGCAGTTCATTGAAATAGTAACTTTTTCTTCCCATAATTTTTCCTTTCCCCCATTTTAATTAAAGAGGAAGGATTTGTAATCCTTGGCTTCAGAGATCTGAGCAGGAAGCAGAAGCAGAATGAAGTCAGTTACCTATCAAAATATCACTTTTGTAGTCAGAAAATGACATAAATGTTATTTTAAAATACTATTTAAAATTCCCACTTTAAACATCATGGGAAAAATTATGCAATGCCATTTGGCAATGTGGTGCCACCTGCTCCCCACAGCAGCAGCCCATGCTGCTGCTGCTGAATGTTCTGGGATTTTGCTGCTATTGCTGCTTTTGTATCAGATAGGAAGGCTGAGCAAGGTTTCTTAACGCTGGGAGACAGGACCTATCTAGGTCCTTTCAGATTTCTTTCTAAAGCAGCACATTCAGTTCTTTTTTTTTTTTTTTTTTTGGTACCCGGGATTGAACTCAGGGGCACTCGACCACTGGGCCACATCCCCAACCCTTTTTTGTATTTTATTAGAGACAGGGTCTCACTGAGTTGCTAAGTGCCTCACCATTGCTGAGGCTGGCTTTGAACTCTGGATCCTCCTGCCTCAGCCTCCCAAGTACTGGGATTACAGGCGTGCGCCACCACGCCCGGCTCACATTCAGTTCTATTATGAGCAACTTTGAGGATTTATTTTGTGTTTACATAATGTATTGGTTGAGGCAAGAATGGCAGATGCTGTTATAATTCTATTAACCAGAACATTTTATTGACCACGACTTTCATAGTACAACCTGGTGGTACTTGCAGAATCATCTGAATTGGCTCAGTACAGGTTTAGGATTAATTCCTTTTATTATAATCCTCTTCTTTGAAATTTAGTAATTCAGATAGGGTCTGAATTGCAGATTATTAGCTAGAGAGAAGTATTTTTCAGACTTTTGCATTTAAACAGAGTAACAGCACCTTCTTTAGACTAAAGCTTATATGAAGTTTGAGAGGTGAAGGAAATGCAAGTTGAGTGGCAAAGGGGTAATGGAGAGCCTCCAGTGCTCCTGGCTCGATTCTCTTTCCTTTCCTCCAAGAACCCAGGATGTCTGCAAAAAACCCCAGGGCTCTGTGAGCACAATTAGGAAACCACATAACCTAAACATTTTCGTGAGAATGAGCTCTGTTCTAACCAAACAGAGAAAACAGAGATTCTATAGATTATGGATGGTCTAAGCTTATTACACATTGCTGTGGCTTATGGGGAGGCAAGGAAGAGGGAAAGAAGAGGGTAACTCCCTTAATTGGGAAAAATCTGGAAGTTCTCAGATTAAACCTCATCATTCATACTTTTCTTTGGATTATGGAATCCGAGAGTAAGAGAACAGTGCTTTACGGAATGCAATATATTAAATTAAACTCCCAATTTTAATTTTAATATATTCAGAGTCAGCCATACATTCGAGATATGGGAAAAAAATGCTTTAACCATGCTGCTTCAGAAGGCTTTTGAGTTTTAATATGCATTCTAACATGGTAAATTTCTCCATCTTCTTTTTCCTAATTAAAGTTATATTTCTAAGTTTTCCTTCAAACTCATATATCAATAACATGGCTTCAGCATCCTGGTTGGACAGAGCCAAGTCTGAATCCTGTGTCATTCACTTGCTGTGTGTCAGGCAGTGATGTACCCAAGATCTCTGAGCCTTAGTTTCTTTCTATAAAGGTTGTTAATAAAAGCACTATAATCAGAGAGTGGTTGTGAGGAATAAATGAGGTGGAGCATTTAAATATCTTTCATAATGCCTGGTACATTGTATACACTCAATAAATATTTATTTTTCTTGTGATTTTAAATTGTAAACCTCCAAAATAGCGATTTTTTTTAAAAAAGAATCACGGCTGCCAGTTGGAATCACCAGGAATGTTTTTAAAACTATGAATTATAGACCAGTTGAATGAAAGCTTTTGGGTGGCAGCCCAGGCATTAGTAATTAAAAAAAAATTACCTTGCTAATTCTGGTGTACAAGTAAGGTTGACAACCACAGGAAGAAATATACATCTGTGGGGGAGAATGCCTGATGGTGGAAGAGAAAGATCCTTGGAGGGAGTAGCAGCCTATGGGGACATAGGGACGCTCTGCATCTCATGGCTGGGGGACTGAAGAAGCAGAGGCTGACAACCATAAAAGCTGATTTCTGAGAGATGCTTGGAAATTAGGGAATCAATAATCAGACCTTCAACATTCATGGACCTTTACCATTTTCAAGGTGTTTTCCCATAACTGATTTTGTTCAGTCCTTTCAGTAATGCTATAAGGAATGTATTACTTGATTGATTTTGAGGTTACTTGTGTTGTGTTCCAGGAAAAGCTGACCTGAGAATACACGATGTTCTCAGTGTCTCATGTAACAGAAGAACCTGTTCGAAAGTAAACTGTGGTATGGGTAACGAGAGAACACTCACACTCATATGTACCCACCACACTCCTCAGGACAATGACCCCAAATTAGATGCAGCTCTTTGGTACTGGTCCATGGATTCTTTGACACTCTAGCACTATTCAGTTAGTCCAGCATAAGTTGTGTAGTTTCCCTACCCTTTGGGATCTGTTGCAACTTTAAATGTTGTAAGCAGATGAAGGGTTTACAGGAATTGCCTAACCAGGCATTGCATCTTGATTTGTGGTCTCACAATTGGTTATAAAGTTGATTTGGATTCAAAGAAGCAAATGACCACAGCACCAGGATGTGGGCTGGCCTTAAAAAACAAGAGTGGAGGCTCATTCAGATGCAGCCTTTTGGGAACTAGCTTGTTTTGTACCATGAAAGAGACCATCAAGGTGTTTTTCTTTGTTTATTCATTTTTTAAAAAATGAGGCTTGGTTTAGTGATTTAGTCTGAGACTTCAAACTATATGCAAAATCCCCCTGGACCTGAGGGAGTGAAGGGTAAACTAGTTTAGATTATGTTTTAAGGTGTGCTTACTGACAGAAACAGTGTTCTGAAAACTTCTGTGTTCCATCTTTAGGGTTTTGTCGAGGAGAATCTTGGAGAAATAGCAGAGAAATACCAGTGCCATGGCTTGCACTCTGATACAGTTTTGCCAAGTTACCATAGAAAAGGTCAAAACACTAGGATGAGTCAAGAGGAAGGGAGACCATGGATGGTGTTACCCTGACTTTTGCTCCTCACTTGTGCTGTTTTTTCCTGCTGTGGGGCCTTTGACAGATCTTCCCTCTACCCACTTTTCTTCTCCTGGCAACTTCTAACCATCTGTAATGGTTTGATTTGTGTCTTGTGAAAAGATATGTTGAAGTCCTGAGCCCCAGTACTTCAGAATGTGACCTTATTTGGAAATAGGGTAATTGTAGATGTAATTAGTTAAGATAAGACCATCTTGGACTGTGGTGAGCCCTTAATCCAATGTGACTATGGGAAGGTCATGAGAGACTCAGGGTGAGGGCCATATGATGACAAGGCAGAGACTGGAGTGATGCAGCTGCAAGCCAAGGAACACCAAGCATTGAAAGCTGTCTTCAGAAGCTAGGAAAAGGCAAACCAGATTCTATTCAGAGTCCTTTAATTTTGGACTTCCAACCTCCAGAACTGTGAGAGAATAATTTTTTTTTTTGTCTAAAACCACCCAGTTTGTGTTGTAAAGTTTATGATTTGTTATGGCAGTCCTTGGAAACTAATATACCATCCTTCTGATCTGAGTTCAAATGTCATCTTTTGGAGGCTTCCAGATCTTCCCACAGTCTAGCATATGTTCTCCTATTTTATGATCTCCTACTACCTCTATTTTCCCTTCCTAGTCATTATGACATTTAGCAATCACAGAGGAATTTTTCTTCCCAATTAGACTGAGAACTAAAGGTAGAGATGATATTTTAAGGACTCATCCTTGCATTCTCTGCAACCAGGGTTGCACTTGCCATCAGCATCCACTTCCTAAATATTTGTTGAATGAGTCAATGATTAATAAGTAATTATAATTGAAATTTTATTTTGAGCTTTTGAAAATTATCTGGAGGCTAACAGTTTATGAACAGAAACTTTTTCATTAAAACACATTTATTTGAGAGAAGGGATCACTTTTTTTTTAAAGCTTGAAATCCAGCCTTTTCATACTTAGTCATAATATTTTCCTTCAAAGTACTGAAAAAAATATTTAGGCTTCCTTTTACATAAATAGTTCTCAAGTTTGAAATAGTGTGGAAAGAAAAACCCATGCTTAAATCATTTGGAGTCTCTGTCTCCTCCATCCTCTATAAAATGCAATTTTGAATATATTTTGAATATCCTTTTCTTGATGGATTCAGCACTTAAGGGACTAGCAGGACAATTCATTGAATATGAAATGATTCAACAAGTTGTTGACAGTGTTTCCCTTGCCTTTTGCTCAGAGCCTTTCACCTTTCTTTGAGGTTTCTGGTATAGATTGTAATGTAACTTTCCAAAGCTTTTTCTTTCCTTTTGCCCAGGCATAACAGTTAGAGGGAACACTTAGTGGAAAATATTACGCCTGACTATAATGTAACACATTGAAATAAGTGTTTCTCTTGCCCTTTGGGTATCTACTCTAAAGTTATTAAAAACATTCTTATAACTTTTATTTTAGATAAGTTTCTAAAGCATGCAAGAAAGTCTGTCATTATATGTTGTCATGTCAAGTTTTGGAGAAAAAGAATAGATATTCTCTTTATTCACCCATGTAGCCTCCATATGACTTTTGACCTTTCAGTAGATGAAAATTTACCCATAAAGAGGGAAATCTGAAGGGTTGGGGGGAACTGAGTAATGTCAAGTGTAGTGCAGAAGGGATTGCTGTGCAGGTGGGGTCAGCATGGGTAAATTTGAGCCCACACTGGTGATGTTGAATTTGTTCTTAACTCATCAGTCTCAATTTGTTCACTTGTAAAATGAAAATAATATTTTATCATCTTTCTAAGAAGATGACTGGACAATATGTGTGAAAATGCTTGATCACACAATTGTTTTGTGGCTATGAATCAAAACTGAAAATAGATATAATTTTACTGCTTACTTATGTAACACTTTACTATTTACCAAGTACTTTGTATGCATTCTGTTATTTAAGATCTAAAATAAAGTACTAAACAAACTGGTTTAGGCACTAAACTGCAAAGATGAATAAGATATAGTTTCTGGTGTCAAGATACTTATGGAGCTGGGCATGGTGACATATACTTGTAATCCCAGTGACTCAGGAGTCTGAGGCAGAAGGATCTCAAATTTGAGGCCAGCCTGGACAACTTAGTGAGACCTTGTCTCAAAATAAAACAAAAGCCGGGTGCGGTGGCGCACGCCTGTAATCCCAGCACTTGGGAGGCTGAGGCAGGAGGATCACTAGTTCAAAGCCAGCTTCAGCAATGGCGAGGCACTTAGCAACTCAGTGAGACCCTGTCTCTAATAAAATACAAAACAGTGCTGGGGATGTGGCCCAGTGGTTGAGTGCCCCTGAGTTCAATCCTCAGTAAAAAAAAAAAAAAAAAAAAAAAAAAAAGGGCCAAAAAGGGCCAGGGATATAGCTCAGTGGTGGTGCACTTCCCTAACATGTTCAAGACCTTGGGTCCACATCTGGTATGGGGGAAAAATACACTTATGGCCTAATGGGAGAGATGGGCACATAATAGGTAATTTGGATGTTAAGCATAGTGATAAATGTATGGATGAAAAATAATCACAGCAGTCAGACATTTAGTGAGTGTCTACCCTTTGTCGTGTGCTCTGCATCCTACTGTAACTGTGTTATACTTGTAAGTCCTTATAACCACCCATGAGACAGTATTAATTATCAAGGGGACTTACCAGCAGCCACACAACTGGTGAAGGGGGATATTAGGACTGCAATCTTTGTATATCTCCAGAGTATGAGGCTTGACTGCTGTCCCTGGAAATCACTTTATAGTTGTTCAGTTTTCATTACTGTGTAATAAACCACCTCAAACTTAGTGCCATAAGATGACAATCATTTATTGTACTCATGGATTTGGGTGGGTCACGAGTTCACCATGACAAGGACAATAACTCATTTCTGTGCCATTGTGCATGGGTCTCAGTAGGGCAGACTGAAAGACTGGGGTGCCTCCACAGCTGAAGACTGGAGGTTGCAGATGGCTGTCAGCTGGGACTTCAGCTGGGGTCATTAGCCAAAATATCTATGAGTGACCTGTTCATGCAGCTGTTTGAATTTCCTCACAGCATGTGTCTGGGTTTCAAGAGCTAGAATCCCCAAGAGAAGTAAGTAGAAGTTGCATATCCTTTTATAATCTGGTCACACAGACCAGAAGCCACACAGCACTATTTTTGCCAGAGTTCCAAGCCCCACTCACCCCAAATTCAAGGAGAGGGGACATAAACCCCACTTCTTGATCAGATGAGTGTCCAAGTCTTATTGTAAGAAGAACATGAGGGATTGAACTATACAATCTGCCAAAGTCCACCTTCTGGCCATAATAACTCAAATACCTCCAGAATGAAAAATATATTTATCCTTTCCTCCAATACCCTCAAGCCTCATCCCTCTATGGTACTAGCTGGAAATCCAGTATCTCATAATCTAGATCAGATCCAACATGGATAAAACTCTTCATGCAGCTTTTTGGATGCAGTTCCTTTTAAGAACAGTGAAATAAAGAGAAAAGCTATTTGCCTCTCCCCTTCTCCATCCAGTAGATAATTGTGGGACAAGCACAGGGTAATGGTATCAGCATTCCAATTCACAAAGAGGAAAGACGGGAAGCACACAGCAGTTACTGGTCTAAGGCAGTTTTGAAATTGAACTGGCCATATGTCATTAATTCTTTTTTTAACCTTTATTTTATTTATTTATTTTTACGTGGTGCTGAGGATTGAACCCAGGGCTGTGCACGTGCTAGGCAAGCACTCTACCGCTGAGCCACAACCCTAGCCCCTTCATTCATTCTTTTATTAGACTCATTCCTTTAGCCTTGGAGTTTTCTCTTGGTTTTTAGGTCTACCTCTGAGTTATATTTCCTTTTCTGTAAGAAGCTGCTGACTATTGAGACCGAATAGTTTTCTCAGCCAATAGTTTTCTGTTGATAGTAGTTCAAGGATTGAAGAAGCCCTGTTTCTTAAATTAAAGCTGGTATGATATTTAAAAAAAAAACTTTACAGGTTTCCTGTGTGTCTATTTATAAACCCAACTCATTAAAAAAAAAAAATCCCATGCCCACAAAACTCCTGGAAATAAGCCTTCTCCATCTTGGGCTCCCTGTGAGAATACTGTGGGATAATATCCTTATAGTTTTTGGAAACCATATTTTTAATAGAGTGTATCTGTGAAGTATGCCCTTAAGATCTTTAGAAGACCTTTTGCCTATTTGAAATGGTCTATATAGTTTTAACAAAGCATGTCAGTGTCCATCCTTGTATTTAATCTTTGTCTTGGGGTACTATTTTTATAATTTTTTTTTTGTTTTAGGTTGACATAATATCTTTATTTTATTTCTATGTGGTGCTGAGGATTGAACCCAGTGCCTCATGAATTCTAGGTGAGCACACTACCACTGAGTCACAACCCCAGCCCTTGGAGTTCTTTTTTAATTTAAGAATTGTTTACTACTAGAGAGGCTGGGAATGAGAAAAAATTTTTATTTATGCATCTCCCAAATTTGGCTTTTAAAAAAAATTCAATATTTCATTCTTGAACTCATTTCTTTCCTCACATAGGAAGAAAGAAGTCAGATGCCATTTTCAATATTCTGACTAGAAATCTTCTAACCTAGATCATTGACTTCTTTAGACACATTTCTTATTTGCTGTGTTACTGCAAGCGACATTGTTGCTAAATTTTCTGCTTCAAAATAACAAGAGTCCCCTTCCTTCTAGTTTTCAGTAAGATTAAAAAAAAGTTCTTTAACATATCATCAATAGCCTCCTCAAAGTTTTATAGACTTCTACCAAATAGCCAGTCCTACCTAAGTCAGTGCTACTTGTTTTAGATTGTATTATGGCAGCACCCCACTTCTTGGTATTAAAACCTATCTTAGGTACTGTTGCTGCCATTAGAAACTACCCTACACTTAGTGGAATAAAAGAGCAAACATTTTGTTATGTTTGTGAATTCTGTGGGTCAAGAATTCTAAACAGGCATAGTAAAGATGTTTTGGATCCATGATGTCTGAAGTCTTGGTTGGGAAGACTTAAAGACTGAAGGAAAATTGATGGCTCAGGGCTAGACTCTTCTGAAATCTTATTCACTCATATGTCTTCTGGTTGATATTGGCTATTATTTGGGAACTTATCTGGGATTTCAGGAAGATCATCAGTACATGGCCTTTTCTTATGATTGGTTGGGCTTCATGGCTGGATTTTAAAAATTGTTTTATTTGTTCTACTTAGTTGTACATGACAGCAGAATGAGTTTTAATTCATCACACAAAAATGGAGTGCAACATTTCAATTCTCTGGTTGTACACGGTGTAGAGATGCACTATTCGTGCAATCATACATATACCTAGGGTAATGATGTCCATCTCTTTTCACCATCTTTCCTACCCCCTAACCTCTCCCCACCCTCCCCTTTGCCCAATCCAAAGTTCCTCCATTCTCTCCCACCCCCCATCCCGCATTATGGATCAGCATCCACCAATCAGAGAAAACATCTGGCCTTTGGATTTTTGGGATTGGCTTACTTTGCTTAGCATGATATTCTCCAGTTCCATCCATTTACCTGCAAATGCCATAATTTTGTTCTCTTTTAATTCTGAGTAATATTCCATTCTGTGTATATACCACAGTTTCTTTACCCATTAATCTACTGATAGGCATCTACGTTGGTTTCATTGTTTAGCTATTGTGAATTCAGTTGCTATAAACATTGATGTGGCTGCGTCACTATAGTATGCTGATTTTAAGTTCTTTGGGTATAGACCGAGGAGTGGGATAGCTGGGTCAAATGGTGGTTCCATTCCAAGTTTTCTGAGGAATTTCCACACTGCTTTCTAAAGTGGTTGCACCAATTTGCAGTCCCATCAGCAATGTCTGAATGTAACTTTTCCTCACATCCTCTCCAACACTTATTATTTCTTGTATTCTTGATAATTGCCATTCTGACTGGGGTGAGATGAAATCTTAGAGTAGTTTTGATTTGCATTTCTCTAATTACTAAAGATGTTGAACACTTTTTCATATATTTGCTTGTATATCTTCTTCTGAGAAGTATCTGTTCAGTTCCTTAGACCAATTATTGATTGGGTTGTTTGTTTTTTTGGTATTGAGTCTTTTGAGTTCTTTATATATCCTGGAGATTAGTGCTCTGATGTGTGTGTGGTAAAAATTTGCTCCCATACTGTAGGCTCTCTCTTCAAATCAATAACTGTTTTTTTGCTGAGAAGAAGTTTTTTAGTTTGGGACCATCCCATTTATTGATTCTTGATTTTATTTCTTGCACTTTAGGAGTCTTGTTAAGAAAGTCAAGGCCTAATCTGACATGATGAAGATTTGGGCCTACTTTTTCGTTTATTATGCACAGGGTCTCTGGTCTAATTCCTAGGTCCTTGATCTACTTTGAGTTGAGTTTTGTGCATGATGAGAGATAGAGGTTTAATTTCATTATGCTACATGTGGATTTCCAGTTATCTCAGCACAATTTGTTGAAGAGGCTATCCTTTCTCTCATGTATGTTTTTGGCGCCTTTGTCTAGAATGAGATAACTGTATTTATGTGTGTTGGTCTCTGTGTCTTCCATTCTGTATCATTGGTCTACCAGTCTATTTTGGTGCCAATACCATGCTGTTTTTGTTATTATTGTTCTGTATTATAATTTAAGATCTGGTATTGTGATGCCTCTTGCTTCACTTTTTTTGCTAAGGATTGCTTTGGCTATTCTGGGTCTCTTATTTTTCCAAATGAATTTCATGACTGCATTTTATAGTTATATGAAGAATGTCATTGGGATTTTAATAGGAATTGCATTAAATCTGTATAACAGTTTTGGTAGTATGGCCATTTTGATGATATTAACTCTGCCTATCCAAGAGCATGGGAGATCTTTCCATCTTCTAAGGCCTTCTTCAATTTCCTTACTTAGTGTTCTGTAGTTTTCATTGTAGAGATCTTTCATCTTTTACCTCTTTTGTTAGATTGATTCCCAAGTATTTTATATTTTTTGAGGCTGTTTTGAATGGGGGTAGTTTTCCTAATTTCTCTTTCAGTGGATTCATCACTTATGTATAGAAATGCATTTGATTTATGGGTATTGATTTTATATCATGCTACTTTAATGAATTCATTTATTAGTTCTAGAAGTTTTCTGGTGGAATTTTTTGGTTCTTCTAAATATAGAATCTTGTTGTCTGCAAATAGTGATTGTTTGAGTTCTTCTTTTCCTATGTGTATCCCTGTAATTTCTTTTGTCTGTCTGATTGCTCTGGCTAGAATTTTAAGGACTATATTGAAAAGAAGTGATGAAAGAGGGCATCCCTGTCTTGTTCCAGTTTTTAGAGGGAATGCTTCCAATTTTTCTCTGTTTAGAATGATATTGACCTTGGGCTTTATCATCAATAGCTTTTACAATGTTGAGGTATGATCCTACTATTCCTAGTTTTTCTAGTGTTTTGAACATGAAGAGGTGCTGTATTTTTTAAATATTTATTTTTTTAGGTGTATTTGGACACAATACTTTTTTTTTCTTTTTTTTTTTTAATTTTTATTTATTTTTTTTTTTTTTAAATTTTTTTATTATTTATTTACTTATTCATCATGCACAAGTATAGTATCTTTTTACATACAACTGCTTGTATACAAAGTATATAAGTACCATTCAGATCTTCAATCATGCATTTAGGATAATGATATCCATCTCATTCAATCACCAATTTTTTTCCAACCCCCCCCTTACTCCCTCCCTTCCCCTCCCTTTCCGTTGACCATTCTAGTGTTCCTCTGATCCTATGTACCCCCTTCCAACAACTCTGTGAACCAGCCTCCTTATATCAGAGAAAACATTCGGTACTTGGATTTTTGAGATTGACTAATTTCACTTAGCATTATATTCTCCAACTTCATCCATTTACCTGCAAATGCCATTATTTTATTCTCTCTTATTGCTGAGTAAAATTCCATTTTGTATATATACCATATTTTCTTTATCCACTCATCTACTGAGGGGCATCTAGGTTGGTTCCATAACCTAGCTATTGTGAATTGTGCTGCTATAAACATTGAAGTGGCTGTGTCACTGTAATATGCTGTTTTTAAGTCTTTTGGAATAGACCCAGGAGTGGGATGGCTGGGTCATAGGGTGGTTCCATTCCCATTTTCCCAAGAAATCTCCATACTGCTTTCCATAGCGGTTACACCATTTTGCAGTCCCACCAGCAATGTATGAGTGTGCCTTTTTCCCCACATCCTCTCCAACATTTATTGTTGTTTGTGTTCTTTGATAGCTGCCATTCTGACTGGAGTGAAATGAAATCTTAGAGTAGTTTTGATTTGCATTTCTCTAATTGCCAGTGATGTTGAGCATTTTTTCATGTATTTGTTGATTAATCGTGTATCTTCTTCTGAGAAGTGTCTTTTCAATTCCTTAGCCCATTTATTGATTGGGTTATTTGCTTTTTTGGTGTTAAGTTTTTTTAGTTCTATATACATTCTAGAAATTAGTGCTCTATCTGATGTGCATGTATTAAATATTTGTTCCCAATTAGTTGGCTCTCTATTCACCTCACTGATTGTTTCTTTTGCTGAGAAGAAGCTTTTCAGTTTAAATCTATCCCATTAATTAATTCTTGGTAATAGTTCTTGTGCTACAGGATTCTTATTAAGGAACTTGGGGCCTAATCCGACATGTTGGAAATTGGAGCTTACTTTTTCTTCTATTAGGTGTATTGTCTCTGGTCTAATTCCTAGGTCCTTGATCCACTTTGAATTGAATTTTGTGCATGGTGAGAGACAAGGGTTTAATTTCATTTTGTTGCATATGGATTTCCAGTTTTCCCAAAGCACCATTTATTGAAGAGGCTATCCTTTCTCCACTGTACATTTTTGGCACCTTTGTCTAATATAAGATAGCTGAAATTATATGTATTAGTCTCTGTGTCCTCAATTCTGTACCATTGGTCCACCAGTCTGTTTTGGTGCCAATACCATGCTGTTTTTGTTACTATTGCTCTATAGTATAATTTAAAGTCCGGTATGGTGATGCCCCCTGCTTCACTTTTCTTGCTCAGGATTGCTTTGGCTATTCTGGTCTCTTATTTCTCCAGATGAATTTCATGACTGCTTTTTCTATTTCTTTGAAGATGACATTGGGATTTGATTGGAATTGCATTAAATCTGTATAATGTTTTTGGTAGTATGGACATTTTGACAATATTGATTCTACCTATCCAAGAGCAAGGTAGGTCTTTCCATCTTCTGAGTTCTTCTATGATTTCTTTCTTTAGTGTTCTATAATTTTCCTTATAGAGCTCTTTCACCTCTTTCGTTAAGTTGATTCCCAGGTATTTTATTTTTTTTGATGCTATTGTAAATGTGGGGTAGTTTTCATCATTTCCTTTCAGAGGCTTTGTCACTGATGTACAAAAATGCCTTTGACTTATGGGTATTGATTTTGTATCCTGCTACTTTGCCAAATTCATTTACTAGTTGTAAAAGTTTTCTGGTAGAGTTTTTTGGGTCTTCTAGGTAAATTATCATGTCATCAGCAAATAGTGCTTAATTTGAGCTCTTCTTTTCCTATCTTGATCCCTTTAAATTTCTTTCGTCTGTCTAATTGCTCTTGCCAGAGTTTCCAGTACTATGTTAAATAGCAGTGGTGAGAGGGGGCATCCCTGTCTTGTTCCAGTTTTTAGAGGGAATGCTTTCAATTTTTCTCCATTTAAGATAATCGTGTTAGATTGGGCCTTGCAATAAATAGCTTTTATAATGTTGAGATATGTCCCTGATAGTCCTAGTTTCTTCCAGTGTTTTGAACATAAAGGGGTGCTGTATTTTGTCAAATGCTTTTTATGCATCTATTGAGATAATCATATGATTTTTATCTTTAAGTCTATTGATGTGATGTATTATGTTTATTGAATGTTGAAACCAGCCTTGCATCCCTGGAATAAACCCCACTTGATCGTGGTGCACTATCTTTTTTGATATGTTTTTGTATCCGATTTGCCAGAATTTTGTTGAGGATTTTTGCATCTATGTTCATTAAAGATATTGGCCTAAAGTTTTCTTTTTTGGATGTGTCTTTGCTGGCTTTGGAATTAATGTAATATTGGCCTCATAGAAAGAGTCTGGAAGAGCTCCCTCTTTTTCTATTTCTTGAAATAGTTTGAAGAGCATTGGTATTAGTTCTTCTTTGAAAGTCTTGTAGAACTCTGCTGTAAACCCTTCAGGTCCTGGACTTTTCCTTGTTGGTAGCTTTTTGATGACATCTTCTATTTCTTTGCTTGTAATCGATCTGTTTAAATTGTGTATTGCCTCCAGATCCAGTTTAGGCAAATCATATGACTCTAGAAATCTGTCAATGCATTCAGCATTTTCTGTTTTATTAGAGTACAAGTTTTCAAAGTAATTTCTAATTATTTTCTGTATATCTGAGGTGTGTTGTTGTGATATTCCCTTTTTCATCACAAAATGTTAGTGATTTGAGTTTTTTTTCTTCTTCTTTTCATTAGCATTGCTAAGGATCTGTCAATTTTGTTTATTTTTTCAAAGAACCAACTTTTAGTTTTGTCAATTCTTTGAATTGTTTCCTTAGTCTCAATTTCATTAATTTTCTGCTCTGATTTTAATTATTTCCTGTCTTCTGCTGCTCTTGGGTGTTGATCTGTTCTTTTTTTCTAGTGCTTGGAGGTGTGATGTTAAGTCGTTTATTTGTTGGTTTTTTTTTCCTTTTAAAGAATGAACTCAGTGCAATGAATTTTCCTCTTACTACTGCCTTCATAGTGTCCCAGAGATTTCTATACGATTGTATCTGTGTTCTCATTTACCTCTAGGAATTTTTTTATCTCCTCTTTGATGTATTTTATTTATTTATGTTGCTTTTCCAGTTGTGAGTAGCTTAGGATCGCATGCACCCTGAGAGGCCTGTGCATATGCTAGAGAAGGAGCCATGTGTGCTCTACCAGGATGAGCCACAAGTGCTCCCTGGCACAACCAAGGTGCTGTATTTTATTGAATGATGTTTTTGCATCTAGTGAGATTATCATATGATTCTTGTCTTTAAGTCTATTGATGTGATGTATTACATTTATTACATTTATTGATTTCCATATGTTGAAACAACCTTGCATCCCTGGATGAACCCCACTTGATCGTGGTGAACTATCATTTTAATATGTTTTTGTATGCAATTGGCCAGTATTTTACTGAGAATTTTTGTGTCTATGTTCATCAGGGATATTGGTCTTAAGTTTTCTTTCCTTGATGTATCTTTGGTTTTGGTATCAGGGTGATGCTAACCTCATAGAATGAGTTTGGAAGTGTTCCTTCCTTTGGTATTTCATAGAATAATTTGAGGAGTATTGGTGTTAGTTCTTCTTTGAAGGTCTTGTAGAACTCAGCTGAGAATCTGTCTGATCCTGGGTTTTTCTTGGTGGTTAGGCTTTTGATGGCATCTTCTATTTCCTTGCTTAAAATTGATCTGTTTAAATTGTGTATGTCCTCTTGATTAAGTTTGGGTAGATCATATGCTTCTAGAAATTTGTCAGTGTCATTGAGATTTCCTATTTTATTGGAGTATAAATTTTCAAAATAGTTTCTAATTATCTTCTGTATTTCAATAGTGTCCATTGTGCTATCTCCTTTTTCATCACAAATTTTAGTAATTTGAGTTTTCTCTTTCTTCTCTTCATTAGTGTGGCTAAGGGTTTATCAATTTAATTTATTTTTTCAAAGAATCAACTTTTCATTTTGTCAATATTTTGAATTTTTTTTTTGTTTCAATTTCAGTTCTGGTTTTAATTATTTCCTGTCTTCTACTACTTTTGGTGTGGATTTGTTCCTCTTTTTTTAGGAGTTTGAGATATAATGTTAGGTGATTTATTTGTTGACTTTTTATTCTTTTAATGAATAAGCTCAATGCAATGAACTTCCCTCTTAGAGTGCCTTCATAGTGTCCCAGAGATTTTGATATGTTGTATCAGTGTTCTCATTTACCTCTAATAATTTTTTTAAAAAATTTTTCCCTGATGTCTTCTGCTATCCACTGCTCATTCAATATCATATTATTTAGTCTCCAGGTGTTGGAGTAGCTTCTATTTTTCATTGATTTCTAGTTTCATTCCACTATGATCTGATAGAACACAGAGTAGTATCTATTGTTTTGTATTTTCTGAGAATTGTTTTGTGGCATAATATATGGTCCATTTTAGAGAAGGATCCATGTGCTGATGAGAAGAAGGTGTATTCACTTGATGATGTATGAAATACTCTACGTACATCTGTTTAATCTAAATCATTGATTGTATTATTGAGTTCTAGAGTTTCTTTGTTTAGTTTTTGTTTGGAAGATCTATCCAGTGGTAAGAGAGGTGTGTTAAAGTCATCTAGTATTATTGTGTTGTGATCTATTTGCTTCTGGAAATTGAGAAGGGTTTGTTTGATATATGTAGATGCTCCACTGTTTGTAGCATATATATTTATGATCGGTATGTCTTGTTGATGTATGATTCCCTTAAGCAGTAAGAAATATCCTTTTTTTTTAAAATAAAAAAATTATATTAAAGCTATAGCAGAAGACAGATAACGATCTGATTAAAAACTGAGTGAGATAATATACATTGCTATAATTTGCATCTTGAATGTCACCCAAAGGGTCAACTGTTAAGGGTGCGGTCTAAAAGATAGCACTCTTGAGAGGTAGTAGAACCTTTAAGAGGCAGGAACTAATGAGAGATCTTTAGGGTATTGGGGGAGGCATACCCTTGAAGGGGATTGTGGGATCCTGGTCTCTTTCTCTTCCCTCTCTTACTTTCTGGCTGTGAGGTGAGCAGTTTTGTTCTGCCATTTACACTTGCCTTTCCATAATCCCAAAGCAATGGGGCCAACTGAAACATAAACTGGAAACTATTACATTGTGAGCCCAAATAAAGCTTTTCTCTTTATAAAAAAAAAGTCCTTCTTTTTTTTATGTGTTTAATATTTTATGAAATGTCCTTCTTATCTCTTCTGACTAACTTTGGTTTGAAGTCCACTTTATCTGATATTAGGATGGAACCCCCTGCTTGTTTACATGGCCCATGTGAGTGATATGTTTTACCCCATCCTTTCACCTTCAATTGGTGGATGTTTTTTCCTGTGAGATGAATCTCTTGAAGGCAGAATATTGTTGGATCTTTTTTTTTTTTTTTTTAAATCCAATCTGGCAGTCAGTGTCTTTTAATTGATGAGTTTAGGCCATTGACATTCAGGGTTATTATTGAGACAAGGTTTGTATTTCCTGGTCATTTTGGTTTATTTTTGGTTTTTAACTTGAGGTAATTTCTCCTTTGATTGGATTTTCCTTTAGTGTAGTTCCTCCCTTTGCTTATTTTCATTGTTGTTTTTCATTTCCTCATGGAATATTTTGCTGAGAATATTCTGTATTGCAGGCTTTCTCATTGTGAATTCTTTTAATTTTTGTTTATCATGAAAGGTTTTTATTTTGTCATCAAATCTGAAGCTTAATTTTGCTGGGTATAAGATTCTTGGTTGGCATCCATTTTCTTTCAGAGCTTGGTATATGTTGTTCCAGGATCTCCTGGCTTTGATGGTCTGGGTTGAGAAATACGCTGAGATCTGAATTGGTTTCCCTCTATATGTAATCTGAAACTTTTCTCTATGGCGTTTAAAATTCTAATTCTGTATGGTAGACTTTTTCATTATAATGTGCCTTGGTATAGATCTGTTGTAATTTTGTACCTTTGGTGTCCTCTTGTATTTGATTTTCCAATTCATTCTTCATGTTTGGGAAATTTTCTGATATTATTTCATTGAAAAGATTGTGCATTCCTTTGGTTTGAAACTGTGTGCCTTCCTCTATCCCCATAATTCTTAGATTTGGTCTTTTCATGTTGTCTCATACTTCTTATGTTTTCTCACCATCTTCACTGTGTGGTCAACTTTATTTTCAAGATTATATATTTTGTCTTCATTGCCTGAGGTTCTGTCTTCCAAAAGATCTAGTCTGTTGTTGATACTTTCTCTTACATTTCTTATTTGGTTTGTTGTTTCCTTCATTTCAAGGATTCCTTTTTTTTTTTTTTGTTTTCAGAGTCTCTCTTTCTTGCAAAAGATCACTACCTGTGTTTCCTCTCTTATCTGTTCATTGGAGTGGTCAATTGTTGCCTGTATTTGCTCTCTTAATTCATTCTTTGCTTCACATATCATCTTAATTATGTACATTCTGAACTCCTTCTCTGACATTTCATCTACTATGCTGTCAATGGAATCTATTGTTGTATCAGCTTGGTTTGTTTCAGGCACTTTCTTCCCTAGTTTCTTCATATTGTCCATGTGTCTGCCTCTCTAGCAGTGTGGATTCGAGGTATTACAATTTCTACCTTATAAACTTGTAGTGTCCCTGCAGGTTACCAATACCTTGCCTGCAGGAACCTGGATGATGGTCTTATAGGTCCTGGTTGTTGTCACCAGATGGAAGCTGGCAGGGAAAGCCACCCCAGGCTAGATGGGGCTCTGCTCCTATCATGCATGTGTAGTTGCTCTGCTCCTACTGCACAGCAGGCCAGGCTAATGTCTGGATTTGAAGAGTGAATTCCAAAGAGAGTCAGGAAGAAATTATAATGCCCTTTAAAATATAGTTGTGAAAGGCACATCACATCTCTTTGATATCGTCATAAGCTTGCTTAAATTTGAGGAGTAGAGACCCTCTCTTGACGGGAGAAGTGCCAACATTATTGAAAAACAGTGTGTAGATGGAAATACAATCTGTCATGATCAGAAACTATGGGATTGTAAAGAATGAAAACCTAAAGATTCCAGAGGAGATGTCAGGGAGAGATGATATCTCATCTGAGTCTTAAAAAAGATGAATTTGGCAAGAGTAAGTATTATCATGTTTTTTACTTGATGAGAAGAGAAACAAGAGTTATGAGTATAATCTAAACTGGTATGGGCATAATATCCTTCAGTGACTACTTTGTAATGAAAACATTCATTTATGTACACAGTTATGTTGTGTTAATAATTTCCACTTTATTTTAGAGTAAAATCTCACACTAAATAAATGTTTAGCAATGATCTGCAAGTGGTAAAAACAGTCACTGATTCAAGAGAGATAATTTAAATGGATTGGTAACAAGAAGCTTATAAATAGGAAGAACTAATAAACAGTAATGAAGAAAATTCAAGCTGTGACATCCAAGAAAAATAATTCCATGGAAAGGACAAAGAGCTCTTAGGGTCTGCTCTAGTGAGATGAAAAGGGCTTCCAGGCAGCAAATCAAATGGCAGTATCATTTAGGGATTAATACAGTCAGAACTGATCAACATCTACTATTGCAGAATAACGACATTGATTTTCCTGACAATAGCTCTGGGTCACTGTCCTGGCAGTACTGTTCTAGAGGAGGCTATCTATGTAATACCTTTACTTGTTCAAATAATAGTCTGATAGAGGATGGAGGGCCATTTGGGTCTCTAAATGCTCCCTTCAAACTGCTGCTGTTTAAATGGATCCTTGCAGATGGTTATAATAAGCTCCTTGAAAACTTATCATCTTTCTGTTACATTTCTTACTATAGTGTGGCCTAATATTCATTTGTTTATCTTTAGATTTAATTTTATGGCTAGCTTTAGCGTTCACATTGTTTTAAAATGTAAGATGCATCGATAGAAGGACCATGGAATTCTCCTTCCCATCCTTGTCTCCATTTTATTTTCTTATAGGTCCTTAGTTTCTTATGTACTATTCTAGAATTTCTTCATACATAGGTAAGAATATACAAATGCAGATCTTAATTTTCTTCCTATTTTTGCTCTCTGCCCTTTTTTTAAAAACTCCAAGGATAGTATATTATACAAGGGTTTTTTATCTTAGTTTTTTCACTTAATTACATCTTTTGAGCACCCCCCCACCCCGGAACATATACAGTTTTTTTTTTGTGTGTATGTGTATATGCATGATGGACATCAAGATACTTTTTAGACATCATCTCATGGGAGGAATTTATGAGAATATAGATGTAGAATTATGACCAACATGAATTAAAAACTCATATTTTCCATTTAAAAACCACAAAATATTGGGGGAAGTTCCTTGGTCATTTAAAGTCAATTTCCTCCTTTGAAAGCAGGAATGGTAACTCCTTTCAGGTTTTTGGTGAGGCCTTTAATGGAAGAATATGTATAAATGGTATAAAACACAGTAGATGCACAACAGAAAGTACCTGCTATAAACCCAGCTCAAGATGAACCATTCCCATAAAACTACCCTAACTGTGATTCAGCCTCCTTATATCAGAGAAACATTCTGCATTTGGATTTTTGGGATTGGATAACTTCACTTAGCATTATATTCTCCACCTTCATCCATTTACCTGTGAATACCATTATTTTATTCTCTTTTATTGCTGAGTAATATTCCATTGTGTATATATACCACATATTCACAGTGGGGTTGGGATGGGGAGCATAGGAGGATTAGAGGAACTCTAGAAAGGTCAATGGGGAGGGAGAAGAAGGAAGGGGGCAAGGAAGTTAAAAAAAAAGATGGCAGAATGAGATGGACACCATTACCGTAAGTGCATGTATGAAGACACAAATGGTGTGAATATACTTTGTATACAACCAGAGATATGTAAAAATGTGCTCTATATGTGTATTATGAATTGTAATGCATTCTGCTGTCATATATAACAACTTAGAGTAAAAAATAAATTGAAAAAAACAAAAACTACACTAACTTGGCCCAACCTAGGTCATCTGACTCCCAGATGACCCACAGATGTGTAAGTTAAATAGATTTTTGCTCTCAACACTAAAGGATGGTGGCTATTTGTTATCTAACAAATAACAAATAAAAGTATGTTCCCCAAAATTTCATATGTGGGAGATTGGTCCCCAGTATGGTGATGTGAGAAATGGTTGAAGCTTTAAGAGGTGTGTCCTAATAGAAGGTAATTCGGTCATTGAGTACGCTGCCCTCATAAAGGGCACTCTTGCAAGAGTGAGTTGTTATAAAAAGAACAAGCCTGGTCTCTGAACTCTCTGACTTCCTGTCCATGTAACTGCTTTCTCTCTTCCATATGGTCTTCTTCCATTGTGATGTTATATACCATTAAACCTTCATCAGAGGCCAAGTGGATGGGGCTACTCAATCTTGGGATTTTTAGCCTCTAAAACTTTGGGATAAAAGTACCCACCCTTAGATATTTTGAAATAGCAACAGAAAACAGACTAATATACATTGGTTGCTTTTCAGTATTCTCACTGTCATTCCAATACAATTCTGGAGAGGATTTAGATTTCCCTCCTAAATAGGATCCATCTCTATTCTGATAGGCACTTTGTAAGTCAACTTAAAAAAGTCTTTGAAGAACTCACAATCTCTGATGAGCATTAGCAATGCTACTAAAAATACCAATAGTGTAGCGATTTGATAGTACTCAAATGGAGCAGTGAATAATGGTAGATATCACACTGAAATTTGTGTGATGGTTCAGATACGTTA
Organism: Tamias sibiricus; assembly: GCA_025594165.1. NCBI lineage: Eukaryota > Metazoa > Chordata > Mammalia > Rodentia > Sciuridae > Tamias > Tamias sibiricus. The sequence goes on from CM046658.1 coordinate 208,742,614, forward strand.
GCAACAGATACGTTAGCAACTGGAAATTAAAAAAAATTTTTTTTTTTGTAGTCCAAGTATGGACAAAATACCTTTATTTTATTTGTTTATTTTTATGTGGTGCTAAGGATCGAATCCAGTGCCTCAGACATGCTAGGCAAACATTGTGCCACTAAGCTATAGTCCCATTTCCTGTATCCATGCTATTTGCCCACGTGACTCTTTAGTTTTTCCTGTGAAGGGAATGAAAGTCTATTTCCTAGTCCTTTGATTTTGGTTTGGGCTGTGATTTTCTTTGATCAACAGAAAGAGGTAGAAGTAATAGTGTATTATTGTTGAGCCTCATTTTTAAGAAGACTTGTGTATTTCCACTTTCTGTTTCTGTTTTGCCACTGCTTTGAGGAGAGAATGTCTGAATTAGTCCTCTACTCCTAGAATGAAGATAAGAAGTTTATGGAGCAGACCCCACCCAAGCTGAACGATCCTTATAAAACTACCCTAACTGGGCCCAGCCTAGGTCATCTGACTCCCAGACAACCCACCAGACATATAAGTTAAATAGATTTAAGTTAAATAGTCAACAATAAAGTATGGTGGTTATTTGTTATCCAGCAGTAGCAAGCAGTACAACTATACTTCTCCAGATTCTAGGAAACTATTGAAAAATAACAGAAAATTCAGAAAAAGCTACAATTAGTTGAGTACTGATTTATTGTGGGCCCAGTAAGGGTCAGTGCAAATAAGAAATGAAATATCTGGATGTATTTATGATATAACCAAACAGGGATATATTAACTGAGGGGGGATATAAACTATCTGTGAGTATTTGAAGTACAAACATCAATAATGGGGTAAGTAAAATAGTTTACTGATCTTTAAGAGGAAACATGCTGAGCCAACAAAAACTTCTTAAGTTGGAGCAGGAAAATGAATGTCTTCATGCTATTTATGTTGTCTTTTTCCTGAGGAAATGATTAGAGCATCTTGCTCTGATAATTTAAAATTTCATGGAACAGGAGAATAGAAACATACTATGGAAATAATTTCTGCCCAACTTGTTGAGGAAGTGGAATTTATAAGCCAGTAAAGTTGAACATCCAAATCTCATTAGATAGATGGGTATCTATTCTTTTCCCAATGATATTCCTGGAGGTTAATTTTATCAGACTGTGAATTTTAGATAAAAAGGATATATTGTAAATAATCTATTGACTCAAAACATTTTCCTTTAAAATTAAAAATAAAGCATAACCAGACAAGATCAGGAGTCTAGGTTAATCAGCTTTGGGACATCAAAGAATTGGAGGAAAGTCTGGTTGGTCTTTTTAAAGATGGCACATAGCCTGAGACCACCATTGGATCACAGATGGCTAATACAGGCAGAGACCTCATTGTTGTTGCTGTTAAGAGCTCAGGAAGACTAGTAAATACTGTGGTGGCTGAGAGTTCTTTCCCTCCCTCCCTTCCTTCCTTCCTTCCTTCCTTCCTTCCTTCCTTCCTTCCTTCCTTTCCTTCCTTCCTTCCTCCCTCCCTCCCTCCCTCCCTCCATTCTCTTCCCTACTCTCCCTCCCTCCCTCCCTTCTTTCTTTCTTTTTTTCTTTCTCAGCAAGACTGACCATTTTAGGGAAAAGTAACTGCAAAAGAAGTTCCTGTTCCCTGGATAAACACAAGCTTTCAATGCTCCAAGCAGCCATTCCAATTTCTTCTTCAGGAAACACATTTTATTCTAAATGACCCATTTTGAAGCCTTTCTTGCAATTTGGAAAGTAGAATAGTCTGTTGGTTATAAAGGAATGAGTTTTATGGGAGCATTGCTGGGGTTCTCTTGGAGGGAAGCAATTCACAAGGGGATGGGGCAACACAATGTACCTTCTTGCCATTTGCAGAGAAGGAAATGTTCTGTCTGGTTATAGGGGTTGAGCTATGTGAATAGCTTCTTCTGGTATTAGTAATAATCTATCTCATAATGCTTTAGATATCATTTGGAATGGCTTTTGCTGGTTTCTCTCAAATGAATATCTTTTAGTATCTGAAAATAGATACCTGGGCAGCCTGATCCATATCCTTCCTGAGACCAATTTAATTAAACAGTTGCTTTCTCTGATCTTGTTCTGGTTTATACTGTTTTGACTTCCAAGTGTTCATACAAACAAACAAAATACTTAGAAAGTAGGTACAGCACTGCTTTCACCACTAAGGGTAAATATTTCAGCAATAGCATGGAAAGGCTAGTTAGTGATGATTCTGGAACATAGATTTACATGTGTGTGGGAGCTTTTCCTGTGTGACCAATGGGATATGCTCTTAAATTTGTGTAAGTATTGTATCTTCAATTAACATTTTTAATAAACAGATGGAGACAATCTCTATATTTTTAAGATGAGTAATTCCAAGCCATGTGATTGATAAAAGAATTGGAAAGTTCTGGGATTAGGAAAATATTCTTATCACAAAAGGATATGCTTTTATGATAGAAATTTTAGAGTTAGATGAGCAAAAAGAAGAAAATTGAAATAGTCTACAATTTCCAGCCCAATGACTGATAAAGAGCTCCAGAAATGAAAACATGACTAGTGAGTTTCTCTGTCGGTCAGTGTTTTGTCACTGTAGCCAAAGTGTCTCACAAGAACAAGTTAGAGTAGGAAAGATTTATTTTGGTTCACAGATTCAGAGGTTTGAGCCCATGGTCAGTGGTCTCCATTTCTTTGGCTTGAGGCAAGGCAGAACATCACACCTATTATAATAACTAAATGAAAACAGTAAAATCAACAATACTAAATGCTGGTGAGGATGTGAGACAATGGCATCTCTCATACGTTGTGGGTAGGAATACAAACTGGCAGTCATTTCAGATAACAGTAGGAAGTTTCTTATAAAGTTAAATGTGCACTTAACCATATGACCCAAGGGTTCCACTTTCAAGTATTTACTCCAGAAAAATTAAAACATATGTTCACACAAGAACCTACTTGCAAATGTTTATGATGGTTTTATTTGTAATTGCTCTAACCTAGGAACAAACAAAATAACTTGGAACTAGTGAATGGGTAAATTGTGGCACATCTATAATCATGGGTTCCTGGGAAAGATTGTGAGAGCTCGTTCTCTTCTCTGAATGCTTTGCTAAACTGACAAGAATCAATAATATACACACATAAGAGGAGAGAGGATAGAAAGACACACAGATTGACTTCTACCATTGAGTCACCTTTTGGGCTCCATGGGGTCCATGTTGAGTAGGTTCTGAAAAGTCTTTTCCCTCTTGGCCACCCTCCCTCTTCCCCATTCCCACACCCTAGATCTAGGCTCATGTCTTCTGCCAGCTGTAAGGTCAAAGTCATGGAGATCTTCCTCCAGAGCTCCATCAAGGATAGTCAGAGTGTCTTCACATCCTCTGTTAAGACTAGGATTGGGCTCCTAGGCTCCCCCAGATCAGACAAATGATGTTCTTAGCATAACTTATAAAGAGAAAAACTGACAGGGAATCCTCACACTCTATCTTTGGCAACATGAGGTCCTGAAGAGAAGGAAACAAATTGGGTGGTTACTTGCTCTTTCTTCAAATACAATGCTCACTTATCTCTTGAGGCCTCTTCATTTTGGTTTGTAAGGTTCTCAAAGAACTTTCCCTTTTTCAGATCTGTAGCAAATTCTCTCACATTACAAACATATTTGAGTTAAGAAGTCCTCTAATTTCCAGGATATAAATAACTATTTATGGTGACAACTCTGGGTCAGCAGAATTGGAAGGGAAAGGTTGAATGAAGATCCATTTCTCATTAAATATCCTGATGTAATTTTTAATTTTATCATATATGCATACTGCCTTCATATCATCAATAATGTTAATGATTTTTTTAAGTTTTCTTCTTTCTGTGGCTCTATGAAAGGATACACTGTCACTGTCATTTTCTCCTAAACTAACAATAGCTCCTGACTTTTTAAGAATTGAGCACAAAAGATCAATTCAATTTCTAGAAAATTATTCTGCAGAGGTAGTAGAACATATTAGTTTGGAATGTGGAATCTAGAATCAAACTAATAGAGAAAATATATGTAAAGTTGTTAACCCAAAGCACAAAGAAAGTACTTAAAAAATAATGATAATTGCTGGTACTAATGAGTCAATCACAGGCACGGTGACATAGGTAGTATAGTATAGTTGTTAGTCCTTGGAAAATGCAAATCTCTATCACTAGAATATTGAGTAAATAAAATGTGATTTGCCTATACAATGAAATGTGCAGTCATTAAAATGATGTTACAAAAGACTATTTAAGGAATGGAAATATGATATTCATAAAATAGTATTTAAAGCAAGTTAGAAAAATATGTGCAATATAATCCTGGGTTGTAAATAATGCTATATGTGTAACACAGAGTATGTTGAAAGAAAGAGGAAAAAATCAACAATAAGTAATTCAGACATTCATTCGAGAAATACAGAACCTACTCTGTTGTCAATTCCAAATCTGGAGATAACAACAGTGAACAAAACAGACAAACTCAAGTGGTCAGATACAGCAATAGATGAAACTTTAAATTAAAATATATAGTATATATGATGGTCATGGTGCCATGAGTTCAACAAGCTGAAGGGGGAGTAGGAACAGCCAGTGAGGAGGTGCTTGCTGTTTCATTTACCATGGTTAGGAAAATCCTCACTGATGTAATGGCAGCTGATCCATGATGCCAAGTTGGTAAGGAAGAAAGTCGTGAAAACACTTGAGAGAATCCACTACATATTGAGTGAACAGGCGCCAAAGCTGTGGGCTGGGGCAGGCTTGCCATGTTTCGAAGACAAGAATCAAACCATTATAGACAAAGTGATATGAGCAAAGGGTAAAGAGAAGATGGGATGAAATAGGTAGAAGAAGTCAGACCATGCAGGGCTTTGGGAGCTAGATTAAGGTCTCTGAATTTATTCTGGGTGACATATATAATAAAACACTGAATGTTTTTATGCAGAGTCACAGGACCTGACTCATATTTTAACTGGTTTATGCTGACTGCTGTACCATGAATAGAAGAGAACAAAGATAGATGCATAGATACCAATTAGAAAAGTAGAATAGTAATACTAAAAGTAGTAGGAATATATATACATATACATGCATATTTTTTTTAGTGATGTTTTTTTTTTTTTTTTTTTTTTTTTTTTTTTTGTGGTACGGGGATTGAACTCAGGGGCACTTGACCACTGGGCCACATCCCCAGCCCTTTTTTGTATTTTATTTAGAGACAGGGTCTCACTGAGTTGCTAAGTGCCTCGCCATTGCTGAGGCTGGCTTTGAACTCGCGATCCTCCTGCCTCAGCCTCCCAAAGTGCTGGGATTACAGGCGTGCGCCACCGCGCCCGGCTTGCTCACATGTTTTGCCCATATTTTTTAGTGAATTTTTCTTTCATAAAATCTTTTTATTTTGAACTAATTTTGGAGTTACAGAAACACTGCAAATATATATAGCGAGTTCCCATATACTCTTCACTTTAATGGAAATCTAATACTAATATATCTTACATAACCACAGTATAATGATTAAAACCAAGAAATTAACATTGGTATAATATTATTATTAAATGTATATTTAATACATATTTTTAAATTATAGATCTTATTAGAATCTCATTAGTCTTGTGAGGTCCATTTTTCTGTTCCTGAATCCTAGTTAGAATCCCACTTGGCATTTTGTTTTCATTTTTCCATCTCCTCTAAACCATGACAGTTTTTCAGTCTGCTCTTGTATTTTATGATTTTGATTCTTTTTGAAGAACACTGGTAAATTAATTTGGTTTGTCTGATGATTTATCACTATTAGAATGAAGTTCTGTATTTTTTGTCAAGAGTAATAAAAATGATTTTGTTGTCTCAGTGCATCATATTAAAGGGTTTGTCATGTTGATAAGTCTTAAGTTGATAATTTTAACATTCATAAAAGGATCTTATCTGTAATAGCTCTTCCTATAGTATTTATTCAATAGTAATTTTCTGTTGCTTTCTTCTCTTTTACATTTACTACTTGAAACTTTCCTGTAAGGAAAAGATATCTTCTGTCCTCATTAACTTACATATTTGATTATTTATTTATATTAATATGAACTCATGGATATTTATTTTATTTCATGGATTAAAATACAATGCTTAAGTCATTAATTTTGTTACTTAAGAATTTCCAGTTTAGGAGATCCTGGTTCAGCCTGTGGGCCCTGCGACCTGTGGGCGGAGTCCCCAGTTCAGCGGCTGGCTTAAGTTTCCACTTCGGCCTGCCCCCATGAGATCCCGGTTCCGGTTCCATCTACGGGCCCTGAGACCTATGGACGGATTTCCCAGTATGGACTGCCAGTGCACCCGCCCTGAAGGAGAGACCCAGCCTCCAGTTCGCCTGGCCTCCAGGGCCCAGAGTAGCAGCTCCCTGCTGCTGCATGCAAGACTCGACCTGAGGAAAAGCCCCCTCCACTCCCGGGGGAAGTGCAACCTGCACAGCTGCAACCAGAACAAGAGGGGAAGTGTGACCTGCCCAGCTGTGACCAGAAGAAGAGGTAGGCACTTGCCGAGCCACTCTTCCGCTATGCCATTCTGCAACTGGCCAAAGGTGCAGCCTTGACTCCACTAACATGATCGCTGACTGGACGTGAACCAAGTCAATTGGCTTAAACTGGAAAGGAAAAAAAAGAAGGGCTTCCCAGGGTCCATTTTGTTTGAGACTGGTTCCTGGGTTCAACTTTTTTTTTTTTTTTTTTTTGTTTGTTTTCTTGTTTTTTGTTTGTTTTTGCTTTGTTTTTGTTTTGATTGACAGTGTGTTTGTTTGCTTCTGTTCCTCTTCTCTTTCTTTGTTTTCTTCCTTCTCACTTTTGTATTTTTTCTTCTTCCTTCATCTTCCCTATTTACACCCTGCCATTGCATACTCAACAGAGGCAAAAACAAGTTATACACAGAAATTGGGAGTTCTAGAACGGATACAATTGAAATATATAGCAAAGTGGTGTTATATATAGTTCATTCTTTATTTTCTTGACTCACTCTCTCTCTCCTCTCTCTTACACTAATTTCTACTCCTTTGTCATTTTTTTCTCTTTTCCATCTTTCTTTATTTCTTCTCTCAACCACTGCATAAGTTAGGTTTATATATAAATCAGACTTTCCACCTAAGCATTCATTCCATTCTCTTTCCTCTCTCGTCTGCTGATACTAAACCACTTGCATAAAACTCTCTTCTCATACTTTCTAAGAAAGAACAATTCAATATACTCACTTCCTTCTTCCTAAACATATCACCTCTGTGTCCAACTCTTGAAACTATAAAACCCCATCAGAAGCCTACAGAGTAAATTGGAAAACAATATCTGGGTTAACTAAATCTGTACATTGTGACCAAACTTGGATTTTCTGAATAGAAAGTGTTTGATTTTAAAGTGTAAAGGATATATAAGGGGATCTGATAGCATTGTACTACAGGAGCAACGTAAGGCTTTAAGGTAAAATCAAAATAGTCAAGGTCCCACAGTGCAGGAAGAAAAGACACACAAGCAATATGAAGAAACAAAAGGAAGAAAGTGACACAAACAAATCAATATACCTCCACAGTAGATTCCATGGCAAGCACAGTTGGTGAAATGCCAGAGATGGAATTTAGAAATTACATATTCCAAGTGTTTGTGGAACTTAAGAATGAACTAAAAAATGAGATGAGGGAGCAAATACAGGAGGTGAAAGATCATTTTGACAAAGAACTCCATAAACAAATACAGGAAGTAAAAGATTACTTCAATAGGGAGATAGAGGCTCTAAAGAGAAACCAAACAGATATTCCGGAAATGAAAGAAGCAATAAACCAAAATAAAAGCTCAATTGAAAGTATCACGAACAGAGTAGATTAATTGGAAGAAAGAACCTCAGACAATGAAGACAAAATATATATCCTAGAGAAAAATCTAGATTACACAGCAAAAATGGTAAGAAACCAAGAACAGAACATTCAAGAATTATGGGACAACATAAAAAAGACCAAACTTAAGAGTGATTGGGGTAGAGGAGGGGCAGAGTTTCAAGCCAAAGGAATGAGTAATTTATTTAATGAAATAATTACAGAAAATTTTCCAAACTTGAGGAGTGAATGGGAAAACCAAGTTCAAGAGGCTTACAGAACACCAAACATACAAAATCACAACAGATCCACACCAAGACACATTATAATGAAAATGCCTAATATACTGAGCAAGGAGAGAATATTAAAAGCCACAAGAGAAAGGAAGCAGATTACATATAGGGGGAAACCAATCAGACTATGTTTAGACTTTTCAACCCAGACCTTAAAAGCAAGAAGATACTGGAATAGCATATTTCAAGCTCTGAAAGAAAAGGGATGTCAACCAAGAATCTTATATCCAGCAAAATTGAGCTTTAGATTCGAAGATGAAATAAAAAGCTTCCACGACAAACACAAGTCAAAAGATTTCACAAATCGAAAGCCAGCACAGCTGAACATACTGGGCAAAATTTTTCATGAAGAAGAAGAGAAAAATAACAATGAAAATCAACAAAGGGAGATATTAAACTAAGGGAAATACCATCCAGAAGAGAAACCAAATCAAACTAAAGACCATAATACAAATAAAAATGGATGGGAATAAAAATCACATCTCAATAATAACCCTGAATGTAATGGCCTAAACTCACCATTCAAAAGACACAGATTATCTGAATGGATTAAAAGAAATGACCCAACAATTTGCTATCTCCAAGAAACACATGTCGTAGAAAAAGACCTCAATAGACTGAAGGTGAAAGGCTGGTAAAAGTCTTATCACTCACATGGCATGCGGAAGCAAGCAGGGGTTTCCATTCTCATTTCAAATAAGGTAGACTTCAAGCCAAAGCTAATCAAAAGGGACAAAGATGGATATTTCTTACTATTTAAGGGAACCATTCATCAACAGGATATAACAATTATAAATCTATATGCCTCAAATAATGGAGCACCTACATTCATCAAACAAACACTTCTCAAGTTCAAGAGTAAAATAGACCACAACACAGTTATCCTAGCGGACTTCAAAACACCTCTGTCACCAATGGATAGATCATCCAAATAAAAGCTAAACAAAGAAACTTTAGGCCTCCTTAAAACAATTAATAACTTAGACCTAATGGACATATATAGAATATTTCATCCCTCAGTAAATGAATACACTTTTTTCTCAGCAGCACATGGCTCCTTCTCCAAAATAGACCATATATTATGTCACAAGGCAACTCTCAGCAAATATAAAAAAATAGAGATACTACCCTGCATGTCATCAGACCATAAAGGGATGAAATTGGAAGTCAACGACAAAACAAGGAATAAGAAAAACTACTCAATCAACTGGAAGCTAAACAACATGCTACTGAATGAACAAGGGACATCAAAGAGGAGATTAAAAAATTCCTAGAGGTAAAAGAGAACACAGATACAACGTATAGGAATATCTGGGACACTATGAAGGCAGTAGTAAGAAGAAAATTCATTGCACTGAGTTCATTCCTTAAAAGGGGAAAAAAAAAAACCCAACAAATAAGTGACTTAACATCACACCTCAAAGCACTAGAAAAAGAAGAACAGATCAACACCAAGAGCAGTAGAAGACAGGAAATAATTAAAATCAGAGCAGAAATTAATGAAATGAAGACTAAGGAAACAATTCAAAGAATTGACAAAACTAAAAGTTGGTTGTTTGAAAAAATAAACAAAATTGACAGACCCTTAGTGATGCTAACAAAAAGAAGAAGAGAAAAAACTCAAATTACTAACATTCATGAAAAAGGGAATATCACAACGAACACCTCAGATATACAGAAGATAATTAGAAATTACTTTGAAAACTTGTACTCTAATAAAATAGAAAATACTGAATGCATTGACAGATTCCTAGAGTCGTATGATTTGCCTAAACTGGATCTGGAGGCTATACACAATTTAAACAGATCTATTACAAGCGAATAAATAGAAGATGTCATCAAAAAGCTACCAACAAGGAAAAGTCCAGGACCTGTTGGGTTTACAGCTGAGTTCTACAAGACTTTTAAAGAAGAACTAATACCAATGCTCTTCAAACTATTTCAAGAAATAGAAAAAGAGGGAGCTCTTTCAGACTCTTTCTATGAGGCCAATATTACATTAATTCCAAAGCCAGGCAAAAACGCATCCAAAAAAGAAAACTTCAGGCCAATATCTTTAATGAACATAGATGCAAAAATCCTCAACAAAATTTTGGCAAATCGGATACAAAAACATATGAAAAAGATAGTGCACCACGATCAAGTGGGGTTTATTCCAGGGATGCAAGTTCAAGATTCGGAAATCAATAAACATAATACATCATATCAATAGACTTAAAGATAAAAATCATATGATTATCTCAATAGATGCAGAAAAAGCATTTGACAAAATACAGCACCCCTTTATGTTCAAAATACTGGAAAAACTAGGAATATCAGGAACATATCTCAACATTATAAAAGCTATTTATGCAAGGCCCAGAGCTAACATTATCTTAGATGGAGAAAAATTGAAAGCATTCCCTCTAAAAACTGGAACAAGACAGGGATGCCCCCTTTCACCACTGCTATTTAACATAGTACTGGAAACTCTGGCCAGAGCAATTAGACAGATGAAAGAAATTAAAGGGATCCAGATAGGAAAAGAAGAGCTCAAATTAGCACTATTTGCTGATGACATGATAATCTACCTAGAAGACCCAAAAAACTCTACCAGAAAACTTTTGCAACTAGTAAATGAATTTGGCAAAGTAGCAGGATACAAAATCAATACCCATAAGTCAAAGGCATTTTTGTACATCAGTGACAAAGCCTCTGAAAGGGAAATGATGAAAACTACCCCATTTTCAATAGCATCAAAAAAAAAAAATAAAAAATACCTGGGAATCAACTTAACGAAAGAGGTGAAAGACCTTTATAAAGAGAATTATAGAACACTAAAGAAAGAAATCATAGAAGACCTCAGAAGATGGAAAGACCTACCTTGCTCTTGGATAGGTAGAATCAATATTGTCAAAATGTCCATACTACCACAAGCATTATACAGATTCAACGCAATTCCAATCAAATCCCAATGTCATTCTTCAAAGAAATAGAAAAAGCAGTCATGAAATTCATTTGGAAAAATAAGAGACCCAGAATAGCCAAAGCAATCCTGAGCAAGAAAAGGGAAGCAGGGGGCATCACCATACCGGACTTTAAATTATACTATAGAGCAATAGTAACAAAAACAGCATGGTATTGGCACCAAAACAGACTGGTAGACCAATGGTACACAATTGAGGATACAGAGACTAATACATTTAATTTCAGCTATCTTATATTAGCAAAGGCGCCAAAAATGTACAGTGGAGAAAGGATAGCCTCTTCAACAAATGGTGCTGGGAAAACTGGAAATCCATATGCAACAAAATGAAATTAAATCCTTATCTCTCACCATGCACAAAACTCAATTCAAAGTGTATCAAGGATCTAGGAATTAGACCAGAGACAATATGCCTAATAGAAGAAAAAGTAAGCTCCATTTTCCAACATGTCGGATTAGGCCCCAAGTTCCTTAATAAGAATCCTGTAGTGCAAGAATTATTACCAAGAATTAAGGAATGGGATAGATTTAAACTAAAAAGCTTCTTCTCAGCAAAAGAAACAATCAGTGAGGTGAATAGAGAGCCTACTGATTGGGAACAAATATTTAATACGTGCACATCAGATAGAGCACTAATTTCTAGAATATATAAAGAACTCAAAAAACTTAACACCAAGAAAACAAATAACCCAATCAATAAATGGGCTAAGGAATTGAAAAGACACTTCTCAGAAGAAGATACATGATTAATCAACAAATACATGAAAAAATGCTCAACATCACTGGCAATTAGAGAAATGCAAATCAAAACTACTCTAAGATTTCATTTCACTCCAGTCAGAATGGCAGCTATTAAGAACACAAACAACAATAAATGTTGGAGAGGATGTGGGGAAAAAGGCACACTCATACATTGCTGGTGGGACTGCAAAATGGTGCAACCACTATGGAAAGCAGTATGGAGATTTCTTGGAAAACTGGGAATGGAACCACCCTATGACCCAGCTATCCCACTCCTGGGTCTATTCCCAAAGGACTTAAAAACAGCATATTACAGTGACACAGCCACTTCAATGTTTATAGCAGCACAATTCACAATAGGTTGTGGAACCAACCTAGATGTCCCTCAGTAGATGAGTGGATAAAGAAAATGTGGTATATATACAATATGGAATTTTACTCAGCAATAAAAGAGAATAAAATAATTGCATTTGCAGGTAAATGGATGAAGTTGGAGAATATAATGCTAAGTGAAGTTAGCCAGTCCCAGAAATCCAAATACCAAATGTCTTCTCTGATATAAGGAGGCTAATTCACAGTGTTATTGGATGGGAGTACATAGGAGGATTAGGGGAACACTAGAATGGTCAAAGAAAGGGAGGGGAAGGGAGGGATCAAGGAGGAGGGAGGGGGGGGATAAAGGAAAAAAAAAATTGGTGGTTGAATGAGATTGATATCATTATCCTAAATGCATGATTGAAGATCTGAATGGTACTTATATACTTTTTATACAAACAGTTGTATGTAAAAAGATGCTATATATGTGCATTATGAATTGTAATACATACTACTATTACAATTAAAAAAATAAAATAAAATAAAGGTCTTGTGTACACCTACAAAAAAAATTTTCCAGTTTAGCTGTTAGGAGCTCTTTCAGGTTAGCTATTGTGTTCTTTGACAAGCTTCCATCCTTTTTTGAGTATTTCAGGTTTTCTGCCACCACAATATTCTATCTTGTATTTTTTCTGCCTTAGCAGTAGACTCATCTATTTCTCCAGGAACCCTGATTCCTTTCATTGGAGATTGGTGATTAGAAATAAAAACATCTGAGCAACTAGGTTGCTTCTTGGGGTGTCATTGTTTCTCAGAAAAAATATACACACATACACTAACCCACACATATCCACACATTTATATTTTTGTATATATCTGTATAAATATTAAAAAATGAGTTTCTCCTAATACCTCTAATTCTGATCCAACACCAGGGGGTTCCTTTTAGTTTCTCTAGCAGTGAGAAATCTAACTTTCTGGAACATATTTAGTTATTTGTTCAACTGTAGCTCACACATAAAGTGGTTCAGAATAGCTAACAAATACTTTTGTGAATAACATTTTCATATGATTTTTCTCTTGTGAAATGGTATCCAGTCAAGATAAGGTTTCCAAAGTTATTTAGGTTAATTTTTTCTTTTCTACCTCTTTTAGTGTGGCTGTTATTTGCTCTTGAGGTCCATTTATTTCTTTTTTGTATTGTATTTTAGGTTTCTTCACATCCTAGTTAGGTTTAATTATTTGTTTTTTGAGGATATGTGAAGAGTATACAAAACCTTGCTAGAATTTTAAGAGTCAGAGCTATGAAAAAAAGATACACTTAATTATCCCTTCAGTCTCATCCCTGCTACTCTTTCCTGTCCCTCTTTCTCCCATTCCTTTCCTATCCACCCCATAAATAACTAGTATTTTTAGTTTCTGGATTATTCGTGCTGTATTATTTTCACAAAATGAGCAGATAAGTGTGCATTTTAAAATATCTTCTTTTTATTAAAGGTGGCAGAATGAAATGGTTATCATTACCCTAAGTGCACGTATGAAGACACAAATGGTGTGAATATATTTTGTATACAACTAGAGATATGTAAAAATGTGCTCTATAAGTGTAATATGAATTGTAATACATTCTGCTGTCATATATAACAATTTAGAATAAAAGAAAAGGAAAAAAAGACTCCATCTTGCTTACATTTAGAGTGGCATACTACAGTCTTTAAAAAAACTTTTTTTAATTCTAAGTTATTATAAATGACAACAGAATGCATTACATTTTATATTATATTTATAGAGCACATTTTTACATATGTCTGGTTGTATACAAAGTATATTCACACCATTTGTGTCTTCATACATGCACTTAGGGTAATGATATCCATCTCATTCTACCATCTTTTTTTTTCCCTACCCCATTTCCCCCTCCCTCCCCTCCCTCCCCATTGGCCCTTCTAGTGTTCCTCTAATCCTCCTATGCTCCCCGTCCCCACCCCACTGTGAATTGTTCTCCTTATATCAGATAAAACATTTGGCATTTGGCTTTTTGGGATTGGCTAGCTTCACTTAGCATTATATTCTCCACCTTCATCTGTTTACGTGCGAATGCCATTATTTTATTCCCTTTTACTACTGAGTAATACTCCATTGTGTATATATACCACATTTTCTTTATCCATTCATCTACTGAAGGGCATCTAGGTTGTTTCCACAGTTTAGCTATTGTGAATTGTGCTGCTATAAACATTGATGTGGCTGTGTCCCTGTAGTATGCTGTTTTTAAGTCCTTTGGAAATAGGCCCAGTAGAGGGATGACTGGGTCATATGCTGGTTTCATACCCAGTTTTCCAAGGACTCCCCATACTGCTTTCCATATGGCTGCACCATTTTGCAGTCCCACCAGCAATGTATGAGTGTGCCTTTTCCCCCACATCCTCTCCAACATTTATTGTTGTTTGTGTTCTTAATAGCTGCCATTCTGAGTGGTGTGAGATGAAATCTTAGAGTGGTTTTGATTTTCATTTCTCTAATAGCCCGAGATGTTGAACATTTTTTCATGTATTTGTTGATTGATTGTGTATATCTTTTTCTGAGAAGTGTCTTTTCAGTTCCTTGGCCCATTTACTGATTGGGTTTTTTTTTTTTTTTTTTTTTGGTGTTAAGATTTTTGAGTTCTTTATATATTCTAGAGATTAGTGCTCTATCTGATGTGCATGTGGTAAAAATTTGTTCCCAATCAGTAGGCTCTCTATTCATCTCACTGATTGTTTCTTTTGCTGAGAAGAAACTTTTTAGTTTGAATCTATCCCATTTATTGATTCTTGATATTAATTCTTGCGCTACAGGATTCTTATTAAGGAACTTGGGGCCTAATCCAACATGTTAGGGATTAGAGCTTACTTTTTCTTCTATTATGCATAGTGTCTCTGGTCTAATTCCAAGGTCCTTGATCCACTTTGAGTTGAGTTTTGTGCATGGTGAGAGAGAGGGGTTTAATTTCATTTTGTTGCACATGGATTTCCAGTTTCCCCAGCACCATTTGTTGAAGAGGCTGTCTTTTCTCCAATGTACATTTTTGGCACCTTTGTCAAATATGAGATAACTGAAATTATATGCGTTAGTCTCTGTGTCCTCTATTCTGTACTATTGGTCTACCAGTCTATTTTGGTGCTAATACCATGATGTTTTTGTTACTATTGCTGTGTAGTATAATTTAAGGTCTGGTATAGTGATGCCACCTGCTTCACTCTTCTTGCTAAGGATTGCTTTAGCTATTCTGGGTCTCTTATTTTTCCAGATGAATTTCATGACTGCTTTTTCTATTTCTATGAGGAATGTCATTGGGATTTTGATTGGAATTGCATAGCCCTTTTGGTAGTATGGTCATTTTGACAATATTAATTCTGCCTATCCAAGAACAAGGTAGATCTTTACATCTTCTAAGGTCTTCTATAATTTCTTTCTTTAGTGTTCTATAGTTTTCGTTATAGAGGTCTTTCACGTCTTTGGTTAAGTTGATTCCCAAGTATTTTTTTTTTTTGATGCTATTGTAAATGGGGTAGTTTTCCTCATTTTCCTTTGAGAGGATTTGTCACTGTTATATAGAAATGCCTTAGATTTGTGGGTGATGATTTTGTATCCTGCTACTATGCTGAATTCATTTATGAGTTCTAGATCTTTTCTGGTGGAATTTTTTGGGTCTTCTAGGTATAAAATCATATCATCAGTGAATAGTGATAATTTGAGTTCTACTTTACCTATCTGTATCCCTTTGATTTCTTTTGTCTGTCTTATTGCTCTGGCCAGTGTTTCAAGAACTATGTTAAATAGAAGTGGCGAAAGAGGGTTTCCCTGTCTTGTTTCAGCTTTTGAGGGAATGTTTCCAATTTTTCTCCATTTAGAATGATGAGGCCCGGGGCTTAGCATAGATAGCTTTTACGATGTTGAGATATGTTCCTGTTATCCCTAGTTTTTCTAGTGTTTTTGAACATGAAGGGGTGATGTATTTTGTCAAATGCTTTTTCTGCGTCTATTGAGATAATAATATGGTTGTTATCTTTAAGTCTATTGATGTAATGAGTTACATTTATTGATTTCCGTATGTTGAACCATCCTTGCATCCCTGGAATGCACCCCACTTGATCATGGTGTACTATGTTTTTGATATGTTTTTCTATCTGATTTGCTAGGATTTTATTGAGAATTTTTCATTTATGTTTATTAGAGATATTGGTCTGAAGTTTTCTTTCTTTGATGTGTCTTTGCCTGGTTTTGTGATCAGGGTGATATTGGCCTCATAGAATGAGTTTGGAAGTGCTCCCTTTTTTACTATTTCCTGAAATAAATTGAAGAGTATTGGTATCAGTTCTTCTTTAAAGGTCTTGTAGAACTCTGCTGCGTATTCATCCGGTCCTGGGGTTTTCTTGGTTGGTAGGCTTCTGATGGCATCTTCTATTTCCTCACTTGAAATTGGTCTATTTAAAATGTGTATACCATCCTGCTTCAATTTGGGCAAATCATACGACTCTAGAAATTTGTCGATGCCTTTTGGTGTTTTGTATTTTATTGGAGTACAAGTTTTCAAAATAATTTCTAATTATCTTCTGTATTTCTGTAGTGACTGTTGTGATATTTCCTTTTTTATCATGTATGTTAGTAATTTGAGTTTTCTCTCTCCTTCTCTTCATTAGCCTGGCTAAGGGTCTGTCAATTTTATTTATTTTTTTCAAAGAACCAACTTTTTAAAAAAAATTTATTTACAGTATGTATTATGTAGTAGTATGTATTACAGTTCATACTACACATATAGAGCATCTTTTTACTCAAAACAGTTTGTATACAAAGTATATTCGTAGCATTCAAGTCTTCAATCATGCATTTAGAATAAAGATATCCGTCTTATTCAACCACGTTTTCTTTTTTTCCCCCTTTCCCTCTTGCTCCCTGCCTTCCCCTGCCTTCCCTTTGACCATTATAGTGTTCCTCTAATCCTCCTATGTACCCCGACCCAACAATACTGTGAACTGGCCTCCTTCTATCAGAGGAAACATTCGGTATTTGGATTTTTGAGATTGACTGATTTCACTTAGCATTATATTCTCCAACTTAATCCATTTACCAGCGAATGTAATTATTTTATTCTTTTTTATTGCTGAGTAAAATTCCATTGTGTAGATATACCACATTTTCTTTATCCACTCATCTATTGAGGGACATCTAGTTTGAAGGACTAACTTTTTGTTTTGTCAATTTTTTCAATTGTTTCTTTTGTTTCAATTTCAGTGATTTCAAGCTCTGATTTTAATTATTTCCTGTCTTCTACTGCTTTTGGTGTTGGATTGTTCTTCTTTTTATAGAGCTTTGAGATGTAATGTTAAGTCATTTATTTGTTGACTTTTTCTTCTTTTGAGGAATGAACTCAATGCAATGAACTTTCCTCTTAGAACTGCCTTCATAGTGTCCCAGAGATTTTGATATGTTGTGTCTGTGTTCTCATTCACCTTTAAGAATTTTAAAATCTCCTCTTTGATGTCATCTACAACCCATTGTTCATTCAGTAGCATATTATTTAGTCTCCAGGTGTTGGAGTAGCTTTTATTTCTTATTTTATCATTGTTTTCTAATTTCATTCCAGTATGGTCTGATAGAATTCAGGGTAGTATCTCCATTTTTTTTTTATATTTGCTAAGAGTTGTGGCATAGTATATGGTCTATTTTAGAGAAGGATCCATGTGTTGCTGAGAGGAAAGTGTATTTGCTTGTTGAAGGATAAAATATTCTAAATAAGTCAGTTAAATCTAAGTTGCTTATTTTATTTTTTAGTTCTATAGTTTCTTTGTTCAGCTTTTGTTTGGAGGATCTATCTAGTGGTGAAAGGGGTGTGTTAAGGTCTCTGAGAATTATTGTGTGTGTGGTCAATTTGACTCTAGAACTTGAGAAGAGTTTGATGAACATGGATGCTCCATTGTTTGGGGCATATATATTTATAATTGTTAAGTCTTGTTGGTGTATGGTTCCCTTGAGCAGTATGTAGTGTCCTTCTTTATTTCTTTTGATTAACTTTAGCTTGAAGTCTACTTTATTTGATATGAGGATGGAAACCTCTGCTTGTTTCCTCAGTCCATGTGAGTGGTAGGATTTCTCCCAACCTTTTACCTTTAGCCTGTGGATGTCTTTTCCTATGAGATGAGTTTCTTGGAGGCAGCATATTGTTGAGCCTGTTTTTTTTTTTTTTTTATCCAATCTGCTAGTCTATGTATTTTGATTGGTGAGTTTAGGCCATTAACATTCAGGGTTATTATTGAGACATGATTTGTATTCCCAGCCATTTTTGTTTATTTTTGGTATTTAACTTGACATGTTTTCTCATCTGATTAGTTTTTCTTTTAGTATAATACCTCCCTCTGCTTATTTTCATCATTTGTGGAATATTTTGCCGAGGATGTTCTATAGTGCTGGCTTTCTAGTTGTAAATTCTTTCAACTTTTGTTTATCATGTAAGGTTGTTATTTCATCCTTAAATCTAAAGCTTAATTTTGCTGGATATAAGATTCTTGGTTGGCATCCCTTTTCTCTCAGAGCTTGGTATATGTTGTTTCATGATCTCCTGGCTTTGAGTGTCTGAGTTGAAAAATCTGCTGTGATACGAATTTGTCTCCCCTTATATGTGATCTGATTCCTCTCTCTTGTGGCCTTTAAGATTCTATCCTTATTCTGTATGCTAGGCATTTTTGTTATAATATGGCTTGGTATAGATCTGTTGTAATTTTGTACATTTGGTGTCCTGTAAGCCTCTTGTATTTGATTTTCCAATTCCTTCTTCATGCTTGGGAAATTTTCCGATATTATCTCATTGAAGAGATTGTGCATTCCTTTGGTTTGAAACTCTGTGCCTTCCTCTATCCCAATTACTCTTAGATTTGGTCTTTTGCTGCTGTCCCATAATTCTTGGATGTTCTGTTCATGGTTTCTTACTATCTTCACTGTGTGGTCAACTTTATTTTCAAGATTATATACTTGGTCTTCATTATCTGAAGTTCTTTCTTCCAGTTGATCTAGTCTGTTGGTGATGCTTTCAATTGTGTTTTTTTATTTGGTTAATTGTTTCTTTCATTTTAAGGATTTCTTTTTTTAAAATTTTAAAATTCAGTGTTGTCGTATATATAACAGTAGCATGCTTTACAATTAGTAATACACATAAAGAGCACCTTTTTACATATCACTGTTAGTATACAAAGTATATTCATATCTTTCATGTCTTCAAACATGCATTTAGGGTATGATAACCCTGTCATTCTACCATCTTTTTTTTTTTCTTTCTCTCTTTATATCCCCTTGCTTCCTCCCTTGCCAGCCTTCCCCATTGACCTTTCTGGTGTTCCTCTAATCTTCCTATGTTCCCCAACCCAACCTCACTGTGAATCACCTTCTTTATATCAGAGAAAACATTTGGTATTTGGATTTTTGAGATTGGCTAGCTTCACTTAGCATTATATTCTCCAATTTCATCCATTTACCTGCTAATGCCATTATTTTATTCTCTTTTATTGCTGAGTAAAATTCCATTGTGTATATATACCACATTTTCTTTATCCACTCATCTACTCAGGAGCATCTAGGTTGGTTCCATAATCTAGCTATTGTGAATTGTGCTGCTCTGAACATTGATGTGGCTGTGTCCCTGTAGTATGCTATTTTTAAGTCCTTTGGAAATAGGCCCAGTAGAGGGATGACTGGGTCATATGCTGGTTCCATTCCCAGTTTTTCAAGGAATCTCCATACTGCTTTCCATAATGGCTGCACCATTTTGCAGACCTATCAGCCATGTATGAGTGTGCCTATTTCTCCACATCTTCTTCAACATTTATTGTTGTTTGTGTTCTTAATAGCTTCCATTCTGACTGGAGTGAAATGAAATCTTAGAGTAGTTTTGATTTGCATTTTTCTAATTGCCAGAGATGTTGAACATTTTATTCATGTATTTGTTGATTGATTGTGTATCTTTTTCTGAGAAGTGTCTTTTCAGTTCTTTGGCCCATTTATTGATTGGTTTTTTTTTTTTTTTTTTTGGTGTTAAGATTTTTAAGTTCTTTATATATTCTAGAGATTAGTGCTCTATCTGATGTGCATGTGGTAATAATTTGTTCCCAATAAGTACGCTCTATATTCACCTCTGTGATTATTTCTTTTGCTGAGAAGAAACTTTTTAGTTTGAATCGATTTCATTTATTGATTCCTTTTTAAAAAGTATTTATTTATTTGCTTTTAGTTATACACAATGCATGTATTTTTACGTGGTACTGAGGATCGAACCCAGGTTGCGCATGTGCTAGGTTAGTGCCCTACCGCTGAGCCACATCCCAGCCCCCCATTTATTGGTTCTTGATATTAATTCTTGCACTACAGTAGTCTTGTTAAGGAAGTTGTGTCCTAGTCCGACATGTTGGAGATTAGAGCTTACTTTTTTTTTCTATTAGGCGTAGTGTCTCTGGTCTAATTTCTAGGTCCTCGACCCACTTTGAATTGAGTTTTGTACATGGTGAGAGATAGAGGTTCAGTTTCATTTTGTTGTATATGGATTTCTAGTTATCCCAGTACCATTTGTTGAAGAGGCTGTCTTTTCTCCAATGTATTTTTGGCACCTTTATCTAATATAAGATAGCTGTTGTTGTGGGCGTTAGTCTCTGTGTCCTCTATTCTGTACCATTGTTCTACAGGTCTATTTTGGTGCCAGTACCATGGTGTTTTTGTTACTATTGCTCTATAGTATAGTTTAAAGTCTGGTATTGTGATGCGCCCTGCTTCACTCTTCTTCTTCTTCTTCTTCTTTTTTTTTTTTTTTGATTTAAAAATCAGATTTATTTTTTTTTAAATAAGGAGTAATAAGTACAACCTTAAATCAATAGAATTTCACAGTAGACTTTTCAAGTATTTAATTTTTGGCTATGGCAATTAAATGTAAACCATTGCTTAGAATGCTTTCTTCAATAATATGCAAAAAATAAGAACATTCATTTAATAATTTAACTTCTTTATGAAACATTAAAAAGTGAATTACCATTATATTGTAAACATTATCAAAACAAATCTTAGGCTATGAAAAGAAGAACATGATCCCCCAAAGCAGCACAAATCTCACCTCCTTCAGAGGCATGTGTATAGCAATATTAACAAAATACAAACAGAATTGACCTGTTAGTTACAATAAGATGTATAGAAAACTGCTTTTAACAGGAAGATTCCTAGAAGGTTACAGTGAAAGATCATAAGGTGCCTTAAATTTTTCACTTAAACATTCTTCAAAGGCTCATTAATGGTCTGTTCAATTACTGAGAGGATTTGATCTTCTCAACAAGCAGCTTCTAATCACAGTTCTGGAATGTTAGTCGCAATTTCCACTTGAAGGGTGTGCTGCCTTCCAAGATTGATCTAGATCTTCTAGCAGATCTTCTTCATCTTCTAAACTCACAGAGAGTCAAATCAGTGTGTCACTAATTTCAAGGATATTCCTGTCATTTTTAGGCATTGAGGCATGGGTCATGATTGTTGGAAGCTTAACAAGACTTTCGTAGCCTCCCAAGCTTTCAGTCAAAGTAAATAACTTTAGGTTCTTAAGGAAAGTCTCAGCACGTTGAAGAGTGCCCTTAATAAAAAAGGTGATCATCCCTGGGCAACCTGTGCACTGACGCTTTGCCAATTCATGCTGTGGATGGGAGGTAAACCAGGATAAATAACTTTTCTATCCGAGGATTAGATTCTAGGAATTGGAACAGCCATTCCATTTTTGAAATGCTTCTCCATTCAGATTTGCAGTTTTCAGGCCTCAATTGTAGAGGTAACAGGCCATAGGAGATGGAACTGCTCCAAGAGCATTTTGCAAGAAACGAAGTCTACTATGGAGGTCTTCTGAATTAACAGACACTAAGCCCATTACAACATCACTGTGGCCAATTGTGTATTTTGTTGCAGAATACATACAAATATCAGCTCCCAGAGCCAAAGGCTGCTGGAAATATGCCGACATAAAAGTGTTATCCACAGCCAAAATAATGTCTCCATGCTTATGCACAGTATGTGTGCAGGCTTCAATGTCATTCAGCTTCAAGTTAGGGTTTGTGGGGGTTTCGATCCAAACCAGCTTGGTTTCTGGTGTAAGTGCTGCCTCTAGTAATTTGGTTTGGAACAATCAACAGAATAAATTTTTAATCCAAATTGACCAGCCACCTGCCTGAAGTACCTGTTTGTACCTCCATACACATAATCCATGCATATAATTTGGTCTTCTGCTTTTAAAAGATGAGTAATAGTCATAATGCCTGCTAAACCTGAAGCAAAGGCCAAACTGTACTTGGCCACATTCAGTGCTGCCACTGCTTTTTCCAAGCAATTCCTTGTGGGATTTCCAGAATGGCTATATTTAAAACCTGAGTGCTGGTGGGGCGCCCCTTGCTTGAATGTAGTGGATAGTGAGATGGGGGGCACCACATCCTGGATATTCCATTGCTCGGGTTCCTGGCCGGCATGGATGGCCTGCGTGGCGAAATGTTGGAAGCTAGACAGGAAACCTGTGGGGAGGAGTCCTTTTTCTGCATGCTGAATATTGTTGATACGGTCGTTTACCGGTGACAAGTTCTGCTCCCTAAAATGTTGGAAGTGTGAACATTAGAGAAGCACGCCAAGGCAAGCATAAAAAGCAGGGTTTATTTAAAAAAGGGTAACATATACTTCTCCTGGGAGAGAGAAGGGGGCCATTGCTGGTATTCTCTTCTTGCTAAGGATTGCTTTAGCTATTCTGGGTCTCTTATTTTTCCAGATTAATTTCATGACTACTTTTTCTATTCCTATAAGGAAAGTCATTGGGATTTTGATTGGAATTGTGTTGAAACTGTATAATGCTTTTGGTAATGTAGTCATTTTGACAGTATTGATTCTGCCTATCCAAGAACAAGGAAGATCCTTCTATCTTCTAAGGTCTTCCTTAATTTCTTTCTTTAGTGTTCTGTAGTTTTCATTATAGAGGTCTTTCATGTCTTTGGTTAAGTTAATTCCCAAGTATTTTATTTTTCTTGATACTATTGTAAACGGGGTAGTTTTCATCATTTCCCTTTCAGAGGATTTGTCACTGATGTACAAAAATGCCTTTGACTTATGGGTGTTGATTTTGTATCCTGCTACTTTGCCAAATTCATTTACTAGTTCTAAAAGTTTTCTGGTGGAGTTTTTGGGGTCTCTAGGTATAGAATCATATCATCAGCAAATAGTGCTAGTTTAAGTTCTTCTTTTCCTATCTGTATCCCTTTAATTTCTTTCGTCTGTCTAATTGCTCTGGCCAGAGTTTCAAGTACTATGTTAAATAACAGTGGTGGAAGGGGGCACCCCTGTCTTGTTCCAGTTTTTAGAGGGAATGCTTTCAATTTTTCTCCATTTAAAATGATGCTAGCCTGGGGCTTCACATAGATAGCTTTTATAATGTTGAGGTATGTTCCTGTTATCCCTAGTTTTTCTAGTGTTTTGAACATGAAGAGGTGGTGTATTTTGTCAAATGCTTTTTCTGCATCTACTGAGATGATCATATGGTTTTTATCTTTAAGTCTATTGATGTGATGTATTACGCTTATTGATTTCCGTATGTTGAACCAACCTTGCATCCCTGGGATAAACCCCACTTGATCATGGTGCACTATCTTTTTCATATGTTTTTATATTTGATTTGCCAGAATTTTGTTGAGAGTTTTAGCATCTATGTTCATTAAAGATATTGGCCTTAAGTTTTCCTTTTTGGCTGTGTCTTTGCCTGGTTTTGGGATCAGGGTGATATTGGTCTCATAGAATGAGTCTGGAAGAGCTCCCTCTTTTTCTATTTCCTGAAATAAATTGGAGAGTATTGGTACTAGTTCTTCTTTGAAGGTCTTGTAGAACTCGGCTGTGTATCCATCTGGTTCTGGGCTTTTTTTGGCTGGTAGCTTTTTGATGGCATCTTCTATTTCTTCACTTGAAATTGATCTGTTTAAATTGTGTATAGCCTCCAGATCCAGTTTGGGTAATTCATGTGACTCTAGGAATCTGTAAATGCCATCGATATTTTTAAAAATTAATTAATTAATTAAATTTAATTTGTTATACATGCTTTTAGAGTGCAATTCCTTTCATATTACATATAAAGAGCACAGTTTTCCAAGTCATTGGTTTTACACAAAGTATTTTCATACCATTTGAGTTTTTATACATGCACTTAGTATATTGATCTCAAACTCCTTCTGCCATTGTTTCTATCCCCTTGCCCCTTTCTCTCCCATCCCCCCTTTTTTCTATTTAACATTCCTTTATTCCTCTAATCCCCCCTCCCTTGCCACTATAATTCAGTATCATCATAGCAAAGGAATTAATCAACCTTTGGTTTTCTGGAATTGGCTGACTTCACTTAGCATTATTTTCTCCAACTCCATCCATTTATCTGCAAATGCCATGATTTTATTCTCTTATAGTGCTGAGTAATGTTCCATTGTATATATATATGAAAGTTTCCCTATCCATTTATCTATTGATGGGCATCAGGGTTGTTTCCACAATTTAGCTATTGTGAATTGTGCTGCTATGAACATTGATGTGGCTGTGTCCCTGTAGTATGCTATTTTTAAGTCCTTTGGGTATAGACTGAGGAGTGGGATAGCTGGGTCAAATGGTGGTTCCATTCCAAGTTTTCCTAGGAATCTCCATACTGCTTTCCAAATTGGCTGCACCAATTTGCAGCCCCACCAGCAATGTAAGAGTGTGCCCTTTTCTCCACATCCTCACCAGCATTTTATTGTTGTTTGTGTTTTTGATAGCTGCCATTCTGACTGGCATGAGATGAAATCTTAGAGTAGTTTTGATTTGCATTTCTCTAATTGCTAGAGATGTTGAATATTTTTTCATATATTTGTTGATTGATTGTATATCTTCTTCTGAGAGTGTCTGTTCAGTTCCTTAGCCCATTTATTGATTGGGTTGTTTGTTTTTTTGGCATAAAGGTTTTTGAGAGATTTATACATCCTTGAAGTTAATGTTCTGTCTGATGTGCATGTGGTAAAGATTTGCTCCCATTCTGTAGGTTCTCTGTTCTCCTCATTGATTGTTTCTTTTGCTCAGAAGAAGCTTTTTAGTTTGAATCCATCCCATTTATTAATGTTTGGTTTTAGTTCTTGCACTCTAGGCGTCTTATTGAGGAAGTTGGGGGCCTAATCCAACATGTTGGAGATTTGGGCCTACTTTTTCCTCTATTAGGTGCAAAGTCTCTGGTTTAATTCCTAGGTCCTTGATCCATTTTGAGTTGAGTTTTGTGCATGGAGAGAGATAGAGGTTTAATTTCATTTTATTACATAAGGATTTCCAGTTTTCCCAACACCATTTGTTGAAGAGGCTGTCTTTTCTTCAATGTATGTTTTTGGCACCTTTGTCTAATATAAGATAACTGTAGATGTGTTGGTTAGTCTCTGTGTCTTCTATTTTGTACCATTGGTCCACTGGTCTATTTTGGTGCCAATATCATGCTGTTTTAGTTACTATTGCTTTGTAATACAATTTAAGGTCTGGAATAGTAATGTCACCTGCTTCATTCTTCTTGCTACAAATTGCTTTGGCTATTCTGGGTCTCTTATTTTTTTTTTAGATGAATTTCATGATTTCTTTTTCTATGAGGAATGACATTGGAATTTTGATTGGGATTGCATTGAAATTGTATAGTGCTTTTGGTAGAATAGTCATTTTGACAATATTAGTTCTACCTATCTATGAACAAGGTAAATATTTTCATCTTCTAAGATCTTCTTTAATTTCTTTCTTTAGTGTGCTATAGTTTTCATTGTAGAGTTCTTTCACTTCTTTTGTTAGGCTGATTCCCAAGTATTTTATTTTATTTTATTTTATTTATTTATTTATTTTTTTGTGGTTACCAGGGATTGAACTCAGGGGCATTCGACCACTGGGCCACATCCCCAGCCCGTTTTTTTTTTTTTTTTTTTTTTTTTGTATTTTATTTAGAGACAGGGTCCCACTGAATTGCTAAGTGCCTTGCCATTGCTGAGGCTGGCTTTGAACTCGCGATCCTCCTGCCTCAGCCTCCCAAAGTGCTGGGATTACAGGCGTGCGCCACCGCGCCCGGCTTATTTTTTTGACATTATAGTAAATGAGGTGGATTTCCTAGTTTCTCTTTCTGAGAATTTGTTGCTGATGTACAGAAAATGCCTTAGATCAATACCCATTGATTTTATATCCAGCCACTTCGCTGAATTCGTTTATTAGATCTAGAAGATTTCTGGTGGAGTTTTTTGGTCTTCTATGTATAGAATCATATTGTCTGCAAATAGTGATAGTTTGAGTTCTTCTTTTTCTATCCATATTCCTTTTATTTCTTTCGTCTAATTGCATTGGCTAAGGTTTCAAGAACTATGTTAAATAATAGTGGTGAAAGAGGACATCCCTGTCTTGTTCCAGTTTTTAGAGGGAATGCTTTCAGCTTTTCTCCACTTAGGATGATGTCAGCCTGGGGCTTAGCATAGATGACCTTTACAATGTTGAGGTATGTTCCTGTTATCCCTATTTTTTCTAGTGTTTTGAACAGGAAGGGGTGTTGTATCTTATCAAATGCTTTCTCTGTGTCAATTGAGATGATCATATGATTTTTATCTTTGAGTTTATTGATGTGGTGAATAACATTTATTGATTTCCTTATGTTGAACCAATCTTGCATCACTGGAGTGAACCCCACTTGATTGTGATGTACTATTTTTTTGATGTGTTTTTGTATTTGATTTGCCAGAATTTTATTGAGGATTTTTGCATCTATATTCATTAGTGATATTGGTCTGAAGTTTTCTTTCTTTGATTTGTCTCTGCCTGGTTTTGGAATCAGGGTGATATTGGCCTCATAGAATGAGTCTGGAAGGGTTCCCTCTTTTTCTATTTCATGGAATAGTTTGGGAAGTATTGGTGTTAGTTCTTCTTTAAAGGTCTTGTAGAACTCGGTTGTGTATCCATCTGGACCTGGGCTTTTCTTGGTTGGTAGGTTTCTGATGGCATCCTCTATTTCTTTGCTTGAAATTGATCTATTTAAGTTGTGTATGTCATCCTGATTTAGTTTGGGCATATCATATATTTCTAGAAATTTGTCGATGTCTTCATTATTTTGTATTTTGTTGGAGTATAGATTATCAAAAATAATTTCTAATTATCTTCTGTATTTCTGTAGTGTCCATCATGATGTTTCCTTTTTCATCACATATATTGGAAATTTGAAAAATTTCTCTCCTTTTCTTAGCATAGCTAATGGTTTATCAATTTTATTTATTTTTTCAAAGAACCAACTTTTGGTTCTGTCAATTTTTTCAATTGTGTTTTTTGTTTCAATTTTATTGATTTTGGCTCTGATTTTAATTATTTCCCGTCTTCTACTGATTTGGGGGTTAATTTGTTCTTATTTTTCTAGGGCTTTGAGGTGTTATGTTAATTCATTTATTTGTTGACCTTTTCTTCTTTGAAGGAATGAACTCCATGCAATGAATTTTCCTCTTAGTACTGCCTTCATAGTGTCCCAGAGATTTTGATATGTTGTATTGGTGTTCTCATTTACCTCGAAGAATTTTTTAACCTCTTTTTTTGATGTCTTCTGCAACCCATTGTTCATTCAGTAGCATATTATTTAGTCTCCAGGTGTTGGAGTAGGTTTTGTTTCTATTTTATAGTGATTTCTAGTTTCATTCAATTATGATCTGATAGTATGTTGGGTAGTATCTCTACTTTTTTATATTTCCTTATAGTTGCTTTATGGCATAGTATATGATATTTTAGAGAATGATCTATGTGCTGCTCAGAAAAAAGTGTACTGACTCTTTGATGGATAATATACTCTATATATCAGTTAAATCTAAGCTATTGGTTGTATTATTGAGTTCTACAGTTTCTTTGTTTAGTTTTTGTTTGGAAGATCTATCCAGTGGTGAAAGCGGTGTGTTGAAGTCACCTAGAATGATTGTGTTCTGGTCTATTTGGTTCTTGAACTTGAGAAGGGTTTGTTTGATTAACATGGATGCTCCATTATTTGGGGCATATATATTTATGACAGTTATTTCCTGTTGATGTATGATTCCCTTAAGTAGTATGAAATGCCCTTCCTTATCTCTTTTGATTACCTTTGGCTTGAAGTCTACTTTGTTTGATATGAGGATGGAAACCCCTGCTTGCTTACGTAGTCTGTGTGAGTGGTATATTTTATCCCATCCTTTCACCTTCAGTCTGTGGGTGTCTTTTCCTATGAAATGTCTCTTGAAGGCAGCATTGTTGGGTCTTTTTTTTTTTTTTTTTTTTTTAAATCCAATCTATCAACCTATGTCTTTTAATTTGTGAGTTTAGGCCATTAACGTTCAGGGTTATTATTGAGATAAGATTTGTATTACCAGTCATTTTAAATTTTATTTAATTCTATTTTATTTTTGGTATTTAGCTTGACTTGATTTCTCCTATGGTTAGTTTTCCTTTATTGTTGTTCTTCCCTTTGAAGGTTTTCAATTCCTTCTTGTGGAATATTTTGCCAAGGATGTTCTGTAGTGCCAGCTTTCTGGTTGTAAATTCTTTTAGCTTTTGTTTATCATGGAAGGGGTTTTTATTTCATCATCAAATTTAAAGCTTAATTTTGCTGGATATAAGATTCTTGGTTGACATCCCTTATATTTTAGAGCCTGGTATATGTTGTTCCAGGCTCTCCTTGCTTTGAGGGTCTGGGTTGAAAAATCTGCTGTGATGCGAATTGGTTTTCCTCTATAGGTTATCTGATTTTTCTCTTTTATGGCCTTTAAAATTCTATCCTTATTTTGTATGCTAGTAATTTTCATTATAATGTGCCTTGGTGTAGATCTGTTGTAATTTTGTACATTTGGTGTTCTATATGCTTCTTGTATTTGGTTTTCAAATTCATTGTTCTTGTTTGGGAAATTTTCTGATATTATTTAATTAAAGAGATTTTGCATTCCTTTGGATTGATTCTCTGCACCTTCTTCAATTCCAACAAATATTATATTCAGTGTTTTGATGGTATCCCATAATTCTTGGATATTTTGTTCATGGTTTCTTACCGTCTTTACTGTGTCGTCAACTTTATTTTCAATATTATATATTTTGTCCTCATTGTCTGAGGTCCTATCTTTCAAGTGATCCAATCTATTGTTGATACTATCTATTGAGTTTTTTAAATGACCTATTGTTTCTTTTATTTCAAGTATTTCTGTTTGTTTTTTTTCTTAGACTCTCTGTCTCTTTCTTGAAGTAATCTTTTGCTACCTGTATTTGTTCTTTATCTCTTTGTTGGTGTGATTGATGGTTGCCTGTATTTGATCTCTTATCTCTTTGTTGGAGAGACCAATTTTTGCCTGTATCTGCTCACTTAAGTCATTTTTTAAATCCTGAATTATTTTAATTATGTATATTCAGAACTACTTTTCCAACATTTCACCTACTGTGCTTTCTATGGATTCTATTGCTGTAGTATCTTGGTTTCTTTGGGGCATTTTTTCTCCCGTTTTTTCATGATATCTATGTTTTCTCCTCTTGAAGTGTAAGTCTGAGGTATTACTGCTTCTGTCATATTGTCTTATATCTTCCCTACAGGTTACCCAATGCCTCACTTTTAATGGAAAGATCAATATTACAGCATTCAAAGTACCCACTGTATTGCCATATATCTGTTATTTCCTATTTTTATATTTACAATTTTGACACTTTAACAATAAATGATGAGATCAATTATCTTCTACCATTTAGTCAGTATTTTTGTGTGGTGATTCACAGTATCTAATGGTAGAAGGGGGGACTTATGGGTTGGCTAAAATGTTTGTGAGGTAGGATGTGAGAAGCTAGAGGTATTAGATTATTTGATTGGTGAGAGGGTAATCCTGGGAATTAGGGTGTTAGTAGGAGGAACAAAAGATAGGTATCCCCATGTAATATTCCCTGTTCCTGGGCCCAGGGCCTGTTCCCTGACTTGTAGGCAGAGACGGAGAAAACCTGTGTCTCCTGAGTGGGTGGGCAGATCAGGGAACAGAAGCAGGTGGGATGAGCTAGAATGCTTGTAGGCAGGTAGAGCTGGAATGCTTACAGACGGGCCTAGCTGGAACTCTTGGAGGCCGGGGCTTGTTCCCCTGCTGTCCAGAGCCGGGATGGTGACTCTGAGGTGGGCGGGACAAGCTTTGATATTTTCTATTTTATTAGAGTATAAGTTTTCAAAATAATTTCTAATTATCTTCTGTATTTCTGAGGTGTTTGTTGTGATGTTTCCCTTTTCATTGCGGATGTTAGTAATTTGAGTTTTTTTTCTCTCCTTTTTGTTAGCATCGCTAAGGGTCTGTCAATTTTATTTAATTTTTCAAAGAACCAACTTTTAGTTTTGTCAATTCTTTGAATTGTTTCTTTAGTCTCAATTTCATTAATTTCATTTCTGATTTTAATTATTTCCTGTCTTCTACGGCTTTTAGTGTTGATCTGTTCTTCTTTTTCTAGGGCTTTGAGGTGTGATGTTAAGTCATTTATTTGTTGGTTTTTTTCTTCTTTTAAGGAATGAACTCAATGCAATGAAATTTCCTCTTAATACTGCCTTCATAGTGTCCATAGATTTCAATATGAAGTATCTGTGTTCTCATTCACCTCTAGGAATTTTTAAATCTTCTCCTTGATGTTTTCTGCAACCCCTTGTTCATTCAGTAGCATGTTGTTTAGTCTCCAGGTGTTGGAGTAACTTTTTTTATTTTTTATTTTATCATTGATTTCTAATTTCATTCCATTATGATCTGATAGACTGCAGGGTAGTATCTCTACTTTTTTTATATTTGCTAAGAGTTGCTTTGTGGCATAGTATGTGGCCTATTTTAGAGAAGGAGCCATGTGCTGCTCAGAAGAAGGCATATTCATTCACTGCGTGATGAAATATTCTATATATGTCCATTAAGTCTAAGTTATTAATTGTATCAATGAGGTCTAAGGTTTCTTTATTTAGTTTTCTATGAGCAATCTATCCAGTGGTGAAAGAGGTGTGTTGAAGTTTCCTAGAATAATTGTGTTGTAGTCTATTTTACTCTTGAACTTGAGAAGGGTTTGTTTGATGAATGTAGGTGCTCCATTGTTTGGGGCATATAAATTTATAATTGTTATATCTTGTTGATTAATGGTTCCCTTAAGCAGTAAGAAATATTCATCTTTGTCCCTTTTGATTAGCTTTGGCTTGAAGTCTACCTTATTTGGTATAAGAATGGAAACCCCTGCTTGCTTCCTCAGCCCATATGAGTGGTAAGCTTTTTCCAAGCCTTTCACCTTCAGTCTGATGATGTCTTTTTCTATGAGGTGAGTTTCTTGGAGAGAGCATATTGTTGGGTCTTTTCTTTTAATCCAGTCTGACAGTCTGTGTCTTTTGAATGGTGAGTTTAGGCCATTAACATTCAGGGTTAATATTGATACATGATTCATATTCCCATCCATTTTTGTTTGTTTACAGTATTTAACTTGATTTGGTTTCTCCTCTGGTTAGTGTTTTGCAGGAGCCCTAATTAAGGAGATAACTAAGATTGCAGTTAGCTGTGAGCCATAAGCATTACCACCTTCCATGGTCTCGTGAGAATTGGCCTAGGACATTGTGGATCGGGTCGGCGCCATTTGCATGATCTCGCGAGACTTGACCTGGGGGATTGTGGATCGGCTCGGTGCCATTTGGTGGTGGTTGGAGGAGTGTGGATTGCATGTTGGGGTGTTGTTGTAGCTGGAGAGAAAAGCTGGCAGAATAAAAAGGTTGTTCATTCCCAGTCTGCCTCTGAACCTATTCCCGCGGCTTTGTTGCTCCAAGTGGCAATCGCTTCAGGTGGCGACAGTGTTTCCTTTAGTTTAATATTTCCCTATGTTGATTTTCATTGTTATTTTTCTTTTCTTTTTTATGGAATATTTTGCCCAGGATGTTCTGAAGTGCAGGCTTTCGAGTTGTGAAATCCTTTAACTTTTGTTGTGGAAGGTTTTTATTTCATCTTCAAGTCTAAAGCTTAATTTTGCTGGATATAATATTCTTGGTTGACATCCATTTTCTTTCAGAGCTTGAAATATATTGTTCCAGGATCTTCTATCTTTTAAGGTCTGGGTTGAAAAATCTGCACATAATCTAATTGGTTTTCCCCTATATGTAATCTGATTCCTTTCTCTTGTGGCCTTTAATATTCTTTCCTTATTCTGTATGTTGGGCATTTTCATTATAATGTGCCTTGGAGTGGATCTGTTGTGATTTGTACATTTGGTGTTTGATAAGCATTTTGAACTTGGTTTTCCCATTCATTCCTCATGTTTGGAAAATTTTATGCTACTATTTCATTGAATAAATTACTCATTCCTTTGGTTTGGGACGCTATGCCTTCCTCAATCCCAATAACTCTTAAATTTGGTCTTTAAAAGCTATCCCATATTTCTTGAATGTTCTGATCATGATTTCTTACCATTTTTTACTGTGTGGTCTATATTCTTTTCCAGATTATATATTTTGTCTTCCAAGTGGTCTAATCTGTTGGTGATACTTTCAATTGAACATTTAATTTGGTTTATTGCCTCTTTCATTTCCAGAATTTCTGTTTGGTTTCTTTCTAGAACCTCTATCTCCCTATTAAAGTAATCTTTTGCTTCTTGTATTTGTTTATGAAGTTCTTTGTCAAAATGATTTTTACTACCTGTATTTGATCCCTCAAATCATTCTTGAGGTCATTAAACATTTGGATTATGTACCTCCTGACCTCTTTCCCTGACATTTCATTTACTGTGCTTGCCATGGGATCTGCTAAGGAGGTATGTTGATTTGTTTGGGACACTTTCTTCCCTTGTTTTTTTCATATTGCTTATGTGACTTCTCTTCTAGTGCTGTGGAACCTTGACTTTTTCATTTTTACCTTAAAGCCTTATGATGCCCCTGTAGTACAATATTATCAGAGCCCCATATAAACACTTTGCACTCTAAACCCAGACATTTTCCTATTCAGATATTCACAATTTGGTCACAATGTACAGAATTAGTGAATTTTCAGATATTATCTCCAATACTCTTTAGGTTTGTAATGGGGTTTATAATTTCTAATATTGGACACCGAGGTGATATAATTAGGAGGGAGGAGGTGAGGATATTGAGTTGTTATTTCTTAGGAAGTGTTAATGAGAAATATATGGGTGTATTTTGATAACAGCAGAAAGGAGAGGAAATGAATTGGAGTGAACTGGTTAGTGGGGAGACCAATTTATATATAAACCAATCTTATGTATATGTTGAGAGAAAATAAAAAGTGTAAAAGTAGTAGAAATTAGTGACAAAAAGAGAGAGAAAGTGGGTCAAAAATAGATAAGAAAGTATATATAACACCTCTTTCATGTATTATTCAATTGCCCCAGTTCTCAAGTTCCTATTTCATGTATAAGACTTGTTTTCACCTATGTTGATAGTGCAAGGGCGAGGCATAAATAGAGAGATGAAAGATAAGGTAAGAAATAAAAAAGAATAAAGGAAAAAAAATAATAGTAATAAAAAATAAAGAAATAAAAAAATAAAAAATAAAAATAAAAAAGAAGTGGGGGAAACAAGACTAACCAAACCAAGAAGTAAAGAATAAATGACAGAGAGAGAAAAAAAATGCTCTTTCATGTGCACACACACCCCCACACACACAGAAAAGAAACCAACCAACCAACAACAACAAAAGCCTTAAAACAAAAACAACCCCCCTCCCACAAAGTTGAATCCAAAAATTAATCTCAGTCAAGATTCTTTAGGGGGAAGATTTTCTGGATCCCGTCACAATGAGTGGATGCGGATGTTTGATGCTGATTTTTCGGTTTCTCTTGTCCCCCTCCAGTCAAGTTATCACAGAAACCACTCTGTCTATTGTAGAAGAGTTGAGGGTGGGGTTAGAGTCTGCATACCTGTTTAGCCAAGTTGGGTCGCTCAGTGTGTGGCGCTGGAAGATGATGTATCAAGTATGTGTCAGCACTCCAAATCGCTCCATAGTTGCAGAGTCATGGGCCCGTCACACTGGATTCAGATATGATATGAGTTCCCACGCTGGCTGATTTTGGCCCAGCTAGATGTAGGCTGCACTCAGGGTCTGCTCAAATTCCTCGGATATGTGCAGGGTTCCACTTCTCCCTTTATTCCCCCCTTTTCTCTGTCTGCTGTAACCCCCTTTGAAAATGGCAGCGATCAATCACTCCGGGCATTGTGGCACCTCTCAGGACCCGACCAGCATTCCTGACCAGCGTTCCTGACTGGTGTTCCTGTGTGTGCGAACCCGCTGGGTGACTTGGGTGGAAACATGCTGTGCCACTCAGCTGGCCACAACTAGTTTTCTGTTCTGTTGATGCTGCCGTTGTTTTTGTTCTTCTGCGCCATTTCCTACTGGCTCCACCACCAATATTTCTGCTGCTGTTTGTTTCCCATGTGGGGTCCGTGCGAGTCTGCAGTTTGGAGACTCACCCTTGCTGTAAGCTGCCGTCTCAGCACCCTAGAGAAGCAGGAAGGCCTTGGCTTCCCCACGGCTGCAGTAAAATTGCTGGTAACGCTGCCATACTCTCACTACTGCACCTCCATCTACTGACAAAAACCCAATGCCACCCTTCTCTGGTCCGCCATCTTTCTCTCCAGCCGGGTTCTTGCTATTCTAACCTATACCATTTCTTCAAGAGCATCACTGTTGCACTGTAAAACTAATCCCACTTGCAGGGATGAAATGCCGTTTCAAGGATTTCTGACTGTTTTATTTTTTTCCCCCAGAGTTTCTCTTTTTTGAAGTAATCTTTTGCTACCTGTATTTGCTCTCTCTTTGTTGTAGTGATCAATTTTTGCCTGTATTTGCTCATTTAGGTCATTCTTTAATTCACAGATTATTTTAACTATGAACCTTCTGAACTCCTTCTCTGACATTTCATCAACTTCAATGTCCATGGGTTCTATTATTGTAGTATCCTGGTTTGTTTGGGGCATTTTCCTCCCTTTTTTTTTCATGTTGTCTATTTGCCTTTCTTTCTTGTAGTGTGGATCTGAGATATTACAGTTTCTACCCTATATTCTTGTAGTATCTGTGCAGATTGTCTGTACCTTACCTTAATGTTGGGATTTAGACCCTGTATGTGTCCCTTGATGTATGCTACTGCAACTAAAGGTGCTGTCAGCAATAGCGGAGGTAACTTGAGATAACAGTGAAGGTGCCCCAAGATGAATGCAACGTCTTCCAAAGATGGGGCTGAAAGGGTGAGCCTTACACTGTCTTTCGGATGTCTGCTCGGAGATGCAGCTGCTTTTAGGCCCTGTCTGTTGTCAAATGGTAGGGGCTACTGTGTGGGGAAGGCTATGGCTACGTCTGCAGTATCTCAAGATGGAAGTGGGTTAGGCTTGTACTTCCAGGTGGGGGTGTGGTGGTGGACTCTGGACCTATCCTGGGCCTGAGTCCCACACAGTTTGGTGTGGGCAGAACTGGCCGAGTCTGAGCTCCTGCAGTGGTCTGCTGGTCAGAAGAGGCAGTCCTATGATAGAGCCTGAGCTCCGTGGGTGTCTGCTGGTGGTGGCATGGACCTGGGCCACTCTGAGCCTGGGTCCTGCACAGGTTGATGTGGTGTGGGCAGAACTGGCCGGGTCTGGGCTCCTACAGTTGTACATTTTCTTTTGCCCTTTGGATTAGTACTTTTCCTGCCCATCCAGACCCCTTTCAGTAAGATTGTTTCATACATTTACAATATACTTAGATTTTTTGGTCACATTCTGCATTCCATTCTGGTATCCCTCTACCACAACCCTCTAAAAAAAATTTTTTTTTTAACTCTTTTTCTGTAAGAGTCTTTTGATGAAGGCAGGGTGACATGTAGCTACCATTACTGTACATAAAGAAGGGTTTTAGCACCCTAAAACTCCTTGTGTTTCACTTATTCATCCCTCTCCTATCCCTGCCTGATTGCTGGCTACCTCAGAACATTTGCTTTCTTGATAATTTTGCCTTTTCCAAAATGTCATGTAAATTTTGGGATCATATAGTAGGTGCACTTTCCAGACTGGCTTCTTTCACTTAGCAACATGCTTTTTAACAATTGTTGTTTGGGGATGGGTCTGGTTTGTTGAGGGCTTTTTCAGTGTTCTTGCCCTATCCTCTGCTTCTGGTTTTCCCTATGTGCCTATGTTATGATTTGGGTAAGGGTTGTCCCCCCAAAGCTCATGTGTTGAGGGATTGGTCCTCAGTGCAGCAATATTCAGAGGTAGGGCTCTTGATAAGTGATTGAATCATGAAGGCTTTGAGCTCATCAATGGTTTAACCTATTGATGGGTTCATTATTGGGAGGTGGTAGAAATTGTGGGAGTAGGGCCTGGTTGGAGGAAGTAGGACACTGGGGACATGCCCTGGAAGAATGTGTCTTGTCCCCAGCCCATTCTTCTTTCTTTCTCTCTTTGCTTCCTGGCTGTCATGAGGTGAGTGGCTTTCCTCTGCCATGCCCTTCCCACTTTTAGCATGATGTTCTCTGCCTCTCCTCAGGCCCAAAGCAATGGAATCAGTCAATCATGGATTGAAATCTCTGAAACTGTGAGCCAAAATAATTTAGGTGGTTTTTCTCAGTTATTTATCACAGTGGTAAAAAGCAGACTAATAGAGCCAATATCTGGGAAGGCTTCTCTCTCCACGCCCCTCCCCAGTATGTAGACTCTGCTGTGGCAGGTCAGGGAGGGCTCCCTGTTTTTCTGGTGTACACAGTCTTTCCTTCCAGGCCTTTTCTCTGCAGTTCTCTGCAGTGGGGCTTTTCCAGTGATCTTTCTCTTCCTCTCAGTGGCAGCCAGTTTCTCTTTTTCCCCTGTTGGGTCTTCGGCAACTAAGAGAGTTTTTTGTTACTCCTCCAGAATATGAGCCCCATATGATTTGGGAACAGATGTTCTCCTTCCCCTTCTCTAGGGATTGGATTTTTCTTTTTTTAGGCACTGTGGAATTTTTCTGTGTCCTAGTGGCACCAAGACTTACTGCCCTTCCACTGCTTGCTTATAGCCTTTATGCCACAAGGGACAGAGTTCAGTGGTGGCTGCTCACCTCCTCCAGTCCTTCGCCACAAAGGAAGTCTCTCTCAGCCTGCTGCCCTGCCCCCAGCCTTTCTTTTGCCCACCTAGCTGTGGTTAAGAGATTGCCTATGAATGTGAACTCCTTCTGTGGCTGCAGTTCCCAGGAGGTCAATACTTTCACTATAGCCCACATTTGGGCCTTGGTGATTCATTAAGGATTTCAGCTGAATTCTTACCCATCTATACAAAGCCTGGCATCTCTTTCTTCCATCCTCTGCCCCAGCTGAGCCAGCATTCCTGTGCTACCTCCTTGGAGGGACTTGTCTTCCCTTAGATTTCACACTATGTGGCTATTATGAGAACTCAGCTCTCTCATGGGTTCAAAAACTATTAAGTTTTCAGTTTAATCCAGATTCTTCATGTTGTTGGAGTGAAGATGATTCTCTTTTCAGTTTTTTACATATTTGGCATAAGCTGTACACATGGCAGATACTCATGTGTTTGTTGCTGTTCAAGGCATTTTATGTGAATGCTTGACTATTAGAGTTTTTTTTCCCCTTAGCTCATCAACTTATGAACTAATTTGACTTCTATTATCTTTTTTGAAGTTCTCAGTAGAGTGAACTCACTATGTGATTGGCTAAAAAAGCTCAATCCTTTGCCATCCAGTTTAACCATCCTCTTCTACCCTCTTTTTCTTGTTCCTCCTTTTCCTTCTGTCTTAATTCTCAAGGCTACTGAAAACTACTACCCACTTCTGTGCTGTGTTGAATACAGTCCATCAAAAACTTATATTTATCTAGAACCTGTAAGTATGACCTTATTTAAAAATTTTTTCTTTGGTGATGTGATCAACTTAAGATGAGGTCATACTGGGTTAGGGTGGAATCTGAATCCAACATGACTGGAGGACATATAAAACATGAACATCTGGACACAGAGATACAGACACACAGGGAAGAAGTCATATGAAAGTGGAGCCAGAGATTGGATTTATGCTGTCACAGCCAAGGCGCATGAAGGCAACAATGAGAAGCTGGAAGAGGTAAAGGAGGTTCTGCCCAAGATGACCCTGCCAATCCCTTGGTTTTAGGTGTCTGGGCTCTGGGAGTATGAAATAATAAATTTATATGGTTTAAAGTTACTCAGTTTGTAGTAATTTATTATGACAGCTCTAGGACATAAATACAACCCCTAACTCTTCCCTTAGATTTCACACTGTCCTGAGACCTGCGATCTTTCATGGTTTTAAAAAAAAAACTGTTATAATTTTTCACATCATTCCATTCTTTTCTGCCTCTGTGACCTAAGTGTAAAAATCTTCAGGTTTTTACTGTGTTTTTTTCATCCTTTCTTTATGGTCTTTGTTTTAGTCTACGTATGAGCATACATTTTCTCTGGTCAGAAAACCTTGACAAAAGACTTCAAAGAAAAGTAGTCCATACATCATATGGGAGAGTATGGCTTTCACATGGAGAAATGTCTGAGGGATTTCAGGAGATAAGTTCATTTGGCATCTGTGGCTGACATACTTCCAAAAAGCTGAAGCAATGTCAAGCTTGATGTTTCATCTACCAGAGGCATGCCTAAAATTCAGACCAACAGCTTTGGTTTCTAGGAAGCTCTGAGAATAACTCTGTGAAGAGCCGTTTCAGTTTAGGTGTGGTGTGGACCACTGATTCTCACGATGAATTTTTATGGTGATAGAATGGTAACTGGTCTTCTTTGAAGAGAGATAGAAATGGCTCCCCAGAAGCTCCAATACTATCCAGCCTCTCAACTGATCAGTCAGCCTTACACTTTAATCTCTCCCTGTTGGGACTAGAATGATGAAAGCCTCTTAAGTGGTCTGCCTAATAGGCAATAGCATTTACAGTTCCAAGAATGGGAAGGAAGTACATTAGGGATTTGTCCCATTTCCTGTTCCCTGTCTCATATTCCAATATGTTGCCCTTCCCCCAATATATTTTGTCACTGGCTAGTTTCTCTCTCACCTGGATTCTTCCTTTTTGTTTATTCCTTTGTGTCATGCTCTTTGATTTCCTTTCTCTACTCTTGCATTTCTTTATGAAAAAAATATCAGGTTTATTTCTAGGGGGGCCTGCAGGATTAACTGGGCACCTCACATCTCTATTTGATCTTATAGGCTGGCTCTGCATAAGAAGGGTCTTTCAAACAGGAACCATATTTCTCCTGCCATGAACTTTAGAGAACACAGCTCTTAATTCTGCTTCCTACTCGAGTTGAATCATGTCAGAGGGTCCTCATATATGTCAAGGGAGCTCCTGGCATGGCCAGGAACTTTCAGTTTTGATCTGATCTAGACTTCTGGACTTCCTGATAGGAAACAGCCTGGATTCTATTCTCAGGCTTCTTTGAGCAAGAAATCTGAAGGATTCCAGGGGATGAAGAAATGGGCCTAAACTAAAACAATGAAATTTGGCAGGGGTATAGATAAGGTTTTGAGTTAGAAAAAAGAAATATGCTGTGTGAGTTTGGATGACTTTGGCAGCATTAGGAGCAAGAAAAGAAAAAAAAAAAAAAAAAAAAAAACAAAATAAATTTTGTCACCAGTAATGTTAGCGTTAAACTTTGCAGCTTCTCTTATGTGAGTGTCCATCTTAGGTTAGACTAATAGAATTAGGACTAAGTGGGACCCAAATGAGCTGGGTCTTATTATGCAAAGATAAAGGAGTAGTAGCCTTTATTGACTGAAGGAATGTCCCCAAAGTTCACTCCCCTCTCCGTTTACATATATTGTGCAATTTGACCATGTGGTTCCTTCCATAAGAGGTGAAGTCTGTTTCTCCACCCTTTGATTTGTTTTGGCCCATATAAATATGGCAGAAATGACAGCAAAGCAGTGTAGTGGCTCTAAGTTGAGGCTTCGTGAATCCTTGCACATTTCTTGGAATCTTGCCTCCACCATGTGAACAAGCCCAGGTTAGCCTGCTGAGGTAACCTTGCTACCTCATTCAAGTCGGTCAGCTGCCACATACACAAGTGAGATAGCTTAGATCAGTCAATTACCAGCTGACCTCACATGTAGCTGCAACTACATTTGCAAATAAGCTCAGCTGAGGTCTGTTAAACCTACCCTGGACAAATGGAATCATCCACCTTACTTGTAGGCTTATGACCTATGGTAATGGTTGTTTTCTTAAACCACTAAAGTTTGGATTGATCTGTTACACAGCAATGGCTAACTGGTACTGCCGTTGCACAACACATAAAAAAACTGTTAAAGCTAGTAGTGATATTGGCCTTGCAGAAAGGAAAACTTGGGGGTTAAATATGATAGCTCTGAAAAAGCCAAAGTGGTCAGCTGATCTGATGACAGAGCAAATAAAATTGGCTTCCTAGAGAATAGCTTATACTCCTAGCTTATGGGAAGAAAGGATGTTTACTTCTAATAGATCCATATTCTAGGATTTGGACAAATATGCAGTCACATGAGAGTATCATACAGAGTAGTTTCATTGCTCTATAATCTGCTATGCTTCTCTCATTCATTCTTCCCTATCTTTAACTCATCACAACCATTGATGTTTTTCCCTGTCTGCATAGTTTTGCCTTTTACATAGTTTTGCCTTTTGTAAGAGACTCCCAAGTTATTTTTTCCAAGATGGCTGTCCAGTTTGCATCCCCACAGCAAGAGTGAAGAGTTTGTGTTGCTCCATATCCTTGCTAGATTTTAGTGTTGTCAGTGTTCTGAATTTTGGCCATTAAAATAGAAATGTAGTGATTTCTCATTGTTTTAATTTACATTTCCCTGATGACATGATACCTTTTTTTAAAAAAAATTTTATTTATTTTTTTGTAGTGCTGGGGATTGAATCCAGGGCATCACACGTACTAGTCATGTGCTTTACCACTGAGCTACATCCCCAGCCCTGGAGTACCTTTTCATAGGCTTATTTGCCACCTGTATATGTTAATCTGGTGAGGAATCTATTAAGGTCTTTTGCCCATTTGAAAAATTTGATTGCTTATTTTCTTCTTGTTTAGTTTTAAGAGTTCATGTATATTGGAAAATAATGCTTTATTGAATGTATAATTTGTAAATATTTTCTTTCAGCCCTGAATATTTTTAAATCATAGATAATAGTAAGCCAAATTCATTGCTCTATACCCAACATTTCCTTAAAATATCTGGGAATTTATGCCTTAATGCATACAAGATAGCTGTATGCCTCTGAAAAGTTTGTTCTAATTATGAAATTCTTGAATCTGCCTCCCTTCCTCTGGCAATTACTCAGTGAGGTAACTTGTCATCAAGGCACTGGAGAGAGTAGAAAAGTTCAGATCTGTCCTATTTTTTTTTTTTTTTTTTTGCATCAGGGATTGAACCCCAGGGGCACATTACCACTGAGTCACATCTCCAGCCCTTTCTACTTTTTAATTTTAGTTGGGGTCTTGCTAAGTTGCTTAGGGCCTCACTAAATTGCTGAGGATGGTTTTGAACCTGTGATCTTCTTGCCTCAGTCTCCTGACTTGCTGGGATTACTGGCTTGTGCCACCATGCCTGGCCCATCCTCCTATTGAATAATGAATTGTATCTTAGTATTTGAAAATTACCACTTAAAAAGTATGAGATTTGTTTCAGCTCTGATTTACATCATGGATACAAATTATGGTTTCTTATCTAAATTATTTCAGTGTTTTCTCACAACAAAAGTAGGAGAGGTGCCCAGTGTGGTGGTGCATGACTGTAATCCCAGTGGCTGAGGCAGAAGGATGGTGAGTTCAAAGCCAGCCTCAGCAAAAGTAAGGCACTAAGCAACTCAATGAGACCCTGTCTCTAAATGAACATACAAAATAGGGCTGGGGATGTGGCTCAGTAGCTGAGTGGCCCTGAGTTCAATCCCTAGTCCCCTGTTACCCCCCCCCCCCAAACAGTAGGAGAGGCAGTGAAGTTAGTAAATGGTTAACCAAGCAAACTAGCTTGTAAAATGTCATTTTTGATGTCCCCATCATTCAGGAGACCTTTAAAAGTAGGAAAGATGTCCATGTAGTATGAAAGCAGATAAATTGATTTTGTTGTTGATTTACAAAATGCATTCAAGGGACAATGCATCTCAATATGGCAGTTTTCTGTCTGAGGTGACAAATTGAATCTGAATCTTCTATCAAGATGAAAAAAAAATTAATAATTCCAAGTCACATGCTAGCTGTAACATATCAGTGAAACATGATCATAACAATGGAAAGAACTCAAGCTTTGGAATTACTCAGATCTGAGTTTGAATTTAATAGCTGTGATTCCATAAGAAAATATTTAAAACCTTTGGAGTTTCCATTTTCTCATGTGTAAAAGGAAGTTAATAAAATCTGTCATGCAGGGTTATTGCAAAAAGTGAATGAGATAATATATGGAAAGTAACTAGTTGTGTCCTGGCACATAGTAAGTATTTACTTAAAGATAATAAAAAATTATATCTAGCTGGCTGCAGTAGTGTACATCTGTAATCCCAAAGGCTCAGGAGGCTGAGGCAAGAGGATCACAAGTTCAAAGCTAGCTTTAACAACTTAGCAAGGCCCTAAGCAACTTAGTGAAATCCTGTCTCAAAATAAAAAATAATAAAAGGCTGGAGATGTGGCTCAGTGGTTAAGCACCCTTGTGTTTAATACCTGTTTCCAAAAAACAAAACAAAACAAAACAAACAAAACACACACACACACACACACACACACACACACACACACACACACGAAAAGTATATCTAATAAAATTCTGGGAGTTTTGGCAATTCTTTGACTTCTGTATGACCTCTAGCACTTTATCAACTCACAAGAAATATTCACTAAAGAAGTGTATAAACTGGGTTTCACAGCTAGAGCTTCTGAATTTTATTCTTAGATAATAATCTAGGTATATCTAGATTTACTCCCCATTTTCTGTCTATAAACACTGGCTGATGGCATAGGAGAAATGTAGATCATAAAGGAAGACTAAGAGGGTAGGGCTTGTAACTTGTAAGATAGCTGTTGGGCTTGTAACTTGTAAGATACCTATGAAATTATTGCTCTATCTGATCTGCACTATTAAATATTTGTTCCCAATTAGTTGGCTCTCTATTCACCTCACTGATTGTTTCTTTTGCCAAGAAGAAGCTTTTTAGTTTAAATCTATCCCATTCATTAATTTTTGGTAATAATTTTTGCGCTACAGGATTCTTTTTTTTTTTAAAAAAATATTTATTTATTTGCTTTAGTTGTACACAATGGGTTTATTTGTACATGGTGCTGAGGATCGAACCCGGGCCGCGCACGTGCTAGGCGAGCGCTCTACCGCTGAGCCACAATCCAAGCCCTCTTTTTTTTTTTTTAAATATTTATTTATTTGCTTTAGTTGTACACAATGGGTTTATTTTTACGTGGTGCTGAGAATCGAACCCGGGCCACGCACATGCTAGGCGAGCACTCTGCCGCTGAGCCACAACCCCAGCCCCTACAGGATTCTTATTAAGGAACTTGGGGCCTAATCTGACATGTTGGAAATTGGAGCTTACTTTTTCTTCTGTTAGGCGTATTGTCTCTGGTCTAATTCCTAGGTCCTTGATTCACTTTAATTGAGTTTTGTGCATGGTGAGAGATAAGTGTTTAATTTCATTTTGTTGCATATGGATTTCCAGTTTTCCCAGCACCATTTGTTGAAGAGGCTATCCTTTCTCCACTGTACATTTTTGGCGCCTTTGTCTAATATAAGATAGCTGAAATTATATGTATTAGTCTCTGTGTCCTCAATTCTGTACCATTGGTCCACCAGTCTGTTTTGGTGCCAATACCATGCTGTTTTTGTTACTATTGCTCTATAGTATAATTTAAAGTCTGGTATGGTGATGCCCCCTGCTTCACTTTTCTTGCTCAGGATTGCTTTGGCTATTCTGGGTCTCTTATTTTTCCAGGTGAATTTCATGACTGCTTTTTCTATTTCTTTGAAGAATGACATTGGGATTTTGATTGGAATTGCATTAAATCTGTATAATGCTTTTGGTAGTATGGACATTTTGACAATTTCTAGAATATATAAAGAACTCAAAAAACTTAACACCAATAAACCAAATAACCCAATCAATAAATGGGCTACGAAATTGAAAAGACACTTCTCAAAAGTAGATATACAATTAATCAACAAATACATGAAAAAATGTTCAACATCGCTGGCAATTAGAGAAATGCAAATCAAAACT
Organism: Tamias sibiricus; assembly: GCA_025594165.1. Classification (NCBI taxonomy): domain Eukaryota; kingdom Metazoa; phylum Chordata; class Mammalia; order Rodentia; family Sciuridae; genus Tamias; species Tamias sibiricus. The sequence continues at coordinate 208,787,017 of CM046658.1, forward strand.
ACTCTAAGATTTCATTTCACTCCAGTCAGAATGGCAGCTATCAGGAACACAAACAACAATAAATGTTGGAGAGGATGTGGGGTAAAAGGCACACTCATACATTGCTGGTGGGACTGCAAAATGGTGCAACCACTATGGAAAGCAGTGTGGAGATTTCTTGGAAAACTGGGAATGGAACCACCCTATGACCCAGCTATCCCACTTCTGGGTCTATTCCCAAAGGACTTAAAAACAGCATATTACAGTGACACAGCCACTTCAACGTTTATAGTAGCACAATTCACAATAGCTTGGTTGTGGAACCAACCTAGATGTCCCTCAGTAGATGAGTGGATAAAGAAAATGTGGTATATATACAAAATGGAATTTTACTCAGCAATAAAAGAGAATAAAATAATTGCATTTGCAGGTAAATGGATGAAGTTGGAGAATATAATGCTAAGTGAAATTAGCTAATCCCCAAAATCCAAATACCGAATGTTTTCTCTGATATAAGGAGGCTAGTTCACAGTGTTGTTGGATGGGGGTACATAGGAGGACTAGAGGAACACTAGAATGGTCAAAGGAAAGGGAGGGGAAGGGAGGGAGCAAGGGGGGGGAGAGAGGGGGGGGAAAAGGAAAAAAAAATTGGTAGTTGAATGAGATGGATATCATCATCCTAAATGCATGATTGAAGATCTGAATGGTACTTATATACGTTGTATACAAACAGTTGTATGTAAAAAGATGCTATATATGTGCATTATGAATTGTAATACATACTACTATTATAAATAAAAAAAGAAAAAGAAAAAAAAAAGATACTTATGGAGGCTGTTTAATATAGAAGGTGCATAGGCTTGCCGTCTGACAGATGTGACTTAAAATCCTGACCTTGACACATAATTGATTAGATGGCCTTTTTAATGAATTCCTAATTACTTTTGTTATGGTGAGATTACAACAAATTACCAAGTCAAACTCAATGCAGGAGATGGAACTTTTATTTACCAGCTGATGGCAGAGGGCAGGCTGCAAGTATGCACTCCTTGACCCCTTCCAGGGGTTAGAGCAAATCTTTTATAGTCCACAACAAGTAAAGCATGTCAATACATTAATCGTAAGTGTCTGTTGCTATGATTCAAAACCACAAGCAAAAATCATGAGATCTAAAATCATAAGCAGAAGGGGAAGTGGGTCAAAACGACCCTAGTTGGGTACAATTTAAAGAATGATCACTAAGTCTAGACAATCATTCTCTGACATTCTATGAGATTAGGGTACATTGCCCTAGAAAAATGGGAACCAAAAAGGGAAAAATTAGACATTGTAGAAGAAGAACAGAAACATTTGCATTTCTTTGCAGGGTGTGCTAAGCAGGATCAGAATGACAGAGGTGGAGTTTTTTCATGGGAGGAGAATTTCTTATATGAAATGGAATCTCAGGGTAAAATAGAGTTTGTCTGGTCAAGGCACATATATCCTGGCCCATAACACTTTGAGCTTTTGTACCGTATTAAGTATAAAATCCACCTTGTAGGGTTGTTGTAAAGATGAAATGAATTATTCTGTGTAAATTTCCTGGGATACTCTGATATGCACACAGTGTGAGGCACAGTAATTGGCAATAGGTTTGAATTCTGTTGGGTAAGTGGACTGGTCACTAGCACTAACTGGTCTAAGGCAGAAAAGCAGCAAAGATAATATAGGAGAGGAGGAGCATGTCAGAGAGATAAGAGAAGGGAAAGAAATGGAGGAAAAATTAAGAACTATAAAGGAGGAAAAAGATAAGTAGTAATGATAAAGGGAAATTTTTAGGAGAGGGATAGAGAAAAAGAACTTTTAGCTGAGGTCAAAATTCAAACACCATGACTTACATGTACAAAAGAAAAATTAAGTTGATCTTATATTGCTTTGTGCAACAAGTTCAATTGATGTGGAAAAAAGGAATACCTTAGCCAGGTGTGGTGCACAGGCCTGTAACCCCAGTGAATGGGGATGCTGTGGAAGGATGGCAAGTTTGGTGCCAGCCTCAGCAACTTAGTGAGACCCTGTTTCAAAATAAAAAGTAAAAGGACTGGGGTTATAGCACAGAGATAAAGTGCTCTGAGTTTAATCTCTGGTACCACACATACACAAAAAGAACATCTTAAATTTGCCTAACTATAGTAACTCTCTGTTCTCTAGCATAAAGTAGTCCTTTGTGAATAAATATGTAGTTGACTTAAGGTACAAGCTTCCTAGAGAGCTTCTTGAGCTTCTCCAAGTGCTTTCTTTTCCTTTTCAAGATGTGCCTGGGTGAGACTGAATTTCATCATGGGGGAAACCTGAGTCCCTGCCTCTTGGCACCCTCAAGTCTCCCACTGAGATGCTCCTGGCCCAATAGGGTCATAGGGCATCTGGTATTGAAGGGTGGCTCAGCTTTCTGGGTGAAGGTGGTCTCTGCCCAAGGCCCTGGGAGATGAACACCACAGTTTTCAATCTTTTATTCAGGCTTCTGGGCTAATCTTGATCTTTACATCTTCCCTCACTGGGATTTGCAGCTTCTGGAAATCTTCACACCACATGCTGCCATTGGTAACTGGAAGTGTAAGTGCCAATTTGGTCCCTTCTATCTGGCACCATCTACTGCCATTCTACTGCTCCTGAACCTGTTCATCTTGGTGGTAGCATAAAGTGCAGGACTTCTTCCAAAGAATCACAGTGTTCCCAGGTGCCACCTTGGTTAGAGGATGTCCTTTAATGCCAACATATCTGGGGCTGAGGTGCCAAATGGGGCAGACTGTGGGGTGGTAAGTCTTTTCTTAGTGAGCTTTGTAATATATTTATCTTAGTCACAGCTCTTCTGAATTGTTCTCAGCATTTTAGTCTTAGGGCCCCTTTATACTCAGTAAATTGTTGAAGCCCTAAAGAGGTTTTGCTTAAGTAGTTATATCTATATTTTTTGTAAATTAAAAAAGAAAAATTCAAAAATTTATGAATTCAAAAATAATAGACTCATTGCATATTAACATAAATAATCTTTTTAAATGAACAAAACTATATTTTCCAAAATAAGCAAACAAAAAACAACAACGATGACAAAAAAATAAGAAATTTTTTTACATTTTTTCACAAATCTTTTGATGGCTGGTTTCACAGAAGGTGGCTTCTATTTAAACATCTATCTAGTAGAAAATGCACACTTTAACATTCAAACTTTGTGCTATCTGTGTTGGTTAGTTTTTTAGAAAACTCCACTGTACCTTCTTGAAATAGTGAGAGTGAAAAAGGCAAATAATGCCTTAGCAGGGTCATAAAAATAGTTTTGACCTCATGGATCCCCTGAAAGTATCATGAGGACCCACTGCAGAGTCCAACCACTTTGAGAACAGCTGCTCTAGAACTTTCTCCCTGCACTGCCACAAGGGCTTCCCACTTTCCTTTCCTGTCTGATGAGAACAGTTCTGTGTCGTATCCCCTTTCTTCCCTACTGGCATTCTCCCTTACTTTCTCCAGGGCAAGAACTATATCTGAACTGAAGGGAAAGAAGTTGGAGAGAGAGAGATTAATTGAAAGAAGAGAATGGTTGAAGGTGAAATTTTCTGAGGACAGAGAGTAACAGAATGTTTCCCATCAATTTCCTGGTAGGTGGAGTGTCTGAATGCTCCACTCTGCCTAGAAAATATTATATTCTTTCTGCCACATTTATCATATGTCTCTTAAATTGATGAAACAAGCTCACTTTCCTGATGGTCAATCAATTAGTTTCTTTATCATCTTGTTTTGGGGAACCAGGGAAGGAAAATATTAATGTTTCCTTTTGCATATGATATCAGGTATCACATGCTGTTATTGTCTAATAACCAAGATCTATAAACAGTCCAGAGTGATAAAACCGTATGTTGTTTTCCCCACCATCTTTCTTGTCAATCCTTCTACTCCACAACATCATCAATCAATCAGATTGCTCTTGGAGTTCATCATGTTACCATAGCAATACCTTCCTTCACAGTTAAAAATAAACTTCTGTGCTCCTGTAGAAATATGTAGAGAGAGCGAGAACCTAATCACCTGGCAGTCCTCACCATGGGAAAACTGGTACTTTGGTAAAGGCAATCCAGCCACTTTGTACTGAAGAATGAAGATTAAAAGCAACCTCTGAGTTCTGTTTCTGTCTCCCAGGATAATGTGGTAACCATGATAAAATGAAACTGCCTCACACAGAGCGACATTTGGTGTTTTTCGTTGCAGACCCAGTAGAGGCTTCCCAGTCCTTGGGCTCAGGGGTTTCAATAAACATCTTGGCTGTTCAGTAGATCTGTGGGGAAGAAGAAAAAAAAAAAAAAAAAATCAATGCAGAAGGCTGGTTGGGAGCTTTAACTGCTCTGTTGGACACTTCAGAGTGCTTAATGGGAAAAGAGTTCGGCAGAGATTTGGGTTCCCCTAGAGACAGACCCTGAGTCAAAGATTCAAGACACGTGGTTTATTTGAGAGGTGTAGGAGACTTCAATGGGAGGGAGGATTGTGGTAGAATAGTAATACTGAGAAGAAAAGACAGCCAATATTAGAGTATTATTAACTGAGCAACTACTGTGGGTAACTGGGACTTAATTCTGCAGGAATACTCTTGAGAAGAGGGATAAAATGCTGGCTTTTGAGTTATTCCATCTGAAGAGTCTCCTGACTGGGGTATTTATACACTGACTCCCAGAGTCTTTGGTTGAAGTCAACTCCCAAGGGCATTTCTTCCTGGCAATTCTGTTTTGCCATCTGGGCAAAGCAGCCCTTTAGTTCTACAAAAAACCTTCAGGCAAAGAGGTACAGATAACTGTGGTGAGAGGCCTGTGAATAAAGGATAAGGGTGAGACACTGATAGTATCAGCTATAGGTACTCAGAATGGGGACTTTATTTAGGGTAGTTAAAGAAGCAAGCTTATAAGAACCTAGCATCAATAATGAATATAAAAATAATAAATGGACAGAATATGTTTTAAAAAATTGTTTTGTTGTTGTTTTACTTAGTTTGTATTTTTTAAATAGGTATTTTCCTACAGGATACCAGATCTCTGAATGGACATTAGACTCTTCACTATCATAAAATGACTTCTTCATCCTCAACCAAGCCCTTGAAACTTTAGTTTTTCAGACCCATGTATTTAATCCCTGAATATTCTCATGTCAGCTTGTCAATATGGACCATCTTCCTTGAGTATGGTTTGCTTTTTGATTTTACTCCTTTGAAACTTCCCAGAGATGACTCTTGAACATACTATTTTCAAATAGTAATTAGAGTAACTGAAACAAGATTACAAGAAGGAGAGGTGATAATAACTCATGTTTCCTGAATGTCTACTATATGCCAGGTATTGTACTAAGTGATCTCTATAGATAATTTTTTTTTTTTTTTTTGTGGTACCGGGGATTGAACTCAGGGGCACTCGACCACTGGGTCACATCCCTAGCCCTTTTTTGTATTTTTATTAGAGACAGGGTCTCACTGAGTTGCTAAGTAAGTTGCTAAGTGCCTCGCCATTGCCGAGGCTGGCTTTGAACTCACGATCCTCCTGCCTCAGCCTCCCAAAGTGCTGGGATTACAGGCGTGCGCCACCGCGCCCGGGAGGCTGGCTTTGAACTCGCGATCCTCCTGCCTCAGCCTCCCAAAGTGCGTGCGCCACCACGCCCAGCTCTATAGATAATTTTATTCAAAGTTCAAAGCCAATGTGTTGGGACTATGTCTGCCAAGGGGCAAGGTTTGACTGCTTACCACGCCCTAAAGGACCGGGGCTAAACCAAGGGGTGTGGCTGTGACGTAGCGTGAGAGACTGAACCGCCTTGCTTGCTGATTGGTTAGTTCTAGGCCTATTTAAGTCAATGCTTGTTCAATAAATTTGAGTTCTTCGGGCATCCCGCGTGCTATATACAAGACTCCCTGGGTGTGGCGTATTTTCTGTTCAAACAAACAGAGGTAAGGCACCTAGCGATTTCTGTCCTTAAGCTCATTCTCGCCGAGTAAGTTATATTTTCTTGCTGGCAGGAAAAACTTCCTTTTAGGGCCCGAAAGGAAGATAGCTTAGAACTCGGCCCCTTTCATAACTCAGCAACCCCGGCACCAATGTGTAGGGAAGGCACAGAAACTTGCTCAGCATTCTATATCTGGAAGATTTAGGTGCCAGGATTCAAATCCAGGCTGTCTCTTCCCAGAACAGATATCTTTAATCAACTTTATCATCTTTTTTTTTCTTTTATTAGTTCTCCCAAATCAAAATTGCTGCTTTGGGTTAATATTTGTCAATATTTAGATGATCTATACTGCAACATGTCTTAGATTATTTAGAACTAATACTTCTGCAGCTAACCATCCCTAGGTGGCCCTGTCCACAAAGCACTGCTGCTTAAAATTAGGTATTTAAAAGATATGTACTATTATTCCTTCCCCCCACAGGTTACAGATTACTGGTAATATTTGATCCTAAATATTTATCTCTGGTCAAAGTTGTTTATTTTGTACTTCATGGTAAAAACTTGGGGGTTTCAGTTGATTTCAATTTGTCCAGGACCCTAAGAAAATACTGCTAGAGAATAGCTTTGCCCCTGGCTAAATGCATCCTTGAACCCATTCCACTGCAGAGGTGAAAGACATTTTTTCATAGATAAAATCATATATTTTAACTTATCCTCCCTTGGGTGCAAAAAGAGTGACTTAGAAAATTATCTCAAGCATCCACATATCAGAGAGCACATTCAACCTTTGGTTTATATGATAAATTAAAAAAAAAAAGAAAATTATCTCAGGCAACGTATCATTTATTATAAGGGAACACATATACAGGAAATCAGAAAAATGTAAAGAACCAGACAGGAAATAGCAGGGTCCATAGAATAGAGAGAGGCAGAAGGATCTGATTCTAGAGCTGGAAATTAATGTGTCTCAGGCTAGTCAGCAATTCTGGGTCCTCTCTCTGCTTAGCTTTCTCTTTTTTATCTCCATGTACTTCTTGGCTTTAGACTTTCTGCTGCTTTTAGTGTTCTCTCTGTGTTAGCTTTCATTCATGGAGTGACAAGAATCCTCGCTTCTATCTCTTTCATGGTCTTTCAACTGCTGTTTCCACAGTTAACTGCCCTGATTTCAATATTTCTTGGTTTAAATGATAAGGGGAGATAATCAGAAGGGACAAGTTTATGTTTTCAAGTCAAGCCACATGATGGGGTTCAGGACCCCTAATATGGCAGCTTGACATTTGAGGTACAGCAGAAGCACCTTTCCCTCACTCCTTCTCCCCAGGAAAAGGTCATAAACCTAGCTGACTTTTCCCATAATTAGATTATAAAGCTTACATTTCAGAGGTGTCCATCCTGTAGCCAATGGAAAGGAACGTCCCTATCTCTAAAGACACAGGGACACAGAGAAGAAAGAGGTCTTGTTCAGGACCCCTCACCCCACACTTGTTACTGTTAGATCATACCCTCTTACCTTTCAATCATATTTCTCCACAACTGTCTGCTCTTCATAAAACCTAATATAAAAGTTCACATTTCCCCATTCCTTTGGGTCTTTATTTCAATAGGCTTCCATGTCATGTAAAACTTAAGTTAGATGAATTTGTATGCTTTTCTTTTGTTAATTTGTCTTTCATTATAGGTGCCTCAGCCATGAACCTTATGATGGGTAAGGAAAAAATTCTTCTTTTTCTTCCCCTATTCATGTTATAAGTTCCTAATTACTCTATGACATGCTCATTTTTAAAAAAATGTGCATTTTAAACAAAATGCTTGGGAAAAACATTATAATTTTAAGCTATTAGCCATGGAACCACCCAGAAAAATAAAGCAGTTGGTTCTAGTAATAGTTGACAGTTGCTGTGTGCTAAACTATTCAGACCCAGCAATAAACTGTATGTACCAAACTGTTTAGTTTTGCTTGCTCATTTTTAATCAAGTGACTATCCTAGTTAAATTGGTTTTGTCCAGCTACATGTAGTGTAACCCCCAGCAAAGGTATCTGCAAGGGTGTGGGCAGGGCAGGTGCCATGATTGAGATCTCCTGCAGTGCTCCCTGATTTTCATAACTAAGTGACGTCTTGCTCCCATCCTTCTGCTTTCTAAAGCACATGCATCTGATTTTGGGTATCATCAGGATGGCAGACACACTCAGGGGAGCTCAGTCTTGAGTTGTCTGTTAAAAGCACAGCCATGATATTTTATAATTGAAAAAGGTAATTAGCAGAATTTCTAATAATCTAATCTAGATTTTCCAGGCTGCATTTATCTCACCAAATTCTAGCCCCACATACCTAGATTACATTATTTTACTTCTCTGGGGAAGTGCCTTCACAGAATTATGGTTTAATAGTATGCCCTAGAGGTATAAGAAATACTCACACAAAGAACATGCTTGTATCCTTAAAATTGCTTTGAAATTTGCACATTATTGGTGTTAAATATTCTTCATATAAGGATTCCTGTGACAATTTTCTTTTAGATTTTAGTGCCAAGGGAAAAATTTGGGTTACTATTTTAATAAATGAAATTTATATAATTCACCAAATTTCCTACTTAACACTAGAAAAATCTAAAACAAAAATTTAGACCTAATTATAGTAACTATATGTAGCCTTGTTTTCTGGCATAATAATCTCTTATGGGCATACTTTTGATATTTTATAATTATTTTAATGATTAAAAAGTATATGTGGGCTGGGGATATAGCTTGTTTGGTAGAGTGCTTGCCTTGCATGCACTGGGCACTGGGTTCAATCCCCAGCAACCCCCCCCCCACACTAAATACATGTGTCTGTTGTTTCTACCACTTCAAGTACTTTTTTGAAGTGGCTATAATACAAATAATTAGTATGATTTAATAATACTATTAATATTGTTGCCCAGTAGGAAGAATGCTAATGATTTTAGAATAATTTTTGGTGTTGTAGGGGGTCTCCAGACTAGTGGCTTTCTGTGTTCAGCATATAGTAAATGAGATATTAGTTACCACTGTGCTTCTGCTTCCAAGAAAATGTGTGCAGGGCCCTGGAGCAATCTGATGTGAATTTATGTTGTAGAAATTTTGAATTTAAGAGAGTTCCTGCAAGGATTTTTATTGAAAAGGGGAAGATTGAGGTGGGTAGCCACTAGTGAAGAATTATTCATTTCAATAAAGGAATCAAAGAAAACTTGATAGTACTTGGCCTTTGATACTTGATGTTTTAGAATGCTAGAGGCTTTTGTTAATTACTCTCCTTGTATGTTCTTCAGTGGTGTCTTTTCATTTCTTCTTTTCAAGTTTCTAGAGCTAAAATTGGCAAATAAAATAATATATATTTAAGGTATATGAGTTAGTGTTTTGATATATGTATGCATTGTGAAATAATCACCATCATAAAGCTAATTAATATACTGACTTTTTTTTCTTTCTTTCTTTTTTTTTTTTCTTTTTGGTACCGGGGATTGAACTCAGTGGCACTCGACCACTGGGCCACATCCCCAGCCCTTTTTTGTATTTTATTAGAGACAGGGTCTCACTGAGTTTGCTAAGTGCCTTGCCATTGCTGAGGCTGGCTTTGAACTCGCGATCCTCCTGCCTCAGCCTCCCAAGTGCTGGGATTACAGGTGTGCGCCACCAGGCCCAGCTTACTTTTTTTTTTCTTTTTGTGGTGCTGGGATTGAACCTAGGGCCTCAAGCATGCTTGGCAAATGCTCTACTACTGAGCTACAATCCCCAGGCTTTTTGAACTCGCGATTTTCTTTTCATTTTTTCTTTTTGGTACCGGGGATTGAACTCAGTGGCACTCAACCACTGGGCCACATCCCCAGCCCTTTTTTGTATTTTATTAGAGACAGGGTCTCACTGAGTTTGCTAAGTGCCTCGCCATTGCTGAGGCTGGCTTTGAACTCGCGATCCTCCTGCCTCAGCCTCCCAAGTGCTGGGATTACAGGTGTGCGCCACCAGGCCCAACTTACTTTTTTTTTCTTTTTGTGGTGCTGGGATTGAACCTAGGGCCTCAAGCATGCTTGGCAAATGCTCTACTACTGAGCTACATCCCCAGCCCTTAATGATCATCTCTCTTAAAATAAAAACTTCTGACAAATCAAATTAAGCAGAGATGAACTATTCATGAATTGGGCAGTCCTCAGGTTCAGAACAGGTCCAGAGAACTCTGGCCTTCAGCATTGTTGGGTAGCATTTATGAAACAGCAATGAGGTGCAGAGGCAGTTTGATTGGTTATAGCTCAGAGTTTGTCTTTTTTGAACTTTGAATATAGCCTATGATTGACAGAAGCTTGGCTGCTGTGATTGGCTGACTTAGCTGTTTGTTACAATGCTGTGTTCCTAAATTAGTTTTTCAGTTAGTTTTTATGCTGTTAGGTTGCAGTTAGTTATCTAAGGACCCAATTACAGAGGCATCCTTTGGCCAAAATTGGTTTAATTTCACACCTCGCACAATTGACATTTCTTTTCTTTTTTTCTTTTTCTTTTGAGTAGTGCCTTCATTCCAGGTGTTTTGGGAAGCCGGGTGAAAATTAGTCAATCAATCTATTTGCCTACACAATATTAATAATGGATTGATAGATTTTTTCCAACTAAAATAATCAAACAGTCTGGTTGTTTTGGGCATGGGTAATAGAGTGTGAGTACTCAATTTTAAATAGCTACATGGATACATACTTTCCAGAAAGGAAGCCTCTTTTCTGGAAGGCAGGATGCCATGTTGCTAATAAGGATACAATCCTGCTTTCTAGTGTCTTTTGAATTTTGCATTAAAAAATTAGATTTAGCAGTAGCACAAACAAAAGTCGTTGTCAGGGTGACTTGCATCTTTGTAGAATGGTATTTTCTGGGTCACTGGCATTCTTTGCTGTTGGATTTAGTGGTATGCCATTGATTCTTTGAAAGTTGCCAGGTCTTAAAACCTGAAGACACTGTAGCCCCCATCGAGACCTCCAGTGGGCTTGAATGATCCTTGGTCAACCTCTGCTGTAGAGTGAGTTTGATTTGTTACCTTGGAACATTTCTTTATGACTGTTTGTTCTTTTGGTCTCACTTTGGAGGAACCAGTGCCGTTGCTTTTGGCGCTTGAGTTTGTAACCTTTCCTGAATTTCTCCTTCACAACCTCTTGTCACAATCCCAAATCCCAAAGGCACATGCTAGCTCAGCCCAGATGCCAGGAAGATTCATCCTCAGCTGGGCCATATGACCCTAATGAGTGAGCAGCCATATGTACAGTTAATTAAAACTGAAGTCAAAATAATGAGTTTTCAGGGTGTACTTAGCAACAGCAAGGTTTCCTTTTGTAAAAATCTGAAAACCATTCCTGTAACCACCAGAAATAAGGAACAATCTACTCATATTAATTTCCTGTCCTTCAGAGACTCAGTATAATAGTTGTATGACTATGCTATATTCTGAAAAGTCCATTCTTACAAGAAAGACACATAAAAAAGAAAGCACAGTCTTTGTCCTCTAATAGCTTACTGTCTAGTGGGGCACTGTAAAAACTAAACTCTCTCCTTCAGGGACTGTCCATTGTGATTTCTCTTTACCGTCCGTAGGTAGATTTTGTTTCCTATCCTTGTGGTTCCATAGCACTCTGTGCTTACCTCTGTATTCTGACGTCTGGTTGACTTGTCTCTCTCACTTTCCTGAGTTTTAGTGTTTGTGCTGGAGTCTTCAAATATCAGTTGATAAGAGCTGTATATTATTTGTTCAGGAGTATTGCAAGCTGATTATTAAAACCATAGATAACTTTATTTTGGCCATTGGGGGGATATTTACATTGTCACATTTGGTAAATGCTCCAAAATCAAGTCTGTGAGTTTTTTTTTTTTTTTTTGAGTCATTTATTAGCACATGAAGTTTTTGAAATTAGGAATATGGCTTTCTTTTTGGATCTCCAGAGCCTAACAGTACCTGGCATATGGTGGGTACTTAACACATATTTGATGAATGAATGAATGAAGGGAATAAACCTGGACTCTGAAGGACACAAATAGAATAAAATCAACCAACCCAGTCTTATATTTAATGGAACAAGCTGTCACAAAAATGTAGTGGTTTGAGAGGTCTGTTGAAAGCTTTCTACCTCCCCATCAAAATGTGTCTCTTGCTGTCTTCCACCAGGACCTGATTCCCCTATTGATGTAATTTTTAGAAGTGTACATTTTGATTTAGGCAGAAGTTTGCTGGGTAGAGGAGGAGAAGGGGAAGTTGATGAGGGGTAAGATGGTGGGTGGTAACACATTAGCCAGATAACACACTGAAATGAAGATTAGTTACCTAATTATTATTTTGCCTAAGACACACCACTGTGCTGGAGCTAAGCAGAACCATAAAATGGGTGAGATTTATTCTTAATACATTCTAACTTTCCTTTTTCTTGTAACCCTTTCTCTGTAACCTAGGCCTTTATGCCATCCTTTGTTTACCCAAAGAACTTACCTGCCCTTTTTAAAATAAATTCCTTGTGCTCTCTCTAGTCCTGTTTCTCCTTCCCCATTGTCTATGGTAACTGCTGTGTCTTTTGGTCCATTTTCCATGCACTGTTTATGATCACAACCTTGTTGTTTTAACAAAGGTGAGACTGCAATTCAGTATTTTAATTCCATGAGAGGATTTATGGAATAGCAAAGACTGAATCCAAAGCTGAAAAAGCTCCAAAGTGTGATATTCAGGCACTGTGAGAGAGATGTAGGGGAAAATTTTAGTGTGTGTGGGGCAAAGAACATTCTAGGTGATGTGTTTTAAATCAATCACATAAGCAGTGGCACAGAGCCATCATATAAGATGCTGATAGCTAGAAGTCAAGAAGGGATTACAAACCCAGGCAGCCTGACTCTTTAGCTATACTTCTAACCATTATGCTGCCCTGGCTCCTGTAACAGTAGCAGACATTTATCGAGCACCTACTACATGCCAAGCACTGTGCTAAGTCTCTTTCAATGCATTACTTAATTATTTTTTAACAACACTATGAGGTTGGTACTGTCGTGTTTCTATTTTATAGAAGAGGCAATTGAGACATACACCACATAATTAGTATAATGGAGCTGGGGTAGTGGTGATGATGAAATGTTACCTGACTCTGAACCACTATGACTGACCACCAGAGAGAATAAAAATACTAGCAAGGGACAGCAAGGGACACATGCAAGTTTTCATGCTCAGACCTTGTTAAATATGTGATTTCTCTCAAACAGAGGACTTGCCTCTCACAGCAATTAATGCCCACACCACTTTGGCAAGTTCCTATCTGTCACTGCTCTGAGCATCTCCCTGGCCCAGTGACAGCCCTTTAGGGCTATGGAGTGGAAAAACTTTGATTCCTGCTTGTGGCTAAAGGTGGATGGACAGACAATGTTATTGCATTTCTTGTTTGTTTATTATAATAAAGAAATAGAAAGAGGTAATTTCAGGTTTTCTACATCATTTAGTTCCAGTTATCAGTGTAATTCTTCGTCTTTCTCAGATGAGAAAAGAACAGCAAGCAATGGAATGCAAAAGTCTCTAAAAGCAAAGTTTTAAGCCTATAAAGAAGCTCAGAACTTGGGTCCATGCAGCCAGGTTCAGGGACAGAAGGTGTCTTTGGCTTAGCAAGAAAGAGAGAGGGCTTATTTCTGTCATTTCTCCCTTAAGAAACTTCACTTGAACTTACAGTGCTCCCAAATTTGATACTACAGATAAGTGAGCTGATGGTTCCTCCTGGCTTTCAATTTCTTGTATTCCTATGCAACGCTTAATTTTTATGCCCTAGCAACCACAAGAATGGAATCCTAATTAGAATAAGTTATTCTCCATGTGTGTATAATATGTCAAAATGCATTCTACTGTCATGTATATCTAAAAAGAACAAATAAGAAATAAATAAAAACATTTTTTTTTATGCCCTGGGCTTGGCTACCTCAGGGACAGAAGGTGTCTTTGGCTGATGTCTGTGCCTGAAAGATGTAAACATGACTCACTATTTGAAGGCTTACTATTTGTATTTGAATTGCTTTCCTGATCATAGATAGACTTGCAGTGATTCATTCATATTTCGTGGCCTGGATCCCCCAGTGACAAGTACAATCCAAATTTCCTTACACCTCCTGAATTGACATGAATAGGGGCACTTATGTTCATCTGGTCATGTCTCCAACTATGTAATGAATGATCTCCAGTCCCATTCAAATTTCTACCAACTTCTTTGGGGGATCTCTGGGAATGACTCTTGTTTTCATTTTCTACTCTCTTGTCAATGTCTATGATTTGAGGGTAACAGAGCATTGCTGTCCCTGTACAGTGTGGTCTGATGCCTTAGAAATTGCAAACCTTAACAGTGGTCTTGGTAACCAGACTCTCTGCAGTTTCACTGTGTGTAATCCTACTATGCTTGGTGACTCTTCGCCCTCTTTTGGGTCTCTGTCTTCTGGAATTCCACCTGGTACGCCTCCTTTGGCTTATGTCTGAAGACTTCTCTAAGTACAGCCTTTCCAAACATAAGTCTCTGGGGCTGTCTGGGTCAGAATTAGACATGGACTCTCCACTAGACTTCAGACATGCCTAGATCACAGTGAATCTCAGGAGTGGGTACAAACTAGTATGAAATTGGGCCTCTGATTTCCAGATTATTATTATTATTATTACCAGGGATTCAACCCAGGGGAGCTTAACCACATGAGCCACATCCCTATCCCTTTTTATTTTTTGAGAGGTCTCACTAAGTTGCTTAGGGCCTTGCTAAACTGCTGAGGCTGGTCTGGAACTTGTGATCCTTCTGCCTCAGCCTTCTGAGTTGCTGGGATTACAGGCATGCACCACCATGCAGATTATTGTTCAGTCAGACCCAGCTCAAGAATTGGAGTGTAGCTAACATTTCCATTCAGGCTCGGAACACCTTGCTTTGGCATTTTCATCTACTCAATGTGTTGCCCTTGACTTGTAGCATCTACTTCACTATGGAACTTGTCAGAAATGCAGAGTCTCAGGCCCCATTCCAGAGTTACTGAAGGCAGATCTGCATTTTCCCCAGTTTTCAGGTGGTACACACACACCAAAGCCTGAGAAGCACTGTTCTATACCATAAATAACAGATCAGACTGTATGTAGGGGGGAATGCTGACTTGATTTTTCAGAAGATACGGAGAGTCATGCAGTGTGGGATATTTCAAGCAAATCTGGTGATTTCTTGCTATTAAATACCTAGAGACTTTTTTCCCCCCTATCTTTACATATAACTTTCATTTAAATTCAGATTTCATTTTGGGATTTTCAATTCGGTGTTAACCCATACTGGAGCTAGATGTTGTATATCAGTTTGAATTCTCCCTCCCCTCCAGTCTTCTTGGGTTAAGAACTTTGATAATAGAAGAAAACCATAGAGCTGACATTCAAGGAAAATCCAGAAAATGAATTCCTTTTTATCTTTAGGCAGAGCAGCTCCAATGAATAGAGTACTGTAATAAAACCTTTTTATATGCCTGTCATAGAAAGACAAACCTTTTCCAAAGGAAAATGGATTTGAGTATTTGTGAGATATGATAAACAGCCTGACAAAAAAGGGCCCCAATTTCCCTTTTAAATGTTCAGGAGGGGGAGGTTTTAACTTCTCTTGTCAGGTAAAAAAAGAATTCATTATGAAAGCCATTCTAGCTGAAACTCAGAAATGAAAACTAGACCAGATCGGAGTAGAAAGCAATGATTTAGAAATGTGTTAAAGGGAGTAGTTTAATGAATAAAGTGTCAACTTCCTATAGGAGCAAAAATAAATCACGCATGGGCTTAAACAGTTTTGTCGCCCTGAATTAGCTGGGTGTAGCCAGCACACTGCATTCAGTATAAGAAAACATTAAAGTCTAATTCTCACTGGGATTTGTATAAGTGAATTGTTGATAATGATGTTAATAATGGCATCGTATTCGCTTTATGACTTCTATTCCAGCAAATGCTAACAAAAAGAGAAAAAAGAAAGAAAAATAAGGAAGGAAAGAAAATGAGGAACATTTGAATGAAAATGGCCCTCATTTTCAGAGTTTTTCCATTCAGCAGCTGGCCTTGAGCCCTAAAATCCTCCCACCCAGGATGCACCTGAAGAATTGTTTAGATCCTTAGTGTTTCTGTCCTGGCTCTTAGTTCCCTGGTATAATAGTTTGCTAGGGCTGCCTGAATAAAGGGCCACAGACTGGGTGCCTTAAAGAAAAGAAAGCTGTTCTCTCACAGTTCTGGAGGCTGAGATCCTGGCGTGGGCAGGGTTGATTCCTTCACTGATCCCTGAAGGAGAATCTGTTTTAAATCTCTCTCCAAGCCACTCTTTTGGTGACTTGCTGTAATCTTTGGCATTCTTTGATTTGAAGATGTATCACCCCAACTCTTCCTTTATCTTCATATGGCTTTCTCCCTGTATGCATGTGGGTATTCAAATATTCTCTTTTTTAAATATGCCAATCACTGGACTAGGGCCCACCCTAATTAACTTAACTTTACTACCTCTGAAAACACCCTATTTCCAAATAAGATCACCTTCTGAGGTGCTTGACATTAAGACTTCAATGTATGCTTTCTGGAAGAAATAGTTCTATCCAAGTGAAGCTCTATCCAAACAGCTCCTAGTGAGGCAATTCTCTCCAAACAGCTCCAAGTGAGGCAATTCTCTCCAAACAGCTCCAAGTGAGGATCCTTTGTAACAAGGTGGTTTGATCTGCTAATTACTAATCTCTGTGGTCCCAGCATGCTCCCAGGCATGAGGTCAGAGTTCAGCAAATCATTATTGAATAAATAAGGTAATATCTCATCTAGGTCTGGACACTTGCAAATCAGCCTCATACCTTTAAGGGATGAATTAAACAATGTGCATTTGTTTGATAAGTGAGAAAATGGAGGCACCAAGAGGTGAACACAATATGCTTTTCCCATTTTATAGTTATCTAGTTCATTTTATTGTTTACTGTTTGTTTATCCAACTAAAAGTAAGGTCAGGGACCTTGACCAGAAGCTTAATGCTTCAGGACAAGCCCACGGTGTGGTGACTGGCACAGAGTGGGTGCTCAGTACATACTTGCAGAATGAATACATGAGTAGGTGACCTAGTAGCAGGATGGGAAGCCCAGACTACAGGCTCTAAATCTAGTTCTGTTTTGTTATGAATAGGTGAGTCAATAAATGGACACATGTCTATCCCTTGTGGTATCCAAGCCAGAATTTCACTCTATAGTGAAGAATGATTAGTGTTAGTGTGATGTTACAATGAAACCTCTGTGTATTTCAGGGTAACCCATGTTTGAGTTCTCTCCAGTGGAAAGTGAGTGGAAATAATATGTACAACTGTTAGGCCTGGTCCATAAAAACCTCCACGATAGATCCCTTCATCTTTCTTTCCCTTCCCAGTGAACTAGATAGCAGTTCCCAGAGAGGCCTTAACCATACACCTTCTAAAGATGGCAGAAGAATTGTCAGCCTAGATTACTACAGTGTTTCAGGAAAAAGAAAGAAACTTCTTGTTCTTTAAGCTTCTAAAACTTTGCAGTTATTTGTAAGGGTAACTTAGGTTATCTTTACTAATCTCATGATCAAGTAGAGGGGGGATAAAGCAGTCTTCTTAAACACTGTCCTTGGTAGCTCTGGACACTTTTAACTTACAGCGGTGAATATAAATATATCTAAGGAAATAGGGATTGCCCCCAAAACCTCGTGAACACAGAAGCCCTGGGAGAGGAACTCATCACGAGGGCTATGTTGACCAACTGAGCTTGGTACTCGTGGAATGGCCAGATTCACACGATTACTGCTGCCTTTTAATGTGCAATGTGAAATAGCACAAACAGAATGAAATATCCGTTTGCAAGAATGCAAAGAACAGAGCTCTAATGGGAAAATATACATCAGATCAGTTATTTAGAAATTATTGAGTTTAATGCTATACATAGTCATGAATCTCCTCAGTGGAAAGCCAGGGAAGATGGTCATTATGTTCTTGGTCTCCTTCCATGGTAAGCACAGAGAAGCAAATCATGGCTGTGTCAAACAATGCTTACATTTCCTCATTACTTCTCCTTTGCTTCTTTGATATATTGAGTCCCTGTGGCACCTACTGACATGTTGTTGCCCAAAGCTTGCTCTTTACTAAGCAAGGAAAACCAAATGATTGACTTTTAGCTTGTTTTCTTTTTTATCCTGTTGTTCATCTAATGGCAAACTTAATGAGCAGGCTAATGATTAAGGACAGCAGACACAGAAAGGAGGGGGAGAAAGCAGAGGCCTGTATGAATTCTAAACTGCATCCTTTTTGCATAAGTAATTTAGAAATGACAAGAGATTTATATGAAGTCCTCTCTTAAAAGACATCAAGTTGATTTTGGGAGACTATTTTTCCATAATAATTTCACGATTGAAAGGAACACTAAAGATCTGGAAGGGGAATAATGATTTTCTAGTCCAACATCCTCATTTTACAGGAGACACTGAAGTCCAAAAATAAGGTACTTTTCCAGGTTCACAAAAATTAATTTTTGCTAGAGCCTGTGCTAAATTCTATGCTTTCTTTGTGTTTGAGTCTATTATTTTTCAGTATACAATATTCCCTCCCAGAACAGTCTTTTCCTTCTCTCTTCTCTTCTTCCTTCTATCTATCCCTTCCTTCTTTATCTCCTTCTCTTTTTTTCTCCTTTTCCCTCCCCTTCTCTTCTTCAGCTGCTACTGATCGCCCTGTCCACTGCAGAGGAAACTGCTTGCCTGAATACTTCACTCTGGACATTGGGATCTCGTGTGGACGAGTCTGGTGGGAGCATTTCTAGTCTAGCTATCTATTAGTAATACATGGTGGGGTATTATGCCATAACTTGCCTTACCATACCATACATACCTTACCACACCATGCCATATAAAGCTAGCAAGTGGTATGCTGGGAATGACAGAACTCCCATTATGGAATCAAAATATGCAGATTACTAAGGGGTAATCCAAGCTTGATTACTGACAATAATCACAAGCACCTTCCAGCAGCAATGTGTGATTAATTACCATGAGCTACCCTCTTGGCAAAACCCTCAGTAAAGTATGGCCAGGGATTTTCTCAGTCTGATCCAGGCATCTTTTCTCACTCCATCCTCACCCTGCTTATCCTCACTCATGTGGTCTGTGTTTTTGTTCTTGATTGGTCACCTCTAGCCCTTGTTGGCATGTGTAGAGAATTTTCAGCCCCATTATATTAATGGTATTTGATGTTCCTCAACCAGCTGAGCAAAAACACCTGTTTCCCGCGGATCATAGTTGTGAGAAGGGTCTCTTCCTAAGGCTCAGGGGTCTGCTCTCGTTGTTTTGGTGGATGTGCTCAGCCCCACTGCTTGTGGGTTCTGCCCCTGTTTTCTTCTACACTGTGACAATGGGAAGGGGCTTCTGCTTTGGCTTATTTTGGTAAAAAGAGTAACTTCCGGACTGGAGCCAGGCAGAAGATAGGCTCCTCTTGGGCTTTAAACACAGAGACCATTACATTTCCCATCCAATGGGGCTCTACCAGCAATCTTTTTGGCTGAAAAAGTTCTCTGTTTTTCAAAAAGCTTAACACCAAAACCCCCAAATAACCCAATCAATGAATGGGCAAAGGAACTAAACAGACACTTTTCAAAAGGAGAAATATGAATAGTCAACAAATATATGAAAAATGTTCAACATTGCTAGCAATTAGAGAATGCAAATTAAAACTACCCTGAGATTCCACCTCACTCCAGTCAGAATGGCAATTATCAAGAATACAAGTAACAATAAATGTTGGCAAGGATGTGGGGAAAAAGGCACACTCATACATTGCTAGTGGGACTGCAAATTGATGCAACCATTCTGGAAAGCAGTACAGAGATTTCTTAGAAAACTTGGAATGGAACCACCATTTGACCCAGTTATCCTACTCCTTGGCATATACCCAAAGGATTTAAAATCAGCATGCTATAGTGATGCGGCAACATCAATGTTTATATCAGCACAATTCATAATAGCTAAGCTATGGAACCAACCTAGGTGCCCTTCAACAGATGAATGGATAAAGAAAATATGGTATGTATACACAATAGAATATTACTCCACCATAAAGAAGAATGAAATTATGGATTTTGCAGGTAAATGAATGGAACTGGAGACTATCATGCTAAGTGAAATAAGCCAATCCCCCCAAACCAAAGTTGGATGTCCTCTCTGGTATGTGGATGCTAATCCACAACAAGGTGGGGAGGAGGGGAAGACTGGAAGTTAAGTGCAAGCAATTGGGGGCCAGTGGCAGGCAGTGGGTGGTGGGTGATGGGCAGGTGAAAGGTGGGCAAATGGAAATGTGGTATATATACACAACAGAATATTACTCAGCCTTAAAGAAGAATGAAATTATGGATTTGCAGGTAAATGGATAGAGCTGGAGAATATCACGCTAAGCAAAATTAGCCAAACCCCCCCAAACCAAAGGCCTAATGTTTTCCCTTATAAGCAGATGCTGTTCCATATGCGGGCAGGGTAGGGAGGAATGGAGGAACTTTGGATTGGGTAGAGGGGAGTGAGAAACAGGGGTGTAGAGGCAGAAAGGATGGTGGAATAAGACGGACATCATTACCCAAAATATATGTATGATTACATGACCGGTGTGACTCTACACAACGTACAGCCAGAGGAATGAGAAGTTGTGTTCCATTTGTGCACAATGTGTCAAAATGCATTCTACTGTCATAACTAATTAGAACAAATTAAAAAAAATAAAAAGTAATTGACTTCTCTAAAAAAAAAAAAAAAGTTCCGTGCATTAGACAAAGGGGAATAAAGAAGGGAAGTGGAAATAAAGAAGGGAAGTGGAAATAAAGAAGGGAAGTGGGGCCAGGAATAGGAAAGACAGTGGAGCGAATCTGACATAACTTTCCTGTGTACACATATGAATACCCCACAGTGAAATCTCAACATTGTGTACATCCATAACACTGGGATCCTAATTAGAATAAGATATAATACATGTTTGTATATATAGGATTAAATAGCCTGTTATGTATAGCTAAATATAACAAATAAGAATTTTAAAAAAGTTCTCTGTTTTGTTTACTGTTTACCTTTCACATTTGTAGTCTCAGTGTGGAGTATATTGGTGTACTTGAAGTACCAAACATCGCCTAAAACAATGCTGTTTACTTGGTGGGAAAAGGCAATGTTCATAGATGGTCATGTAATGTGGTCTTGACTCTTCAGGATCCTTCAACTGAGTTGGTAAGATAAGTGCCTCCTGGTGTTTTGTTTTCTATTTGATTTCCAGTCCAGCAACAATGATCTCATCAGTGAGAGCATGCTGCTGAAAAGCCACAAATACTGTATCCCCAAACCAAACTCTGGTGAAGTGTGTCCGGCACAGGTGAGATGGAAAGCTGGACAGAGGGTGAACAGTGGGTGGCACCAAGTGGAGTGAGGGGAGCGAGCGATACCTGACTTTTCAACTGCCATGGTTCTCTCTACCTGTCACTCTCCTACCAATCCTCACCTCTTTTCCATTTTCTATTTCTGCTTCTGCTTAGCCCCTTCCATACTTCCATATACTCATAACTCTATCAAGATGGTTAGTTGCTCACCAAAAATGTCTTTTCTCCCTTGTGTGTTGTAGGAATGTGACTAGCAGGGGCAATCCAGGGAGCCATGACACTTCTGCTCATGGTTGTCTACAAGTTCTCAACAAAACAATGTGAGCAGAGTGATGCTCATTTCTGGGCAGGGACTTTAAAGAGTAGATATGCCGTCTACTTCCTCCTCTTGTACCAGCTTGAAGTGGAGGACTTGGGGCTCTGGGGCAGTGGTCATAACCTTTGCTGATCATCTTTAAAAGATCTGCAGATCTTTAAAAAGCCCTTGATGAGACCCTACTATTAGGGATGTTAACTAAATGGGTCTGGGTGGGGTCTGGGCAGTAGGAGTTTTAAATGCTCGCCTCCCACCCTGGGAGGTATTGGGGAACAAAATCAACAAGATTGTGCTATGTTCACTTTTGTGAAAATTACCATAATGAATCCCACTTCTATGTATAATTATAATGCCCTAATTGAGAATAACAAAATAGGAGACTAATAGAGTAGTGGGAAGGGATCAGAGGGGAGACGTAGAGGAGGGAAGGATACTAAGAAATGAGATTGATCAAATTATATTGTGTGCATGTATGACTATGTCACAATGAAGCCCACTATTATGTATAATCAAAAAAATGCTCCCTAGGTGATTCTAGTGGACGTGACAGCCCATCACTAGAACTGATGCTGTAGAGAAGGTGGTGGAGACATGAGATGGAGAATGCATGGAAAAGAAAGATGCCCACGGACCAGAACATCCCACACTGGGATGTTACTGGAGTGAGAAACCTTTTTTTTTTTAGCAATCCCTTGGAAGTTTAGGGTTTATTTGTCATAGCAGCTCAGGTACTCCAGTTAATGTATCTTTTTAATAGCACAGAAACAATGCCGCCTTTGCATGCTGAGATTTATCCCAATGTTTACCAGCTGCTTTGTTCTCTTGGATTAAACAGTCCAAAAAGTGGGCATAGGTGCTGGTGGGATGTAGCCCTCACCTGCTCTGGCCTTCCCAGGTGTTAGTAAAGTCACTGGGAGAGGGGCTGGGGTTGTGGCTCAGTGGTAGAGCGCTCGCCTAGCACGTGCGCGGCCCGGGTTTGAACCTCAGCACCACGTAAAAACGCATTGTGTACAACTAAAAGCAAATAAATAAATATTTTTTTAAAAAAAAGTCACTGGGAGAATTTGAATCATGCAGCAGCTCCCCTGTCAGTGAAAGGCTTACACATGGAGATAATCATGGTTTTTATTTTAAAGATGGTGATTCCCTCAGGTTTGCATTTGTCTTGTGATTCTATTAGACTTTGCAATTTTGTTTACAGATATCCAGTGTTCATGGTGATGCCTTCTACTTTGTGGGCTGGTGATATGAAACTTCATTTAATTTTTCCAAGTTTTCTGATACCCCTCAGTGGGAGAAATAATAGGGTTCAATTTGCAGAATGTTTCTCACCTAACTGTCTCTAAACGGCAGGGTATGTATTTGATTCTTTTGATTGATCTGTTTGTGTGTGCATTTTTCCAACATCTTGAATAATTTAAGAGCAATCCTCAATTTTGTGGTTTGTGGCTAATTTGTTATCTGGCAATTATGCATCCTTCTGAAGCAGCACATTTCACTCAAGTGTCTGAATGCAGGAAAGAACTGCTTTATAAGAAAACTTGTTACATGAATTTGGGCATGCCATGTGGTTACCCAGGTTTCTAGAAACCCAGTGCTGATCTAAAAGTAAAGTTGCTGTTAAAGGCAGCCGTTCCTGTCTCCTGACATTAGCACTGGTGGAACCGTCAGTTTTCTGTGCACTCTAAGCTTTTACGTCATGTTGATTGAAGGCAGCGATGAAAGGGAAAAGACGCCTGCTGGAGCTGCACTCCAAGCTTGAAAACCGAGCCACAGGGAGGAAGTAGGATCATGCTTGTTCACCTGCTTTTGTCCTTTGTTTTTATGCCTATGATCCAATTCTGGGAAGGTAAGTAAGCAGCAACAATACAGATGCTCTAAAATCATTCCATAACACATATGTAGGTGTTCCGGGTGGGCAAAAACCCACCCTCTGGCAGGGAAAGGGATTCAGCTTTGCTAACCTATCCATTTTCCTTCCTCCTGCCTTCAGGAGGAGCTCCTCAGGTAAGATCAGATCTCACCTGCTAAATCTAGATTGTTCTTCTTGTCACTGTAGATTGTCTTCTTTTTTATATTCTCCCTCCTGGGAGTTTTACAGAATTAAAACTCTGGAAGGTAGATAAGGTAGGAAACAGGGTATCCATTCTTTTCCTCATGGGAGAACTTAATTGGCAGTTACAATTGGTGGCGGAGGTTCTCCTTACCTGAAATCCCCTCTTCAAAATAGTCTCAAGACTTTGGGCAAGGCACAAATTCATGTCTTGTCAAAGACCCCTACCTCCAGACCCCCAGGAACATATCTGTGGTTGAACAAGGTGGGTTTATTGCTTATTGCAATGAAGGTGGGGGGTGGAATATGGGGAGTCTCAGTGAAAGGATGTTAGACAGTGCCTGGCTGTGGTCTGAGTATGTCCCCCAGAACTCAGACACTGCAAACACAATCCTGAAAGTCATCTGGTAATGGCATTTAGAGATGGAGGCTTGGGGAGTTAATTAGGATTGGATGAGGTCATGAAGGTGGGCCCTATGATTGCTTTAGTGGCTTTACAAGAATAATAAGGAGAGAGACCCCAGGTAGCAAGCTTGCTGTTTCCTTGTGAGATGCCCTCTGTCATACTGTGACCCAGCAAGAAGGCTCTAACCAGATGCTGAGCAGATACAGGCACTGGGCTCCAGACCATGAGCAGAATAGGCCTCTATTCTTTGTAAATGATCCAATCTGGGGTGTTCAGTTACAGCAACAGAAAGTCGATTAAGACAAGCCAATTATAAGATTTTGGCTTGTTCTTGGTAATTTGGGGGAGAGTTCAAGAAATCAGGTCTGCCTTATTTATGGTAAGAAAAAAAAAAAGCAATGTGCATGTATATAAATAAGGAATTATAAAGAAACTAAAAGAGAAATCAGGTTTGGATTCTTGGAATATCTGGATTGGATGCTTTCAGGAGGCAGGCAAATTTGATGGTTGAGTGTGTGAAATGGTCTTCTCAATGTGGAGGGAGGAATGAAAAAGTGTATGGCTATAACTGGTAAAGAAGTATGATAGGGGATGTTTGGGTGTTTTTGTGCTTTAGCCAATGTTCATATTTTAGTTCATACTCAGACATGATGATGGAGTATCCTTTTGTTTTTGGTACTGAGGATTGAACGTGATGGAGTATTCTTGTTCTTGCTTTTATTCATCAGTTATAGAGTAGCCTGATCTGATATTGATGTTCTGTGAAATTATTCATTCACAAGGCTCAGCTATAAGTGCCAGCACTAGCTCTTAGCCATACCAAGTCCTAGCTGGCAGAACCAAGTTAATTCTTGCATGTCAGGGCCTTTTTATTTCTTTTTTCCTTTTCTCAACCTCTCTGTGTGTGTGTGTGTGTGTGTGTGTGTGTGTATTTTTTTGATACTGGAGATTTAACTCAGGGGTGCTTTTACCACTGAGATACATCCCTAGCACTTTTGTTTTGTTTTGAGACAGAGTCTCACTAAGTTGCTTAGGCTCTTGCTAAATTGCTGAGGCTGGCCTTGAATTTGCAATCCTCCCGTCTCAGCCTCCCAAGCTGCTGGGATTACAGGTATGCACCACCACACCTGGCTTGCAATCTGTACACTCTTATGTAGACATTTTGGTTATCAAAAGGTGGAAATAGGGGCTGGGGTTGTGGCTCTGCAGTAGAGTGCTCACCTAGCATGTGCAAGGCCCTGGGTTCGATCCTCAGCACCACATAAAAATAAATAAATAAAAAAATAAAGGTATTGTGTTCAACTACAACTAAAAAATAAATATTAAAAAAAGGTGGAAATAACTTCTGTATTTCTTAGTAACTAACCATTTCTATGAGCCTTCTGGAGGCTTTGTAATGTTCCCTTTCATTCCTCCAGGTCTCCCAGTGACCCTTTATTAGTGGCAAAGCTGGGAACCTTCCTGTCTTACTTTAGTGCCCCTGCAAGTGTAATCTAATAAGTGGGAGCCCGTGTGGGAGCTCTTCCTAATATTCCTGAGTATCACTCCAGCTTTGGGACTGTAGCTCTCCTCCACATTAAGATTGAGAAGAAACAAGAAGATAGAAGAAAGGTAAAAAGATAGCAGAGAAACAGAATCAGAGTGAAAGGTAAATAGGTGAAGGTGAAGGTAGGAACCGATGAAAAGATAACTGGAAAATGAAGCAGAAATGAGGTCTGCAAAGTGAACTTGACAAAGGCTAATAGCTGAAAAGAAAGCTGAGAAGGAAGGGAGGAATTGGAGAAGATGGGGATTGAGAACAAGAGGAAATAGAGGAAAATAGAGACCAAGGCCCTACCTACTCTTAAGGAACTTATGTTATGTTGTGGTCAGTTATAGTGACTCTGTCTCCAGATGAATTTATCAGCAGCTGGAGCTTAGGAAACAACCATTTTGTTCAGCAGAAGTTTGGGTCAGAGTTGGGTCAAATTCGACAGGGTTTAACCTGTAAAGAACAGAAGGAAATGGAGCCCTGCAGTCTACTGGCCACCTGTGGGACGCTGCTGCGGAATGTTGCCGCCTGAAGCGCTTGGAGCAACGGAGCCGCGGGAAAAACTTCAGAAGCAAACGGGAGACAAACAGCTTTTTATTCTGATAACTTTTCTCTCTGGTTCTAACAACGACTAACACACGCCAAACACACCCTAAAATGGCGCTGACCCGATCAGCAATTTCGGCCAAGTCACTCGAGATCCCGCAACAAGTCCCGTGAGACTACGGGAGGCGACAATGGCCAAATCTCCACGGCTCATAGTCAACTGCAATTCAAGTCAATCCCCAAACAGGGCTCCTGCAGCGGAAGCTGGTTATGATTCGCAGCTTGGCATTTCCCCTGCTTTTCTTTCTGTTTGTATCCCGGGATGCTCTTTTGAATCACCACTTGCACAGGTTCCTGTATAGGTATGAAAAACCTCGCTTGTCTTTGAGTTAGGATGAAAAGCCGCATGCATTTCCCTGCCAAACCTCTGAGAGAAGGCAGTGGGAACAGATGGTGGTAGAAGCTGCACAGAGAACCTCCTTCCCCCTGCCTGATGTGAGCAGGGAATCACTCACGGAGGCCTTTTCCTTTCCACTTGTGAAGAGCTCATACAAATAGCCAGGAGGAACGTGGGAGTGGGGCGGGAGCACACGTGGGATTCCTTTTCTTCCAAGTCTTGGTTCTTTGAATTGGCAGCCCAGCCACGGCTCCTGGCCCAGGGATCTTCGAGGGCATCAGTTAAAAGGAAACAGTGGTAAGCTTGAAGCAGAGGAAACCATGCACTGGTAGCTGTGGGCTGGGCAGCCCAAATGGACTTGGAGTCACTCAATCTTTATTTCTCATTGCAATTCTGTGCTTCCTGGTACGCTGGAGTGGCTTGAGTTGTCAGGGTCTTTTTGGATACTTTTCAGTGTCCAGCTATGGTTGGTGGAAGGAGGCATTTGTGAAACTCAGGTCAGGGTGAAGTAGGTGAGATACTCGTGGAACAGCTGTCCCATTTAATCTCTCTGTAGAGATTGTTTTTCCTGAGAGGGAATTAATGTCGCATTTGTCACGTACTTTCAGAAAGGACACCACCAGCCCTCAATCTTCTTGGTGTGTGTATGGTCTGTCTTTGGGGAATAATTATTGGAGAAGTTGTTCTTGGAGATGGAGGTAGCTTCCTTTTCTAGGCACTAGAATATGTAATTTATCTAAATTTCTGTCATCTTTTTTCTGGGTGAATATCTGGAAAAATTAATTTCCAAGTAATGTAGGAGTTAGTCATTTTCACTGAATAGAGTTGCTCTGAATCCCTTAATTTATAACTACTTTGAAAAAATTATTTTAGACGTTGATGGATGTTTATTTTATTCATTTATTTATATGTGGTGCTGAGAATCAAACCCAGGGCCTCACACATGCTTGTCAAGTACTCTTTACCACTGAGCCACAACTCCAGCCCCAATTTATAATTACTTTTATCATTGAGATACTGCTATGGTTAAAATGTGGTCTGTCCCCCAAGGGTTCATATATTGGAAGCTTGATTCTCAAGTGGGGATGTAGAGGTGTGACCTTGGGGGAGGTCACAAGACTGGCTCCTTGCCTTTTCCTGGCTCCTGCCATTGTGTGATGCCATACACACCACAAGGTGGTGTAGCCAAGGGAACCCTCTCCAGAACTCATGCTATGCTGTTTGCTTTCAGCCTCCAAAACTGTGAGTTAAGTAACCTTCTTTTCTTTATAATTACCCAACCTCAGGTATTTTGTAATAGTAAAATGAATGAACTAATGCAGACATGTGAGTCATGTATTAGATGAAGTTTTGACATTTTATCTAGCCATACTAAATGCAATTATATTTTTCCATTTCTAATCCCTTAAGCAGAACCCTGCAATCTCAGGATGAAAGAAAGATGAAGCCCCACTTCCTTGTTAAGGTTGGCCTTTTGGGGCTGTATCTTCCCCACTTCTTCTGCCTCATGTCTCACCACGCTCACTAGAGGTTGCCTATTTTCTCCTTTCTTGACCTCATTCTTGCTTTTCTGCCAATGCTTGCCTAATCCATGAGAAAGCACTCACGGAACATACCTCCTCTTTGGGCAGAAAGGACATGTCCTTATTACATTGGTTAGACTCATACAGCTTACAAGGAAAAGGGACTAAGAGTGTTTGGGGATCTGTTTTGAAGATGCTGAGGAAATCAAGAAAAAAACAGAAAATTGTCTTAATCACTACACTGCTAAAACTCACAACCAATAGGATTTTTTGTGAGAACTAGATCATGGTTCAGGATGTAACATGGCTTCTCTTGTTATTACCTTGATCAGCCAGTGTTCCATGCTATAGTATTTCCACTATTTCTGTCTAAGCTTTCACTGAGGCTATCAACTCATACCACTCTCTACCATCTAGGTTTGGTTTAGTCATGGATTCTGCTTACTGCTTTCTTCAAAGTGATTTTTTCTACCTTTTTTGGGGTACAAATTCTAAATGGATACAAGCAAAAGAAGTAGTCCAGGCACCTCTATGTATTTGTCCATTTTCAAAGAGAATGTACAAATTTGCAGATGATTTATTAACTAAGTTTTATTTTATTCTTATTAGTTATATGTGACAGTAGAATACATTTTGATACATCATACATAAATGGAGTCAAACTTCTAGTTGTACATGATGTACAACTCCTCTATATTCCCTCCCCTTCCCTGCCTTTACATCCCTCTGTCGAATCCAGAGTATCTCTATTCTTCCTTAGCCCCACCCCCTTATTATTGTTAATTAGCATCCGCATATCAGAGAAAACACTCAGCCTTTGTTTTTTTTGGAATTGGCTTATTTCGCTAAGCATGATGTTCTCCAGTTCCATCCATTTACCTGAAAATGCCATAATTTTATTCTTCTTTAGGGATGAGTAATATTCATTGTGCATTTATACCATATTTTCTTTATCCATTCATCTGTTGAAGGGCATCTAGGTTGGTTCCATAACTTGGCTATTGTGAATTGAGCTGCTATAAACATTGATGTGGCTGTGTCACTGTAGTGTGCTGATTTTAATACTTGGGGTATGAAATGAGGAGTGGAATGGCTGGGTCAAATGGTAATTCCATTGTGTGTGTGTGTGTGTGTGTGTGTGTGTGTGTGTCTCACATTCAAAATTCCTAAGAGGGACTCTGGTTGTTCATGAAGTCAGCATCCAGGACAGATTGCCACCACTGAGCTGGACTTTTGTTCTGCTGCCTCCTGGCCACCAAGAGGTGGCCTTTAGGTCAGATGCTGATCCCTGGTCCCATTAGCTGTGGCCAGGGTGCCAGAGTTACCTGGTATGAAGCATGTTAACACAAGCAAAGCAGCTTCAGAGGGCGGCTGCTGTCAGGTTGGCAGAGGGCAGCTTCCCAGAAATGTTTGCACTGACTACTTGGTACTCAGAAATAATATCAGATAGCTAACAAGTGCTGCACTGGTAAAAATGCAATTAGGCGAGAAGAGGCTGAGATCATTGTGGTCTGGAGTGGGTGTTCCTCTGCTTATGATCTCAAGGACAAACTTCTCTGAATGGCACAAGGTCCTCCATGAGACAGATCCCTGCTTACTTTTTCGGCTTCATGCCTCACACAGGCACTGTGTTTCAGCCACTGGGTGTTCTGGGAACCCCTGCATGACAATGCCATGTCCATTCAGGTACCGTTAGGAAGAAATCGTGTATGTTAAAAAATTTCTAGATGACACATTTCTTTGCTGAAAACTTAGTCCTCTGTAGAATCTTAGTGCCTTCTTTCCTGCAGCCCTCTGTACCTTCTTTTATTACAGCACTTAAGAGTTTTTGGTTGTGGTTATGGCTGACCTTGATCACAGGACTCGGCTGAAAGGGACTGATTGGGATTTACTTATTTCTGTGCTATTAGCTACCTAGTACTTGGTGTCTACAATTACTGCTAAGTCTAGCTCATGTTTATTGAGTTATTACCCTATTCCATGCACAGTACCAAATGTTTTATATATATTAATTAATTTAAATACTCAAAAAACCTATATAGAAGCCATAATCATCCTCATTTTATGTTTTGGGAAATAGAAGCACAGAAAGTTTGAGAAGTTGCCCAAGGTTACATAGCCAATAAGTGATGGAGTTGGAATTCAAATTATGCTGCTTGTTCCAGTTTGTGTTTTTCCCACTGAGCTACTCTGCCTCTTGACAGCATAAACTGTAGAGGAGTTAATAGACAATCAGTTAGTGTGGAGGAAAAAAAGGAACCAATACTGAGGTTTTCAGGGAGGAGGACAAGACATGCTTAGGGAAAGAAATGAGACTTGAAAAACATATTCACAGAGCAGTAACGTGAACCTTAGAGACAAAGCTGGAATGTCAGATCATGGACAGTCTCTAAAGAGTTGGACTTTTGAGGAAGTGACATGGTAAGAAGCAAGTTTAATAAGATGAATTTGGCTTTAGGATATAGGATGCTTTGAAATGGGAAGAGAATAAACCTAGAGGGTCTAAGGAGGGGGTCATGAAAATAGTCCCTGGAGACAGTATAATGATGAGGTCATGAGTGTGGACCTGTAGTTAGACAGTGGGGTGTTTGAGTCCTGGTTCTGTCACTTGTCAGATATGTGATTTCTTTCATTCTCCAAGTTTCTGTTTTTTCACCTAAAAAAATCCAATTTATCACTCACCTCCTAGGTTGTTGGAAGGTGAAAGTTGTGCTTGCCAATGGCTGAGCCCAGGACCTGACTCGTTCTTCCTTTATCTTAGAGCAAGGTAATTAAGGGCTTTTGCTTGGTGGCAGCACTGGCAAGGGCAAGGATGTGAACATGAGGCTCAGTAGAACTTGCTGGTCAACGGGTGCTGGGAAGTTGGGGCAAGGAAGGGTCAGTGAATGGTCAACGCAGGAGATGAATCATGGGACCTGGATTCTGGGCCTGATTTTGTCACTACCTACTTTGAACACGTCACTCATTCATATTGTTGGATCTAAATTCCCTGGAATGTAGAAATGTAACATTAACAGTTCCTCATTTTTCTTCCCATTTTGAATGCTATAAAAGAGGTAAGTAGTTTGGAATCTGGACAACTGGGAGAATATAAAAGATGCCCAGCTATACATTCCTCTTCAAAGGGAGCCTTCCTGCCGCATTTTTTAAAAAATTAATTCTGACCTTTGTTTTTCCTTTGAGTTGGAAATATCACTGTTTTCTTTTGTTTTTGGCAAATGACCCTGAAATCTCTGCATCAATGGAAGTTTTTGTGACCAGAGTAGAATGTGAGTCAGATAAGGATATTTCTGGAGTTCTTGACCACCCTATTCTGACTTGAATTTCTCTGTTTCTTTGAGGGGCAGAAGCAGGTGGATTCTCAAGTAGTTTAGCCTTTTTTTTCCTCCATGCAGGTGTGGCCCATGGTCTTCTTAGTCTTCACAGCTGCTTAGTGTGTTTCCCCCTGGACATTCCATCTGGGCATCCTCTAAGAGAAAGAAAGTGAGACCTGTACGTGGCAAGACACACATGCAGTCCCCTGCTAGTAAATGTTTTTATATTGTGAGCACTTCTGGACTGCATTTTTCTCTGGGTGAAATTAAATGCCTGAGCAGTTTGTGGAAGCCTCTAGTAAGCTAGTTTCCATGGCAGCCCTCAGAGGGCTGAGGCCCTCTCCAAAGGAGAGCAGTTTATTTTTCAATTAGCAAAGGGCAAAGAGGTCCTTAATGTGACTTTGCTTATGGAAACTTCAGATAAATTTCCCCAGCCCTACAGGTGCCATATAATCTCCCGCCACTTATATTTATGGAGCTGGGAGGAGGGTTGTTGACTTCTGTAACTGCATAATATCCCAGACATGGGATGTTGGTGATATAACAAACAGAAGAACGTAGTTCTTAATCAAAAAGGGAAACATTATCAAATTGACCTACCAGGCATTAATCAAGCACCTACTGATAATTCCACCTGCTATACATGGCAAATTTCCACTCTCTCAGAGTTCTGGGTTGGCTGTTGAGACTGAATGCCTATTTAATAGAAAAGTGAATAGCAGTATTCTTTGAACTGCTGACCAAAGATATGATTTCTATCAGCCACCATGTAAAATATTTTAAAAATCATAGCCTTTCTGAGGAAGCAGAGATAACTATTATACAGGTATGCCCTATAAAAGAGCAATTCATCCTGTGGAAATTTAACAAAATGCAATCAAAGAGTAGGGATCAATTTTACCCTTAAAGTTCTAGAAAATGAGATTCTCCTTGGTCCAGAAAGATGTTCAAATTTCTTCCAGTTCACTAATTTTTTCTTCAGATGTGTCTAGTCTACAGCCAGGCATATCTACTTAGTTATTGTACTTTTTTGGTGCTTGTGTTTTTTTCATTTTGGAAATTCATTTGGTTGTTTCTCAAATGTGCTATATAACTTTGCATAGTTTCCCATTCCATGCATACAATTTCTGTGTACTGTTTGTGTCTTTAAACATGATTATCACAGTTTTTTTTTAAAAAAAACTAATCTGAGTCTGATAGTTTTTTTTTTTTCTTCACTTTTAGAAACTTGTTACTGTGGAAAGTAAAAAGTAAAATTTGTATAAAATAGAACAGTATAATAAATGCCCATGTATCCACCACACAACTTTAATAATTGTAAACTCATGACCAATGTTTTCATTAGTCCCCCTGCTACCCCCCCCACATTCCATATCACTTTGAGACAAACCTCAGACATTCTATCACTTCATTCATAACATTTCAACATGTATCTCTAAGTGAGAACTTAAAAGTACCACCATACTATTATGACACCTTAAAAATCAATAATTTTTAGTATAACCAAATAACTAGTGTTCTCCTTTGTTATTGTTTCATAAATGTGTGTATATATGTGGACACTTTTTTGATGGACTGAGGATTAGACAAGGTCCATCCACCATGTCATGGTTCGTAGATATATTTAATGATTTTCGTTTTCTCTCCATATTTCTCTCTTCTTATAATAATTTATTAGAACAGAGAAGCAAAAATGGGTTTACCTCATTGTGCATTTTGCTATTTCACCCCTAAGGTGTCATTTAACCTATTTTCTAGTCTATAGTTAGTTGGATCTAGAGGTTTAATAAGATTTAGCTTCGACTTTTTTTATGTACATATATATAAATTTATTTATTTTTTTATATTCTATTTCATTTTTTACCATTTTTATTCAATGTTGTTGTATATATGACAGTAGCATGCTTTACAATTCGTAATACACATAAAGAGCACCATTTTACATATCACTGTTAGTATACAAAGTATATTCATTCATTCATGTCTTCAAACATGCATTTAGGGTAATGATATCCATCTCAATTCTACCATCTTTTTTTTCCCTCCCTTTATATCCCCTTACTCCCTCCCTTACCCTCCCTCCCCATTGACCTTTCTGGTGTTCCTCTAATCTTCCTATGCTCCCCAACCCAACTCGACTGTGAATCAGCCTCCTTATATCAGAGAAAACATTCTGCATTTGGATTTTTGGAACTGGCTAACTTCACTTAGCATTATATTCTCCAACTTCATCCATTTACTTGCGAATGCCATGATTTTATTCTCTTTTATTGCTGAGTAATATTCCATTGTGTATATATACCACATTTTCTTTATCCATTCATCTACCGAAGGGCATCTAGGTTGTTTCCACGGTTAAGCTATTGTGAAGTGTGCTGCTATAAACATTGATGTGGCTGTGTCCCTGTAGTATGCTGTTTTTAAGTCCTTTGGGTATAGACCGAGGAGTGGGATAATTGGGTCATAAGGTAGTTCCAATCCCAGTTTTCCAAGGAACCCCCATACTGCTTTCCATATTGGCTGTACCATTTTGCAGTCCCACCAGCAATGTATGAGTGTGCCTTTTCCCCCACATCCTCTTCAACATTATTGTTGTTTGCATTCTTAATAGCTGCCATTCTGACTGGTGTGAGATGAAATCTTAGAGTGGTTTTGATTTGCATTTCTCTAATAGCCCAAGATGTTGAACATTTTTTCTTGTATTTGTTGATTGATTGTATATCTTTTTCTGAGAAGTGTCTTTTCAGTTCCTTGGCCCATTTATTGATTGGGTTATTTGTTTTTTTTGTTGTTAAGATTTTTGAGTTCTTTATATATTCTAGAGATTAGTGCATGTGGTAAAAAATTTTTTTCCCAATTAGTAGGCTCTCTATTCACCTCACTGATTGTTTCTCTTGCTGAGAAGAAGCTTTTTAGTTTGAATCTACCCATTTATTGATTCTTGATATTAATTCTTGCACTACAGGAGTCTTATTAAGGAACTTGGGGACCTAATCTGACATGTTGGGCATTAGAGCTTACTTTTTCTTCTATTAGGCGTAGTGTCTCTTGTCTAATTCTTAGGTCCTTGATCCACTTTGAGTTTTGTGCATGGTGAGAGATAGAGGTTTAATTTCATTTTGTTGCATATGGATTTCCAGTTTTCCCAGCACCATTTGTTGAAGAGGCTATCTTTTCTCCAATGTACGTTTTTGGTGCCTTTGTGTAATATAAGATAACTGAAATTATATGCATTAGTCTTTGTGTCCTCTATTCTGTACCATTGGTCTACCAGTCTATTTTGGTGCTAATACCATGCTGTTTTTGTTACTATTGCTCTATAATTTAAGGTCTGGTATAGTGATGCCACCTGCTTCACTCTTCTTGCTTAGGATTGCTTTAGCTATTCTGGGTCTCTTATTTTTCCAGATGAATTTCATGACTGCTTTTTCTATTTCTATGAGGAATGTCATTGGAATTTTGATTGGAATTGCATTAAATCTGTATAACGATTTTAGTAGTATGGTCATTTTGACAATATTAGTTCTGCCTACCCAAGAGCAAGGTAGATCTTTCCATCTTCTAAGGTCTTCCATAATTTCTTTCTTTAGTGTTCTGTAGTTTTCATTATAGAGGTCTTTCACGTCTTTGCTTAAGTTGATTCCCAAGTATTTTGTTTTATTTTTGATGCTATTGTAAATGGGATAGTTTTCCTCATTTCCCTTTGAGAGGATTTGTCACTGATATATAGAAATGCCTTAGATTTGTGGGTGTTGTTGATTTTGTATCCTGCTACTTTGCTGAATTCAATTTTTAGTTCTAGAAGTTTTCTGGTGGAATTTTTTGGGTCTTCTAGGTATAAAATTATATCATCAGCGAATAGTGATAATTTGAGTTCTACTTTACCTATCTGTATTCCTTTGATATCTTTTGTCTGTTTTATTGCTCTGGCAAGTGTTGCAATTACTATGTTAAATAGAAGTGGTGAAAGAGGGTATCCCTGTCTTGTTCCAGTTTTTAGAGGGGATGCTTTCAATTTTTCTCCATTTAGAATAATGTTGGCCTGGGGATTAGCATATATAGCTTTTACGATGTTGAGATATGTTCCTGTTATCCCTAGTTTTTCTAGTGTTTTGAACATGAAGGGGTGCTGTATTTTGTCAAATGCATCTATTGAGATAATAATATGGTTGTTATCTTTAAGTCTATTAATGTGATGAATTACATTTATTGATTTTCGTACATTGAACCATCCTTGCATCCCTGGAATGAACCCTACTTGATCATGGTGTACTATATTTTTGATATGTTTTGTATCCGTTTTGGCAGAATTTTATTGAGAACTTTTGCATCTATGTTCATTAGAAATATTGGTCTGAAGTTTTCTTTTTTTGATGTGTCTTTGCCTGGTTTTGGGATCAGGGTGATGTTGGCCTCATAGAATGAGTTTGGAAGTGCTCCCTCTTTTACTATTTCCTGAAATAAATTGAAGACTATTGGTATCAGTTCTTCTTTAAGTTCTTGTAGAACTCAGCTGCGTATCCATCTGGTCCTGGGGTTTTCTTGGTTGGTAGGCTTCTGATGGCATCTTCTATTTCCTCACTTGAAATTGGTCTATTTAAAATGTGTATACCATCCTGCTTCAATTTGGGCAAATCATACGACTCTAGAAATTTGTCGATGCCTTTGGTGTTTTGTATTTTATTGGAGTACAAGTTTTCAAAATAATTTCGAATTATTTCCTGTATTTCTGTTGTGTCTGTTTTTTTTTTTTTTTTTTTTTTTTTTTGTGGTACCGGGGATTGAACTCAGGGGTACTCGACCACTGGGCCACATCCCCAGCCCTTTTTTGTATTTTATTTAGAGACAGGGTCTCACTGAGTTGCTAAGTGCCTCGCCATTGCTGAGGCTGGCTTTGAACTCGCGATCCTCTTGCCTCAGCCTCCCAAAGTGCTGGGATTACAGGCGTGCGCCACCGCGCCCGGCTGTCTGTTTTGATATTTCCTTTTTCATCACCTATGTTAGTAATTTGAGTTTTCTCTCTCCTTCTCTTTGTTAGCCTGGCTAAGGGTCTGTCAATTTTATTTATTTTTTCAAAGAACCAACTTTTTGTTTTATCAATTTTTTCAATTGTTTCTTTTGTTTCAATTTCAGTGATTTCAAGCTCTGATTTTAATTATTTCCTGTCTTCTACCGCTTTTGGTGTTGGATTGTTCTTCTTTTTGTAGAGCTTTGAGATGTAATGTTAAGTCATTTATTTGTTGACTTTTTCTTCTTTTGAGGAATGAACTCAATGCAATGAACTTCCTCTTAGAACTGCCTTCATAGTGTCCCAGAGATTTTGATATGTTGTATCTGTGTTCTCATTCACCTCTAAGAATTTTTAAATCTCCTCTTTGATGTCATCTGCAACCCATTGTTCATTCAGTAGCATATTATTTAGTCTCCAGGTGTTGGAGTAGCTTTTATTTCTTATCTTATCATTGATTTCTAATTTTATCCCATCATGGTCTGATAGACAGCAGGGTAGTATCTCTATTTTTTAATATTTGCTAAGAGTTGTTTTGTGGCATAGTATATGGTCTATTTTAGAGAAGGATTCATGTGTTGCTGAGAGAAAAGTGTATTCACTCGTTGAAGGATGAAATATTCTAAATAAGTCAGTTAAATCTACGTTGCTTATTGTATTTTTGAGTTCTATGGTTATTTGTTCAGCTTTTCCCCTCCTTTTTTGGAGGATCTATCTAGTGGTGAAAGGGGTGTGTTAAGGTCTCTGAAAATTATTGTGTTGTGGTCAATTTGACTCTAGAGCTTGAGAAGAGTTTGTTTGTTGAACATGGATGCTCCATTGTTTGGGGCATATATATTTATAATTGTTAAGTCTTATTGGTGTATGGTTCCCTTGAGCAGTATGTAGTATCCTTCTTTATCATTTTTGATTGACTTTAGATTGAAGTCTACTTTATTTGATATGAGGATGGAAACCCCTTCTGTTTCCTCAGTTCATGTGCGTGGTAGGATTTCTCCCAACCTTTCACTTTCATCCTGTGGATGTATTTTCCTATGAGATGAGTCTCTTGGAGGCAGCATATTGTTAGGTCTGGTTTTTTTGATCCAATCTGCAAGTCTATGTCTTTTGATTGGTGTGAGTTATTATTGAGACATGTTTTGTATTCCCAGCCATTTTTGTTTATTTTTGGTATTTAACTTGACATGGTTTCTCCTCTGATTGGTTTTTTCCTTTACTGTAATACTTCTCTCTGCTGATTTTCATCATTGTTTTTCATTTTCTCTTCATGGAAGATTTTGTAGAAAATGTTCTGTAGTTCTGACTTTTTGGTTGTAAGTTCTTTTAACATTTTGTTTATCCTGGAAGGTTTTTATTTCGTCCTCAAATCTAAAGCTTAATTTTGCTGGATATAAGATTCTTGGTTGGGGGCTGGGATTGTGGCTCAGCGGTGGAGCGCTTGCCTAGCACGTGGGCAGCCCGGGTTCGATCCTCAGCACCACATACAAATAAAACGCATTGAATAAAACACATTGTGTACAACTAAAGCATATAAATAAAAATATTTAAAAAAAAAAGATTCTTGGTTGGCATCCCTTTTCTTTTAGAGCTTTGTATATGTTGTTCCATGATCTCCTAGCTTTGAGTGTCTGAATTGAAGACTCTGCTGTGATACGAATTGGTCTCCCCCTATATGTGATCTGATTCCTCTCTCTTGCGGCCTTTAAAATTCTATCCTTATTCTGTGTGCTAGGCATTTTCATTATAGTGTGTCTTGGTGTAGCTCTGTTGTAATTTTGTACATTTGGTGTCCTATAAGCCTCTTGTATTTTGTTTTCCAATTCTTTTTTCATGCTTGGGAAATTTTCTGATATTAACTTATTGAAGAGATTGTGTATTTTTTTTGGTTTGAAACTCTGTGCCTTCCTCTATCCCAATTACTCTTAGTTTTGGTCTTTTGCTGCTGTCCCATAATTCTTGGATGTTCTGTTCATGGTTTCTTACTATCTTCACTGTGTGGTCAACTTTATTTTCAAGAGTATATACTTTGTCTTCATTGTCTGAAGTTCTTTCTTCCAGTTGATCTAGTCTGTTGGTGATGCCTTGTATTGTATTTTTTATTTGGTTAATTGTTTCCTTCATTTTAAGGATTTCTGACTGTTTTTTCTATCAGAGTTTCTATCTCTTTTTTGAAGTAATCTTTTGCTACCTGTATTTGCTCTCTTTCATCTTTGTTGTAGTGGTCAATTTTTGCCTGTATTTGCTCATTTAGGTCATTCTTTAATTCACAGATCATTTTAATTATGAACCTTCTGAACTCCTTTTCTCACGTTTCATCAACTTCGCTGAACATGGGTTCTGTTATTGTAGTATCCTGGTTTGTTTGGGGCACTTCCTCCTTTGTTTTTTCATGTTGTCTATTTGCCTTTCTTTCTTACAGTGTAGATCTGAGATATTACAGTTTCTTCCCTCTATTCTTGTAATATCCGTGCAGGTTGTGTGTGCCTCCCCTTAATGTTGGGCTTTCAGAACCTGCCAGTGTCCCTTGAAGCAGGCTACCTGGGGCTGGGTCCCACGCAGGTTGGTGTGGGCGGAACTGGTTGAATCTGAGCTCCTGTGGTGGTCTGCTGGTTGGAAGAGGTGGTCCTCTATGTGGAGGTCAGTGAAGCTGTCCTAGGCCTGCCTGAGCTCTGTGGTTGTGGGTTGGGCTGACCTGGGCCCACCTGCGCTCCGGCGGAGGTTGGCAGAACTTCCCTGAGCCTGGCCACACTCAAGCAATATCAGCGGGACTGACCTGGGCTGGCCATGCTAGGGTGAAGGTCAGCAGGACTGACCTGGGCTGGCCATGCTAGGGTGAAGGTCAGCAGGACTGACCTGGGCTGGCCATGCTAGGGTGAAGGTCAGCAGGACTGACCTGGTCCTGGCTGCACTCCAGTGTAGGTCCTGGGGACTGTCCTTGGCCCACCTGCACTCAAGCAGAGTTGGGCGGGTCTGTCCTTGTGTCTCCTGCTCTGGCGCAGAGGTCAGCGGGACTGACTGGAGCCTGGTTGCACACAAGGGGAGGTCAGCGGGACTGACCTGAGCCTGGCCTTGCTAGGGTGGAGGTCAGCGGGACTGATCTGAGCCTGGCCATGCTAGGGTGGAGGTCAGCGGGACTGACCTGGGCTGGCCATGCTAGGGTGGAGGTCAGCGGGACTGACCTGGTCCTGGCCGCACTCCAGTGTAGGTCCCGGGGACTCTTGGAGCCTCTTTCTGAAGAGGGCACTATCAGGGGAGACTACCTGTGTCCCACACTCATTGGTTCTTTCTGTGTGTGGGTCCTTCTGTAGAGGAACAACCAGTCTGCTCTGCCCCCATATCACTCTTCCCCAGAGGAGGTCTTATGAGGTTGATGAGTCTGGGAGAAGGAGTTTGGACTGGAGCCACTCAGTTCCACCTTAGCTCAGCCTGCCTTGAATAGAGGAGGTTTTTCATTTGTTCTTAGTCATGAGGGGGCTGGGTCTCCAAGGTTTTCCAGCTGCACCTGTCAGTGATGAGTAGGCAGAACAGAGCCAAACCCTCCAACAGAGCTTTTCATCTGTGCCGAAGGTGCTATTTTAATCCTCATCCTCCACATTCCTGTGTCTGTCTCTCCAGTGGGGACCAAGGATGCCATTTATTAACCTCTCAAAAGCTAAGGGTGCACAGAACCTGCTCCTGGAAGGGGACGGGAGGAACTCTACTCATTCCTCCTGCCACGGAGAAGCAGTGAGTCTGACATCCTGGGAGGATGCGATTGGCCCATCAGCAAATACTTGAAAAACTCATCCATTTCATAAAACTAGGTTCCCCTGCCTCAACGTAAACTGATGTAAAAGAGCAGAAAGGAAGAAAGAGTAAAGCAAGAGAGAAGACATGTTTAGAAAGAGGGGAGCTGCATTGGTGAACTGGGGCAGTTTTATTGGAATAGCTGAGGGTGTGGTGCAGGTTTTACATTTTTCTTTAATGATTTTTCTTGTTTTCAGCTTCCAGTTTTATGTTTTCTCTCTCCTGTGAGCCCAGATGTTTCCAAAACATACTGGTCAGTTGCATAAACTTTCTTTAAAAGGGCTAACTGATGAATGTAATTTTCCATTCTGCTTTCCAGTGTGCTTGGTTCCCTCAAGGAAGCTGACAGACTGTGGGGCTGTCCAGCTGCAGGGAGTCCCTTATTCCTGGTGCTTAACGATGACTCACTCCTGGGTCAGGCTTCTGCTTCACAACATTTCCCTCAGGATGTTGAAAGCAAGAAATTATCTGCTGGTGACCCAGGATCCAGCCCCAGCTGTTAGGTGGAGAGCCCGCATTTCCGATTCAGTGGGAGGCTTTCTCGGTATTCATCCAACTCAGATGCTTTGAAGGAGGGATGAGAGGAAAGCTGCGAGTGAGAGATGCAAGAATGTGCAGACAAGGCCAGCACCGCAGAGGGGTTTGTTTATTACACTGGGAATATCTCACAGGCCGTGGGATGATGACTGCTCAAGATTTAGGAATGAGTTAGTTTTCTACGGTCCCCAGGTCAGACTGATCATAATCTAATAGACACAATAAGATGATTCCTAATCTTGGCTGCACATAATAGAAATCTCCACTTAGATGTCTAATAGGCAACTCAAGATTAAAACATTCAAAATAGAACTCTTGGCCTTACCCCTGCCTTCCATCATACTTGCTCTTTCCCAACCTTCCCTCCTTGTTGACGGAGACCACCATCAGCAATTTATGCAGCTTTGGTCTTATCCTCTGGAAACCCCTTGCCTGTGAACTACCAATTATCAGTCCTGTGATCTCCCCCTACCCCCAATGCTACCATTTCTCACTGTCTCCATGGCTTCTAACTATACTAGTGCCATGCCTACCTCCATCATCTGGACCATTGTGATGCCTTCCATCTCATCTTCCAGCTCCACTCTAGTCCTTTTAAAGATTAATCATATAAAAAATCTCTCCTCATTGCTAGGCTCATTCTCAGTGGCTTGATATCAGTCAGATAGAATGTAGACTCATGAATGTAGACTGGGATCTGCAAGGCCATAAATGCACCGGCCCTTGTCTACCTCTCTGACAATTGTTCTGCTACTTGCCCTACACCACAATCCTCCAGCCACATTGCTCTTTTCCCTCTTTTTCAAACCTCAAAACTCATCCCTAGCTCAGGTGTGATGCTCCCTCTATCTGGAAGTCTCTTTTCTAGATCTTTGCATGGCCATCTCCTTCACATCATTCTGGAATCACATCCTTAGAACAACCTTTCTTGATTAGTACCTTTCCACCCTGTTATGCTGTATTTCATTTCACCTGTTCTATATTCCTTATAACTTTATCAGCAATTGGTATTTGTTTCTGTGTTTACTCTATGCTTCCTTTTGCTAGAATGAAGGGCAAAGATTTTGCTTTACATTTTTACCACACAGTGCCTAGAACAGTGAGACTGGGTATAGTAGGTGCTCATTAAATTGTTATTGAATGGCAAGTGACTATCAGCTGCTGTCCAACAAGTATCAATTATGCTGACTAAGATGTGCTTCTGGTTTGTTTTTTTCAGATATTAGCCAAGCATTTGGGGATCTAGTGCCACCTAGTGGTCTCTCCAGCTCATGGGTTTCCTGTATGATCAAGATGTTTAGATTCACCATGAGGATCAGTGTCAATTTGGAGGCAAAGGGTCCTTTTCTGTTCCTTAAAATTATAACAGTCTCCCCAACAGTTCATAACACCCAATTATTGACAGAAGTATATTCCTCCACTAGATTGATGTCACTTTTTACAGACTGGCCACGGTCTCATCTTTGATTATACCCTCTGTACCCCTGCCTCCATCTTTAGCCCCCCTGGACTTCCCTGAATGCACTGTGCCTTTGAACTTGCCTTCTTTCACATTGTTTCCCAGGCTACCAGCATCCATTCCCCGTTTCTCCAATTCATGAAACTGTATTCATCTTTTCAGAACTAATTCAGAAGCCACCTTTATCTGGCTGAAGAAGAAAGAAAGGTGCAAGTTGGTTAGTGTTGGCCCAAGGTCACATAGCTGGTGGATGGTAAGGCCCAGATTTTGCACCATTCTGAGACCAAAGCCAATGTTCTTAGCCACCACAATACTCTGCCTCTATGTAGGAGCCTATACTCTAACCCCCAGGACAATGATGTGCCTACAGTATTTCCAGGCTTAGATTCTGTTTTCTGTAAAATGAAGAAGTTGGGCTCTACAGTTCCTACCAACTTAACAATTGTGTGATCATTCAAAAAATCCCAGGAAACAAGTTACTGGGAGTGGTAGAATTGTAAGACCTTAATACCCAAAAAAGTCTTCCTTGTGATGAATGAACATCCACCTCTTAAAGCTTCTACCCTTTTCTCCTTGTTTGGTGCCTCCAAAGCAACAGAAAATATTCTACTCCTTCCACAGGCTGGCTTTTTTATAGACAACAGCCTTTCTTCTTCTGATATTATCTTTAAGCACTTTGCTGCATTGGGTGTCCTCTGGGCAAACTTCATGTTGTCAAAGGAATCTATCTTAAAAAGCATGAACTGGAAGTTCTGCAGAAACTGGGTAGGTTATTGTTGGTTAATGTAAAACAGTTTTTTTTTTTTCAGAGTAGCAGACTCTGCTCTCACTCCCTTTAGGGTGCCTTTGCTTATGTGGGGCCCTGTGAAGGGAAGTGAAGGCGACTAGTGACCGTGGAGGTCTGGCAAGCACGTGAGTGAACTCCAGGCGGGCTGGCCCGTGGCAGCTGTGCCACGTCTCAGGTGCTTGCAAGAGCTCTGCCCCCCAGAGAGCAAACCTGCTGCAGTGGACTGAATGTCCATGTACCACTTCCTACCCTTCAATAGGATGGTATTAGGAAGTGGGGTGTTATGGTTTGGATGTGAGGTGTCCCCTAAAAGCTCATGTGTGAGACAATGCAAGGAGATTCAGAGGAGAAATGGTTGGGTTGTGAGAGTCTTAACCCAATCAGTGAATTAATCCTGATAGGGATTACTTACGTGGTAACTGAAGTGGTAGGGTGTAGCTGGAAGCGGTGGGACATTGTGGGCATGGCTTTGGGGTGTATATTTGCATGTGGCAAGTGGAGTCTCTCTGCTTCCTGATCACCATGTGAGCTGCTTCCCTCTGCCACACTCTTCCTCCATGATGTGCTGCCTCCCCTCAGGCCTCAAGGAATGGAGTCTGCTGTTTACGGATTGAGACCTCTGAAACTGAGCCCCTAAATAAACATTTCCTCCTCTACAATCATTCTGTGTCCTTTAGTCACAGCAGCAAAAAAACTGACTG
Source organism: Tamias sibiricus (assembly GCA_025594165.1). NCBI lineage: Eukaryota > Metazoa > Chordata > Mammalia > Rodentia > Sciuridae > Tamias > Tamias sibiricus. The sequence goes on from CM046658.1 coordinate 208,830,682, forward strand.
AAACATGGGACCTTTGGGGAGTAATTTGGTCATGAGGGCAAAGCCCCCATGAGTGGCATTTAGTGACCTTATAAAACAGATCCCAGGGAGCTGTCTTTACACTATGTAAAGACACAATAAGAGGGGAGTCTGCAAGTACCCTCACCAGAACCTGATGATGTTGGCACCCTGACCTCAGGCTTCTAGCCTCCAGAACTGTGAGAAATAAATTCCTTTTTGTTGTTTATAAGCCCCCAAGCTATGGTGCTTTGTTATAGAAACCCCAAATGGACCAAGGTGCCCACCTCCTTCCTAACTCTTCCATTTCTATCACTGGCTCGGGTCTGTTCTCAGGTCCACTATCATCACTTACTCAGCTGAGTCCTAGTTATCTCCTAGAACATCTCTCAGGAAGGTGTTTACCTTCTCTTCCCGCTGCCACCTCTCCTACCCGGACCTTGACACCCAGGTGCCTGGATTCCCACTGTAGGCTCCAGCCTCTCCTACTCCGTCGACTGTTGTCCAAGTAACTCTCCTACAACACAGCCTCCCCATGCGGCTCCCAATCACCTGCCACGTCCTTCGCCTGTCAACCTATGGCCAGGGCCTGTTCCTAGTGGACCCACCTTGAGCTCCACACTTGCAGATTTCATTCCAGTCTCTATCATGGTGAGAATGATGCTTCTTTGCTTATATCTGGATAACTGGGCACAGTGTATTTACCCAAATAATGCTTGTTAATCAATTGATACAAATGGAGTCCTTCTGGGAAGAGTAACATCCATCTGTTTCCTGACAGTGGGGGAAGGACTTATAATATGATGTTTTCAAAGAAGTCAGAAGGACCACGTTTGGCTGGACTACTCTGGTTTTGGACACAATTCCCTTGCTCATTAAATATTCCGACATGTTTGAGCCTCTAATTAAAAAAAAAATAAAACCTTCCTTCAAATTAATTCCAATCTCAAAGAAGTTCATCCAATTTTATCAACTCAGAGGAAGATATTAAGGATCCTAATGTCTTTCAGATGCCAATTCCAGATGGTGAGAATGAAAGATTATTGAAAGTAGAAAAGCCTGATAATTAAATGGACAAGTGGATGACATGGTGGCTTTGGGTTTCTGTATGAGACCCATATGGAGGATAAGGATCAACACCAGCTGTGTAGTAGGGTGTGGCATCCACAGAAATGACACCTAAAGCTTCTACTTATTTGCAAGTCAATTCTGTGAGAAAAATGTTAGCTTCACTTCTCTTTCCAATAGCAGATGTATTTTTAAAATGACTTCGGTTGGGACCAGTTCCTTATTTCCTCACTGAGAATCTTACTTCCTCAATGATATCCCATGAGTCCCAGGACCATCAGAGATCAGGACTTCCAAAAGCACACTCCCTGTGATACTTTCTGCCATTGCAAGCCATTGCCCAAGGGCCCTTTCTCTGTGGCCCAGCTCAGAGGGGTGTGAAGGCTTATAGCTGGGGACAAGGGGCAACTCAGTCCACAAAGTCATGGATTTGAGGGAAGTAAGAGTGTTGGTGTGTTCTCCGTGCACAAGTCAGCACTGTCTCCTCCCTTTTCCTTCTATGTATGACACACATTCCCATCTCTTGTGAAAACTTCAGCAAGCTCTTACAGGAAGGGTGAAGATTAGCATTGATGGATGACATATAGAAGTGGCTACAGGAAGCACATGGCATCTAATCTGGATGGTCCTTGGGTTTGAACAAAGCATAATTGTTAAGATTTTTAATTACTAAAGCAAATTCTTAAATATTAATGTTGAATAAGTGGGATGATAGCATCATGGAAGAGCTATTGCAGTGTGTGATTTCAGTAATTTCTTGATTCATTTGATAAGCACTTATTAAGATTTATATGTTCCAGGTATGTTGTTTAGTGCTAGAAATATAGCTAGCAAATGGGGAGAGTTCAGTAATTATTGAATTGCACACACACATCATTCATATTCATATAATTTCCTTTTGACACCTGGGGAGTATTGGCCCGAAGCTCTAGTTGCAGTTGCTTGTTTTTGCTTCGGCTACCTGATTTCCTTATTTATTTTTTCCCCCTGATTTAATTTGGTGTTGCCGCTATGTACGAGAAGCTTTGATGTTGGAAGAGAGGTGGAAAGAGAAATGTGTATTTGGTGTAAGACATTTGTGTGCACATCTGAGCTGTTGATTTAATGAGATGACATCCAGGTCTGCAAATTGAATGAGAAGGGAGACAGAAGGGATTTACAAACTGGCTGGATAATTACAGATTTGTTTAACTGTCACTGGGATTCCATTTCATGATTTTTTTTTTTATAATTAAAATTATTTCACCACTGGGTTAAAAGCTCACATCCTAGATGTCACCCAGAAGCATATTTTTGTGATTGAGTTGTTCTGAAAATTCTTTAAAACACAAGCTTTACCAAAGAAATAATAAAATACAGGCATAATAAATACAGAGGGACAAACTCAAGGTGGTTGATTAACAAGTAAAGATTACTGAAGTGTGCAGTGAAATGTTGGGTAATCCAGTGGAGAAGGTTTATTGGTGGAAATTTCAAAACACAAAGTATTTTAAAATAAATAAAGCCCAACTTTGATTAATGTGTGCACTTTTGGTAACAGAATACATAATATTGAAAAAATATTGGAGTCCCTTTTGAAATATAATGGTTTTAGCACAGATTTTTCATTTCATATTAGTGTTTACCCTCCATCATAGAAAACTCCCAGATGTTTTTTTCCATTAGGCTGTGTATTTAACTAGAAGCCATAATTATAGAACACTTTGCAATGCACAACAAGCCATTTCTCATATATGACCCCTGTACTAATATTAATAACAATCATTCATTAAGAGTTTATCTTGTGCCCAGCCTTGTGTTAAGCATGTCACAAATTCATTTAATCCTCAGGAAAACCATATGGGTATTATTATGTCCATTTTACAAATTAGGAGGTTAGTACCAAGTGAAATTAATAAGTACCTTGCCTCTGGTTATGGAGAGTCGTACCTGGAATCCTGGTCCATTCTATTCTGTTGGATTTCCAAGGTTGTGCACCTAACTGCTGTACCTAGCCTGGGTACTGAGTGGGAGTTGTCTGCTCAGCTTTGCCCTGCATGTTAACAGGATATGGTGTGGGTGGGAAGAACCCCTGGCCACTCTGTTCTTACTGGGAACCAGCACATCAGTTTCATGCTCTGTAAAGTAGAATTATAATTCCTATTGCTTTCAGGGTTGTTGTGAGTCTCACATGAGGCAATGCATCAGCAAACTTGTGAATTGTAAAGAGTCATATAAATATAATTATCAATTGTATAAATTTTATTATGAGAATTAATTTAATCCATTGATCCTCACAGATTCTTAGGATATAGTTATTATTCCTATTTTCTAAGGAGCCAGAGTGTTCAGCAAACTTATAAAGTTTAAAAACTAGGAATGTATTTAGGGGTAAAAACCTTGTGTCCATCCTTCTTCACTTTATCTGCAGCTTAAACAGGAAGGCTTATGCCTCCCTGGAGATGCAAGGTTTTGTTTAATTGAAAAGCTACTTGGCATCCAGAAAGCATTATTTCCTTTGCCAAAAACATGTAAAAGCTCTAGTCATTGGAACAACTTTGAGTGTCCACCATTACACAACACATCCTTTTTCTTTTCTCCTCTCCTCTCCATAGTATTGGGGATTGAATTCAGGGACACGCAACTACTGAGTTACATCCTCAGCCCTATTTTGTATTTTATTTAGAGACACAGTCTCATTGAGTTTCTTAGCACCTTGCTTTTGCTGAGGCTGGCTTTGAACTCATGATCCTCCTGCCTCAGCCTCCCAAGCCTCTGGCATTACAGGCATGCACCACCGTGCCCGGTCCCATAAGCTCTCTTTTTTAAAAATTTAAAAATATCTTTTAATTTGTTATACATCACAGTAGAATGCATTTATGTACTGTGATATATCATACATAGATGGGATATAATTTCTCATTATTCTAAGTGTGCATGTTGCAGAATCATATTGGTCATGTACTCACATATATACATACAGTACTAATGTCTGTTTCATTCCACTATCTTTCCCATCCCCACATCCCCTCCATCTCTTCCCTCCCCTCCCATGACTTCCCTCTGCCTAATCTAAGGTAACACTATTCTTCCCTAGGGCCCCCTTATTGTGAATTAGCATCTGCGTATTAGAGAAAACATTTGGCCTTTGGTTTTGTGGGATTGGCTTATTTCACTTAGTATGATATTCTCCAACTCCAAACATTTACTGGCAAATGCCATAATTTCACTCTTCTTTAAAGCTGAGTAATATTCCATTGAGTATATATAACACATTTTCTTTATCCATTCATCTACTGAGGGATGCCTAGGGTGGTTCCATAGTCTAGCTATTGTGAATTGAGCTGCTGTAAACATTGATGTGGCTGCATCACTATAGTATGCTGATTTTAAGTCCTTTGGGTATAAACTAAGGAATGGGATAAAGTTGGGACATTTTTTCCCCTAAAATGTATTTTTATTTATTTTGAAATGTCAAATGACTCAGTTATTGAAGCTGGAGGAGAGCCATTTAGGATAGTGGATGCCATACTGATAGATAAATAATAGTTGAAACACCTAGAACAATTTCTCTTAGCATGTGGAGACTTAAGAAGAACCTTCACTCCCAGAGTCTGAGTGAGCTGCTAAGGCTTTCATGGCTCAGATGCAAGAGATCAGGTATGAAGTCCATATTCTTGTAACAAACCCACTAAATGGAAGAACCATCTGTAGAAGCTTCTGGAAATGCATGTCAATTCAGTAAGTATTTGCTGAGGGCCATTCACATGGAAAACATTATGTAAGGAACTTGAAGGATGCAAAGGTGAGTAGGATCTTGTTTCTTTGCAAGATGTTTTATACTGTTAGGGAGGAAAAGACTGGAATATAAGATAAAATAAGGAAGAATAGGATACATGTGATTAAGTGGGGCAGGGGAAAAGACCCCATTCTACTTGGGAGATGAAAGAGACCTCATGAAGAAGTTGGGACACTGGGAAAAAAAGAGTGGTCTAGCTTGACTAAAGTGCTGGGTTACTGTAGGGAAGGGGTGGAAAATGAGGTGGAAAGGCAAGGAGTTCAGGTGATGTTTCAGACAGCATTCAATATCAGGCCCATAAGGAAGACTGAAAGAGGAGTTGGTCCCTAGAATCACCTCATGTTCCACATCTACTTCAGGTTCTTACGTAGGTAAAGGGGAGAAAGGAAACTCTCATTCCTGCCTTTGAAGGTTCCAGTCTTTAAATCTGCTGAAACAAACTGGCAATAGGCAGGTTAGCAGGAGAAAAAGCATACACATTTAATTTGTGCATGTGCATATGAACCATGTGAAAAATGAAACTCAAAGAAGGGCCAGATGGTTGGGGCTTAAATGCCCTCTTGGTAGAGGAGAGTGGAGAAGTGGTTGTAGGCAATTTTAGAGGAGGAGTAAACGATTTTTAGGGAGAAATGATTGGGTTCAAAGAACAGACTAGTTTGTAAATGATTTTCATGAGAAGTGGAAGAAAAGCAAGAGTTTGTGACAAAGTCTGTCTAGGTGTGATGACATTCCTCAGTTTTCTTTCTTGTGATATAAAGTTAATCTTCCCTGGTTAATGAGATTTCAGGGACGGGGTTCAAGACAATTGATTTTCTTTTGGAAGACCTTCCTTCAGTCAGATTGGGGAACTGGGGAACATCAGAGAGAGGGAGGGAGGGAGGAGAGGAGAGAGAGAGAGAGAGAGAGAGAGAGATCCTCCTGTGCTTGTTGGGCGGGGGGAATGAAGTTTAGAGAGACCTTGATTCTGAGACAGTTTCTAAGGACTTCCAATTTTCTTCAATTCAGAGTGCTCAGCACACCAAAGCATTGCTCTTTGGAATATTGCTTCCTGAGCCCCAGCAAAGGGTTAAAATAAGCCCACAACTTTTGCAGGGATTCCTTCTGCAAAGTGAGTGTAATCTCAACTGACCTTCTTTGTTGTTTTTTCCCCTTCCATTTATTATATTTGCCCTTTCTTAGCACTAAGCATGAGAGCTGTGTGTGTGTGATAAGGCATTCCTTGCTCAACCCACTTGAAATCTCTTAATATTGACTGCACAAATCTGTGGTGACTGGAATGGATCAGTCAAAATCACTTACTTCAAAAGCCAGGTAGGAGTTTCCTTATAGATTCTCAACCCTGGCTGCACATTAGAATCATTTGGGGGAAGTGTTAAAAATTCTGATTCTTTGCCCCCACATAAGAATACCTGAACTAGAATCCCTGAGGTTGGAATTAGACATTGGTATTTTAGAATGTTCCTCTGGCAATTCTAATGGATAATGAATGTTAGGAACCACAGCTTAGATAACTTCTCTTAAGAGACACAAAAATTCAATAGGTAAGGAGTTTTTATTTTTAATATCTTTTCCTCAGTTCAAGGTAAAATTCAAAGTGTGATTTCTCAGTCTTAAGTTCTCATCCTAGAGTTATCTAGAATAACAGCCAGTAGCCTTGCTACAGGGAATGGTGGAGGTAGCACGTTTGTCTAACCTAGGGATCCAGGCAGGCTAATTTTTGACAGATTGACTACTGCTTTTTGTTCCTAAACATTGTCTTACCAGACATTGACTTCAGAATCTATAATGTAACCAGTACTTCCTTATACCAACATATAAAGTTGATCATGCAAGTAGGGTTGTTGAGCTCTGCTACTTGAAACAGATTTTTCTGTTACTTAGTGTAACATGGCTCCCTTTAAACTAAAATTCTTAGGTTGTTTTTTTTTTCCTCCAACTTCCTGTTAAAAGTTATACTTTTTTCCTCTCTATAATTCCTCACACAGGGAATTGAAACCCGGAAGCTACCCCTTGGCTCGGGTAAGATACCAAAGGAACAGGAATTGTGACATTTTCTCTGGTTAGCTAAATCTAGCATATATTTATCTCCTGGCTTTTGTTTCTGTAAATTCCAACTATTTCTGTATGGCCAGCAGAGAGAAAGACTAACTGCTTCTCCCCAATTCTGGCCAAACCACATTAAATTCATTTTTCCTTTTTACATCATTTGCTTATATGTGGGCGGCTGCTGAATCCAGCCAGCCAGGATCCAAGCAGATTCTCCGGCTTAGCTGCCAGTAACATTAGCACTTCTCAACATAATGCCAGACGTCTCCCGTAGGGCCCCTCTGGTTCAAGCTTTCCAAAATAAAAAGTCTGGCTTCGGAGAGCTTGATGTTTTTTACCTTGAATTATCTTGATAATTCCTTTCAAGCATTTCATTCTGTCTACAGATTTTCCTTGGACTGAGAAATACAGATCCAAAATACAGAACATAATCTATGTACATATTGCTCCCTGAAGCTATAAAATGAAGGGAATACTCTTTACAAACACCAGTAAAGAATGGGAAGAATCTGGTCCAAAGTTACAAATTGGTTTGGCTTCACAGTTGTCATATGGGAAATTACCTTGATGTAATGGTAGTCTGAATGTACATTATCAGGAGAGCTATCCTGGAATAAAGACTACATTTCCCAGACTCACTTGCAACCAGGTGTGGCCATATCATTAAGTACTGGCCAATGGGATAGAAATAGAAGTGATGTGTCATTTTTTGATCTTAAACCTCAAAAGGAAAGTATCCTCTTTCTTTTCCCCATTTTTCTGACTGGAATGAGGATTTAATAAAAATTCATCTGGGGCCATGTGTTTGACAGTAACTTTCATATGACAAATATATTCCTATCTTGTTTAAACCAGTATTATTTTGGGTTTCTCTCATACAACTGAACTCATACACTGACTCACACCTAGTCCCTCAGTCTTAAATACCATGACAAAAATGTTTGGTAGGTACTTGGCTCCAGGAAGGGGAGTTAGAAAGAAAACTTGACTTGCAAGGTAATGATTTCATCACCCCAACATTTTTGTTATAAGTAGTCTGATTTAGCCTGGAGGAGTAGTTCAGAGGTAGTGTGTGTACTTAGCTAAACATCTTTGAGGTCCTAGTTTTGTATCCATCTACAGCACAAAAAGAAAAAAAAAGTATTGTTATTTGAGTAGGTTGTTGGCCAAGTAGCAATGACTACAAGAAACCCAAACCCAAACCTTCCAGAGTGGTCGTAGGTACAGGAGGTCAGCCTTGGGTGTGTTGAAAACTTCAGCTAAGTAGGAGAGATCACACCTGAGAAATAAACTCTGTTTCACTCAGAAGAATGAAATGATAGCCACACTGTCAGGATTCTAAAAAGAAGATGTCCCTGTGCTTCATGCACAATGCATTGGTTATTATCATTTATTTAAGATAAGATATTACTTGTGTCTACATATTCTAAGTTTCTCCCAGAAAGAAAGGTTAGATTTTAAAGTTATGTATATCAGTTGCTTTGCTAAAATCATAAATTCAAAGGAAAGAGAGAAATGTGAATGGCATTAAAATTTAGGGAGCACTTCTGGTTGGGACAGCAAGTTCCACCCATTCCTTGTTGGTTTGGTCACCGTTTGTCTCTGTGAGCTCCCCAAGCAATGATCCTTCTGGATGTGTGGGGAGAGGACCAGCTTTACTCTATATTTCATAAGTTTCACTTTATTTTTTTCTAATCCCCTGAGAAGACAGTCTAGAATATAGTATATTTAGGAAAGAAAGTAATGAGCTGTCAGGAAGGGCAGATTAGAAGCAATTCAATGGCTAGTCGGTATCTTCAGCCATGTTCTTGTCAAATAGGCAAACTTTCCTGCCTTTCAGTTTTTCTTAAGTATTCATGTATTACCCTCAGGGCAATGCATTCTCTCAAGTTACTTGGGGCATCTAATCCATTCACACTGGTTGATGACACACTTGATATATGTATGTATTTTTCCCTATGGCTCCGGCCTGTCTTGCTTCAATCCTAGTGCAGATTCAAACATTTTAAGAGCACAAGGCTTAACAAAATAAGATGCTGAGTTACACAAAATATGGTTAATTCCACATAGAACTATATTTGGTGATGTAATATGGAGTTTAAAAATACTATTTTAGCAGAAAAATATAAATGTCCTTATAAATGTCACATCTTTCTCAAGTGCTTTGGTTGACTCGTTGTTCAATGAAAAGCCTTAATTATATTTCTGTTACTCATTAGCAACTGCAGTGCAGGCTGAGTGGGGATCTTAGTCTCAGAGCTTTCTGAGTGCTGATTTGATGACATGGCTCATAGCTACTGGGAGATAAACATGTACCGCAAGAAGATGGGATGATAGATTGGCTTATTTATTTGGCACTATATCAATCTTTAGGGAAGGATGTGAATTTTTTAGAAAAAATTGCTGAGGATTTGGCAAGTCATCTTCGTGGGCTTCCAATGCCAGCCTCTCCTCCAAAATGCTCCCCTCCATTCAGAAAGTTTTGTTTTGGTGCTTTCCTCTGCATCCTCTAAGGAAAGAGTGGGATGCAGGTTCTGAGAGAAAAATGGGGACCAGTGGGCTTTTAAAGAAAGAAGGATAAGGTCTGGGGGCCAAAGGAAGAATGAATCAAGAGAAAAGGCTGCTTACCCTATGGGTATACAAGATGTTGGTGGGGGGTGAGAGATATGTAGTCAACAGCCAGGCACAAAACCCTACGATAATTGTGGACATCAGGGTCTACCAGGGATAGGCCCTAAGGGGCAGAGGCAAAAAGCTGAGTTTTGTCCACTTAGCTAATTCAGTCCTCCCTGGGATAGTCTGCTTAGAGTAGATAGGGAGAAGCAGTTCAAAAGGCTAACATTGATTGAATTTATACTAATTGCCCTAAAGGCTACATATACCTTGCCTCATTTAATCCTCACAAATTAGTTTTCAAGGTAGTTCTTACTATCTCTACTTTTGTAAGAGAAATTGGGAAGTTAAGTACCTTGACTGAAGTTAGACAGTGATGAGATGTAGATTAATTAGTGCATCCATTCATTCATTTGTCCTATATCTGGGGTCTATAACTTCTATGTGCACAGGAACATGTAGGCTCTATTTTCCATAGCTCAGGACCTCTCACTGATGATCTGTGGCTCAGAGTGGCAACTGAGTTGCAAAAGTAGAAATGTGGATGTTCTCTACCTCTAGGCAGCTCAGCAGGCCCTGGGCCCCTAGCCTCCTGGTTTGCTTTCCTCCATGTTCCATGCAAGTATTACCATTTTCTATCTGTGAAAAAGATTTAGAAGTGCTACTGTAAAATGATATTTTTTGGCAGGGGGCTACTGGGAATTGAGCCTGGGAGTATTTTATCAATGAGCTATATATATCCCCTGTCCTTTTTATTTTTTATTATGAGATAGGGTCTTTCTAAGTCTTGCTGAGGCTGGCCTTGAAGTTGTGTTCCTCCTGCCTCAGCCTCCCAAGTAGCTGGGATTATAGTGTGCTACCTTGCCTGGCCTGATCCTGCTCTTGGGATCCTCCTTGATTGGTAAAAGTAGTGTGGGTAGAGTGGATGATGATATCTGTCTCAGTTTGTTTTAGTTTTTGAACAGATGTGAATTTTATTTTAAAATATTAGTAATACATATTAATGGGGTTCAGTGTGATATTTCCATATATCACACAGCACGCACTGATAAAATCCAACTACCCTATCCCATGCCCACACCTTAACCTCCATGTACCCTTCCCAATTTCTGGTAACCACAATTGTAATTTAGGGTCAACTAATTTTTAGCTTCTATATATGAGAGGGAACATGTAGCACTTGTCTATGTTTGGCTAATCACTTAGCATTCTTTCCAGTATAAATAGCCTCTTTCAAAAAAAAAAAAACAAAATAAAATAAATTGCCTCTTTCAAGTTAGCTCATTGCCTTCCACATGAATTCTTGGATTTTGAAAATTTCTTGTTCCCCTTCTTCACTCCAGGTTGTCTCCCAGCATGTAGACATGTGGTCTTTTGGCTTATGTTTCCTGGATCCTTGCTGACTATGGTTGAATAGTCTCCATCTTCTTGTCTCTGTGGATCAGTATCACATCATGCATCAGCCATGGAAACTCATCAGTGCCAGCTCAGCATGTCTAGCTACATTCCTTCCCAGAGTTCTCTGAGGCTCTGCTAATGGAAGCCCCTGCCTTGGGCCCTATTCTTTGGAGGGCATCCTTCTAGTGCTTCTCTGGCTTCACCTTTTACCAACAAGCGAGGAGTTCATGGCAGGAAAGAGATGCCAAAAGGATGTGCTCTTTCTCTAGATCATACTTTGTGTGCCTAGGTGATATACCCATAGCCCAGTTGTGCCAGGGCAGTGGGAAGGTTGCTGAAAGGCCAAAGAGTGATGGTGTGCAAGACATATGATTTATTGGGGAAAGCCTACAAGAAATCAGGGACTGCTCCGAGAAGAGTTCAGTGGTGACAGGTTGAACCAGCAGCACCTCCATCCCTCTGGTACCTAACCAAGCAGCACTTCCAGCCCTCCCACTGCTGACTCAGCAAAGAGTGCCTCCACAGAGTGCCTCCATTCCTCACGGCACTTTGTCCAGTGGCATCCGGCTGGATGAGTGACTCGCATCCTCTCCACAGTGCCCTTGGTTCTGTCCCAGTCCCCACCTGAGAGAGGGGTTTTATATGTTGGACTATAGAAGCAGTGACATCATCAGCATTAGCTTGCTTAATTGGCTTGCATGATCAGCATCCCATGGAGCAACTGTCCTGGGGTACCTGCAAGAAAATAGCTTCCTACAGATAACACTAACTTGCTCTTATTCCCAGTGTGTGAGAGAAAGCCAGTGTCCTTCAGGATATGTATCTGGATACTCTGGCTTGCTCTTTTTAAAAAAATATTTTATTTATTTTTAATTCTAATTTGTTATATATGACATCAGAATGCATTACATTTCATATTACAAATACAGAACACAACTTTTCATATCTCTGGTTGTACACAAAGTATAGTCACACCATTCGTGTCTTCATACATGTACTTAGGGTAATGGTTTCTAACTCATTCCACAGTGTTTTCTGCCTCCATTCCCCTCCCTTCCCCTCCCACTCCTTTGCCCTATCTAGAGTTCATCTAATCCTCCCATGCTCCCCACCCAACCCCATTATGAATCAGTTTTCTTATATCAGAGAAAACATTCAGCATTTGGCTAACTTCACTTAGCATTATATTCTCTAACTTTGTCCATTTACCTGCAAATGCCATGATTTTATTCTCTTTTATTGCTGAGTAATATTCCACTGTGTATATATACCCCATTTTCTTTATCCATTCATCTACTGAAGGGCATCTAGGTTGGTTCCACAGTTAAGCTATTGTGAACTGTGCTGCTATAGACATTGATGTGGCTGTGTCCCTGTAGTATGCTGTTTTTAAGTCCTTTGGGTATAGACCAAGGAGTGGGATAGCTGGGTCAAATGGTGGTTCTAATCCCAGTTTTCAAAGGAATCTCCATACTGCTTTCCATATTGGCTGTACCAATTTGCAGTCCCACCAGCAATGTGTGAGTGTGCCTTTTTCAGACTTGCTCTTATTGTTCCCTTAACTTGGCTAGGTTTTTGTGAACAAAAAAGAGCATTCAGGGACACGGTGTTTTGCTGTTCCCTGCCTTTTAAAGGAGGATACACCAGAACTTTGAAATTCCTGGCAAACAACCTGAGTCTGCTCCTAGAGCCTTGTGTGTTTTCTTCCAGACCATGAGTGTGTATGTACCTGGCCCAAGGAGACTCAAAGGGAAACATTTTTGGAGGGTCTGTGGACATGTAGGCAGCCCTCATTGTGGTGCAGAATGGAGACAGGAGTGGGAAGAACATGAGTTAGGCCAACAGCCTCCAGGTGACCTCTTCCCCAGGTGCCACAGCTGCTTTTCTCCCTGCCAAGATGCACCTCTGGCACTCTGCCAAATTGGATGGGCTGATGTGCTGGGCATGGGGCTTCCTGGAAAACTTGCTGTGTCCCCTCCCCTATATTCAGGAAAGCTACCTTCTCATGCTGATGCTCACTTGTTTCTTTCCATATGTGTCTTGATATTGCTACTGCCCTCAACTTGCTCTTCTACTTGCCCTGGAGCTTTTGCTCTGGTTCTGGGTGTGGTGATGGAAGAGGTTGGGGGGAGGAGGGTGGCACCAGGATGTGTCTAACTTCTTGTTCCTCCAAAACCTCTTCACCATTTCTCAGAGTGATTTATTTTTCCTGTGGCTCCACAGACAGATATCAAAATTTTATTGATTTATTTTATTGATTTATTTGTATGCAGTGCTGAAAATTGAATCCAGTGCCTCAAACATGCAAGGCAAGCACTCTACCACTGAGCCACAACCCCAGTCCCTCAAAATGTTGTTTTACGTATGTAAAGGATGTTGTGTAGAATCTTGCTTTCTCTACAATCTGGCATCAAGTCATGCCACTCCAGCAACTTAGCATTGCCACAATATCCAAATGCATGACCATTAGACTCATGTCATTGAGCAAGGTATAGACTTGTTTGTCCACAAATTTATATGTTGATGGACATTAGGACCACACACGAATCTGGAAGAACAGAAACAACAACAAAACCACTGTTCTGTCCCCATAGACAGTTTGAGAAGCACTGAACTAGATGGCCCATAGCTTGATGTCAAAAAGCTTAAACCAGAGACCATATTAAAAGATGAAGTAGGCCCAAACCTCCATCATATTGGATTAGGCTCCTACTTCCTTAATAAGACTCCTATTGCATAAAAACTAAAATCTAGAATTAATAAATGGGATGGTTTCAAACTAAAAATCTTCTTCTCAGCAAAAGAAACCATCAGTGAAGTGAATAGAGAACCTACTAATTGGGAACAAATCGTTACTATGCGCATGGTCAGATAGAGCATTAATCTCTAGAATATATAAAGAACTTAAAAATCTTAACACCAAAAAAACCAAATAACCCAATCACTAAATTGGCCAAGGAACTGAGCAGACACTTCTCAGAAGAACATGTACAATCAATCAACAAATATATGAAAAAATGTTCAACATATATGGCAATTAGAGAAATGCAAATCAAAACCACTCTAAGATTTCATCTCACACTAGTCAGAATGGCAGCTATTAAGAACACAAGCAACAATAGATGTTGGAGAGGATGTGGGGAAAAAGGCACACTCAAACATTGCTGGTGGGACTGCAAAATGGTGCAGCCATTATGGAAAGCAGTATGGAGATTCCTTGGAAAACTGGGAATGGAACCACCTTTTGACCCAGCCATTTCACTCCTGGGTCTATTCCCAAAGGACTTAAAAGCTGCACATTACAGCAACACAGCCACATTAATGTTTATAGCAGCACAATTCACAATGCCTAGGTTGTGGAACCAAACTAGATGCCCCTCAGTGGATGAATGGATAAAAAAAATGTGTATATATACACAATGGAATATTACTCAGCAATAAAAGAGAATAAAATAATGGCATTTTCAGGTAAATGGATGAAGTTGGAGAATATAATGCTAAGTGAAGTTAGTCAATCTCAAAAATCCAAATGCCGAATGTTTTCTCTGATATAAGGAGGCTGATTCACAGTGGCTTGGGTTGGGGAGCATAGGGGGTATTAGAGGAACACTAAAAAGGTCAATGGGGAGGGAGGGCAAGGGAGGAATCAAGGGGGTATAAAGGAAGGAAAAAAGAAAGATGGTAGAATGAGATGGATATCATTACCCTAAATGCATGTTTGCAGACATGAATGGTATGAATATACTTTGTTATTTTTTTAATTTTTATTTATAGTAGTATGTATTACAGTTCATACTATACATATATAGCATTTTTTTACATAAAACAGTTTATATACAAAGTATATTCACAGCATTCAAGTCTTCAATCATGCATTTAGAATAATGATATCCTTCTTATTCAACCACTTTTTTCCCCCTTCCCGCCTTGCTCCCTCCCTTCCCCTCCCTTCCCTTTGACCATTATAATGTTCCTCTAATCCTCCTATGTACCCCAACCCATCAATACTGTGAACTGGCTTCCTTATGTCAGAGGAAACATTTGGTATTTGGATTTTTGAGATTGACTGATTTCACTTAGCATTATATTCTCCAACTTAATCCATTTACCAGCGAATGTCATTATTTTATTCTCTTTTATTGCTGAGTAAAATTCCATTGTGTATATATACCACATTTTCTTTATCCATTCATCTACTGAGGGACATCTAGGTTAGTTCCACAACCTAGCTATTGTGAATTGTGCTGCTATAAACATTGAGGTAGCTGTGTCACTGTAATTAATCTGCTGTTTTTTAAGTCCTTTGGGAATAGACCCAGGAGTGGGATGGCTGGGTCATAGGGTGGTTCCATTCCCATTTTACCAAGAAATCTCCAAACTGCTTTCCATAATGGTTGTACCATTTTGCAGTCCCACCAGCAATGTATGAATGTGCCTTTTTCCCCACATCCTCTCCAACATTTATTGTTGTTTGTGTTCTTGATAGCTGCCATTCTGACTGGAGTGAAATGAAATCTTAGAGTAGTTTTGATTTGCATTTCTCTAATTGCCAGCGATGTTGAGCATTTTTTCATGTATTTGTTGATTAATTGTGTATCTTCTTCTGAGAAGTGTCTTTTCAATTCCTTAGCCCATTTATCGATTGGATTATTTGTTTTTTTGGTGTCAAGTTTTTTGAGTTATTTATATATTCTAGAAATTAGTGCTCTATCTGATGTGCACGTATTAAATACTTTTTCCCAGTTAGTTGGTTCTCTATTAACATCACTGATTGTTTCTTTTGCTGAGAAGAAGCTTTTTGGCTTAAATCTATCCCATTCATTAATTCTTGGTAATAATTCTTGTGCGACAGGATTCTTGTTAAGGAACTTGGGGCCTAATCTGACATGTTGGAAATTGTAGCTTACTTTTTCTTCTATTAGGTGTATTGTCTCTGGTCTAATTCCTAAGTCCTTGATCCACTTTGAATTGAATTTTGTGCATGGTGAGAGATACAGGTTTAATTTCATTTTGTTGCATATGGCTTTCCAGTTTTCCCAGCACCATTTGTTGAAGAGGCTATCCTTTCTCCACTGTACATTTTTTGGTGCCTTTGTCTAATATAAGATAGCTGAAATGATATGTATTAGTCTCTGTGTCCTCAATTCTGTACCATTGGTCTACTGGTCTGTTTTGGTACCAGTACCATGCTGTTTTTGTTACTATTGCTTTATAGTATAATTTAAAGTCTGGTATGGTGATGCTGCCTGCTTCATTTTTCCTGCTCAGGATTGCTTTAGCTATTCTGGGTCTCTTATTTTTCCAGATGAATTTCATGACTGCTTTTTCTATTTCTTTGAGAAATGTCATTGGGATTTTGATTGGATTGCATTAAATCTGTATAATGCTTTTGGTAGTATGGACATTTTGACAATATTAATTCTACCTATCCAAGAACAAGGTAGGTCTTTCCATCTTCTGAGGTCTTCTACGATTTCTTTCTTTAGTGTTCTATAGTTTTCGTTATAGAGGTCCTTCACCTCTTTCGTTAAGTTGATTCCCAGGTATTTCATTTTATTTTTTTGATGCTATTGTAAATGGAGTAGTTTTCATCATTTCCCTTTCAGAGGCTTGGTCACTGATGTACAAAAATGCCTTTGACTTATGGGTATTGATTTTGTAACGTGCTACTTTGCTGAATTCATTTACTAGTTGTAAAAGTTTTCTGGTAGAGTTTTTTGGGTCTTCTAGGTAGATTATCATGTCATCAGCAAATAGTGCTAATTTGAGCTCTTCTTTTCCTATCTGGATCCCTTTAATTTCTTTCGTCTGTCTAATTTCTCTGGCCAGAGTTTCAAGTACTATGTTAAATAGCAGTGGTGAGAGGGGGCATCCCTGTCTTGTTCCAGTTTTTAGAGGGAATGCTTTCAATTTTTCTCCATTTAAGATAATGTTAGCTTGAGGTTTTGCATAGATAGCTTTTATAATGTTGAGATATGTTCCTGTTATTCCTAATTTTTCTAGAGCTTTGAACATAAAGGAGTGTTGTATTTTGTCAAATGCTTTTTCTGCATCTATTGAGATGATCATATGGTTTTTATCTTTAAGTCTATTGATGTGATGTATTATGTTTATTGATTTCCAAATGTTGAACCAGCCTTGCATCCCTGGGATAAACCCCACTTGATCATGGTGCACTATCTTTTTGATATGTTTTTGAATCCGATTTGCCAGAATTTTATTGAGTATTTTTACATCTATGTTCATTAAAGATATTGGCCTGAAGTTTTCTTTTTTGGGTGTGTCTTTGCCTGGCTTTGGAATTAATGTGATATTGGCCTCATAGAAAGAGTCTGGAAGAGCTCCCTCTTCTTCTATTAATTGAAATAATTTGAAGAGCATCGGTATTAGTTCTTCTTTGAGGTCTTGTAGAACTTGACTGTAAACCCATCAGGACCTGGACTTTTTCTTGTTGGTAGTTTTCTGATAGCGTCTTCTATTTCTTCACTTGAAATAGATTTGTTTAAATTGTGTATAGCCTCCTGTTCCAGTTTGGGGAATTCATACGACTCTAGAAATCTGTCTATGCTTTCAGTATTTTCTATTTTATTAGAGTACAATTTTTTGAAGTAATTTCTAATTATCTCCTGTATATCTGAGGTGTTTGTTGTGATATTTCCTTTTTCATCATGGATAAAATAATTTGAGTTTTTTCTCTTCTTCTTTTCGTTAGCATTGCTAGGGGTCTGTCAATTTTATTTATTTTTTCAAAGAACCAACTTTTGGTTTTGTCAATTCTTTGAATTGTTTCTTTAGTCTCAATTTCATTAATTTCAGCTCTGATTTTAATTATTTCCTGTCTTCTACTGCTCTTAGTGTTGATCTGTTCCTCTTTTTCTAGTGCTTTGAGGTGTGATGTTAAATCCTTTATTTGTTGTTTTTTTTTTCTTTTAATGAAGGAATTAAGTGCAATGAATTTTCCTCTTACTACTGCCTTCATAGTGTCCCAGAGATTTCTATATAATGTATCTGTGTTCTCATTTACCTCTAGGAATTTTTTAATCTCCTCCTTGATGTCTTCTTCAACCCTTTGTTCATTCAGTAGCATGTTGTTTAGCTTCCAGCTGTTGGAGTAGTTTTTTTTTTTTTATTTCTTGTATTATCATTGATTTACAATTTCATCCCATTATGGTCTGATAGAATGCAAGGTAGGATTTCTATTTTTTTTTTTATATTTGCTGAGAGTTGCCTTGTGACATAATATATGGTCAATTTTGGAGAAGGAGCCATGTGCTGCTGAGAAGAAAGTATATTCGCTTACTGAGGGATGAAATATTCTATATATGTCCGTTAGGTCTAAGTTATTAATTGTTTTAACGAGGCCTAATGTTTCTTTATTTAGCTTTTGTTTGGATGATCTATCCATTGGTGAGAGAGGTGTGTTGAAGTCCCCTAGAATAACTGTGTTGTGGTCTATTTTACTCTTGAACTTGAGAAGGGTTTGTTTGATGAATGTAGGTGGTCCATTATTTGGGACATATAGATTTATAATTATTATATCTTGTTGATGAATGGTTCCCTTAAGTAGTAAGAAATATCCATTTTTATCTCTTTTGATTAGCTTTGGCTTGAAGTCTACTTTATTTGATATAAGAATGGAAACCCCTGCCTGCTTCTGTAGCCCATGTGCATGATAAGGCTTTCCCCAGCCTTTTACCTTCAATCGCTTGATGTCTTTTTCTATGAGGTGTGTTTCTTGTAGGCAACAAATTGTTGGGTTGTTTCTTTTAATCCAATCTGACAATCTGTATCTTTTAAATGGTGAGTTTAGACCATTAACATTCAGTGTTATTATTGAGATGTGATTCTTATTTCCATCCATTTTTAAATGTATTATGGTATTTAGCTTGATTTGGGTTCTCCTCTGGTTGGTAATTCCTTTAGTTTACTATCTCCCTTTGTTGGTTTTCATTGTTATTTTTCTCTTCTTCTTCGTGGAAAATTTTGCCAAAGATGTTCAGAAGTGCTGGCTTTCGAGTTGTGAAATCTTTTAGCTTTTGTTTGTCCTGGAAGGTTTTTATTTCATCTTCGAATCTAAAGCTCAATTTTGCTGGATATAAGATTCTTGGTTGACATCCCTTTTCTTTCAGAGCTTGAAATATGCTATTCCAGGATCTTCTAGCTTTTAAGGTCTGGGTTGAAAAATCTGAGCATAATCTGATTGGTTTCCCCCTATATGTAATCTGCTTACTTTCTCTTGTGGCTTTTAGTATTCTCTCCTTGCCTAGTATATTAGGCAATTTCATTATAATGTGCCTTGGTGTGGATCTGTTGTGGTTTTGTACATTTGGTGTTTGATAAGCCTCTTGAACTTGGTTTTGCCATTCGTTCCTCATGTGTGGAAAATTTTCTGCTATTATTTCATTGAATAAATTACTCATTCCTTTGGTTTGAAACGCTGCACCTTCTTCAACACCAATCACTCTTAAGTTTGGTCTTTTTATGCTGTCCCATAATTCCTGAATGCTCTGTTCTTGTTTTCTTACTTCTTTTGCCGTGTCCTCTAGATTTTTCTCCAGGATAAATATTTTGTCTTCATTATCTGAGGTCCTTTCTTCCAGGTGATCTAATCTGTTGGTGATGCTTTAAATTGAGCATTTAGTTTGGTTTATTTCTTCTTTCATTTCCAGAATTTCTGTTTGTTTTTTCTTTAGAATCTCTATATCCCTATTGAAGTAATCTTTTGCTTCTTGTATTTGTTTTTGGAGTTCTTTGTCAAAATGCTCTTTTACCGCCTCTATTTGCTCTCTCATCTCATTTTTGAGTTCAATCTTAAGATCCATAAACATTTGGAATATGTAATTTCTAAATTCCATCTCTGGCATTTGACCAACTGTGCTTGCCATGGAATCAATTGAGGGGGCCTGTTGGTTGGTTTCAGTCACTTTCTTCCCTTGCTTCTTCATAATGCTTGTGTGTCTATTCTCCTAGCACTGTGGGACCTTGCCTATTTCAATTTCACCTTATAGCCTTATGTTTCTCCTGTGGTACAATGCTGTCAGGTCCCCTTATAAATACCTTACAATTTAAGCTCTAACACTTTCTTTACAGCAAATCCCAGTTTGATCACAATGTACAGATTTAGTTAACCCAGATATTGTTTCCAATTTACTCTGTATGCTTGTGTTGGGGTTTACAGTTTCAGTATTGGATACAGAGATGATATGTTTAGGAAGAAGCAAGTGAGATTACTGAGATGTTCTTTCTTAGGAAGTATAACAGTAGAATTCTATAGAAGTGGTTTAATATCAGCAGACAGGAGAGAAGAGAGAATGGAGTGAGAGATTTAGAGGAAAGACGATTTGTATATAAACCAAACTTATTTAGCCTTTGAGAGAAGAAATATAAAGAAAGATGGAAAAAGGGCTGGGGTTGTGGCTTAGCGGTAGAGCGCTCGCCTAGCATGTGCGCGGCCTGGGTTCGATCCTCAGCACCACGTACAAATAAATGCATTGTGTACAACTAAAACAAATAAATATTAAAAAAAAGAAAGATGGAAAAGAAAAAATAAAAAGGAACAATGATAACAAAGAATTAAGAATTAGTGTAAGAGAGAGGAGAGAGAAACTGAGTCAAGAAAAATAAAGATTAAATATATATAACACCGCTTTTCTGTATATTTCAATTGCCCCAGGCCTAGAAGTCCCAATTTCTGCGTATACCTTGTTTTCACCTCTGATGAGTACACAATGACAGGGTGTAAGTAGATAAGATGAGGGCAGAAGAGACTAAAGTGAGAAAGGAAGAAAGGAAAGAGGCACACAGACACACAAATAATCCCACTATCAAACAGAACAAAAGCAAAAACAAACAAAAACAAACAAAAACAAAAACAAACAAACAAAAACAAAAACAAACAAACAAAAACAAAAACAAACAAACAAACAAAAAAGAAAACAGAGTAGGAGTTTAAGCCAGTTGTCCTGGACCATGCCCAGACAGTCACAGTGGAGTCTAGTCTGCAGCTTTGGCCAGTGGCAGACTGGCACAGAGGAATAATGGCTGGGGGCTGGGGGTGGGGTGTCAGTACGTGAATAGCATCAAGAAAGCGTTCATCAAAAAGGCATGCATTCCCCACGCCCGACCCCGGTTATAGCTCTTGTGGTTGCTGCGCTGGCCCTAGGCAGGCCCTTTCCTGCGGGCTGCCTGTGCGCGTCTCACCAGGTGTTTGCTGTTCTCCAGGCCCTGGACTGGTCCTTGGGTGCCTGCAGCTGTTTTTCTCCTCCGTTTCTTTGTCCCAGTCAGCCGCAGCCCTCCTCCAAAATGGCGGCGCCTTCCCCGGTCCCGACAGCCGTATCCCGGTCCTGTGTGTCACTCTGAGGCTTGTAGGTCCCCGTCGGCGATTTACACAAAAGAAGTCTGTGAGGCCGCTGCTCGTGTCTGGCTCTCTTTTTATTCTGCGCTGTTCGAGGCCGTGGTCTGCACTTCCCGTACTGCAGTGCTACCACGGAAGCTGCACCGCTAATGCTGGTTCGGCCTGTGGGCCGCTGGCACTGGACTCCGTGTGTCTGAGGTCTGGAGTTCCTTGTGTTTTCACCGTCTAGATGTGCGCGGATGTCTCAGCTCCCTTCCAGTTGTGGGAGTGTTGCTAAGAACGTGTTCAATCCTCCCAATAAGCCTCTTATTGCCGGTCTCCCGAGCGTGCTTCTCTGCTGTCCGCCATCTTTTTTCCCAACAACCTGAATATACTTTGTATAATAACAGTGATATGTAAAAAGGTGCTCTTTATGTGCATTACAAATTGTCAACCATGCTACTGTTATATATACAACAACATTGAATTAAAAAAGAAAATATATATAATATAAAAAACAAAACAAACCAACCAAAAAAAGTTTATCAAAGACCCTTTTTTCTAGGTGGTATGTACCATCCCACTAAAGGGTAGATGCATTGTGGTCCCCCACGCCACCAAATTCATGGAATGTGAAAATATTTTTATAGATCAATTAATTTATCAACCATTTTGGTGTACCAATTGTATTCTAGTTATTACCAGGTACTTGAACTTAGATTTATGTTAAAGGCCACACTTTTTCTCTTAATCTGTATCACCTCTCTCTGTTAGGTCTATTGCAATTCCCAGCTGTTGTTTTTTACAAGTCTGTTCTATAAAGCTATTTCCTTTTAAGCTTTCTAGTTTTTATCCCCCGATGCATTTCTTTATCTGATTATTATATCTGTCCTTGTTCTTGATTGCTGGTTTATTCCCACACTCGGTCATGGTTTTTATGGACCAAAGATCCTGAATTATCTGAAATGGCCCACCACACCCCGGCTAACCAAGCTCCCTCCTGTGGTTTGCTGGCCCTTTCATGACATAATTGCCATTGGACTAGCTCTTTCTCAAAGGCCAATAAACTACATATTTCCATCTCCCAAGTAATTCTGAAGATAGATGACTGCCAAGCTTGCGATTCCAGCTCAGACCACTTGCCTGAGCACCGGGCTCAGAAGCTGCTCCAGTTTGGCTAATCCCTACTTAACCTTTAGGTCCCACGTCCTCCAGGAAATAATCTGGATAGCCCTGGTGTATTAGTCAGCTTTTTCTTGCTGTGACCAAAACACCCAACAAGAACAACTTAGAAGCAGAACATTTTATTATGGTCCAACAGTTTTAGAGGCCTCAGTCTGTGTTTGACCAATTCCATTACTCTAGGCCTTCAGTGAGGCAGAACATCATGGCAAAAGGGTATGGCGTAGGAGAGCTGTTCACCTTATGACATCCAGGAAGCAGAGAAAGTGAGAGAGGGGCCAGGGACAAAATATAACCTCTAAGGGCATGCCCTCTGTCCCCTACTTCCTCTGGTTATGCCTCCATCTGCCTCTTGTTACCACCCAGTAATCCATGAGAAGGTTACAGCTCTCACAATCTGATTGTTTCTCCTCTGAACATTCCTGCATTAACACCTGTGCTTTCAGGGGGACATCTGAAGACAATTTGGGTGCCACGAGGACAGCAGGGAGGGAAGAGGTGGGATAAAGGCAGTCTAGACAGAGTAACTAGAATAAAGTATGGACTTTTCTGGGGAGGGGTGATTATGGTTAACTGAGTCGTTGGCAGGGAAGATCATGTTTAGTGGGTCCCTTTCTAGCCCGGCCCCTAGATAATTTGGGTGTACCTATCTGTGCTCCCATGGCATTCTGTAGCAGAGTAGACGTATCTGTGCTCCCTGGTATTCTCGGCCTGCCTGTAACACAGCAGACCTGTGGTTTTCATCCCAGCAGCACCACCTTACCTGGAAGCTGGTTAGAAACACAAATGCCCAGCATCCAAGCCTAGTGAATCTGAAACTGAGGTTAGGACCCAACTATCTGTGTTTTAACAAACTCTAGGGGGTTCTGGTTTTCACCAGTGTTTGAGAACCACTCTGTAGAGAAATGATCTCATCTGTTAGACTATAAGCTCCTCAAAGGTAAGGATGAGCCTGGCTCACTTTTGTGTGCCCAGGATCTAGAACAGTTCTCCTGTACCTTGCCCATGATGGATAAAGCTGTGTATTTGCTGTTTTATGGATGGTTTTAGGACCACAGACTTAGGAATGGTTAATTCTGACCCTCAAAATGACTGCCCTCATCTTGACATATAAAGTTTTTGAAGAAACAACAGATGAATGGGAACAAAGAAACTCTTTGTTAATAGTGCTCACTGAAACCCAAGAGGAGGCTTGGTGAACTCTGGTGTAGCTCATGCAGTTTTTGGTTTGGGGGCCTGTATGATATCTTCTCAGTACCCCAAATGCAGACCATGGGTCACACTGCCCTCTGGCTGCTGCATAGAGGAAGGACATTGAGGAAAGGGGAAAGTGCCAGTCTGAGAACAGGCCCTGGTACAACATGTCACCCCGGAAGGATGCATGGAAAAGAGAGGGGAAGCTGCTCTTCACTCCAAGCCATCTTTCCTACCCAGCAACATGGGTTCAAGGAGAACAGTAAAGAGTGGTACTAATGAGAATAGCGGTTAACATGTATAGGCTACTTATTGTGTGCCAGAAACTGTTCGAAATGGAGCACAAACAATGATTCATCTACCAACTTTTCAGGTGAGGAAACTGAAACAGAGGGAAGACATTGTTGAGGTAACAAAAGTGGTAAATGGAAGGTCAGGCAGTTGGGGCCCAAAGCCTGATCCCATAACTACTACACTAAAATGCTTCTCCAGAAGAGGCTTAGGAGGCCCTGGTTGCTGTTTGGGGGCTAGTGGCTGGGAATGTGACAGGGACAGAGAAAGTGCAAACTCACAGTGAGAGAATGATTTTTGTGTCTCGGAGGCCCTTGAGTCTCCCTCTCCACCTCAGTTCTTGGCGGAGAAGAGAGTGACAATGACTGCTGTGCCCCTGGGGGCAGGCCAGGCTCCAGAGCACACAAAGGCAGAGCAGGCCTAAGGCACAGAAGGGAGCAGAGTTGAGGGTTCCTGTTTTAAGTCATAGTGATGGTTCCTTCCTTACTCAAATAATAGAATGTCCCAAGAATGTCTTCTGGCCATACTAATCTGGCTAGAAAATCCACCTTTCCTATGGGAGGTGGGTAGGGGCAGCCTTGGCCTGAGAGAACCATGCTGCCAGCCCTGTGTCCTTCCCTTAATCATGGGGTCAGGGTGGAGAAAAAGAGGAGGCAGAGAGAAGGGATGTGGGTAAGGGGTCTCAGGAGCAGGAGCAGGCTGAGGTGTGAGGTTAATGCCTAAGTAAACTGGGAAATAAATTGGGATGAAATTGGGCAGTGTTAGAACTTCCCTCAAAAAGTGAAATACAGTGTATAGGGTAGAGATTTTAAATCAACAAACAAGTTAATGCTGTCGTCATAGGTTTTCTGTAAGTTTCTTAATAGTGTAAACACACACACATTCTTTTCAGTAAAACCACCAGCTTTGGCATCTCTTTTAGCAGTAAAGGTGAATTATTTTCCCTCAGATTGATCAGATTGAAAAAGAATTAATTTAATTCACATACTGATGTCTGTGGTAGGTTATGGAAAACAGAGTTGATTTATTATGTACATATATATATGCATATATATATAAGTGTATTTTATATATATCATACACATCTTTTATTTCTGAGTATCTTAGAATGTGGTAGATTGACTGAAATTTTTCTTCTTCTGTTACAAATAAGGAAATGGCCTCAAGGAGCTAAGCGGCTGTCCACGGGTGATCAGTCAGCTGTCAGAGGCAGGATTAGGTCTCAATTCTCTTCTTGTTGTCCTGGCCAGGATGTGTGCTCTTGGGCATTCCTGCAGCACAGTCTTCCCCTGTGCTTTGGACGCAAGTGACCTATTTCTAAGTAGGCTCATCACAGAGAGGCCCTTAATGGATTTGCCTCACTTTTTTTTTTTTTTTTTTTTTTAAAAGAGGAAATGATTTCTTCTCCCAAGATACACATATAATGGGTGAAATTATTATTTCATCAGCATAATTCTCTTTTCACTTTGGTGTGCAGGGTACTTAGTGGCACCAGCTCCTGCTGAAAAAAATTACTTGCAGTGGCGAATATCTCCCATTATGCCCTGGGGCGGGGGAGGGGGCGCAGTGGAGCCAGGAAGTACCTTCAGAGATTATTCCTTTCTGCTGCTTGTAGCTCTGGAAGCCCAGATTGCACAGCCAGAGAAACATCCCCTAGGTGTGGCAGCTGCATTAATTCAGGGAGCCTGCATTTTCTTTATAACCTCCTTTGCAAACTGTCCGAAGCACAGGGAAGTCTATTTTGGATTTCAGTGGCTGAATGTCAGTCAGGACAAGGTAAACCAGATTAATTGGAATTTACTTGAAGGGAGAGAAAATGGAGGCTAGAACTTCTATTCATTAGTAGAAGTGAATGATGAAGAATCAGTAGCAGTCCTCGTGTTATATGAGCAGACCTTGGGCTGAGGACAGAGCTAAGTTTAGGGAATTGCTGGTTGGGAAGCTACCCAGATGTCAATATGTAAATGAGAACATTCTGGATACATAGCGCAGATGAACTCAGTCTTCCAGATGATGTCTTCCGTAACTGGCTAAATATAAATTAATTCTACCCCCACTAAAGTAGGCAGTGTGCTAGAGTTGAAGTCAAAGACATGTTCCTCTCTACCATGTTTGAGTATCTATACAACATACATGTACACGTAAGTTGCATGTTCTGGCTGTCTGTACCATCCACCCTGATTCTATTCCTATTCAAACTTGTGGGAAGTTGGTATTTGTAGTGATTGAATATTTTGAAACAGCAATACAACATGATGCTCTTTGTTGGGAATAAGTGATTTTTCTTTTTGCTTAGATCTTTACATGGTTCAGTTTCCTTCTGAGATATATTCTGGTTCTAAAGACCATAGTAATTAATCCCTCATTACTGAATATAGAAAGTATACAATTTCATCAATAAAAACCAGTTTTTCTCTTTACTTCCATTAAATAAATGTTGAACAAATATTTAAGGAATATTGGGTTGGAGGGCCACCAAGTCATTCACTGCTGCTACGTCAGGGTGAAATATAGGTTGACCTGCCCTCCCAGCTAGAAGTGTAGGTTTGAATGGAGAAGCAACGATTGATTTTACTGATGTTACAGAGGGAGAAATGGCAAAAGTTAGGGACAAATCAAATGAAGCAAAGACAAAGGAAAAGTCCAACTGCATTGAATTGTATTTGTCCAAACAGGTTGCCTGAGTGATGTGGCCATAAAGATAAACCGGGCAAATGGCTCTCTGGAGATCTGATGGCTTTCAGTAACTGAAAAGGGTCAGAATCAGGTCCAATGATGGAATATTTGGGTTGTTTCCAGTTTCAAATGGGGTGAATGAACCCAATAAAGAATATTCTGAATTTTTCCCTGACAGTAAGGAGAGCCAATGCATATATGTTGCATGGAAGAAAGAATCAATTTAGGGAGAGAAAGTTAAAAAAAAAAAAAAAGTCAGTGCTTTATATTCAGCTGAAGCTGGGATCTAACAAGAGATGTGAAAAAATGAGGAAAAGAGAAGCATGCACAGAAGAATCTCTCCCTGCCTCTCCCATTTGCTCAAGAGCTAACTTAGGGAGCAGCTGTTTATTTGAGGTGATTCTCTGCTGTAGAATCATGTGACCTCCTTGGAGAGAAAGTAGATAAACACAAAGCCCAATGATTACCAATACATTACTTCCCTGTGTTGAACATGGGAATTATTATTTGAGGTGGATTTCCACATTTTTCTTTTGCCCTTTACAGATCGTTAAATGCATTTTCAAATCAAGAAAATTCTCGAAGGCCTTCACAATCTGGGATTGTTTGCAGAGCAAGAACTCGGCTCTTATATTTGCAACTTAATGATACATGTGTATAAAGCCCAGAATTTTTGTATAAAACAGGTGTGAGCTCAGTATATATTTTCCTGCTCCGTTAAGCATCTACCTTTCCCTTGAAATCACTCCCCATCTTATATAGCACAAAGACACTGAAGTGGTCATTTATTTTAAATTAACTTAGTGCTGGGCTGGAAAACACAGCTCCCAGATGATGGTAAAATTATTCCAACAAGGTTGCCTTTGGGACTGTTAACCATAAAGTGATCTTTATAGGCCACTGTTTTTCACGCAAAGCTGCTGTGACTACATGAAAGGTAAATGTCTGGCACCAGGCAAAGGGGATGTTTGACCAATAGGCTTTATGGCCCGTACTTCTTAAAAGTCCATTTTGTTTTTACTTTTTCCTTTTATTTGCACTTGGAACATGTGGAAAACAGACGCTTTGAGCAGAGGAAACATTCAAAGGTCTCCCTGTTCCAGGAGCAAAATACAAACAGGCTGATCATCAGTTCCCAGAATTTCCCATTCATTTCTTTCATTGCAGCTGCCTGATCTCACTACAGGATAGGATCTGTCTCCCATTTGGGGCTCCTCTTTAGCAGAGTGAATGAGCAGATGAGGAAAGTTATGCTTTTTAAGGATTTCTGACCCTGATGGATCTGTGTATTTCTTCTCCTGGAACTTAGTTCTCAAATGCCATAACCCAGAATTTGTAGTGATTGAATATTTTGAAACAGTAATACAACATGATACTCTTTGTTGGGAATAAGTGATTTACTTTTTGCTCAGAGCCATTGCTTCCTTCCAGAACAGTTCCAGTGAAGGGTTTGTCTCTTTGAGAAGTGGTGCTGGCTTTTGTTCATTATCAATGGGTTTGCTCCTTTTTTTATCAGTCTTCTCCAAGAATTCCCTACCTCCTGGTTCCCAATTCTTAGTCCAGCCAAATAGCACTGGGCATGAATAGCTAAAGACAAGGGATAAACTTCATATTCTCAACTATGTAGCTATCCCTCCTTTTAAATGTGGGTGATGTTCCCTGAGGCTGTGGTGCTTGACTTTGGGTGTACATTAAGTTTCTGGTGGAGACTTTAAAACTCCTTATGCCCAGGCTGCCCTCAAGACAAATTACACCAATGTCTAGGGTGGGACCTAGGCATTAATATCTTTCAAAGCTTCATAGGCAACTCATAGCCAAAGTTGAGAACTAGTGTTTGAGTGGTTTTGATGCTTCCTTGGTGTGTGCTAGTGGGAAGGTGTATTGACTGGTTCTGTTTTTATTTCCTTGAAATAAATCAAACCTGGAAAAAACTAGGTCTGAAATTACCTCCAGAGGTATTTCTGACACCTGGATATTGAGAATCTCTGCTCTTGAAGAAACTTCTACCTTAAAAGGGCTACAGATCTTTAGAATGAGAGAGCCAACAGTTTTTCATTGCTCAATGAATAACTTAAAGCTATAGTTATAAGTTACCAGGAGTTATAAGGTATTGATCAAAAGTCACTTCAGAAAATACCATTTATTTATTTGTGTATGTGATTATGTTATTATAATTTGTTACAGGCATATTTTATTTGTATTTATGCCCTGGGAATACTGAAAGACAAAGTGAGATGCTAAGGCTGAAGGTAAAACCTTCCCCTTATTCATCTGTTCGGCAGTAAATTCACTTATGATCCATATCCTCTTCTCCAGAAACAAAATAAACAGGGCCCCACTCCCAAATATTTCCCAGGAAATGCAATTCCAAACTTAGAAAGTTGTTTTACATTAGGTAACCTCAGACATACTCGAGTGCAGCTATGTCATTGTTATTATTTTTCTATTTTGAATGGATTAGATATTCTGCCATTTGAAAAGCCAGTATCTGTATTACCACCTCTGGGAGGCATATGGTAGCTTTGGTTATTAAGACAATCACAGTAAATCCTTAATGCCTTGACTTCCAGAAGGTAGAACATGACTTACTGTCCAAGTGTCAGGATAAGCACAGACTGGTTCCTCAACCTGAGTAACTCCTCATTCATCAGTGTTGTGGCTGTGGCATGTCCAAACATAAACAAAGAAATGCCTAATGTTCCATGAGTTAGCATGTGAACTCACTACTCTTTTTCCTCTAAAGAGGAAATCTCAGTCTCAAAAGAATTTTAGAGATGCAACCTCTCTAATCCAGGAATGGTAAAAAGATGCTATCCCTTGTGCCAGTGATGGACCATTGGTGGTGGTTGTGTGGATGTCGTGATGATGAGAGTGAGACAACAGGTGGGCTTAGTAGGAGGAGCCCTGTCAATAATGATGTCTGCAGTGGGTGTGTGAGAGGAGGGCTGTGACAGATGATGATGGGTTAGTATGTGTTGTACCTTATCTAGCATAACTCCTTCACCTTGCAATAGTGGTTCTCACCATGGTTGTATATAGGAATCATTTGGGGCATAAAGAATCCTCATATCCAGGCCATACCTAGGCCAAATAAATCAGGATACTTTTGTATTTTGTATCCTGTATTTTTCCAAGGTATTTTCTATGTGCAACCAATACTGAGAACCACTTTCTTAAGGAAACCTTAAGCACCTCGACAGGTAATGAATTGCTCAATATCATACAGTTGTAATGGAAGATGTCTGCCAGTTTTCATAATTCCCATCCACTTTTCTGGTAGCCGTACTATTTTGTCTCCATCATGAATCTTCATGGAAATGCACAAATAATGGCACACTAATTACAGCTGACTCTTAGTATCCATAGGGAATTGTTTCCAGGATCCCTCACAGTATAAAAATCTGCAGATGTCCAAGTCTCCTATATAAAAAGGGTGTAGTATTTTCATATACCCTATGCACATCCCCCCATATGTTTTAAATAATATGTAGATTACTAGATACCTAGTACAATATAAATGATATATAATCGTTATATTGTCTTGATTAGTGAATAATGACAATAAAAATGTCTGTACATGTTCATATGGGTATGATTTTCCCCCCAATACTTTTGATCCAAGATTGGTTGAATCTGTGGAGGTAGAACTCATGGATATGGTGGGCTGACTATACTTTGTTGACTGTTATAACAGTGATTCCCAGAATTTGATTTTGTAGATCAAATGAATTACAAGTATTCCTACTTTAAAATTATAGTTTGAAAGTATATGTAGAACTTGTTTTTATTTATTTATTTATTTATTTTAAAGATGTGGTCTTGCTGCATTACCCAGAATGTTCTCATAGGCTTAAGTGATCCTCATGCCTCAGCCTATTAAGTAGCTGGGACTATGTTCACATACCACCACATCAGGCTGTAGAACTTGTTTTGATGAGTAAAATATAAATTTATTTAGAATTTGGGAAGACTTTTGACCCTTTGTGTCTTCTCAGTCGATCATGCCCTCTCGATTAATGTCTTTGTTGGTATTGGGCACCACTGATTTAGACCTAAGAGGTACAGGAAGCAGAGTGGCTGTGACCAGCCCAGAACTTCACCAGGACTAATTAAAAGGCTCAGTAAAATTTCCTGAAGAAAAGCTTTCACACTAGTCTTGCTGGCCCGTCTGCTGTTATTGACATCCATAGGAATTAGATTCTTTCAGGACACATGTAGCTCAATATAATGTAACTCCTTGGGTATCAGAAAAGGCCATCCTAAGTTTGATTCATTGAGGATGCAGTAAGGCCTCAGCCTAGAGGTGTTCTGAGCTTTTTCAGGTCATTAGTAATCCACCCGAGAGTAGAGTGTGGCAGTTTGTGATGAGGTGGTTTGTCATGGTTATTTCTTGTTCTTGTGTAAATGGTCATTCAGACAACTCCATTTGATTATAGCTGGGAAACCTGAGTCAGTCACTTTCCCTCAGGGACCCAATTTTCTAATCTCTACAAAGGTGACATTAATGTCCCTTCTAATTCTAAGGAACTATCATCCTTAGTAGGATGGTTATTATTTTATAGATGAGAACATTGGGCCTAGAAGGGTGTAAAGCGATTCCTAATTATGACAAAATATTGGATAGAATTAGGCCTTTTGTATTATTTCTATTAACAAGGCTAAATAAAGACCTTGGGCTGCATGAAAATTTGTCAGGCTTACCTACAATTCCTTATACCTTTCCTTAGACCTCTGCTCTAGGACTTCTTAAGAATGCTCTGAAGAATGACCCTGAGTTTGGAAGTCTACACACATTTGGAAAATCCCAAATGCACATTCTTCCCATGACTAGATAAAGAGCCCATTGTAGTCTCTTCTCTATAGGTCAACAGCAGAGCAGGAGCTATGGAACAAGTTCTTTAATTCTATAGACCGTGTATTTACGGAACACCTACTTAACTATATAACAGAACTTTGGAGATGCAAACATGAAGGAGAAGGATTTTCTGCCTTTGCTTGACTTAAAAGGGAGACAGCACTCATACACAATGACTTTAAAGCAGGCTGATGATCAAGGTGGTTGGGGATGATACGACAGATTGGTCAATTGAGTTTCCATCTCCAGAAACCTTGCCTGCTGCTATGACAAAGCTGCAAAAGGCTGAATGCATGCTTTCCTGGTCTCCTTTGTGTGAAAGTGGCCACATGAGTAGTCTTGCTAATGAGACACAAGAGGTATGGGGATGGTTCCTGGGAAAATTTTTATCTTTTTTCTCGATAAAAAGGGAGAGAAAGTCATCATTAATGTTACTTTTTTCCATTCTTATTGTCTTAAACGTGGATGGGATGTGTTATCTAGAGGTTCAACTATGGTTTTGTAACCATGAGGCAACAAGAATGTGGAAAAGGCCAAGACACTTGCAGAGATGTTAGGCCCGACATACTCCACCTACTGAACCAACCTCAGTGGTGGGCTACCTCTAGATGTCTTGTAATAGTGGAAATTAAATTTTGATTTGTTCTGCCACTATGAGTTAAAATTTCTGTTACTTGCAGTTGCATGCATTCCCAACAAACACAATGTGGGAGGAAGTTTCTGTTCTCAGAGGAAACAGTTAGAAGGCATTGTGTTAGGGCATGAACTTGGGAGTCAGGCATAAGTTTGCTGCTTATGAACTGTGAGATCTTGGGCAAGTCATTTTCTACACCTGTAAAAGGGGGTTAAAATTATCAATCTCACAGAGTGATGTAAGGATTAAATAAGTTCAAAAAGTACTTAGTATCATGTCTGGCACAGGGACAATGCCCAGTTGGTAGGTCTTATTATGAGTATCCTTGATGAACTCTTAGAGAAATGCTTGTGGAGAACCTACATATTTTTTTTATTATTCTAATTTGTTATACACATTTGCAGAGTACATTTTGTTTCATATTACATATAAAGAGCACAATTTTTCAAGTTGCTGGTTTTATATAAAGTATTTTTACAACAATTGTGTCTTCATACATGTATTTAGGGTAATCATGGATAACTCAGTCTGCCATTATTCCTATCCCCTTGTTCCCTCCCCTCCCTCCCCCCTCTTTGTTCTATTTAAAGCTCTTTCATTCCTCTCATTCCCTCTCTCTTGCCTTTATAAGTTAGTATCTTCATATCAAAGAGATCATTCGACCTTTGGTTTTTGGGGATTGGCTAACTTCACTTAGCATTATTTTCTCCAACTCCATCCATTTACCTGCAAATGCCACAATTTTATTCTCTTTTAGTGCTGAGTAGTGTTCCATTGAGTATATATACCAAAGTTTCCCTATCCATTCATCTGCTGTTGGGCATCAGGGTTGGTTCCACAATCTAGCTATTGTGAATTGTGCTGCTATAAACATTGATGTGGCTGTGTCCCTGTAGTAAGCTGTTTTTAAGTCCTTTGGGAATAGGCCAAGAAGTGGGATAGCTGGGTCAAATGGTGGTTCTAATCCCAGTTCTCCTAGGAATCTCCATATTACCTTTCAGATTGGCTTCACCAATTTGCAGTTCCACCAGCAATGTAAGATGTGCCTTTTCCCCCACATCCTCGCCAGCATTTATTGTTGTTTGTTTTTTTTGATAGCTGCCATTCTGATTAGAGTAAGATGAAATCTTAAGAGTTGTTTTGATTTGCATTTCTCTAATTGCTAGAGATGTTGAACATTTTTTCATATATTTGTTGATTGTTTATATATCATCTTCTGAGAAGTGTCTGTTTAGTTCCTTGGT
Organism: Tamias sibiricus; assembly: GCA_025594165.1. Lineage (NCBI taxonomy): Eukaryota > Metazoa > Chordata > Mammalia > Rodentia > Sciuridae > Tamias > Tamias sibiricus. The sequence goes on from CM046658.1 coordinate 208,863,991, forward strand.
CCATTTATTGATTGGGTTATTTGTTTTTTTGGTGTTAAGGCTTTTAAGAGCTTTATAAATCCTTGAGGTTAGTGTTCTATCTGATGTGCTTGTGGTAAAGATTTCCTCCCATTCTGTAGGTTCTCTATTCACCTCACTGATTGTTTCTTTTGCTGAGAAGAAGCTTTTTAGTTTGACTCTATCCCATTTATTGATTCTTGTTTTTAGTTCTTGCGCTATAGGGGTCTTATTGAGGAAGTTGGAGCCTAAACCAACATGATGGAGATCTGGGCCTACTTTTTCTTCTATTAGGTGCAAGGTCTCTGGTTTAATTCCCAGGTCCTTGATCCATTTTGAGTTAAGTTTTGTGCATGGTGAGAGAAAGAGATTTAATTTCATTTTATTACATGAGGATTTCCAGTTTTCCCAACATCATTTGTTGAAGAGGCTGTCTTTTCTCCAGTGAACATTTTTGGTACCTTTGTCTAATATAAGATAACTGTAGGTGTGTGGGTTCGTCTCTGAGTCTTCTATTTTGTACCATTGGTCAACTGGTCTATTTTGATGCCAATACCATGCTGTTTTGGTTACTATTGCTTTGTAGTACAATTTAAGATCTGGAATAGTAATGCCACCTGCTTCATTCTTCTTGCTAAGAAGCGCTTTGGCTATTCTGGGTCTCTTGTTTTTCCAGATGAATTTCATGATTGCCTTTTCTATTTCTATGAGGAATGATTGGAATTTTGATTGGTATTACATTGAATCTGTATAGTGCTTTTGGGAGATGGTCATTTTGACAATATTAGTTCTACCTATCCACGAACAAGGTAGATCTTTCCATCTTCTAAGATCTTCATTAATTTCTTTCTTTAGTGTGCTGTAGTTTTCATTGTAGAGGTCTTTCACTTCTTTTGTTGATTCCCCATTTTTGTTTGAGGCTATAGTAAATGGGGTGGATTTTCTACTTTTTTTTATCTTCTATGTATAGAATCATATAATCTGCAAATAGTGATAATTTGAGGTCTTCTTTAGGGGGAATGCTTTCAATTTTTCTCCATTTAGGATGATGTTGGCCTGGGGCTTAGCATATATATATGGCCTTTACAATGTTGAGGTATGTTCCTGTTATCCCTATTTTTTCTAGCATTTTGAATATGAAGGGATGTTGTATTTTGTCAAATGCTTTCTCTGCATCTATTGAGATGATCATATGATTTTTATCTTTGAGTCTGTTTATGTGATGAATTACACTTATTGATTTCCTTATATTGAACCAACCTTGCATCCCTGGAATGAAGCCCACTTGATCGTGATGCACTATCTTCTTGATGTGTTTTTGTATTCAATTTGCCCCTACATTTTTTTTTATAGATATGACAAAGCTCAGTGGTCACTCTATAGTAGGTGCTGAAGGAAGTTTTGTTGGATAAGTGACTTAGCAACTAATGAGCAAAAATCTAAACAGAGGTCGAGACCAAGCATGATATGGGAATCAGGTCATGAGTGGGTCTTTGTAGTGGATGTTGTTGTGCCCCACCCACATCTTCCTCTTTCAGGCCTGAAGCATTCATTCCCCAGCTGCTGGGAGTGTTGGCAGCTGATAGATCTCAGATGAGTTCTTTTCTGAGAATCGTCCTCAGGGGAACAGAAGCACCTCACCCAAGACCATACCCCCTCTCAAGAACAACCTACATCCAATGACCAATTAACAGGGTTACAAAGGGCAGGCCCCTACCTTGATCTGCGAGATTTCTGATGCCTTTCCATCTCCAAAGCTCCATGGATTCCATGGAGGCTTCTGTTATGACTATATTCAGTTGCTCTCTCTGGGTACTCCTGCTTCTTTCTCTCCCCTAGAAGTGTTGATTCTGAAAGTATTCCCCAGTAATCTTGTTGCAGGCAGATTTCCCTATTTTCCAGGAAAAGAGTGCAACTGTGAATGCAGAAACATGGCTGGTTGTAGCAGCATTCTTGAGAATAAGGGACCACCTGGACTCTAGTAGTTCCCTCTGGGGAGTCCCTGGCTTACATGGGTTGTGTGTGTGTGTGCCTGTGCACATGTATTATTTCTTCAATCCAAGATGTATTTGTTCATTAATTCATTCATGCCATTCAGCAAATATTTACCAAATGCTTACATGTGTCAAGCCCTGTGGCAGGCCCTGCCCTAATGAAGCTTAAGGACTAGTTGGGAAGATCAACGTCAATTTAGCAGGCCCACACAAGTGGATACAATTGTGACAAGTCCTATGAAGGACAGGGTATGGGAGACTGATCTTTTAATGGCAGTGGGCAGTGGGGGTGGGGAGAGTTTTTCCTAAGGACATGATGTCCCAGCTGGGAGCTGAGGGATCAGCAGGACTTAACTGGGTCAAGGGTGAGGGAAGAACATTCCATCAAAGGATCACTATGTTCAATGGCCCTGTAGCGGGAGGAGGTGAGCATTAGGAACTAAAAGGAGGCAAGGTGGCCAGCATGAAGAAGTGAGTGAGGGTTGTATAGATGGGCCCTTCTCCCCTCTTCTGATGTTTTACCATGTAGAGGAAATTTCATTTGCAATAGCCTAGTTGGGGCCTCTTTCTACCCCTCACTCACTCACCTTCCTTGGGGTCGAGTATGAGTGATGTATATAGTTGGTACATATAGCTCAGTGTCTTCCTTTTTTTCAGGGGTAGGAACTGCCTGCAGGGAGCATGAGATTCCTCTGGCTCTCCAGGGAGAGCTCTGCCCATGGGGAAAGCAGCCCCCCTGGAGCAGCATGCCTTTCCTAGGACAGGACAGTCTGCCTAATTCTGGGGCCCAGATCATGGAAGCACATCAGTGCACAGATTCAAGCTACATCCCTCCTACCTGCCTTGAACTCTAAGCAGATAATAGTTTCCATCTACTTAGTCCTTTGTCCTATTTCTCCATTGGTCAAAAGCTGGGTGGAAAAAAGGGTGCTATTTATGAGGCCATCAAATATTCCAAGAGGCATAAGTTGAAACCATAGAGACGATCAGGGGTTCAAACCATTCAGTGCCGCTCAACCTTCATCAAGAGGTTTAGATTTCATCCTAACAGCAAGGGAAGTCCTTGAAGGGGTCTATAGGCAGGGAAAGATCTGATCAGATTTGCATTTCAAGATGATTCTTCTGGCTGCTTCGTGGAGTAGAGGATGGAGGATTCAGAATCCTGGGAGGAACTTACCCTGTTTTTAGGCTCCACACAAATCTCAGGTCTTTGTTTCAAGAGATCCAGAGCAGAAAGAGCTACCACAGGGTCATGGCTCAAAGGGGGAGGAAGTCAGAAGAAGCTCTTTCTCCTTAGCTCTCACTTCCAACTGAGGACCAGCAGCTGGGTTTCCCTCCACCAGTGTCATGGTAGGCTGGAATTATATTCAGAAAACACAGGGCTTAATATGAACAGTGATCAATGACCTGATACTTTTAGTTATTGATGTGGAAAAAGAAAAGGTAAAACTCAGTTTCAGGGGAAAAATGCAGTTCGGATGACAGAAGATAGATTGGCAATGGTTCTTTCATTTCTACCTGGTATCTATCTCTGGATTTATCAGTGAGATAGGAGAAGTATTTGCAGAAGATGAGAAAGGAAAGTGGAGCAGGCCCCAGCGTGGCTGTGTGTTTATCTGGAAAAGGGAGCAGGAAATAATGGTCAATTATGATCAGGGCTAAAAGGAAACAAACAGGAAATGGATGAAGAGCAACAGGGAGGACCTATTCTGAATAAGGGGTCAGGGAAGGAGAGATTTGTAAGCAGAAGCCTGAGGGATAAGAAGATGTGAGCCAGCAAGCTAAGTGTGGTGAGGGGTGAGTGGAGAAAGGGAAGGATTAGGTGACCCAGAACCCAAGAAAGGAGTCAGAGTAGTGCAAGATGAGTTGGACCCAAAGGGGCAGGTTATAACAAATCAAAAAGTAACCTGGGAACATACTGGAGCAACAATGATGACTTAGCCAGAGGAGAGAGATTGATCTGGGAGGATTCTAAAGGGAGACTGCATTTGAACCAGGTCTTCAAGCCTGAGGAGGGATTCTTCAGGCTAACAAGGGGATGAAGCACATCTCAGGGGCAAGCATTGCCTGTTTCAGTTCAGAGAGGTGTGAAAAGACATGCTTCGGGATGGCCGTATTCTTCAGGGGGGAAAATACTAACACCATGGCTTCTGGCTCCAGTCATATTCCCTCATTTCATGTTTTCTTTCCGATGTGTTTGTCTGTGGGGAGGATGTGTCTGGGTGTTTTCACTGAAAATAAAGCTCAGGTAGTTTTATTTACTGCTCATGCTATGAAAAGTCCTTAGTGTTGAGCCAGGTTTGGCAGAATGCAGCCAGAACTCTCCCCCAAATATTTATTTCCGGAGTCTGTTTATTTTACATGGATTTGAAGAGACTCATTGCACTGGTACAAAGATGAGCTCATATTTGGAAGTTGATCCAAGTAGCAGAATGTTCAGAGGATCACACCGACTTAACCATGCCAGGAAGTCAGGACCTGGACCATAAGGAGAATTTGAGAACAAGAACAACTGAATAAATCAGATCAGAAATGAACTCCTTAGTTTTAATTTGTGCTTCTGTGAAGATTCTCACTTCTTCTCTCTCAGCACTCCTTGACTCAGAACTCTCAGGCCAGCCCTCAAGTGGCAGTGATGAAAAGAACCATCCATTGAGATCCGCTTCTCAGGACGCCCTCTCCACCACATGGCCTGTTTGCCTTTGATGCCACGAGCAACCCAACATCCCATGTCACTTTTCCTCATGAGGCCTTTACAGCTTCTTTTCTGTCTCTCCCCTGCCCTCCAAATCTATCCACGCTGCCATTTGGATTCCTGGACTGTCATCAGAACCACCCCCTACCCCAAAGTCTCACATTTTTTCCTGAACATTTTCTTCATCTTCTCACCACCTACTCAAAGGGTGTGGGCTCTCCTGCCTTCCTCGTATCTGGGGCCTGGAGGCAGGAGAGTTCTCCTCCTTGCTTCTGATGCTTCCAGGCCTTTGTTCTTCCCACCTCCACAGCATTCGAGCACTTTTGAAACACAAGCCATGGGGCTCTACCACATCCTACCCTTCCTTTTGCGTCATTTACCTTCCTCCTCCTCATGACCTCATTTATTGATAATTTTAGCACCTAGATTTCAGTCTTTTCACCACCACTCATCATGTTTTTCAGTATTTTGAATATCCACATAGATGATTCATCCAATACTTGGCCTCTCAGTTGCAAAGATCTCACCCTAATTTTCCTCCATGGTCATACCCTAAACTTCACATTACTCATTCCCTCACCGCCTCAGCATCTCCACTCCATTTCAACTCACATGCTTTCTCACCATCATTTCCTTCTATCCCATCCAGTTCCTCTGGCATCCCAACTGCAATAATTCTTTGACTCCTCTTTGACCACCAATACATCTTATTCTTTTCACTTTCTCTTTTTCCTCCCTTTCCAGCTGAGATTTGAGACTGTTTTGCACACATTTTGATCCATGCCATTCAACCCCTTGCTCCTCTGTTCTTTCTTTGTACATGCTGACAAAACTCAAACCCTGGTTAAATCCCACTCTGACTATTCCACACATGCAGCCAAGCAGCTACATGTGGCTTGTGAAGAGCATGTGACCTTGTTGACTGGTCTTACCTTGAATTCAGGCCCACAGACCTGAAGGGGGCTCTCAGCCCTGCCTGCAGAGTTGCTTGAATCACTTTGTCCATCCATTCCCCATCTCTTAGAGAACTGTTTCACTCTTCTGTTTTCTCAGACTGCCTGTCTTCTGTCCCCACTACTTAGAGCCTTGCCTCTTACTTCACTGAAGACAGTAGAGCAATTGGAAGAAAGCTTTGTTAGGCTTCAACTACCAGATCTACGATCCTTCCCACCTCTGTCCCTTGGCTTAACCTACCTTTGTTATTTGAATGAGAAGTGCTTGCTCGGACCTGGGGCTGACTTTCCACTGTACACTGGATTCCATCCCTCTTACCTTACTCTTAACACTTAACTCCTGTAATTCTCCTTGTTTTCTCCTTTACCCCCTTTACCACTCATCCCTCTCTACTGTATTGTTCTGGTGATATTTAAGACTACTGTAGTACCTCCTATTTTTTAAACTCATATCTTCCTTAGGCCTATTTTGTTTTAGCCTTTACAGAAAATCTTCTTATAAGAAGTGTCTCTGCTTGCTATCTCCATTACTCACTTTTTGTTTTCTCTTTGATTGAATCCCAGTAGGTCTTGGTCCTCATTATTCCACTCAAACTCCATGTCTTCAGTGATCATCCAGGGGAATCCTTATCACAACTTATGGGTAGCATCCAATCACGACTTCTTCCTTCTTGAGGCAACCCTCACTTGGCTTGTGGCCATTCCTTCCTAGTTTTGCTTGCTGGATCCTTTCTTTTGATCTCCAGTTATACTATTCCTGGGCACTATTTGGAGTCTGTTCTCTTTAGCTGCTCACTTCCTGGGACTCTTATTACCTGGCACTCAGCTTTTAAGTCCATCTAGTGGTTGATGACTCCCACGTTGCTATCTCCTGATTGAACTTCCTTCCAATCTCATTTCCTGTTCAGGGCCACACTCATGGTTGTACAATTGTGCTTTGCACTTCCCCAGGGATGCTACTCCATGCAATTTTCTGGTGGTTGAAATAAAGTACTAAGGGGAAGTGCTATCATTTAGTTTGTTTGAAGCCATCTTGTGGGCTGGTAGCATGGTTGCAGCCTTACAACTCTTTCCCTCCATCAGGCTGCACTCCAGCTATGCTCATTCTTGGCTATTCTAAAAGAGAACCTCATAAACACTTGTGCCTGTGCACCACTTTCTCCCACCATCTAAGTATATGCTTGGTTTTCCCTCCTGCTCATGTCACTATTGGCTCTCCTCAAATATTGCCACTCTAGATGAAGACACAGCATTCTCTTGCTCTATGGTTTTAAATAGCATTTATTTTTCCTTTGTACTGCATTAAAAAATATACGTTCTTATCCATTTTTTTTGCCTTTTCCACTAGCCCTAAAACTCCATGAAAACAAGAGAATTTATCTTATTTATCATATTCCTAGAACAGTGTCTACAATGATTCAGGTGTCCAATAAATACTTATTGAATGGATGAATAGATCAATGGATAAATAAATAAATGGGTAGCATGCCTACACTTCTTCATGTCACTAGGCTTATGTCCTGATATTGTACACATAGTAGGTGTTCATCAAATGGGGATGATGATGACTCCAAATTCATGGGGTCATTGTAAGGCTTGAATTAGGTAATGGATGTGCTCTGTGAGCTATGTATAAAGATCCTTACTGGTACTCTTTTTTTTGGGGGGGGATTACCAGAGATTGAACTCAGGGGCACTAGACCACTGAGCCACATCCCAGCCCTATTTTGTATTTTATTTAGAGACAGGGTCTCACTGAGTTGCTAAGTGCCTCGCCATTGCTGAGGCTGGCTTTGAACTCGCGATCCTCCTGCCTCAGCCTCCCAAAGTGCTGGGATTACAGGCGTGTGCCACCGCGCCGGGCCATACCAGATTCTTACTGCTGCTCTTATTGCTGAGAAATTTACTGGTAGTGGTGGTAATTTGAATTGTATCCATTAACTCTAAGATTAATTCTGAATTCCTGGTCTATGCTGTATTTAGCGTTCACGGTTCTGGGGCTGCTGCCGTGAACAAGCAAAGTTGCTTTCTTCCTGGAGTTTGTTAGAAGATCCAGTTTCTTTCTTGTCTCCCCCTGCTTTGCTCCAATTTCTCTGTTGAGTATGGCAGGAGTAGTAGGAGTGGAATGTAACGCAGGAGAGGCCCAGGATAGAGCGATGAATGGGGGCTGTCAAGCCAGGAGGATGGCATTTCCAAATCCCAACTGCCCCACTTACAGTTGAATGGATGGGAACATCACCTTGTTTCTGTAAAGCTCATGTGTCTCTGTGGTAAAATGCAGGAAACAACTGAATCTCCTCTGTAGTTGGGCATAGTGCCTGGAGAGAGTAAGTGCTCAGGAGGCGTGACTTATAGTGCCATTGTTGGGAGAGGCTGAGGAAGGAATAGCACCCATGGGGAGAGTTGCAGATCTCAATGGAAGAAGCAAAGGGATTTCTCAGAACTGTCCTGGCTACTGATGGATTTGTTCACAAGACTGATGAGTACAAAAGGACTTCATGTCAAGGGCTGGAACAAGGAAAATGGGCCAAGTAGGCCTGAGGATTTGCGAAGAGTTAGCCTCAAGAAGATTTATGTTGGAGGAGAATCCCAGGGATGGGTAGATGGGCTTGGCCCCGGAGACTGTAAAGGAGGAGAGGTCTGCTAGAGGGAATGGGCCTACGTTTCTTTAGCTGACACCTGAGTGGCTTTGGATATACTAAGGTGGACATGGAGTTGGCTGTGGAAAGCTGAAGGATTGAACCTGGAATGAAATGAATTGGGAATTTCCAAGGGCAACTGGGGAGATGGGGTGGGGAATAGTGAAAAGGATGTTTAGAACATGAAGAGAGGAGCCAGCATATGGCAGGAGGCTGAGGTCCAAAAGTGAGCTAAGAAGGCTAAAATGGCTTAAAAATAAGCACAGCTAAATTGCATTGCAAGTTGACAGTTTGTGCTGTGGCCAGGTAACCTCTCAGAGTCTCAGTCTGTTTAAATGTTGGTAAAATTTTGATTTTCATGGATGGTTTAGGTTAGGATTGAGAAGATTGATTAAGGTAATATTTTTGGAATACATTTTTCTTGATCAGAACACACAAACACACACAAACGTATGTTGCACACACAGATACATATTATTTCATGAAACAATACTTACCCCTATTTTGTGTTAAAAAAACAAAGTTAAAAATGAAATGTGGTATTTCTAATTTTTAAATGCAACACAGAAACAGTTTTAAATAAAACGTATAATTTCAAATAAGCAAAGAGAATATAATGAGATAGTTGTGTTGAACTGTTCATAAATTCATTTTTAAAAATGCACATGTGGACAGGGTTTCAAACATCTGGTGAATTGTTGAAACTTATTTCTTTGTTTTAATCTGGTTGAGGTTTTAAATTTAGTTCACCTAAATGGGCTGCCATGATGATAATAGCAAGACCTCTTTTTTACATTTAACTATTCAATCTTATTCAATCTTTTTTTTCAAATTTATTTTTTATTCTAAGTTGTTAAAAATGACAGCAGAATGTATTACATTTCATATTATACTCGTAAAGCACATTTTTACATATCTCTGGTTGTATACAAAGTATATTCACACCATTTGTGACTTTTATACATGCACTTAGAGTAATGATATCCATCTCATTCTACCATCTTCTTTTTTTCTTCACCCTTTTGCCCCCTCTCATACCTTCCCTCCCCATTGGCCATTCTAGTGTTCCTCTAATCCTCCTATGTTCCCCATCCCAACTCCACTGTGAATCGGCCTCCTTATATCAGAAAAAACATTTGTCATTTGGCTTTTTGGAATTGGCTAACGTCACTTAGCATTATATTATCCAATTGCATCTATTTACCTGCAAATGTCATGATTTTATTCTCTCTTATTGCTGAGTAATACTCCATTGTGTATATGTACCACATTTTCCTTATCTATTCATCTACTGAAGGGCATCTAGGTTGGTTCCACAGTTTAGCTATTGTGAATTGTGCTGCTATAAACATTGATGTGGCTGTGTCCCTGTAGTATGCTGTTTTTTTAGTCCTTTGGGTATAGACCGAGGAGTGGGATAGCTGGGTCATAAGGTGGTTCCATTCCAAGTTTTCCAAGGAATCTCCATACTGCTTTCCATATTGGCTGCACCATTTTGCAGTCCCACCAACAATGTATGAGCGTGCCTTTTTCTCCACATCTTCTCCAACATGTTTGTGTTCTTAATAGCTGTCATTCTGACTGGTGTGAGATGAAATCTTAGAGTGGTTTTGATTTGCATTATTCCAAAATGATAAACATGAACACAAGTCTTATTATCGTTTTTCAATGTGAATGACTAAACTGCAATAATTTATTCTCTTCTTTGGACAACACCAAGTTAAGCTCAATTATTGAATCATGGTTTGGAAAAGAAAATATATTTGTAATCCAAGCATTTCTTTTCTATGCTGTTTCAGTTTCTCTTTTGGAATTTTTAAAAATTAAAAAATTGGGGTAGAGGGAAACTAGAAGAATAGCTCTAATTCTTTTTCAGTTGGCCTGTGTTTTTTATTCATGTTTTCTTTGATATGTTGTAACAAAACTGGGAACAATGAATAGATAGGGAGATTACTTCAATCTTACCAAAGTCTTTTGAAATCCCTATGTTGAATATCTTGTTGATTTTTTTTCTCTATGGTTTCAAATTTAGTTTATTAAAACTGCTAAAAATATGAGCCAAATATGCCAATTTTATGAACAAACATTAACTTTTAAACAATTGCCAAATGATGCTGCTTCTCAACTAGAAGATATGAACTTCATTCTAGAGTTCCTATACCCTGTTTAACACTTTCCCTTGTATTGACCAATAAACTTTGGGGTGATATGGTAAGTGGATATGATTAGATCTAATCTCTGAATAAAATATTGCAAATAGATATTCAATCCAGTGAGGTTCCCTTATTAAAATTAACAATGTAGGCCATGTTTTCCTATTTGTGAGATTTGGTAGAATATCTTTGGATTCCCATTCACTGAGACATAAAACATGCATAAAAGAAAACATTATTAGTTCCATCTAACCCCACCAAGTTTTCCAGTAATATTTACTTTCCTATGCTTTTAAAATCTCCTATAGCATTCTAGTTTATTTTATACTATTTAATAATATACACTTCTAATTTTATAACTATATATAATTCAGTTGTGTGAGATTAAATTTAAATCATACAAATTCCCTACAAATTATCTTATCATACGTATCTGACATAAATAAATTAAAGTATTGCTTCTCTTATAAGATCAGTGCCCTAAAGTTGGAGCCCCAAATCTGTATTAATCTGTGTATTTATTATATACAATGATATTATGTTTTCACTAAGAGGAAGAGTTTTAATTTTATTTGCTAGTTTATCATTAAAAATTACATAACCATATTCACACATACTGAAAGAATAGAAAAAAATACTATTTTTTGAGGAGCTGTGTTCTTCATTTTGTATTTTGCCACCCAATATACAGCTATACATGAGAATAAAGCTTATTTATCTACTACTATAGAATGACTAAAAATACAAAAACCAACACTGTGGCTGTATGTGTACTATCTTCACAACACTACAGAATAATTAGCATTAATTTAATTTAATTTTTATTTACTTACTTTTTTATCCATTTTTTTTTTTTAGTTGAACCCAGGGAGCATTATTACTGAGCCACATCCCCAGTCCTTTTTGTTTTTTATTTTGAGACAGGTTCTCCCTAAGTTGCTAAGAGTCTTGCTAAATTGCTTAAACTGGCCTTGAACTTGGAATCCTCCTGCTCCAGCTTCCCAAGTTGCTGGAGTTTATAGGCATGTGCCACTGTGCCTGCCTCTTTTTTTTTTATAGATAAGGAAATATTTTTTTTATACATAAGGGAATATTTTTATTTTATAAGTAAGACACAGAGTAAAGTAACATCTAAATTCTCATGGACTGTAATAGGAAACTCTGGAATTCAAACTCAGGAAACTAACTACAGAGTCTAGTTTCAACTAATATATTGAACTACCTCTTACATTAGACATTGTATCAATAATTTATGTCCTCCCCCTTACTTTAAAAGACCGAGGTACTTATTAAAAACATATAATTGCAAAAAAAAAAATCCATAGGGTTCTGTCATTTTCAAAAGATTTTGCATGTCATTAGATCAAGCCTATATTTCAAATAATCTTCATCATGAAAGCTTTCCATGATTTTGTGTTTTAGAATGTAACTTAAATGAAGTCCAAGTTTATTGATTAGAATCAACATGTTGCACAATATTATTGGTTTTTGCTTCCCCATTCAGCATTGAACTTGCACCAATTCTTCTGGATTTCTCACTTCATCATATTTTTTGTCCTCTCACAATAAAGTAATCCATTTGATGACAATTTATACTGTTTCAACAGAAAGGTAACAGTTGTGGAGAATCTCAAAAAAAGTCCTGCTTGATAGCATCCTTTCTGAAAAGATCTCACAAATTTGTAACCAAAACTCAATTGAAAGGCTGTATAATTTTGCTGACAGGAAAACAATGAAAATTATGATAATATAAATTTAAAGTTCATCAAATGAACCCTCCTATTATGACAATGGTTAAATTGACCATCATCATCTGAGAAATAGAATGAGATGACATTGAGCAAAAGAGCAAATGACGTATTCCCAGACACTGTGGGCATCAAATGCCCACTGCTGTCTCTCTCACATCGTGGGAGCAATTGGCCACAGTATCTGTTGTAATATTTACATTGCCCAGATTCCTCCTATAAATGCTGATATTTCCTAGATAAATTAAAATATGCTGACTGTTACCTCCTACACTGACCTTCTGATATACCAAGGGACAGGGCCTGTAGTTTGAAAAACAATTAAGAAAAGGGACTAAATGTCTACATTGCCCCAGTGCCAGAGTTGAGATAAAATAATATTCATGAGATTTGAGTCAAGAATGGGAATTGTGCAAGAGGCAGGCACCCACCCAGAAGGAGCGACCCAGACGCCAGTTCGCCTGGCCTCCAGGGCCCAGAGTAGCAGCTCCCTGCTGCTGCATGCAGGGCCCGACCTGAGGAAAAGCCCCCTCCACTCCCTGGAGAAGTACGACCTGCCCAGCTGTGACCAGAACAAGAGGCAGGCACCATCCCAGAAGGAGCGACCCAGCTGCCATTTTGCCTGGCCTCCAGGGCCCAGAGTAGCAGCTCCCTGCTGCTGCACACAGGGCCCGACCTGAGGAAAAGCCCCCGCCACTCCCGGGGGAAGTGCGACCTGCCCAGCTGTGACCAGAACAAGAGGTAGGCACCCGCTGAGCCACTCTTCCACTGTGCCACTCTGCAACTGGTCAAAGGTGCAGCCTTGACTCCACTAACAGGATCGCTGACTGGACGTGAACCAAGTCAATTGGCTTAAACTGGAAGGGAATAAAGAAGGGCTTCCCAGGGTCCATTTTGTTTGAGACTGGTTCCTGGGTTCAATTTTTTGTTTGTTTGTTTGTTTGTTTGTTTTGTTTTGTTGTTTTTTGGGTTTTTTTTGTTTGTTTTTGCTTTGTTTTTGTTTTGATTGACAGTGTGTCTGTTTGCTTCTGCTCCTCTTTTCTTCCTCTTTTCTTCTCACTTTTGTATTTTTTCTTATTCCTTCATCTTCCCTATTTACACCCTGCCATTGCATACTCAACAGAGGCAAAAACAAGTTATATGCAGAAATTGGGAGTTCTAGAATGGGTATAATAGAAATATATAGCAAAGTGGTGTTATATATAGTTTATTCTCTATTTTCTTGATTCACTCACTCTCTCCTCTCTCTTACACTAATTTCTACTCCTTTGTCATTTTTTTCTCTTTTCCATCTTTCTTTATTTCTTCTCTCAACTGCTGCATAAGTTAGATTTATATATAAATTGGTCTTTCCACCTAATCATTCCCTACATTCTCTTTCCTCTCTCGTCTGCTGATACTAAACCACTTCCATAAAACTCTCTTCTCATACTTTCTAAGAAAGAACAATTCAATACATTCACTTCCTTCTTCCTAAACATATCACCTCTGTGTCCAACTCTTGAAACTATAAAACCCCATCAGAAGTGTACAGAGTAAATAGGAAACAATATCTGGGTTAACTAAATCTGTACATTGTGATCAAACTGGGATTTTCTGAATAGAAAGTGTTTGATTTTAAAGTGTAAAGGAAATATAAGGGGATCTGATAGCATTGTACTACAGGAGCAACATAAGGCTTTAAGGTAAAATCAAAATAGTCAAGGTCCCACAGTACAGGAAATTAAGACACACAAGCAATATGAAGAAACAAGGGAAGAAAGTGACACAAACAAATCAATATACCTCCTCAGTAGATTCCATGGCAAGCACAGTTGGTGAAATGCCAGAGATGGAATTTAGAAATTACATATTCCAAGTGTTTGCGGAACTTAAGAATGAACTAAAAAATGAGATGAGGGAGCAAATACAGGAGGTGAAAGATCATTTTGACAAAGAACTCCATAAACAAATACAGGAAGTAAAAGATTACTTCAATAAGGAGATAGAGGCTCTAAAGAGAAACCAAACAGAAATTCTGGAAATGAAAGAAGCAATAAACCAAAATAAAAGCTCAATTGAAAGTATCACCAACAGAGTAGATCACTTGGAAGAAAGAACCTCAGACAATGAAGACAAAATATATATCCTAGAGAAAAATCTAGATTACACAGCAAAAATGGTAAGAAACCAAGAACAGAACATTCAAGAATTATGAGACAACATAAAAAGACCAAACTTAAGAGTGATTGGGGTAAAGGAGGGGGCAGAGTTTCAAGCCAATGGAATGAGTAATTTATTTAATGAAATAATTACAGAAAAATTTCCAAACTTGAGGAAAGAATGGGAAAACCAAGTTCAAGAGGCTTACCGAACACCAAACATACAAAATCACAACAGATCCACACCAAGACACATTATAATGAAAATGCCTAATATACTGAGCAAGGAGAGAATATTAAAAGCTACAAGAGAAAGGAAGCAGATTATATATAGGGGGAAACCAATCAGACTATGTTCAGACTTTTCAACCCAGACCTTAAAAGCAAGAAGATCCTGGAATAGCATATTTCAAGCTCTGAAAGAAAAGGGATGTCAACCAAGAATCTTATATCTAGCAAAATTGAGCTTTAGATTCAAAGATGAAATAAAAAGCTTCCATGACAAGCAAAAGTTAAAAGATTTCACAACTCGAAAGCCAGCACTTCTGAACATCCTGGGCAAAATTTTTCATGAAGAAGAAGAGAAAAATAACAATGAAAACCAACAAAGGGAGATATTAAACTAAGGGATAATACCATTCAGAAGAGAAACCAAATCAAGCTAAAGACCATAATACAAATAAAAATGGATGGGAAGAAAAATCACATCTCAATAATAACCCTGAATGTTAATGGCCTAAACTCGCCATTCAAAAGACACAGATTATCTGAATGGATTAAAAGAAATGACCCAACAATTTGCTGTCTCCAAGAAACACATGTCGTAGAAAAAGACCTCAATAGACTGAAGGTGAAAGGCTTGGAAAAGTCTTATCACTCACGTGGCATGTGGAAGCAAGCAGGGGTTTCCATTCTCATTTCAAATAAGGTAGACTTCAAGCCAAAGCTAATCAAAAGGGACAAAGATGGATATTTCTTACTACTTAAGGGAACCATTCATCAACAGGATATAACAATCATAAATCTATATGCCTCAAATAATGGAGCACCTACATTCATCAAACAAACTCTTCTCAAGTTGGAGTAAAATAGACCACAACACATCTCTCTCACCAATGAATAGATCATCCAAACAAAAGCTAAACAAAGAAACTTTAGGCCTCCTTAAAACAATTAATAACTTAGATCTAATGGACATATATAGAATATTTCATCCCTCAGTAAACGAATACACTTTTTTCTCAGCAGCACATGGCTCCTTCTCCAAAATAGACCATATATTATGTCACAAGGCAACTCTCAGCAAATATAAAAAAATAGAGATACTACCCTGTATGCTATCAGACCATAAAGGGATGAAATTGGAAATCAACATCAAAATAAGGAATAAGAAAAACTACTCCAACAACTGGAAGCTAAACAACATGCTACTGAATGAACAAGGGGTTGAAGAAGACATCAAAGAGGAGATCAAAAAATTCCTAGAGGTAAATGAGATCACAGATACATCGTATAGAAATTTCTGGGACACTATGAAGGTAGTAGTAAGAGGAAAATTCATTGCACTGAGTTCATTCCTTAAAAGGGAAAAAAAAAAAAAAAAAAAAACAAATAAATGACTTAACATCACACCTCAAAGCACTAGAAACAGAAGAACAGATCAACACCAAGAGCAGTAGAAGACAGGAAATAATTAAATTCAGAGCAGAAATTAATGAAATTGAGACTAAGGAAACAATTCAAAGAATTGACAAAATTAAAGTTGGTTCTTTGAAAAAATAAACAAAATTGACAGACCCTTAGCGATGCTAACGAAAAGAAGAATAGAAAAATCTCAAATTACT
Organism: Tamias sibiricus; assembly: GCA_025594165.1. Lineage (NCBI taxonomy): Eukaryota > Metazoa > Chordata > Mammalia > Rodentia > Sciuridae > Tamias > Tamias sibiricus. Next base: position 208,880,155 of record CM046658.1, read on the forward strand.
AACATTCATGATGAAAAAGGGAATATCACAACAAACACCTCAGATATACAGAAGATAATTAGAAATTACTTTGAAAACTTGTACTCTAATAAAATAGAAAGTACTGAATGCATTGACAGATTTCTAGAGTCGTATGATTTGCCTAAACTGGATCTGGAGGCTATACACAATTTAAACAGATCTATTACAAGTGAAGAAATAGAAGATGTCATCAAAAAGCTACCAACCAGGAAAAGTCCAGGACCTGATGGGTTTACAGCCGAGTTCTACAAGACTTTTAAAGAAGAACTAATACCAATGCTCTTCAAACTATTTCAAGAAATAGAAAAAGATGGAATTCTTCCAGACTCTTTCTATGAGGCCAATATTACATTAATTCCAAAGCCAGGCAAAGACACATCCAAAAAAGAAAACTTCAGGCCAATATCTTTAATGAACATAGATGCAAAAATCCTCAACAAAATTCTGGCAAATCGGATACAAAAACATATCAAAAAGATAGTGCACCATGATCAAGTGGGATTTATCCCAGGGATGCAAGGCTGGTTCAACATTCGGAAATCAATAAACATAATACATCACATCAATAGACTTAAAGATAAAAATCATATGATTATCTCAATGGATGCAGAAAAAGCATTTGACAAAATAGAGCACCCCTTTATGTTCAAAACACTGGAAAAAGTAGGAATATCAGGAACATATCTCAACATTATAAAAGCTATTTATGCAAGGCCCAGAGCTAACATTATCTTAAATGGAGAAAAATTGAAAGCATTTTCTCTAAAAACTGGAACAAGACAAGGATGCCCCCTTTCACCACTGCTATTTAACATAGTACTGGAAACTCTGGCCAGAGCAACTAGACAGACGAAAGAAATTAAAGGGATCCAGATAGGAAAAGAAGAGCTCAAATTAGAACTATTTGCTGATGACATGATAATCTACCTAGAAGACCCAAAAAACTCTACCAGAAAACTTTTACAACTAGTAAATGAATTCGGCAAAGTAGCAGGTTACAAAATCAATACCCATAAGTCAAAGGCATTTTTGTACATCAGTGACAAAGCCTCTGAAAGGGAAATGATGAAAACTACCCCATTTACAATAGCATCAAAAAAAAAAAATACCTGGGAATCAACTTAGTGAAAGAGGTGAAAGACCTCTATAAGGAAAATTATAGAACACTAAAGAAAGAAATCATAGAAGACCTCAGAAGATGGAAAGACCTACCTTGCTCTTGGATAGGTAGAATCAATATTGTCAAAATGTCCATACTACCAAAAGCATTATACAGATTTAATGCAATCCAGTCAAAATCCCAATGTCATTTTTCAAAGAAATAGAAAATGCAGTCATGAAATTCATCTGGAAAAATAAGAGATCCAGAATAGCCAAAGCAATCCTGAGTAAGAAAAGTGAAGCAGGGGGCACCACCATACCGGACTTTAAATTATACAATAGAGCAATAGTAACAAAAACAGCATGGTATTGGCACCAAAACAGACTGGTAGACCAATGGTACAGAATCAAGGATACAGAGACTAATACATATAATTTCAGCTATCTTATATTAGACAAAGGCACCAAAAATGTACAGTGGAGAAAGGATAGCCTCTTCAACAAATGGTGCTGGGAAAACTGGAAATCCATATGCAACAAAATGAAATTAAACCCTTATCTCTCACCATGCACAAAACTCAATTCAAAGTGGATCAAGGACCTAGGAATTAGACCAGAGACAATATGCCTAATAGAAGAAAAAGTAAGCTCCAATTTCCAACATGTTGGATTAGGCCCCAAGTTCCTTAATAAGAATCCTGTAGTGCAAGAATTATTACCAAGAATTAACGAATGGGATAGATTTAAACTAAAAAGCTTCTTCTCAGCAAAAGAAACAATCAGTGAGGTGAATAGAGAGCCAACTAATTGGGAACAAATATTTAATACGTGCACATCAGATAGAGCACTAATTTCTAGAATATATAAAGAACTCAAAAAACTTAACAACAAAAAAAACAAATAACCCAATCGATAAATGGGCTAAGGAATTGAAAAGACAGTTCTCAGAAGAAGATACACAATTAATCAACAAATACATGAAAAAATGCTCAACATCGCTGGCAATTAGAGAAATGCAAATCAAAACTACTCTAAGATTTCATTTCACTCCAGTCAGAATGGCAGCTATCAAGAACACAAGCAACAATAGATGTTGGAGAGGATGTGGGGAAAAAGGCACACTCATACGTTGCTGGTGGGACTGTAAAATGGTGCAACCGCTATGGAAAGCAGTATGGAGATTTCTTGGAAAACTGGGAATGGAACCACCCTATGACCCAGCCATCCCACTCCTGGGTCTATTCCCAAGGGACTTAAAAACAGCATATTACAGTGACACAGCTATCTCAATGTTTATAGCAGCACAATTCACAATAGCTTGGTTGTGGAACCAACCTAGATGTCCCTCAGTAGATGAGTGGATGAAGAAAATGTATAATATACAAAATGGAATTTTACTCAGCAATAAAAGAGAATAAAATAATGACATTTGCAGGTATATGGATGAAGTTGGAGAATATAATGCTAAGTGATGTTAGCCAATCCCCAAAATCCAAATACCGAATGTCTTCTCTGATATAAGGAGGCTAATTCACAGTGTTGTTGGATGGGGGCACATAGGAGGATTAGAGGAACAGTAGAATGGTCAAATGAAAGGAGGGGAAGGGAGGGAGCAAGGGGGAGGGGGGGGGGGGAAAGGAAAAAAAATGGTGGTTGAATGAGATGGATATCATTATCCTAAATGCATGATTGAAGAACTGAATGGTACTTACATACTTTGTATACAAACAGTTGTATGTAAAAAAGATGCTATATATGTGCATTATGAATTGTAATACATACTACTATTATAAATAAAAAAGAAAGAAAAAATAATAAAATATGTTGAAAATTTAAAAAAAAAGAAAGAAAGAAAGAGAAAAAAAAAAAAAAAAGAATGGGAATTGTGGGAAGAGACAGAGCCACACAGTGCCAGAAGTGGCCATAACTAAGAGAAGTCTTGAAAGGTGACTTCCCCCCTTGAGGACTCTCAAGAACTTTTCCCAGGGTATTGGTACTTCCTTAGGAAGTGGACAGAAGTTTGAGCTGATCTTGTCTTAGAGATCTGCAGTGTTGATTGTTACACATTGATCATAGTAGCGTAGAGAGAAGTGATCAAGATAATGAGACCTGGTTATGATGACTGGGTTTTACTCTTCATTGTCCTACTTACAAATATGGACGTTTATTTAGCCTTTTTTTGTGTGTGTGACTGAGTTTTCTCATTTGTAAAATGGGGGTGATGATAGTACTGAGTTCAGAGAATTAAATGAGTTCGTATATAAGTCATGAAAAAATACTTTGAATAATGTTTGGAATGTGATATGTAAACTTGTTTAGAAAAAATTATCAACAGAAGTTGTGCTCTGACAGCTGTAAAAATGGATGGAGCTTCTCAAGGTTGTTATGAATGTGTCTCTGAAGGTGGCTTCACCGAGTGAATGGAGATCCACAGGGTTAGGTAGCTTGGAAACATTGTTAATTCCACGTCAGATCCATTCCAGGACTCTACAGATTGTTGTAGGACTTTTGTGTACAGAGACTGTGCTTCCGTGTCAGTAGTTGGGGCAGTACCATTTCATCAAACAGCTTGGGCTAAGGTTGTGGAGGGTCTTTAGGGACTTGGTCTGAGAAGATGACAAACAAACTGATTTTCTCTATGTTCAACGCTACTCTCAGTACTTCACTGACACCAGGAGGGTTGGCGGTTTTCCCTCACTGGCCAATTCTACACCAGCTGGATGTCCTACAATTTAATTCAATTCTGACACTGTTAACCTGCGTTAGTGTCAGATCTAACAAGTTAAGAGCTCAGCTACACAGGACTGCCTCCTCTTCAGCTGCCAATCCCAAGTACAGGTTGTTGGCTGTTCTTCTGACCATCCAGCTGTGAACTGGGGATTCCCATGACCCCCTACTTGAGTCAGATCATTTGTTGTGATGGCTTACAAAGCCCAGGGAAACATTTACCAGTGCTTCATAAAGGATTTAATAAAGGCTGCAGATGATGAGGTACATAGAGAGAGGGTTGGGCAGTCCTGAGTTTAGAAGCTTCTGTCTTGGTGGAGTTATGATGTACTATCCTCCCTGATGTGTTCCCCAACCCAGAAGTTCTTGGAACCCTGTCTTTTGTTTTTTTTTTAATGGAGGTTTCATTGGCCATTCGTGATTAATGCAACTTCTGGCCTCTCTTCTCTCCCCAAGTGGGGAGGGGTAGAGGGTTTTGGAGTTAAAATTACCAACCCTCTAATTACCTGGCTGGTTCCCATGGCAACCAGTTCCTATCCTGAGGCTATCTAGGACTCCTAATCACTAGCCATCTCATTAGCATTCACAAAACACATCACTTCCAAGTGTTCTAGTGCAGAGTCCAGGAAAGTGGGGGTGATGTACAGAGATCAAATATATATTTTTTATTTGGTCACAGCCTGATATGTGGACTTACTGTGTTGTGGATGTTTATCTGCAAATCTGAAAGACAACATGAGACTTCTATTTTCTGCTTCCCAGCACAGAAAAAGGTGAAATAGGGAAAGCAGTAGTTACTGCTCTCCTAGATAATGGTTAAAGGGTTCTTTGGAAGGTAGAGTCAATAGGAAGCTACAGAGAAGGTACAGAACAGGAAGACCTCCTGTGTGGAAGGAGCAGCATGAGAAGCAGGACAGGTTTAATGTGAGGGTGACAGTGGTGAGTAGCTCAAGTCATGCTGGTTTGAGAAGATATGCACTGAGAAATGAGAGAAGCAAGAGCCATTAGAGTATCCTGTATGGAGTTGGTGGAGGGCATTTTCCTTGTTAAATTCTATCTTGTGGGATTCTTCCCATTATCTTAACTCTGTCCCAGTTAATTTTAGTCTCTGGCACCTTGAGGCAGTCTATTCCATGTCTTTTCCACCCTGTACCCTGCCCAGAGTTTAGGGAACTTTGGTACCAATAGAAGGGTAGTTTTTGTTCTCCCCTTTCCTCTCTTAGGGTTGGTGAATGGAATGGAGAATGTGAATGGAGCTTCATAAACTCACCAGTATAGAGTGGCAGTTACATACTCCAGGGCTGGAGCAGATATCCTGGCCTTGAGCCAGTACTTACTGGCTGTGGAACATTGTACCAGTCCACGGAGCTCTTTATGTCTTGGTTTCCTCTTATAGAACATGTGGCTGCTAGTAGAATCTATATCCGGGTTGTGGTAAGGATTACCTGTCTGTCACATACATACTAAGCACACAGCATAATGAGTTGCTGTATTTGTGGTGACTGTCATTGTTCTTCGTGGTCCTGAGTATGATTGAGCAGCCCTGACAGACACCAAGAACAGCAGGGGTTTGGAAGAGGCACCAGTATCCAGGGCAAATACGTTAAAGTAGTGTTTAGGAGAAAAGAGAAGGGGATGGAACAAGAGCTGGAGGATCTGACAGCCGGGGCAGCCAGGTAACAGTAACAGCAGCAAACGCCGTCCAGCTCATACAAGTGGCCCTTTGTTTAGCCCTGTGCTGGCACGTTCTCCTCAAACACTGTGGCTATTATAACCCAGCCTTCCCAAACAGCGTCCACCATCCCCAGCTGCCAAGGCCAGGCATATGGAGCCAGCCTCCCCAGCTGTGGGCTGGCCAGCTCCCAGCTCATCTGTGGGTTATGTGCTCAGCAGAGAAAGGGCCAGAGGACCAGGGTATGGGGTGGATTGTGGTGTGATAGACACAAAAACATGAAAAAGGCACATATTTTTTAAGAACTTCTGCTTTAAAACTTGGAGATGGGGGGGGGGGTCTCTTAAGGTAAAATATTGGTGAATTACAAAGGTAGTGGCCATTCAGAACTGCAAAAAGTACTTTTGCTCCATGAAAATAAACAGCTTGTTGTAGGCTTCTATGCACATGGAAATTAATCAAGCGATTGAGATCTTTGTATAATTAAAGTCCTTTGTAGGGATCAAAGAAGCCTCCACTAGGGAGGCTTTAAGATATGGAGGCTTTTGGCATGCACATTCTGGAGATCTTGGAGATACCCAAGTGAGATTTGGCTTTGTCTAGACTTAAAATGAAACTGAAAAAAAATACAGGAAGGAACGAACCAGATTGTTCATGTCTGTCTGGTCCTAGATGATCCCAGTGTGGGTGGATGGTGTGCATTCGTGGGGCCAGCTGCCCTTCCACTCACTCACTGTGATGTGGCTTAGGAGAGTGGGAGGGGTGCTGTGTCCCTAAACCCAACTGTGTCTCAGGCTCATAGCTTGGACTCAGGATCTATCCAGGTGGTCTGTCCAGGAAGCAGAAAACTGAGTCCTTGGGGACAGATGGGAAACCCCATCCCAGGGCACTAGCATCAGAGGCCCTCTGTTTAAAAAGAAAAATAATAAAAATAGGTCACTCAGTTTTGCTTTGGGGATCCAAAGCTGCTTTGCAGGATCTCTTCGGTTTCATTTTGCTCTGCAGTGCCATCTCCTTTTCAGCCTATTCCAGAAGCCAGGTTTCCTGGTGGCTTCCTGGTTCCTGGCAGTGCCTCCTATTCTTGGGTGGCCAAGCCTTCACCTGGAGAGGTCTGTTCCCCCACATCCCACTCCCCAAAAGCCTCCTTCTTGAGCCCTAAACTGTTCTTCACCACCTCTCACAAGTTGTATTAGCCCTACCTTCCCATCACATTCTTCACATTTGACCTTGAGAATGCTGTGGCTCAGGGCTCTTTTGCCATTTATGTGGATCATTATTGGAGCAAATTCCTAACTGGCCCCCTCTCTTCTTTCTCCACTCCATCCCTTACACGACAGTGTTTTTCCCGCTAGGGCACAGATCTGATTATGTCATGTTATGCACAAAAATACACAATAGCTTCCCACTCCTAGAGCGTTACATTGAATTCTTGAGCCCAGAGCCTCCATCTGACCACATTTCTCTTTGCTTACTTCCTTGATCACTCTTCTGTTTTTAGTTCCATCTGTGTTGCAATTCTCAGTGCCACAAACCTGAATGCACTTTCCTGCATTTGCTTTTGCTTCCACTATTTTCTCTGCCCTTCGTTCTCCTTCACTAATTTACCCATCCTTTCAAAGATCTCAAATGCATTCTCTTCTGTGAAAGCTGCTCATATTCCCCAATTGGAACTAATTGACTGGTCTCTTTGCTGGTACAGAACTTTGATTCTATCTCCATTTCAAAAAATTGTTTTTCTTTCTGCTTTGAATTAGCATTTTTCATAGTCATGTCCTTTAAGGTTGAACTTGGTCTTTTTCACCTTAGTATTCGCTAAAAGTAGTAAGTGCTGTGCTTGATCTAAGAGGTGTTTAATATCTCTGTGTTAAACTGAGTGAAACTGAAGGCTATCTGCTTCTTCAGTATAAAAAAAGTCTTTGCCTTTCTATGTTCCAAATCATGCTGTGGGTGTGGATTCTCCAAGTTAATATATAAATACAATCTCATTGTTGGAGTTTAGAAGTGGCCCATTACTCATTAAAATATGGAGAAAAGGACCTGGAAACCGTGGTACGTGCCCATAATCCCACTGCCTCGGGAGGCTGAGGCAGGAGGATCATGAGTTCAAGGCCAGCCTCAGCAAAAGCAAGGCACTAAGCAACTCAGTGAGACCCTGTCTCCAAAAAAATATAAGAAAGTGCTGGGGATGTGGGGATGTGGCTCAGTGGTTGAGTGACCCTCCTGAGTTCAATCCCCAGTAACCATATATATATAGGGGCTGGAGAAAGGAAAGGCAGATGACTTCCTATCACTTGAGCTGAAATCCCAACAACCACCATGGAAACCAGAAGTCAGTTTCAATTGCTGGACCTGTTGAGGATAAGACACAGAAGTCAGATTGGGATCAAAATATGAAAGGTATTCCTGGCAAAACAGGGTGAGGAAATACTATTTGAACTCAAGACCAAAGGAGGCAACATGCTTCTCCATCCTGAGTTGAACTTGTCCATCAAGGCAGGGATGGAGTAGTTGGGCACTGGCAGGTCTGTGCATGGCCTGTGCACACAGTGCCAGACAGTTGGCTTGGTGCTTGTTTCATGGACAAAGGGAGAACAAAGGTATCCTACAGAGAGCTTGGTCTAAACTCAAGGGCCAAAAAGAGCCCAGGGCTGGGCCACACAAGTTCCTTATTTCCCTTTCTCAAAAATTAGATAAATCACTTACTCTCAGAGGTAATCATTATTTATTATTTAAAGGATTCTTCCAGAACTTTTCCTTTATTATATTTGTATAATATAAGTAAATATACAGTCTATATTTTGCATACATTGAGTGATACTATATTTCTTGCAACACACTTTTTTGTCATGATATGTCCCAGAAAATTTTTTCTTTTCAGCATTTATGAATCTATCTCATTATTATATATAACCCATAGTATTGATGTATCATAACTATTACTATTTTTTCTCAGTATTAAATTATGGGATGATAATTATTTTCTCTCATTTTGTTAACAATATCATTTTAAACTGAGTTTTTTTTTTTTTTTTTTTTTTTTTTTTGGTAGCAGGGATTGAACTCAGGGGCACTGAACCATTGAGCCACATCTCCAGCCCTATTTTGCATTCTATTTAGAGACAGAGTCTCACTGAATGATTAGCACTTCACTTTTGTTGAGGCTGGCTTTGAGCTTGCAATCCTCCTGCCTCAGCCTCCCAAACCACTGAGATTACAGGCATGCATCATGGAGCCCGTTGTGTAAGCTGATTTTTGATTTCCATTGTGGTTTTTGGGAGTTCAGCTCAATGGATAGGAAGTTGTCTATGTTTTCTATTTTTAACATAGCCTCTTCTTCTTTGTGTTCAAGAGTTTTCTCTTATATATGTAGGTATGAATTGGTATGAATTTATTTTTATTTGTCTTCTTCAGAAAGTTGTGTATCTTGAATCTATGGATTAGCATCTTTTAATACTACTGGAAAATTCTTGGCCATTATCTTTTCAAATAATTCCTCTCCTCTTCTTCTGAAACATGAATTAGTGAGATAGATGTTAAATCTATTCTCCATGTCTCCTATTAACTTGTTTATATTTACCATATGTATTCTCTCCCTAATTCTCATTCTATATAATTTTGGGGTTCTAGCTTCCATTTTATGAATTTTTTGTGTGTCTATTCTGCTGTTAAATCTACCTGTTGAGATTTAAATGCTAATTTTATTTGCTCCCAAATATATCTTGTTTTTTTAAAAAAATTTTTAATTTTTTTTCTATTTTTTATTTTTCAAGCTTGTATTTTCTTTCTTTAGTCATAGTAAACATGGCTGCTTTGGGGGTCTGTTTTTCTAGGTGATGGGTTTTCTTGGGCACTGAGTGAATTTTTATTGAGAAAAGCTTAGATACCTTGATATATATATCTGTGTGCGTGTGTGTGTGTGAGAGAGAGAGAGAGAGAGAGGGAGAGAGAGAGAGAGAGAGAGAGAGAGAGGTGTTTCTTGAGACAGAATGAAGGTGAATTCCTCTGGGGAATATTTGCTTTTGCAGTGCATCTGAGGGTATTACCAATTCAGAATCATTTTAAACCAGATACTTGTTTTGAGATTTTGATAAACCTTATAAGTTTTTTAATTTATTATTTTTAAATTGACAAATAAAAAGTGTATTATTTATTATGTTCAACATGTTGTTTTGAAATATGTATTCATTGTGAAATGGTTGAGAATTTTGGGGATGAACTCGGACACTGAATTTAGGCGATAATCCCAGCGGTTTGGGAGGCTGAGGCAGGAAGATCTCAAGTTCAAAGCCAGCCTCAGCAACTTAGCAAGGCCCTAAGTAACTTAGTGAGACCCTGTCTCAAAACAGAAAACAAAAGAAGGGCTGGGGATATAGCTCAGTGGTTAAGTGCCTCTGGGTTAAATATCTAGAACTATCCTGTCAATAAACAAAACAAAACAAAAAATTTAGGCAATAAATTGGTATGAAATGGCTTATAGGTATAACCTAGAGGATTTTTTGTTTTCCTGTTTTTTTTTTCTTCTGAGGCTACATCCCCTTGAGGGTCTAGCTTTATGAAATGAGTATTTTCTATTAGTTTCCTCCTTTGTTTGGTGGGCCTGGCATTCCTCACACTGTAAACATGAAAGAAATAAGGACTCTAGCTCTGGTGACCATAAGGGCTTCTGTTTTATCACGTCTCTGTAATGTTTCTTAATTGATTTGCAGCTCTTTTTGTCTTTAATATGCTTTTAGTATCACTCCTAGCATTTTAGTTAACTTCAGTGGGATAGTTGGTCTAGAAACCTAGCCACCTATGTTACTCTTCTACAGTCCATTCAACCATTTCTTTTCTACTAGAAATTTAAATTTCAAAAATTTCCTGTTATAAATTATGTTTCAGTGAACATGTGTCTGTGCCCACAAGTAAGTTTGCCTCTCAGGTAGATAACTACAACTGGAAGTGCTGGAGTAAGAGTAGTAGGTGTATTTTAATTTTTATACAAAAGGTGTTTCAGGCCCAAAATAGCATTGAAAGTGCTATTTTTTCATAAATTCTCACCAGCACTAGCTTTTCATACCTGTGTATTTGTGCAAATATGATTGATAAAAACATATATCACGGTTGTTTTACTTTGGGGGTCTCTGTTCATTAGTGAACCTTATTATCCTTTAATCTCTTTATTTAAAATTTCTATTTATGTTTCTGTGAAGTAACTACTTATCTTCCTTATACTATTTATTAAAAAATATGTTGACAAATTTCTAGAGTCATATGATTTGCCCAAATTGAATCGGGATGATATACACAAGTTAAACAGGTCAATTTCAAGCAATGAAATAGAAGACACCATCAGAAGACTACTAACCAAGAAAAGCTCAGGACCAGATGGATACATAGTTGAGTTCTACAAGACCTTCAAAGAAGAACTAATACCAATACTCCTCAAATTATTTCATGAACTAGAGAAAGAGGGAACACTTCCAAACTCATTCTATGAGTCCAATATCACCCTGATTCCAAAACTAGACAAAGATACATCAAAGAAAGAAAACTTCAGACCAATATCTCTAATGAACATAGATGTAAAAAATCTCAATAAAATTCTGGAAAATCAAATATAAAAACATCAAAAAGTGCACCACAATAAAGTGGAATTCATCCTAGGGATGCAAGTTTGGTTCAATATACGGAAATCAATAAATGTAATTCATCACATCAATAGATTTAAAGATAAGAATCATATGACCATCTCAATAGATGAAGAAAAAGCATTCGACAAAATACAGCACCTCTTCATGTTCAAAAACTAGAAAAACTATGCTAAGCTCCAGGCCAACATCATTCTAAATGGAGAAAATCTGAAAGCATTCTCTCTAAAAACTGGAACAAGACAGGGGTGCTCTCTTTTACCACTTCTGTTTGACATAGTTCATGAAACTCTAGCCAGAGCAATTTGACAAATGAAAGAAATTAAAGGGATGGAAAAGAAGAACTCAAATTATTACTAGGTATATAATTCTATACCTAGAAGATCCAAAAAATTTCCACCAGAAAACTTCTAGAACTAAAAAATGAATTCAGCAAAGTAGCAGGATATAAAATCAACACCCATAAATCAAAGACATTTCTATCTATCAGTGACAAATCCTCTGAAGGAGAAACTAGGAAAACTACCTCATTTACAATAGCCTCAAAAACCAAAACAAAACAAAAACAACAACAACAACAAAAATAAAAACTTGGGAATCAAGTTAACAAAAGAGGTAGAAGACCTCCACAATGAAAATTACAGAAGGCTAAAGAAAGAAATTAAAGAAGATCTTAGAATGTGGAAAGATCTCCCTTGCTCTTGGATAGGCAGAATTAATATTGTCAAAATGACCATACTGGCTGGGGTTGTGGCTCAGCGGTAGAGTGCTTGCCTAGCGTGTGTGCGGCCCGGGTTTGATCCTCAGCACATAAAAATAAACACATTGTGTACAACTAAAGCAAATAAATAAATATTTTTTTAAAAAATGACCATACTACCAAAAGCACTATACAGATTTAATGCAATTCCAATCAAAATCCCAATGACATTCCTCATAGAAATAGAAAAAGCAGTCATGAAATTCATCTGGAAAAATAAGAGACCCAGAATAGCTAAAGCAATCCTTAGCAAGAAGAGTGAAGCAGGGGCTGGGATTGTGGCTCAGCGGTATTGCACTCGCCTAGCACGGGCGCACCCCGGGTTCGATCCTCAGCACCACGTACAAATAAAACACATTGTGTACAACTAAAGCAAATAAATAAATATTTTTTTTAAAAAAAGAAGAGTGAAGCAGGTGGCATCACTATACTAGACCTTAAACTATACTACAGAGCAATAATAAAAAAAACAGCATCATATTGGCACCAAAATAGACTTGTAGACCTATGGTATGGAATAGAGGACACAGAGACAAACCCACATAATTACAGTTATTTCGTATTAGGCAAAAGTGCCAAAAACATATATTGGAGAAAGGGTAGCCTCTTCAACAAATGGTGCTAGGAAAATTGGAAATCCATATGCAACAAAATGAAACTAAGCCCCTATCTCTCACCATGCAGAAAAGTCAACTCAAAGTGGATCAAGGACCTAGGAATTAAACCAGAAACTGTGCACCTAAGAGAAGAAAAAGTAGGCCCCAATCTCCATCATGTTGGTTTAGGCCCCAACTTTCTTAATAAGACTCCTAAAGCACAAGAATTAAAATCAAGAATCAATAAATGGGATGGATTCAAATTAAAAATCTTCTTCTCAGCAAAAGAAACAATGAAGTGAACAGAGGGCCTACAGATGGGAACAAATTTTTACCACACGCACATCAGTCAGAGAACTCATCTCCAGGATATATAAAGAACTCAAAAATCTTAACACCAAAAAAACCCCACAAATAACCCAATCAATAAATGGGCCAAGGAACTGAACAGACACTTCTTGGAAGAGGATATACGGTCAACAAATATATGAAAACATGTTCAACATCTCTAGTAATTAGAGAAATGCAAATCAAAACTAAGATTTCATTTCACTCCAGTTAGAATGGCAGCTATTAAGAATACTGGGAATATTTTTAATATACTGTTTCTTAGAGATTTCTGATAGCTTTTCCATGTTAAGTAAGTTTGCTTCTAGTCTTAGCTTACTAAATTGTTTTAATCCCCATTGTGATAGGAAATTATTTTGTCCAATGTGTTATTGTTTGGATGTGAGGTGTCCCCCAAAAGCTCATGTGTGAGACAGTGCAAGAAGGTACAGAGGAGAAATGATCAGGCTGTGTCTTAACCCAATCAGTAAATTAATCCCATGATAGGGATTAACTGAGTGGTAACTGAAGTGGTAGGGTATGGCAGAAAGAGGTGGGAATTGGGGCATGGCTTTGGGGTATATATTTGTATCTGGGGAGCGAAGTTTCTCTTTTTGCTGCTTGAGGATCACCATAATCTGAGCTGCTTCCTTCTGCCACACTCTCCCACCATGATGTTCAGCCCCAAGGAATGGAGCTGGCCTTCCATGGACTAAGACCTCTGAAACCATGAACCATCAAATAAACTTTCCTCCTCTACAATTGTTTTGATTGGGTCCTTTTAGTCACAGCAGTGAGAAAAGTTGACTAAAACATGATGTTCTGTGGAATTTGTGGTTTTTATGTCTTTTCTTCTTTAACTTGATAATATGGTGAAGTAAATACACAGATATCATAATACTGAAACATACTTGCATAATTGGATAAACTCACCATATGTATTTAAAAATTTTGCTACTGTATTCCATTTGCTGCTATTTATTTATGACTTCGTATTTATTTTCCTAAAATTGGCCAAGAGTTTCCTTTATTTATTTATCTTTTTTCATCTTGTGTCAGAGAGATTGATGGCAACTTCTCATGTTTAGTTGAACAGCTGTCCACTTGCCCCCTATTGTATTACTTTAAATGACAGAATTTCTGTGCTTAGTAGAACTTGTCATTAGAATCATCTGAGCCTACTACCATTTCAGGATAAATCTCTGAACATCTAAAAAAAATTATTAAATGATTATGGGTCCACTAAGTTTTTCCTATGTTTCTTAAATGATATGTATTCAAAGAAAAGCATGAAATTTCATGTGAATTTTCAAATTTATTGGTAAAATGTTGCATAAATTATTTTTCATATTTTAAAAGATCTGTTTTATATTTAAAGCTATGTTCTTATTTTAATTTCTAGCATTGTTCTTCTTTTGCTTTTTTTCTTAACCAGACTTGCCAAAGTTTATTTTACTGATCTCTCTAAAGAATCAAATTTTAGTTTTAAGTCTGCTATTTTTTAGTTTGTATTTTAATACATTAATGTCTGTCTTTTGGTCATTTATTACTTCTTTTTGGGATTATTTTATTTATATTCTAGAATTGAAAACAACTAATATTTAATTCTTTATTTTTCCTAATAAACTCATGAGATTATGTATTTTTCTTTTTCTCCCCTGTAGGAAGAAGTACACTGATGTTCACATAGTGAAGTCATATAGCAACACCTTTCCCAGAAAGCACCCCTGTTGTTGAGTGACACGTGCCTATAGTTAAGTCAGATTCTTCCAGTGTATGGCTATCTAGGTGGAAAGGTTCTTCCATTTTTTCCAGAATCCTCTTTTTTGCATTTTTCCTTTTCTTACTACTATGGCCAAATCTCTTCGAATCCAATATGTAGTATAAGTATTTCTTTATAAATAGTTTGCAATTATACCTTTAATTAAATAGTTGTTTTTGAAGAGTACTTTTAAATTTCCAAGTAAATCAGTTTTTGTTGTGTTTGTGTGTTTTTTTTTTTTTTTTTTTTTTTTTTTGGTGAGTGATTATTTTAGTTTCTATTGATGCTGTAATAAATTACCACATTAACAACTCGAATCAACATAGATTTCTCCCTCCTTTGGTTCCAGAGGTGAGATGTATGCAGTCAGTGTCACTGAGCTAAAGTTGAAATACTGGCAATGGCAGTTCCTTTTGAAGACTCTGAAAGGAGCACGTGCTGCCCCTTTCATCTTCTAGTGGCTCTGTATTCCTTGGCTTGTGGCCCCTTTCTTCATCCTCAAAGCACATTCCTTCAGTTTTTGCTTTTGTCACCACACTGCCTTCTCTTCTGTGGTATTCTCTCACTCTCTCTACTTCCCTCTTGTAAGGATGCTTGTGATTACATGCTTGGTCCCCTTGACCCCTGAGTATTCCAGGGCACTCTCCCTATCTTGAGATCATTAACTCAATTGCATCTGCAAAAGTCCTTCTAGCCATATAAAGTAACATTCACAGGTTATGGACATTAGGATGTGGCCAATTTAGGGGGCCATTATTCAGGCTGCCTTAGAGCTGCTTTTCTCTAATGGTATTTATAATATGTTTTATTTCTGCCTCAGTGAATTTGTTGATGTTTTCATGGAAAAATTAAGATTTAAAAGTTTTGAAGATCTTGTAACTTAAACTCCTAATGATAATAAGAGAGTATACTAAAATTGGTCAGAACATGTTGTATATGGAAGATAGGAAAAAAGTTGGCATCTTAGAAAAAATGTGAATCAGTATAGGTCTATATAAAATCAGACACAAGATTTAATAACAGCAAAATTAAACTGAAACATCAGCATGAGTTTAAAGGTTAAAAAGGTTTCTACTATGTCACTGATATAGCCGAAGTAGTCTTTGGTGTACCAGTCAATAATAAAACAAAACCCTGGAATAGATAAAGGACGCTAATTGTAACTATTTTTCAGCACTACGGGACAAGGGCTCTCTGCCCTTTTTTACAATATATTTAAGACAGGAGAAAAATATTTTCAAGATCCTACTTGAAGCTTTTTTGTTTGGGACCCTTGAGTGCTTGCTCTTTTGTTATGTACCTTTGTATCAGAAGAAAGTTATAATGGGATTTTGCCATGGCCAGAGTTCATAATGGATTTCCCTCTGGGTGATGGTTTTAAGTAAATTTCACCATGGGTCTATAATCTGCTTGCTGGAATTATAACCTTGAAAATTCCCTGCAGGGTTTGGCATTAGGCTCTTGGCATTCCTTGTGTATTCTACCCTAAGCACCGTACAAGCAATCTTAGCTCTGGGTCCTGGAACTGTTAGCATAATTGGTATTTTCAGTGTTTTGGCAGAGAGCTGATATCAATGTTTGCAGTACTAAATATCACTTAAGCATTACATATAGTGAATAAGGAGTTGTGAGACTTTTGGACCAGCCTGTCTCTTGGTGTTCTGAAATTTATTTTATTGCATGAGTCAAAGAATCAAAGTATAATATATCAGAGAGATAGCAAAATCCTGAAAACTGGTCAGCTGTAACACACATACCAACTTATTTAAATTTAAAAAGTTTTATTGTTTTCTTTTTTTCTTACCAGTTGTGATAAAATGAATGTTTTAAATTTTTTTTGGATTAGATATGTGAGAGAATTGTAGGAGATAATCAAAACCCTGGCTTAGTGTACATCACAGAAAATTCCTCTAGAGAGGTAGTCTTTGTCCATGTACATCTGAAAAGTATCTTCATTTTGCTTTCCCATATTAAGTTAGTTCGGTTGAAAATAGGATCCTAGATTTGACACAATTTTCTGTTAGGAAGTTTAGTATGCTTCTCTTGTCTTTAGCCATCCATTGCTACCAACAAGAAATTTTATTGACATGCTTGGGCATGAGTCTTTGTTCATTCATAGTCTTGGACACTTGGAAAACCTCTTTTACAATTTTGGGATATTGTCTTCTGTTTCTTAGAAAAAGTACTTCCCATTTCATTTAATCTTTTGAAAAATCATCAGTAATATTGGACTTCATGAAGTAGTTTTCCACGCCTCTTATATTTTCCCCTTATGTTTTTCCTTCTTTATCTTCTTGTCCTAGTTATGGATGATTTCCTTGATCTTATTTTTCATAACAGTAACTTAGTCTCCTCTCAAATCATCCCATTAAATTTTCCTCTGATAGAGATTTTATCTCAGAGGTGATATTTGGCACAGGTGGGAGAATGGATGGGCGGTCACATCAGTAGAGAACTTTTTCAGTACCATGAGTGAAAGATGATGGTGACTTATACTGGAAAATGGAGAGAAGTAGATGGATTAGAGAAAATAAGGAATTAGAATAGATAGGATGTGGGATTGGATTTAGCATTGAAGAAAGATGAGGAAGCAAGAATGTGGCTCAGGTTTAGACTTGGCAGTTGGATGACTGTCATACCATTTGGGTAGGTAGAGATCTAAGGAGTAGGAGCAGCTTTAGGGCAGATAATGAGCTCATGTTTAGAGATGTCTAGTTTTAAGTTCTCCTGAGTCATATGGATGGAGATATCTAGCAGATAGTTGGATCTATGGGTTTGGAATTCAGCAAAGGTATCTGACATAGAGGGATGACATATGGATTTAGGAGCATATGGAAATTGAAGCCATGGTGCTAATATTACTCAGGAAAAATGAGAAGGATGTGCTTAAGGCACAGGTAGAGGAAGAGGGATCTACACAGAGAGGAAGAAAATTGTATTATTTCCCTACAAAGCAAGCTATGGTGGCCTAAGTCCTTCTCATTTTTTGAATCTCTTCTGACCACATTTCTTTAATTGACTCCTCTGCCTTCCTTTTCTGCTTTTAAGGGCATCTGCGATTTCATCAGACTTGCCTAGATAATCCAGGATAACCTTCCTACTTTTAAGGTTAGCTGGTTAGTAACCTGAATTTCATCAAGGAAATCCTTTCACAGTAGAACCTGGATTAATGTTTGAATAACTGGGAAATGGGAATTTGTGGAGGGCATTTTTATAATTCTACTTACCACAGGGAGAGAAATGAGTGACCAGAGAGTGTAGTGTTATGGAGACTAAAGAACAGAGTTTCAAAAAGGAGGGAATAGAGCTAGGCGTAGGGTACATGCCTATAATCCCAGCAATTTGGGAGGCTGAGGCAGGAGGATTGCAAGTTGAAAGCCAGCCTCAGCAGATTAGCGAGGTACTTAGCAACTCAGTGAGAACCTGTCTCTAAATAAAATATTGAAAAGGGCTGGCTGGGGTTATGGCTTAATGGTTGAGCACCCTAGGTTCAATCCCTGGCACAAAACAAAACAAAACAAAACAAAACAAAAAACAGTCAACAGTATCAAATCCTTGTCAGAGGTTAAGAAAGATAAGAACTGTAGAATGTCTACTGGGTTTATACAGCAAAATTGGAGAGTGAGGCTTAGACCAAATTACAGTTAGTATTTGAGGACTTGGGAAGCAGGGAAGTAGATTATGAGTGCAGACAGATCTTTAGGGAAATTTGGCTGTGAAGAGGAGAAATGAAGAAATAGCTTGGAAGAGTTATTAATTATTTAATATGGAAAGGACTAAGGCTGCTTTTAATGCTGATGGCAAAAGACATCTGAGAAAGAATGGATGGCCCTAGCCGGGTGTGGTGGTGCACGCCCATAATCCCAGCACTTGGGAGGCTGAGGCAGGAGGACCACGAGTTCAAAGCCAGCCTCAGCAATGGTGAGGCACTTAGCAACTCAGTGAGACCCTGTCTCTAATAAAATACAAAAAAGGGCTGGGGATGTGGCCCAGTGGTCGAGTGCCCCTGAGTTCAATCCCTGGTACAAAAAAAAAAAAAAAAAAAAAAAAAAAGAATGGATGGCAATTCAAGATAGAGGGGGTACAAAGAGGAGTCTAATGAGTTAGGAGGCCAGGGATCTTAGAGCATTGGTTGAGGTACAAGTTGTAGATAAAGGGGTAAGGGAAGGTCTAGTGTGTAAGCCTGGGGTCAGGAAGGTGAAATCTCCCTTGGGTGACTTCTCTTTCCCTGTGAAAAGGCAGACCCTTTCTGGTCTGCTGAGAGGCTATTTTCTGGTAGCGTATTAAGTCTGATTAGAGTGGAGATCCTGTCTGTCTTTTCACTGTTGGACTTCCTATACTTAGTGCAGTGCCTGACATATGATAGATAACCAAAAAATATTTGTTGAAAGAAACGATAAATGGATAAGTAAATGCAAAAGACTGAGGGATGAGGCACCCAATTCCAAGTACTGATTACTTAAGGAGGGGAATCATAATGTCACCGCAGTTCTTAGGCAAGTTGTCTCCACTATGCAGACCTATAGTCCAGATGCTTGTAGAATCCATGTTGTTTTTAAGCATTTCTGTAAAACAAAAGAATTATGTCTCCTATCTTCATTTCAGAACTAGCTCCTCTTTCACATAGCTGATGTAATATTTGCAATTATGTTCATGTGGGACATTATTTTTTAAGTAATTTTTCAGGTTTATGCAGTATTTATTCAATTTCCCTTGGATTCTTTTTTTATTGGTTCTTTTTAGTTATATATGACAATAGAATCAATTTTGACATAATTATACAAGCATGAAATATGTCTTTTTTAAATTTATTTTTTATTTATAATAGTAGTATGTATTACAATTCATAATGCACATATAGAGCATCTTTTTACGTACAACTGTTTGTATACAAAGTATATTCGTACCATTCATGTCTTCAATCATGCATTTAGGATAATGACATCCATCTTATTCAACCACCTTTTCTTTTTATTCCCCCTCCATCCCCCCTTGCTTCCTCCTTCCCCTCCCTTCCCTTTGACCATTCTAGTGTTCCTCTAATCCTCCTATGTACCCCAATCCAACAACACTGTGAACCAGCCTCCTTATATTAGAGAAAACATTTGGCATTTGGATTTTTGAGATTGACTAATTTCACTTAGCATTATATTCTCCAACTTCATCCATTTACCTGTGAATGCCATTATTTTATTCTCTTTTATTGCTGAGTAAAATTCCATTGTGTATATTCTTTATCCACTCTTTTACTGAGGGACATCTAGGTTGGTTCCACAACCTAGCTATTGTGAATTGTGCTGCTATAAATATTGAAGTGGCTGTGTCGCTGTAATATGCTGTTTTTAAGTTCTTTGGGAATAGACCATGAAATATATCTTGTTCTAATTCAGACCCCAGTACATCTCCTTTCCCTTCCCTCTCTCCACCCTTGTTCCCTTCCTTCTATTGATATTTCTGCCATTTACATAGTTTTATTTTTTAAATTACTTTCTTGTGAATGTACATGATGGTGAGATTCACTGTGGTATATTTGTATATGTACTTAGGAGAGTTATGTCAGATTCATTCCACTGTCTTTCCTTTTCTCATTCCCCAGCCCTTCCCTTCATTCCCCTTTGTCTACTCCACTAACTTCTAATCCACAAACCCCTCCCCCCTTATTGTGGGTTAATTTCCACATATCAGAGAAAACATTTGACTTCTGGTTTTGGGGGATTGCTTATTTCACTCAGAATGATATTCTCCAGATCCATCCATTTATGGGCAAATGCCATAATTTCATTCTTCTTTATGGCTGAATAATACTCCATTGTGTATATATACCACATTTTCTTTATCCATTTATCTGATGAAGGGCACCTAGTTGGCTCAGAAGTTAGCTATTGTGAAATGATGTGCTGCTATAAACATTGATGTGGCTATGTCACTATAGTATGCTGATTTTAAATCCTTCAGATATATACTGAGGAGTGGGATAACTGGGTCAAATAGTGGTTCCATTCCTAGTTTTTGGAGGGATATCCATGCTGCTTTCCAGAGTGGCTGCGTTACTTTTCCATCCCACCAATAATGTGTGAGTGGATCCTTTTCCTCACATCCTTGTCACTATGTTGAGCATCTGTTGTAAGACAACAAAACAGGGCATGGAAGAAATAAAGAGTAGTAGGAGGTTTGGTGAGAGTGGAAGAGGTTTAATAGAGCAACTCTGGAAATTAGGAGAGAAAGATAGCTAGAAAACACAAACATGTTGTACCACCTTAAGGGTCCAGGCGAGGCTGGAGACCATGATTATCTAGAGTTCTGGTGGATGTTTTTGACTTTCTGCAGCTATGCTCGGAAGCCCAAATAGAGATGCGAGAAGCCAGATGTTTGGATTGATTTGGGTTTGGGATTTTGTCAGATAGCTACAATAGGAGGTTCAGAGAAGGGGAGTTGAGGATATTGGCATGGGGGCAGCTGAACTAATGAACTGTGGGATCTGTACTATATGGGCAAGGAACAGAAGAAAGGAGGGACTACTCTATGACATGGGCTTCTCCACATTGTAGGGAAAAACCCAGCTGGAGTGAAAACAGTTAAGGGAGAGAATTGGGAGGAGAGGAGGTTTTATCAGAAATTCGATTACTTTGTTATGAGATGGAGCTATTCTGGAACACAGGACTCAAGGAGAAAGTGCCTGCTTTACCATGGAGTTGAAGGTTGTGGAAGCTGAGTTTCCCATGTGTAGGATACTACTCAATTTGATAATAGGAGAGTGGGTGGAGAGGAGGGCGCTGAACCTGGGGCCAGGTTTTTATTTAATACAAGGGGGTCTGGAGTTTGGTGAAAGATAATGGTCATGAGGTTTAGAAGACGTTATAATTTTTTGGTCCAATCCCCCCAAAACAGAGTTGACACATGCAGGGGTATGGGAATAATGGTTTTGGAAGTGGCATTGGGAAGTAAACCAGTAGTATGTGGATGTGGATGAATTATCAGTTTTTAAGCCAGAGAAAGAAACATTCAGAGAAAAGGCAATTCCCATACGAGGCTGGGAAGAGTGGGGAAGGGTTGAGGACATAGCAAGATGTGTGAAGTTGGAGAGGACTCCCAAAGGGCCTGGTAGAGGAGGGCTTCTGATCAGTGGGAGTTTGGGCCTAAGGTGATGACACTCAAGGAGGCACGGGGATGAGAATGAATGTGAGGATAGCATCCACAGACGGTATATTTAATAATAATAACCAATAATGGGATCATGGTGAGTTTAGCTGACTGATAAGCCTCATAAAGAATTATTTTTTTCAGGACCTTGGTATGTGTTAGGGATGTTATTATCTTAGAAATAGTTATCCTCCTTCTGGACTGATGGAGCTTGAAAAAAAAAAATGACATGTGTCTGGTTGTGTGAGAAAGCCTAGTTTCCCTGCACCAGGGTCTTAGGCATACTTATAATTGGAGAGGTGTTGAGTACCATGCCCAAGTTCTTAAGTGTTATTTCTTTCATTAGCTCCTATCACCTTCCACTAAAACTTACTAAATGTATTCATTTCCCACGATTGCTGTAACAAATTACCACAAAGTTGGCTGCTATAACAAATTATCACAAACTTGGTGGCTCAAGACAACAGACATTTATTCACTGACAATTCTGAAGGACAGAAGTCTGAAATCAGCTTCGTGAGGCTGAAGTCAAGGTGTCAACAGAGCTGCTGCACTCCTTTTGGAGGCTTTAGAGGAGAACTTGTTTCCTCCCACTTCCAGCTTTGGGTGATTGCTGACATTTCTTGGTTTTTGACCAGATTACTCCAATCTCTGCCTCTGTGGTGGCATTCCTTTCTCTTCTCTGTCAGGTCTCCTTTTTAATGATACGTATGATAGTGTGTAAGGCCCATTCACATAACTCTGGATATCCCATTTCAAGATCTTTAACTTCATCACTTCCATGTATAGTTTAATACTTGAAATACCATTCACAGATTCCAGAGATTGTGCCTGATCTTTGAGAGCCACTATTCAGCCTATTACACTAGAGTCACTACACACTTGCTATGTCTATCCTTAACCATGTGTCTTGTTCCCTAAGCCCATTAAGTATAGGAGGGTTGGAGAGAAGAGGAGTGGAGGATTTCATAGGCTATCCCCTGGTGATCATAATATTGGTAACATCCCTCCATGTCCCCAGAAATGTACTGGTGTGTTTGGATGGCCATCTGGACTTCTGATATCCTTCAGGAGATGTTGCCAGCACCCTGCTTCTGGTAGACAGAACTAATCTTGCTGCCAGTTTCCAAGGAAAGCCTTTGGCTTATTAAAATGCTCTTTCAGTGGATAGCAATAAGCACTTGTCTCTTCCACCCTTTTCAATTTTCTTTCTATATTCTTTTAATCCAGTGCTAGCAGGCAATAGCTACAAAAGCTCAAGAGAAGGGGACATGCAGTGAATTAAGATTTCTTTGCAAATATTATGCTTGTAGGACTCAACATTTGTGAACATACTTTCTATGTGTAGGTACTGATCACCAGAGAGTCGAGTAAAACACATTTTCTGTTTCAAGTATCTTACAGAGCAATGAAGGAAAGAAATAGTGAAGTTGCTATTTAATCATAGACAAAATGACTAAAGGCTAAAGTGAGGTGAAAGCAACAGATAATGGGAAGAAAGGATCCACCTGCACAGCAAAGCAGAATGTACATATGGGATCTGCCATCAGATCAATAGGTTTGAATACATCCCTGCTGTTTGCTAACCATATTACCTTGTGCATGTCAACTTTGCTTCTCTAAGGCTTTGGGTTATTTTGAGCTCCACTCTAGGGATGAGAACATGTGCCTTGTCTCAGCTTACACACTCTTCTTTATAGACCCACTCTGTTAAAGTATGGAATTGGGCCTTCTCTGGACCACTTGTTAGCACTTCAGGCAAGGTCTCCATAGTTCATCCCCAGCCCATCTCTCCAGCTTGTCCATGGTAGGACTCTCCACTCTTACTCATCTCTCCGTGTCTTTACCAATGCCATTTCCTACATACACGACATATTCCACATTTTATTTTCTTTTTTGGTTCATGTTGTTCCTTCAACCAAAATGCCTTTCCCACTTTCTCCAGCTATCACACTTTTTCAACTTTCAAGACCAAGTTCAAGTTTTCTCTCTACCCTGCAATTAACTTAGATTCCTTCTCAAATAAAAGGAATTACTGTCTTCCATAATAATCACAAATCACCCTTTCTACCTTCCCAAAGATAATACTTCTTCAAAGCATTATTAAATTTTTTACACATAGAAAATTGTGACTCTTAAGAGATTGAATAATTCATCTAAGATGAATTATCTAGTGACTGACAGGATTAGGATTTGAATTAATTTCTAGAATATTCCAAAGGCCATGTTCTTTTCAGTGTACCAAGCTTTCCTTCCTGCACTGGTTTCCCATGACTTTACATATATTCTCTCATTACACATTCAGCTACACTGAGAGTATAGTAGACCCCTGGTTGGGTCTAGGATGACATTGTACTGATCAGGTGGCAAAATTGACTCCAAGGCTCCAGGATACCATGTCTAGACTCTGCCTTCAAAAAGGTGAGGAAAAGTAATTGCTCCAGATGCTGGGATTGAGTCCAATCAATCATATCTTAAATATCTTCAAGCACTTAATTAATTTGTCCTGGCAACCCTGTGTAACAAATTCATATATTTAGGTACTGGTTTACATTGGAGTGTTTAGCAGGATACGACATTGTTTAAAGTTAGATATTCAAGCTGTGCTTTGATCTGTGTATTTATTTATTTGTTTGGTTTTTTTTTTTTTTTTTTATGGCTAAGCCTAAAGTTTTCTAGGCTGAAATGATCAGAGTGGAGTAAAAATATTACCATGGTGTACCCCAAATCCTTTTCTGAGTGACCTAAGCCCTGCCCTGTGACTATCTTGTGCCTGGCCATGCACAGAGGTGGGGTGGGGCATGCACTTGGGGTTCCTGTCCTCAAAATGCTCTTGTTGTTCACAGAAGTTTGTCAATACCTGGATATTTTACAGAAGGACAC
Source organism: Tamias sibiricus (assembly GCA_025594165.1). Lineage (NCBI taxonomy): Eukaryota > Metazoa > Chordata > Mammalia > Rodentia > Sciuridae > Tamias > Tamias sibiricus. Next base: position 208,904,774 of record CM046658.1, read on the forward strand.
AGGCCTGCCTTTAACTGGTGCCATGGAATGCCTGCGCCCCAACTTTGTATCTTCGCTTGGTGTTATATAATGTGTTTTTGGAACTTTGCTTCCTTCCTGAGATTTAGCTGGGTCACTGGAAATTGTAAAATCTGGATTTTGCTCTTTTAGCCTGGGCCAACGTTTTCCCTGCACTATGTGTTAGAATTGAATCTATGAAAAGCTTCCAGAGCCGCTGCAGATTTTACTCCAAGGATGCCATTGAGGACCATGCTCTGTCTATCATTATATCACAGTCATTTTTAGGAGGCCCAAGTGAGAAATTTTCTGTAAGTCTCAGGGCCATGATAGAAATTGTGTTCCCCCCTGAGCACCTAGTTTGTTTTTATTTTATGGGTACTGTAAAGCATGTAATGAATACATTTTCCTCTTTGACTGAGAAATATAGAACTAAATTTACTGCTTTCTTGTATCAAGTGCATTGGACTCTGTGAGTGTATATGTTATATACCAGTTCTAACTTTATATCATTTGTTTCTAACTTAATTTCCCTCTTTATTACTTCACTGATTTATCTTGTGTACTTAATGGGTTTTTGTAGGTCACCTCAAATATGTGTGGAATTAAGAGAATTGAGAAGGATGCAGGGGTTGAACATGTGTGCTCATATGCCACATCCAACTGAGGTCAAATTTCTGTCCTACCACTTGATATTTGCATGATCTTGGGTTACTTATATGACCTTGTTAAATCTCAGCATCCTCATCTGTAAAATGGGAATAACAAGAGTACTGATTTTTAAAGGCTGTTGCAGTGAGCATATAAGTACTGACATAATGCCATATAACTGTTACTGCTAAAAGCATTGGAACTAGTGAGAGAATAAATAAATACTTGAATAAATGAACATATGTATTGGAGGAGAAAAATGGTGGCCTTGTCCTGCTGGGGAATTTTTCTCCTCTCATGGGCTGAAGCAGCCTGGAGTATTCACTGCAAATTCTAATGATGATGGCTTAAAATCTTCTAGAAGCTCACAAACCCCTAAACCTCTGAGAAGGATTTCTATTTTTTAACTAGAAAGAAATGAAGAAAGGGTCATAAAATGTTAAAGTATATTACTGACTGTATTACTGACCCATATTACATTTTAACAGTAACTCCTAAAATTATTACCATCTCAAAAACAATTCTGAACAATAATGGTGCAGCTGGTGGGTATGCTGTCATCAATTCAGAGGGGGTATTGCCAGCTACTGGCCATATAACCTCAAAACTTGAGTAATAAAACAAAATGGGACAGTATATGATTATAACATTCCAGAATAGGCTGGTAATGTTATAGTGAGTAAAAGTCAGAGTATTTGAGAGGGAATAGTAATACCAAGGTAGTGTCTTTATTAAGGTACTTTATAAACGTAAGCCTATTATTCCCCTGAGGAACTCTCTGAAATAGCATAAGTTCCAAGCACCAGATGAGAACTCATTTTGGTCTGAACTCTTATGTGTCTAGCTTGTATTTGACTCTGTCCCAGAAAAACTAGCACATGCCTGGCACAAATATTTATTGACAGAACAAATGAATGAATAGTTTATCTGAGGCTGTGGGGACTCCATCAACGACTGGACAGTTCCTCTGGAGTCATCAGAGCTAAAGGAAGTTCAGTGACTGCAAGTGGATGAATTAGCAACTGGAAGCTTTTAATCCCAAGAATATGGGAGCAGGGGTTGCATTCACCCACTTACTCATTCAGCAAAATTTTGTTAAGTTACTAACATGGTCCTCATGCTATGCTGGCCACAGTGGATATAATAGATGAGGTAAATCCAGGCTTTGTCCTTCTGGTGCTGGCCATACTGCAACAACACAGTGTGACAGTTACAACAATGTGTTCTATGGATGGCAAATCCAGACTTGGGATCAGTTAAAGCCTTCATGAGAAATGGACATGTGAAGGGTAAGTTGGAAGTGTTGACCAGTGTGTTAATCATCTTTTTGTTGCTGTGACAAGATACCTGAGAAAATCAACTTAAAAAAGAAGAAATTTATTTTAGCTTATGGTGTCAGAGGTTTCAGTCCATAGTTGCTTGATCCTATTGGCTGTGGATTTGTGGAGAGGCAGAATATTGTGGTGGGGAGTATGTGGCAGAGCAAAGATGTTCACTTCATGGGGGAAGCCAAAAAAATGAGTGAGAGACCTGGGACAAGATATATCCTTCCAGGGCATGCTAGCCATGACCTACTTCCTTCAACTAAGCCCCATCTCCTTAAGTTTCCACAACCGCCCCCAAATGCCATCAGCTGTGAACCTGTCAGTGGACTAATCCATTGAAGAGCTCAGAGCCCTCATGATCCAATCACTCCCATAAAACCCTACTTCTGAACATTGTTGCATTGCGGACCAAAGCTTCAACATTTGAGCCTTTGGGAAATATTTCAGATACAAATGATAGCAACCAGATTAAGGAGAAAAGAAGGGGAAGGGATGAAGAGATAGCTAGAAAATGAGAGATCAGGGCACATAAGAAACACTGGCCATGCCAGGTCAACGTGGTCGGAGCAGAAATGATGGACAGTAAAATCTGAGATTGGCAAGGAAAGGAGAGGGCCATACTGGGAGGGCCTTGTTATTATGATAGGAAAGATCAGTTTTCTGCTGAGAACAATGAGAAAGTATTGAAGGTTTTAAGAAGGAGAGTTTCAAGTTCAGATTTGGGGTAGAAAGTTAACTCTGGATGCTGTGAAGAATGGATTTCAGTGGTGTAGACTAGAGGTAGTAAGACTGCTCATTAAGAGGCAATTGTGTTGATCAGGCAACAGAGAATGGATCTGAAAGATGATTGGCAGTTCTTAGTGATTGTAATTAAGGAGGGAAGAGGAAGAGGGGCCTGAGCTATATGTAAAAGAGTGAAAATAAGACTGACACTCCTTTTGAGTATTGGGTATATATTTTCCACTTCTCTTTGCAAAAGCCACCTTATGATCCATGGGTAGGACAGTGAGGTATGTGTCCCATTTGCAGGTGCTCCTCTTTTTGCCTCATCCACAATCCTACCTTCATGGTGCCTCAGAGCTGCAGTAACTCAGGGAAGCTCTGGGTGCTTGAAGTCCCCTCTGATGGGCTTTAAAAGTTGAGATTGCTGCCCACAGATAGATGGGGGTTAGGAGCTGAATATGAGGGTTTCATTCTGAGGGTTTCTTAGAGAATGAGTAGATATAAATGAAAATACACTTGCAGCATTGGTCTTCTTGGGATTTGGAAGCAGAAAACCTGCATCTAGTCTTCATCTGGTATGAGCTTGAGAAAGTCATTTGTGCTCCAACAAAAAAGTTATTAAACAGCAATAGTAGAAATTATAATGGCCTATACAAGCCATGAATCCGTTACATGTCCATGAGTTTCAGTTTTATCTTTTATAAAACAAGAATGAAAATAACTGCCTGTATGTATCTTGAATGAAAGAAATCACACTGTCACTGTGATAGTGCTTTGGTTTAGCTTCCACATGTCAGCGAAAACATTTGACCTTTCTTTCTTTCTTTCTTTTTTTGATTGGCTTATTTTACTTAGCATGATAGTCTCCTGATCCATCCATTTACCAGCAAATGTCATAAAGTAATTCTTCTTTATGGCTGATAAATTTTCCATTGTGTATAGATACTATAATTCATGTATCCATTCATCTGTTTATGGGCATCTAGGTTGGTTCCATAGCTTAGCTATTGTGAATTGTACTTCTATAAACATTGATGTGGCTGTGTCAATGTAGTATGCTGATTTTAAGGGGGAGGGGAAGAAGAAAAGTTTGGTAGATTAGACAAAAGGGAACAAAAAGAAGGGGGAGATAGGAATAGGAAAGACAGTAGAATAAATCTAACATAAACCATAGTGCCCACCCACAAGAATGGGGTCCTAATTTGAATAAGATATATCATATGCTTGTGTAATTTAAAAAATGAATTCTATTGTTGTGTATAACTGAAAAGAAACAATAAAATAAAATTTAAAAAATTAGTGCTTTGGAATATGTAATGGATTAACTATGTATATATTGGAAACCTTTGAGGCTGTGTCATTTGTTATAGTGAACAAAGGTATTTCAAGTCAGACAGACATAGATTTGGGTTCTGTATACACTACAAGTTAGCTGCTTCTATAATGACTTCCCGTAATCCCACCTTCTGATTTTTATTTTTGTGTAATTTTCTCCTTTTGTGTTTATGTGGGCTGGGCCTGGGGATCCTAATGAATAGAATATGGCATAAGTGATGGAGATGAGATTGTAAAAGACTGTTACTCTATTTTTTTTAACTCTCTCTCTCTTTGACACTGATGAAGCAAGCTAGCATATTGTGAAGTGCCCTACAGAGGCCCATGTGACAAGATACTGAGAATGACCTCCAACTGGTTTAGAACTGGGGCCTTCAGACCAAAGCCCATGAGGAACTGACTCCTGCTAACAACCACTTAAGTGAGCTGGAAAACAGATCCTCCTGTAGTTGAACCTCAACAAGACTGGTTCCAGCTGACACCTTGATTACAGCCTTGTGAGAGACCCTAAGTCAGAGGACTCCACTAAACCATGCTGAGTCCTGACTCCAGAAACTAGGAGATAATAAATGTCGTGGAGGTTGAGGTAGAACAAAGCTGCTCATTTATGGTGGTTGGGAAGGACAGAAGGGCCTAGTGACAAAATATACACTTTGAAGGCATGCCCCTGCTAACCCACCTCTTCCAACTAGGCCACATCTCCTAAAGCTTCCACCACCTTCCAGCATTATGGGATTGAGACCAAGCCTTTAGCAGCACATGGCCTTTGGGGGACATTTTAGGTCCTCATACTAACTTTGTAATGGTTATAGTGAGACTTCAATGAGAGCATGAATCCAAGCCAGATGCAGTTCCTGGCATACAGTAGACACTTAGTAAATGGTTACTATTATGTAAAGGGCATCAAAGCCTGGGAGCAATTGAATGGTATAGATATATGTGCAGTGAATTTAGGTGTGTGATTCCCATCTGCTCTGTTGTAGTCTAACCACATTCTATTACCATTATAGATTATGAACTGGATGAGGACAGAATTATATATGTTGCATCACCACTGCTATATCTCTTGTGCCTAGCAACTATCAGTGAGGGTTTATTAAATGAATGAATAATTGAATTAATGAGAAGGATTGAGGGATCCCTTATGCCACTGGGATGTCTGGTACTTAATTCAGCTGGCACTTTTCCCAGGAGACACCGTGGGGGAGTGGAAAGGATGGTGGAGCTGGAGAATCAGGGCCAACTCTTATGCTCATTGGTAGAGCCTCCCTGCTGGGCACATTACCTAAACAGAAAGCTACTATTTCTCCCAGTCTCAGTTTTCTCATGTGTCAAATGGGAGTAATAGTTGTCTTGACTACCCAATAGGATTGCTATGAAGATCTCAAGTGAGAGCCTGAATACAAAAGTACTTTCACAATTACAAACAAGAGTATAGGCCCTTAGCAATGTTGGTGGAAACTGGCCCCAAGATGACCATTCTTCTCAAGTGGCTTATTATTCAGTCAGGCATGTTTTGACATAACTCAGATTTATAAAATGTGTTTGGCTCATAAACAAAATCCACGACCAATTTCCTGACAAATTTTACTTTTAAAAATTATCTGACCATGTATTCTTTTTTCATCAGGTAGAATGTTTTATTTTTCTCTTAAGTGTTTTTATTCACCTTTGTGATTGTCATGTTTGGGGTTTGCAAATGGGAAACATGTCGTTTCACTGATTCTTTTCGTTAGCAAGTAGGGATATTGTGGTTTTGCTTTTACAAAGTGGTGTTGGTTAATTTGGGCTCCAAACATTTGTTTTGTGCCCATTGATATGTGGGTAAACATGTTCACTGGCTAAAGGAAACAAAGGCTAGAGAGCCCTTTGTTATGTATTCAGCGGGGTTAATTCTCAAGGCAGCAGTTCTGCTTCATGTGAAACATGCCAGCAGGCCCTGACCAGCAGCCACATTTCCCTTAGAGAAACCAAAGTGCAGCCAGGAAGGATAAGACAGTGTCTTCAGAGCACAGAATTTCTTTCTTTCTTTTCTTCCTGATTTAAAAAAAAGTTTTGGTGTTTTTAGATATACATGACATATTATACATACATGGGGTGCAACCCATTACAATTTTGATTTCATTCTTGTGGTTGAACATGATGAGGAGTTACACTGGTTATATATTCTTACATTAGCATAGGAAAGTTATGTCCAATTCATTCTACTGTCTTTCCTATCCCAGCCCCCAGCCCTTCCCTTCATTTCCCTTTGTCTAATCCAATGAACTTCCACGCTTCCCCTCCCTACCCTTCCTTGTCATGGGGTATCAGTCACATATCAGAGAGAACATTGGCACTTTTGTTTTTTGGGACTGGCTTATTTTACTTAGCATGATATTCTCCAGTTCCATATATTTGCCAGCAAATGCCATGATTTCATTCTTCTTTATGGCTGAATAATATTACATTGTGTATATATACCACATTTTCGTTATCCATTCATCTATTGAAGGGCACCTAGGTCGGTTCCAAGCTTAGCTATTGTGAATCGAGCTGCTGTAAACATTAATGTGGCTGCATCACTGTAGTATGCTGATTTTAAGTCCTTTGGGTATAAGCCAAGGAATGGGATAACTGGGTCAAATGGTGGTTCCATTCCAAGTTTTCTGAGGAATCTCCATACTGCTTTGCAGAGTGGTTCCACCAATTTGCAGTTCCACCAGCAATGTATGCGTGAACCTTTCCTCCCACATCTTCACCAACATTTATTGTTGCTTAAGTATTCTTGATAATTGCCATTCTGATTGGAGTGAGATGGAATCTCAGTGTAGTTTTTAATTTGCATTTCTTTAATTGCAAAGGAGGGAATTTCAAGGCCTCTTCCCACCCCACCCTTTACAAATGCATCTTACTCAGCACCATAGATGTCTTTTCCCAGCATTTTCCAATTTGAGTTCAGTAAGAGGGCTATTTGTCATAAATGAAGGTACCACATGCCATGAATGGGAGTCTGGGGAAGGGGCATTCTACAATACCCTCTTGGAAAATCACAAAGCTCCTGGCAGACAACTAGCTTTAAATGACTTGGGTCAAAATAAACATCATGTACTCAGAGTTAATTGCTTCTTGTGTTTATTCTTACGTCTTTTTCAGAACAATGATGACTTTCTTGGTGTTTAGATTTTTAAAAATTTACTTGTATATATTTCTGGCTTCTCTAACATTGTGGGCAATATAGAATAGATTTTTCATCTGGGCCTAACATAATACTATGAATGGAATAGGTGCTTAATAAATGGTTTTGGAATAAACTGGTAGAATAATGAACATTGAATATCTAGAGTGGGCCAAATAGGCAGAACTTAGAAGAAGGTATAAGGAGGCAAAGTGAGTCAACTTTTTAATGGTTCAGAATCAGGCAGTTATGGGTAAAAGTCCTGCTTCATTTTGCTGCCTCAGGCAGGGTCTGACATCAGGGGATTCTATTTAGTTATTGCTCCAAACCATTTATCCTAATCATTATTCAGTGCATATAAGCATGATCTGTTTTGTTCTTTCCTGTCTAGGGACATTGTTTCATCCACAGATATCCTCATCACATTGTTTTCCTAGAGGCACTGAATTTGTTTACTGGGGGAAAGCAATTTAGAAACTGCTCATCTTGATTTGGAGCTAATGAAACCAAATATCCTGCCAATTTTAAATTACTAATCATCTCACAATAACATCGATCGTCTCTGGCTGGATACCAGCATAGGCCAGGCTTTAAACATCTGTGTCACCAACCACCTCTCTCATGCTGGGGTAGAAAGTAATCATTGGAGGCTTTGAATGTACGTTCATATCCTTCATTACTCATCAGGTTTCCCTTTGCTTTAAGAACAAACACAAACAAGTAGAAAAAAGGACTCAGACTAGCCCAAGAGTCAGGATAGTGTACGTTGTATCAGGCGCTAATTCTCCTCCATAAATTCCACCAATGGAGATTTTCTTTTAGTTAGCTCAGCTCCATATACCTGGGGGCCTGAGTGTGAGAGAAAAAAAGAAAGATAACCTTTCAGATGATAATTTTTGCCTCCCAAAACATGGCAGTTACTAGAGGAAAGAGGCAAGACTGTGTTGTGTCGTGTCATGCCTAGCAAGACAAAATCCTGGAGGAAATTCAGGCTAAAAGTCCTCATTTTGCAGTATTAACCCTAAAGATATCTGGGAACAGTGAGGAAAGGCTTCGCAGTTCAGCCAGGACATGGGAAGCTTTAGCGTCTGTTTTCTGAGACCCAAGAGCTGTTCATTATTGAGGAAGGAAAACAAGCCCAGAAGATATGTTGAGAGGAATGACACACTCTTGCATGGTCAATTCAAGGAACCCAGCTGGGGGAAGCAAAGCTGATAAAGATGATCTTTACTAAAAGTGACACCTGTTAAATTGCTAGTTATTGACAGCATTCAGGAGGCATGCCAAAGGCAGAAGAATTGGCTTTCTTTTTTATTATTACCAGTCTTTTCTGACTCCAGGATGCAAGGCAGTGCTGGAGGTCAAAAAAGAAGACTCAGAAACACTAAATGTCAGAAGACAAGGAAACTGGAACGAAGGACAAAGGAAGGTTTCAGTGGGCCAAATAGATAAACCAGGCAGTGAATTCCTTAGGAAAGCAAGTGAAACACTGAATCATTTTAATGCTGAAATTGTGGTTGGAGTGACTAAAAAGAGTCTAGGAGGCAACACAGAAAATTGTTAGCACAAATTAATCATCCTCTGCTTTCAACACTAAAAATTATATTGACCTACGCAAACCCAAAAGACCAGAGAAGAAGCCAGAAGGACTGCTCTGGGGGCTTGAGGGCAGAAAGTGGTGACTGGGTGGGGGTTGTTCTACAAAGCTCTGGAGAAGTTATTAACATCACAGATCTTTGTGTGGCTAAAAGAAGGGAAGATTCTTATAGTCACACGGGAAGAGAAGGTCCACACAGAGGGATATACAGCACTTGCCTACGAAGAAAGGAACTGTTGATGAGCTCAGCTTCTGGCAAGAAGAGCTGTTTGGTTTGGTTCTTTCTACAGAACCCTGCAAGTAGAGAAAAGGCACACAGAGTGCAGCCTTGGGGGACAGGCTGACCATGCACAGGGCACCATAACTCAGGAACTAGGTAGCGTAGACTACGCTTTCTTCACTGGGTTGGAGCCAAGGCTTCCATGCTCCCTGCAGTGGACACAACCTCAGGTTCTTGGGTTGCAGATTTATCCTTGGGTTTCTAGGCAGTACCCCTGCCACAGAGAACTGACCTATAAATCCTCTTTCTCTTTTAGGGGCTGGAGAGGGGCTGTATGAGAATGCTTAGGGTCCTAGCCTTCTCCCTGGACATAGTCAAGATTGGTATCCCGGTCATCAGGTGAAGTGAGGTGATTAGGGAGAGAAAGGCAAGGAGACCGTGAGGGTTGTCTGAGTGTCCAGTTAGTACTTCCTCACATCTCCTGCCCCAGTCATCCAGTTTTCTACACCAGGGCTGGCGTGGGGTCAGGTATGCTGGCTCTGTACTTGGCAGGCTGGAGCTTACATTTCCATCTGATATCCGGAGAATCTGTGGCTGAATCTGGAATGCAAAGGCAGGAGGGGAGTGTTTTGGATTTTTTGCAGCTTCCAGACTTCTAGGAGTTATGGATATCATCAAAAAGGGAACCCTTAGGGACCCACTGCTGGAAGCCTGTATAGGGGTGGGAAATACAGCTTTAACCAATGTGAGCTAAAGGGAAAAAAATGCAGGTCAGCTTTTAAAAGTAACTAATCTCCTGTTAGTTTTAGATAGAATTAGGAAATAAAAACCACCTGTAGTTCCAACTTCCATAGTTACCCACTATTTTCATGTTGGTTGGTTTATTTAGATTTTCAACTTTAACCAAGCAAAAGGGGGAATGGTCCCTTCCATCCCACTCCAACCTCTGCACAGTATTTACTGAGATTTTGAAAAAAAAGTTCTTGTTTCCTTTTTTGTTTTTGTATTTTGATTTTCTAGATTGTTTTGAATCTTTTTCTTTCTTATTTATTTATTTGTTTATTTTTGTGGTGCCGGGGATGGAACCCAGGGTCTCATGCACACTAGGCATGTGCTCTACCACTGAGCTACATCCCTAGCCTTGTTTTGAATCTTTCTGATGGGTGAAGTTCAAAGCAGTGGAAAAGGCCAGAGTGCATTGGAAAAGAAGCACTTCAGATCCAACACTCGCTTATATTAGATAAAACTACCTCTGAGATTTAAAAATACACTGAATGAGATTTATAGCTGATTAGATAACACAAAAGAAAGGATTAGTGAACTCGAAGCCACAGCAGTAGAAAATCTAGGGGACTGAGATTCTTGTTCCGGCTCAATGTTTTAAAAAATTGAATTTGTTCCCAATAGCCAAGGGCCTTTAGTTCAGTACTACTAAAATCTGCTTAGCATAGGAAAAAAGATTCTTCCATATTACAACTTTGTTCAACTAAGTTCTTAACTCACTTTTAAACTCAAATTTCAGCCAAGATTAAAGTGATATTTAGCCTTATTAGATTTTCTTCATCTGGAGGCTTAGCTCTCCTTTGGGGATCTTGAGTATAGATTTAAGAAATATTATTCAAAACTTGGAAATAAAGCCAAAGGATGACTTCAATGTCATCTAAGATTGTGTTACTGAATGTTTAGTTTGCTGATTAACAGTGTCAGCCAGGGAACTTATTAAAATGCAAATTCCAAGGTTCTAAGACCTACTGAATCAGAATTTCAGGGGGCAGGGCCAAGGAATTTGTCTTTTTAAACTTCTAGAGAAGTTTGCCTAAGGGTCCTCTCATTCTCTGGGGGAATGCAACATAGCTTGTACCATTAATTTGGGCTCATATCTTTTACAATACTAATAAGATGGCAATGATTTTATTTTCTGTATAGTAGAGAAGACAAGTCCAAATATTATGGTTTTACTTTTCTCTTGGACGTGACTCAGTTTGCATCTGAATTTGCAGTCTTAATTCAGCACCCTTTTCTTCCCCAACAGTCTACAGAAGTCTTATTTTTTTCATATTCTCTTTTGAATGGCTTTGTCATCCTGCTGGGTCCTTCATTAATGAATTGAATAAAACTTTGATATGTGCTTACTTATCTATCTATATGAAAATTAGGTTTTTAATATATTTGAGAATTGTACTTTGGCAGAAGGATAGAGGAGAGAAGACAGGATTTATCTCTTTTCCAGACTCCTGGTTAAATACCATCATAACACTCTCTGCCTCAGTCAGGGTCTATTTGGTTACAAACAACAGGAGCCAACTCGAATTAGCTCCAGTGAAAAAGAGTTTTATTGGAAGCCGCACAGGAAGTGTCATGAGAGTCAGTTTCAGGAAGTATAGCTAGGACTCAAAGGGAGTGGAAAACTGCTGAGTTTCTCTTAATCTTCATCTCCAAATGTTCCATAGCTCCTGATTTTCTCCAGAGATGAGTACTACTCTGTGGCTTCTCTTTGCAGAATGGTTTCCTGGTTTTCTTATTGGTATGCATATGGCTTAAAATGGGCTTGAATTACCTTGCAGCCCCAGAAGAGAGTTTATTATGATTTGTCTATGATGAACCAATAAATCAGCTCATTCTGGGTCATGTGACCTCCTGGCTGGTGGGTGTAACATCACATGACCAACTTCTCATTCACCAGAAGCTGTGGATTAGCACACTTGTTCTGGGCAAGGGAATTAAGCTTCTCTCTGATCCTCTTCCCTTTATAAGACTGTGTTAGAGATTAAGGAAAGCAAGCTTACTAAAGAAGGGTTCCTCCCAGGGTTTCCTCCCTTGGACGTGAGGGTGGGCTTGAGACCAAGTTGGCTCAACCCATCCTAACAAATAGGAGAGCATTTTTGGCTTACTGAAATGAGCAACGTGAAAGATGAGAGAGACACACTGATTTTTAATTAAAATGCTTTAAAATGAAAACTAATAAAAACATTATTTTAGGTATTAGGTAATTAATTGATCTCTGAGCAAATAATGTCATATTGGCTTGTGCATTTATCCCATACATTTGTTATTCTAATATATATATGTATCCTAATAACATATGTAACAAATAAACCTTAGATTTCATTGGCTTAGTACAAAAGAAATTTATTGAAATAGTATTTATACTTACAGCAGCAGATAGTGGTATTCCTGGTCAGTGAATGTGGTTGTTTTGTTTTCTTAGATCGTTTAAGCTTTCTGTCAATAATTCTTTGTATGGATATTGCATATATATTAGATGATTTTGATAACATGGTAAGGGCTTTTTAAAAATTTTATTTTCTTTTTATATATTGCTGGTATTTGGAAATAGAATTTACTTTTCCATCTTGACATGGATGTGTTTATCTAGCAATCACACTAAATCATTTGTTTTCATAATTTATAGGTACATTATTTTTGTATTTTCTAGGTATACAACCAAGTTGTCAAAAGAATTTTATTTCTTTTCCAATCCTTTTACCTCCTACTTCTTTTTCTGGTCTTACTAACTGGCTAGGTCCCCAGTATATTGTTTTATAGAAAGGATGTGAGCAGTATCCTTGATAATTCCTATTCTTGGGGGAGGAGCTTTCAACAGTTACCATTAACCATCTTCTCAGTCAGTGTCAGTTAGGATACAGAACCCACAACAGTTATTTTTAGAAAGAATTTAATTTAAAGAATTGCTAACTACATTTTGTGAAAAATAAAAGGCTAAGAGCAGACCCTAGTTATCACAGAGGTAGTAATCACAGGAAGCAGCTACCATTTGCTTCTAGGAAAACCAAGGGAAGAGGTTGATATTCATAAAACTTATACACACACACACACACACACACACACACACACATATATATACATACATATTTTATTTTCAAAGGGAAATTTTTACTAGATTTTGGCAGTTATTTTCATTCAGCATCTTAAAAATGTGGTTGCTTCCATTATTTCTTTTCTTTTCTTTTTTTTTTTTTTTTTTTTGGTACGGGGGATTGAACTCAGGGGCACTCGACCACTGGGCCACATCCCCAGCCCTTTTTTGTATTTTATTAGAGACAGGGTCTCACTGAGTTGCTAAGTGCCTTGCCATGGCTGAGGCTGGCTTTGAACTCGTGGTCCTCCTGCCTCAGCCTCCCAAAGTGCTGGGATTACAGGCGTGCGCCACTGCACCCGGCTGCTTCCATTATTTCTACTGCCAGTATTACCTTATCTTTGTATCTCTAAGTGCTTTTAAGACATCCTCTTTCTTCTGATTTTTATAGTGTTTCAATGGTGATGTTAGGTATGACTTTTTAAAATTTATCCTACTTGGAGTTGTAGAGCTTTTTAAAATCTGTTTTATCTTCTCTGGGAGGCTAATTACAATGTTAGCACTTTTTTTTTTCACATACCATGTATCTTAGCCTCTGTTAGGAATTTTCTATCCTTTTTCCATGCTGTGTTTTGTGATATATTTTTTGCTGACATATCATTTATTACTAATAATTTATTTTGCTGTCACTTGTCTGCTGTTAAAGCCACCATTGATTTCTTATTTTTAGTTGTAATTTTTAATCTAAAATTACATTTCATACTTTTTTTCTGGGTTCTAGTTCTCTGGTGAAATCTTGTATTTTGTCATCAATTTTTTTTTAAGATATCAAAGATAATTATTTTGAAATTTTATGTGGTAACTATCAGACCTGTAGCATTTGCAGGTCTGTGTCTATTATCTAATTTCCCCTCTAGTTTTTTATGCATGTTGTTCTTTCTCCTGGCATATCTTATTAGTTGTTTTTAATTAAAGGCAAGGATATGTATATTAGAATTTTAAAGACTGGTTGACATTATTTTTTCCTACAGAAGATTAACTTTCTTTTTTTTTATTTTAAAAATCATTTTTTATTCCAAGATGTTATAAATAACAGCAGAATGCATTACATTTCATATTACACATATAAAGCACTTTTTTACAAATCTCTGGTTGTATGCAAAGTATATTCACACCATTCGTGAAGATTAACTCTCTTTTAGCAGTTAGAGAAGACAGATGATTTTGATCTAGCTGGGAACTATGATTATTCCAAACTGCATTTCAGTCTTTTTAAGGGATAATATCTCAGCAGGCCCTAATGTCTACTTTTGTTCCCTAGCATTGTTAGCATCCTAAGAGTTCTGCCTAGGTTTTAATCTCTTAGCTGCCGATTTGTGTATGGTGCAACTTGAGAATCAGCAAATTCCACATTGAGAAAGTTATGCAGATAGAATTTTGGGTTCACTTATCTATAGTTTGCTTTTCTTTAGGAGCTTAGGGCTTCAGGTATTGACTTATTTGTCACCCAGAGATTCAGTTTTTGTTTCTGTAGCCCCACAAAACTACCAAAAGCTCTAATAAGTTACATTCTGATAGGCCTATGGACCCTACTTTACTTACAAATTGGCAGAAGAGAAGGTTAGGCTCCCAGAAGCGCCCTTCTCTCCTTCCTGGGGTTTTGGACAAGCAACTTTTGGTACCAGGACTGATCACTGACATCTTTATCAGTAGCAGCTGTTTCTATATCTTCTTCAGCATTTGTAATTGTTCTTAGCAGAAGAGGTGGTCTGATGAATGATTCTACATTGTAGTTGGAAGCGGAAGTTCTCTATAATTCTTTTTTTTTTTTTTTTTGGTACTAGGGATTGAACTCAGGGGCACTTGACTACTGAGCCACATCCCCACCTCTATTTTGTATTTATTTAGAGAGAGTTCCTCACTGAGTACTTAGTGCTTTTGCTGAGGCTGGCTTTGAACTCGAGATCCTTCTGCCTCTGCCTCCCGAGCTGTTGGATTACAGGCATGCGCCACTGCACCTAGCTCCAATCCGTTTTTAAAATATTAAAATTTTTATTTATGTAATTGGAGGTTCAAATCAATAACAAGAAACACATTTTTGATGTACGCCTCTAGGCGTGCCAACTTCAAATATAATAAAACAATATATATATATATAAAACCCTGTATATATATATATATATATATATATATATAATATATATATATATATATATATATAAATATATATATAAAACAGGGTTCTCCTTTGTTGGGAATGTAACAACTGCACAAAGTTTTATGCTACTTAGAAAATAGCAGAGATAACTTTTCATCAGGAGACCATCTCTTAAATTGCTTTGGGGAACACAAATGTTCTATGCAGTTTTAACAGGTGTTCTGTAGAAAAGGATTTTTTTTTGTTTGTTAAATTACTTTGGGAAGTGATAGTTAAACAGAATTCTTTGCTTTAGATGTCTCTGATCCCTTGGTATGTTATATGCTTTGTAATCCCCAACAGGGAGTTATAACATGTAGAATTTCCTAAATTTATTTCATCAAAGAACCTTTTGAGGAGTTACTCATGACTCATGGGAAAATTATTATTCCACATACTTCAATTTGGAAAACACTTGTTTAAGAGGAAAGAAGGCTAAGTTGAAATTTAAATGGTATCTGGCCATGACTGTGACATTTATTAGTTGTGTGATATAAAACATTGCATCTCTGATCATTAGTTTCCTCATTTGTGAAATGAAGATGCTGGACTTGAGATACTAAGGTCCAAGCTTTTTACCTTATGATATTTATTACCCAAGGATATTATTGCTTGCATCCTACAACACTTTCCTCACTCTCCGTTCTTATCCTTTATACTTAATAATGTAACCCTAAAGGTGTGGTTGAATTATTGAGACATATTTACCATCTTTGAATTTGAGTCAAATCATTAAACTGAAAACATGTCAAAAAAGCCTCTGACCTCCCAAAATATATAATACAATAACTGTAAAACACAGGGTAACATGGCTTGCTTATTGAGGTCTATTACAAGCCTTAAGCTGTTTTGTGCAGAATTGTTGATCTGGTGAACTTGATCTTTGTTTTCTCAAGGTCTCATAGGTAATGGGGAACTGGAGAATACTCAGGGGAACATAGCAACAGACCCTGACTTTATAAAGCTAGGACCCCCCTGGTCTTTATAAAGAGCTTCCTGTTCTCTTTCTTTCTGTTACTCCTGACTGCAGAGGAAATTAATTTTCTCAACACTTGGTGCTAATCAGATAAAAAAGTCCTCTTAGAATTTTTATCTGTAGCTGGAGGCCATATGTTAATTTTGAGTCTGAATTTATATGAAATTGGCAACTCTAAAAATGTTGAACCAAGAATCAAAAGTTAAACTTATAAAGACAGGCCTCTAGGAGTATGGCAAAAGTTAATGTAAATCATTGCTGTGGAAACCCATCTTCATACCAGGCCTTAAACAATTTCCAGAGAGAAACTTCCAAGCAAACTACGAAGCTCATCATAAAAATTATAAGGATTTAAGACACCAGAAGAAAAAAAAAAAGACTTCAGAAATAGAATACAAATACTCCAGATATCCATAACTATGGTTAAGTATTTTGGAAAAAGTAAGAGACAAGCTTTAATACATGAACAGTGACATCTATAAAAGATAGGCAAGCAAATTTTAAACAGAACCAAAACCTCTGAAAATGTTAAATATTGCAATCAAAACTAACCTGAACTTTATGCATTTAACTATGTATTAGTACAGCTGAACAGAATTGTTGAACTGGAAGATAAGAAGAAATTAGCTAGAATGTATAAAAAGAGATGAAAAAGATAAAAGAGAGATTATGAGTTATGGTGGACAGAATTAACATGACTAGAAATAAATCCAATTCTAACTAATGATTTCAATACATGAGAATGAACTAAACAGTCCAGTTAAAAGACAAATATGATCACACTGATTAGAAATAAAATCTAACTTACTCTATTTGCTGGTTAGGCAAAAGGGTTCACCAGGCAAATGATAACTAAAATAAAACTAGTTTAGATTTACTAATATTTAAGTAAACCATGGGGAAGAAGGTATTTCTAAGGGAAAGATTGCTTCATTTCGAGATGATTAAGTTCAAGAAAAAGAGAGAATAATTCTGTTTATGTGAATAGAGAGAAAATTCTGTTTATGTGAATAAACAGAATTAATAATAATTAGCCTAAATACAGATAAAGAAAAAAATTACAAGCGAGAAATCAGCAACTCTGCCATCATGGTTGGAGATTTTAACATATCTCAGTACTAAGACAAATAGACTTAAAAATCATCAAGGATGATTAAGATTTTCATAACAAAATGAATTTTTCACTTACTCATGGATCAATCATTTCCCTAAATGGAATACTGTCTCTATCAGTTGTAAGAAACCCCTCTTTAGAGGAATCCAGGTAACATTTACAAAAATCAACTACATACCAAGACTCAAAAAATTTAAGATTTTATCATACAATCTCCAATCCTAGCTTAATTAAGCTATACATAAAAATATATCACTAAGAGTTTCCATTTATTTAGAAATTAAAAAGCTAACTTGTAAACCTTCCAAAGCCAAAGGAAAAATAACAAGAATGATAGTTTATTTAGAATGGAATAGTATTAAAAATATTACCTTTAAAAATTCAGGTTTCCACTGTAGTTTATATTTAGAGAGAACTGTATAGTCTAAAGAATAGTTAGACAAGAAATGGTAGAAAATTAATGAACTAAGTATTATTCTTCTTAAAAAGTTAAAGGGGGGGGCAGCAAAATAAACCCAAAATAAGTAGAGGGAAAGAAATAACAAAGATAAAAGCAGAAAATTAACATAACAAGAAAAACAAAGCCAAAGTTTTCTTTAAAAGCTAATGAAACAGCTACCCACCCAGCTGCAACTGGGAGAAGCAGCAGCCACCTGCCTGCCGGACCGTAGCTGGCTCATGCCACCAGGACTGAGAACAGCAGGCCTCCACTGGAGGGAGGCCCAGCCAGAGGATGGCCCCGCCCATTGCCTATGGGACTCTTATCTGCCCAGCCGCCACGCCACCAGGAGAAGCAGCAGCCACCTGTGGAAGGAAGGGCCCAGCCATCAGCAGGCCCTGCTGGAGGGAGGGCCCTGCTGCCCACCTGCCTGATTCCCACTGCCACAACTAGACTGGGAGGAGACACAGGAGGTTGGAGAGTGGGGAGAGGAAAGCCTGACCACCTGTTCCACCACACTGTGGCCAGGAGGAGATCTGGAGAGAGAAGCCCGCCCCACACCTGCAAATAAGAGAGGCAACCCGGGTCTGCCCAGAGAGACACACTGCACTGGGGTTCCGTAGCTACACAACTCAACATCAAGATAATTTATAGGCTTGAGGCTGCCACTGCCACAAAGCTGAGATAGTGAGACTACTACCAAGGAAAAACAAAAAGGTCTGGGTAAGACATCACTAAGGTCCCTGGGGACCAGGCTGCTCCAGAAGGTGCTACCAGTTATGCTGCTGTGAACTAACAGGGAGTCTTACATGGGGATTCCTATCTCTTGCTTCTCCTACTAACAGCCAAATTCTCATGATTACACTCTCACTAGTCAAATAATCTAATACCTCTATTTTCTCACATCCTACCTCATAAACGTATTAGCCAACACCAAGTCCCCCCTTCTACCATTAGATACTATAAACCACCACGCAAACATAGAGACTATATGGTATAAGATAACTGATCTCATCATTTCTGTTTATAGTGACAAAACTGTAAATATAAAAATAGAAACTAACTGATATATGGATACACATTGGGTACATTGAAAGCTATAATATTGATCTTTCCCTAAAAACTGAGGTTTTGGGTAACCTGTAGGGACCTTATAAGACAAAAGGGCTGAAGTTGTAATGCCTCAGGCTTACCTTGCAAGAGAGGAAAACACATAGACATCATGAAAAAACAAAGGAGGAAAATGCCCAAAACAAACCAAGATACTATGTAGGGGAAACTCCTGGTTCTTGGCTAGCAGCTGTGAACGTCTCAGTGTGTGAGGAAAGCCTACACACAATCAGGCCTAGCAGGTACACCTGCAGGAAGGAGCAGTTCCTCTCTGGCTGACCGATGGAGTCACCCACTTCCCCACAATTGACATCAATGTTGCCAGGAAACCCAAAGGCAGAGCCTTGGTGGTCTTACCCACCATGGCATAATATGATCGGACAAGGGGCTTATAAAGAGTTAAGGTGCATCCACAATAAATGAATTTGCAGGCAGATTGCCGGCTGCTTGCTTCCACCCAACTCATGGTGTCTGCTTCTTGACTCCTCACTGCTTACCCCTGCGACTAAGCCTGGCTGAGGTCCAGGGTAACAACAACAACAATACTATAATAGAAGCCATAGAAAGCACAGTAGGTGAAGTGTCAGAGAATGAGTTCCAGATATACATAATTAAAATGATGTGGGATTTAAAAAATGACCTAAGTGAGCAGATACAGGCAAAAATTGATCTCTCCAACATTGAGATAAGAGATCAAATACAGGCAACCATCGATCATACCAACAAAGAGATAAGAGAACAAAGCCAGGTAGCAAAAGATTACTTCAAGAAAGAGAGAGTTTGAGAAAAAACTAAACAGAAATCCTTGAAATGAAAGAAACAATAAGCCACTTAAAAAATTCAATAGGTAGCATCACCAACTGATTGGATCACTTGGAAGATAGGACCTCAGACAATGAGGACAAAATATATAATCTTGAAAATAAAGTTGACCTTACAGTGAAGATGGTAAGAAACCATGAACAGAATATCCAAGAATTATGGGATATCATCAAAAGACCAAATTTAAGATTTATTGGAATAGAGGAAGGTACAGAGATTCAACCAAAGGAATGCACAATCTCTTCAATGAAATAATATCAGAAAATTTCCCAAGCAGGAAGAATGAATTTGAAAATCAAATACAAGAGGCCTATAGGATGTCAAATGTACAAAATTACAAAAGATCTATACCAAGGCATATTGTAATGAAAATGCCCAGCATACAAAATAAAGATAGAATTTTAAAGGCTGTAAGAGAGAAAAGTCATTTTACCTATAAGTGAAAACCAATTCAGATCTCAGCAGATTTTTCAACCCAGACCCTTAAAGCCAGGAGATCCTGGAACAATGTATAACAGACTCTAAAAGATAAGGGATGCCAACTAAGAATCTTATATCCAGCAAAATTAAGTTTTAGATTTGATGATGAAATAAAAACCTTCCATGATAAACAAAAGCTAAAATAATTTACAACAAGAAAAGCACTACAGAACATTCTTGGCAAAATATTCCATGAGGAGGAAATGAAAAAAATAATAATGAAAATCTGCAAAGGGAAGAACTCCAATAAGGGAAAAACCAACCAAAGGAGAAACCAAGTCAAGCTAAATGCAAAAATTAAAAAATAAAATAAAATAAAAATGACTGGTAATACAAATCATGTCTCAATAATAACCCTGAATGTTAATGGCCTAAACTCACCAATTAAAAGACATAACAAACAAAACAAATAACCCAATCAATAAATGGGCCAAAGAATTAAACAGACATTTCTCAGAAGATGATGTACAATCAATCAACAAATACATGAAAAATTGTTCAATATCTCTAGCAATTAGAGAAATACAAATCAAAACAACTCTAAGAATTCATCTTACTCCAGTCAGAATGGCAGCTGTCAAAAAAACAAACAACAATAAATGCTGGTGAGGATGTGGGGAAAAAGGCACACTCTTACATTGCTGGTGGGACTGCAAATTGGTGAAACCAATCTGGAAAGTAGTATGGAGATTCCTAGAAAAACTTGGAATGAAACCACCATTTGACCCAGCTATCCCACTCCTCTCTCTATACCCAAAATACTTAAAAACAGCTTACTACAGGGACACAGTCAAATCAGTGTTTATAGCAGTACAATTCACAATAGCTAGATTGTGGAACCAACCCTGATGCCCATCAGCAGATGAATGGATAGGGAAACTTTGTTATATATACACAATGGAACACTACTCAGCACTAAAAGAGAATAAAATCATGGCATTTGCAGGTAAATGGATGGAGTTGGAGAAAATAATGCTAAGTGAAGTTAGCCAATCCCAAAAAAACCAAAGGTTGAATGATCTCTTTGATATGAAGATATTGACTTATAAAGGCAAGGGAGGGGGGATGAGAGGAATGAAGGAACTTTAAATAGAACAAAGAGAGGGGAGGAAGGGGAGGGGGCAAGGGGATAGGAATAATGGTGGAATGAGTTAGACATCAAAAGTACATGTATGAAGACACAATTGTTGTAAAAATACTTTATGAAAAACCAAAAAAAAAAAAAAAAAAAAAAAAAAAGCTAATGAAACAAACATACTGAAAAACTAGAGGTGGGGTTGGGGGGAGACAGACAAGCACAAATTAACAGTGGAAATGTTTAAGTGTATAATGTAAAAGATATGACTACAAATGATGCTGTTATTTAAAAGGAAATCAGATCTTTTGAATGATGTAATGCCAATAAACTAAAAATTTAGTTGAAATTCACAAATTATAGAAAAATATAGCAAACAAAATGGATTCAAGAGGAAACAGTAAAGAGGTATAGTTCTATAATCTATAAAGATGCTCAGTCAGTAATATTGATAATATATATTTCCAATTCTATTTCATATTGTGGTAATGGTCTTAACTAGTTCATTAAAGGGAAGAATATGGACAGAAAAGAAGAATTCTGTTTCATTATTAATAGAATATAAAATTTTTTATGTGGAAAATCCAAAGGACTAATAAGCAAGTCTAGTCAAGTGTCTGGAAAAACAACCAACAAAACTAGAACAAGAAACAGAGCAGTACAACTAAAGAATTTATATATGCCAGTAGCACATTTAAAAAAATCTAAAAAATCAAAATAGCATCTAAAAATAAGAGGTACATAATTATAAGTTTAAGAAATACCCAAAAATGTTATGGAAAATACAATAAAATGTATTAAAAGATAGTTAAAAGACTTGAAAATAAATATGTATATCAGCACATGGCATACACTCCAGCTTGGGTCTGGCAATCATCCTGGTAATGATAGGTGATATTATCCCTGTTGCAGACATTAAAGGATTGTAAATAACCCTGATGATTGCCTAATGGAGAGGCTACTGGGCTACCAGGCTTGACTTTCTACCAGGGAGAGACTTGCACAGCAGAGAGATTCTTTGACCTTTTGAGGGCAGCCTCAAGAACTTAAAATACCTTGTTTACATTGTGTGGTTTCAGCCTCTGGTCCATTCAAATTCCAGGACCTTACAGAATGTTAGGCAGCATCTAACATTTAAATGTGGCTGCAGTCAAGTGACTTTCTTCTAATAGGAAAAGAGATGCTTGGTCTTAAACAAATAGAAAGTGATTTTGCAAGATGCACTGTATGGTAAAAAGAGACACCTTAGCTGTATGGCTTGTTGTAATAGTAAGCTTTAGAAATTAAAGGTGTAGTCTTTACCTTCAATTACTGTCAGAAGAGGCTTCATCAGGCTCCAGGTGCTTTGCATCAAGCCGTCCTATGAAAAGAAATCATGCTGCAGAAATGAAAAGGGGGCTCACACAAGCACCAATTTAGTGAGATGTGGCCATTGTCCCGGTGAACACAAGTCTGGTTAAGGTGGGCGTGAAAGCCCTCTTGTGCCCTTGTATTCTTTCCCTTTGTAGAAGTTATCAGTGTGTTATTATTACCATTGAAAATCACTGGGAAAAAAGCCAGGAGCCCAAATCCCATTCAGGCTAATCATCTCAGTGTGTTTAATCACACAACTGTCAGCCTTAGTGTAATCACAGGCAGCGCAGGTGGTAAATGGCATTTCAAAAATGTTACTATCAGGTCCTGTCTTTTCTCAGCCCCTGTGGCTTCCTTCTTCCTATCACTGAGATAATTTTATTTCCACCAGCAGGGTTGGGCCTACAGTGGATTCTAGGAAAAGGATTGCAAATATACCTGCTATGCTTCCTTCTTTCCTCTGCCTAAAGTAGCAATCACCATCCTCATTTCTGCTAAGCCCAGATAGATGCAGCCTTAGAATTTTCCTGAACTCTGCTCCATGCAGCTATATTCAGAAGCCTGGGATTGGTACGCAGAAGGCAACCTATTTGGCCTTGCTCTTAGGTGAATCCACATGAAGAGAACAAGCCTAGGATTGTACCTCCCAAATGAAGTCACCAATGCCATGTAAGTCTGTCCCTAATGTTGTGCTGTTATTTTTATGACTGGGCTCTGCTTGCTCCATCCATCCATCCATCCATCCATCCATCCATCCACCATTCATCCATCTATCCACCATCCATCCATTGTGTCATTTGTAATGGCATTCCTACAAAACTAATACACCTTCCATCATCCCATGTGACAAATCTTCGTCCTTCACTTGTAAAGATGATACTGCTGATTGTTTTCCTGTCTTTACACAGGAGGGATACAAAGGCCAATACACGGTGTCAGAATGACGACTACATTCATGAAGCTAAAACTTCAGGTTCACTCATTTACAACACCCATTCCAAGGGTATGAAAGAGTATCAAAATTTGTGCTCCCATGCATATGTTTTTGTAAAATTTGCAAATGGTATTTTTTAACCATAATCAATTGATTATACTCTGTCTTTTTTCTCTCTGAGTTTCCTTTGGGTCAACATGATAAAGGGTGACTTTATCATGGCTATGAACTTTTGGGGAATCCTGCTAAGGGGATGGAAAGTTTGAGAGACATTTAGTTTGGTTTAGTGCAACATGTTTATGTGATGTGTAGTCACTTGCACAGATAGTTAACTGCTAGCTCTCCAGGTATGTAAAACTTTCAGAAATTCTCCTCCTATTCGCTGTGCCCACTCACTCAGCAAAGTGACACAAAGGTGTAGGTCCATAGGACACATCATAGTATATAAGTGTCCTTTGATGCCCAGTCCTGAAACTCAGGAGGATGAAATAATGTTTGAAATATATTCAGATGCTAGTTTGTAAAGATTTCTTTGAACTGCCAAATGTGTAAAATTGTAGCTAGAACATTAGGTGTATATTAACTCTTAGTCAAAATGGAAGTCCTCCTCTGTCACAGATACAATTCAGTAATGTAGTGTGTACATTGATTAAACACTCCTTGTACTTTTCTTTTCCTGTTATGGTGGGAGTCTCATAAGATAGAGTTTATCTGAATTCCTGTGTGTGTAGGAAGCAAATCTGTGGCAGTACTTCAAACAGCAGGTCTATTCAGAATGTCAAGTTGCATTTTTTCTGCATGCATATCAGATTATGTTTTTGGGAATCTAATATGTCTTGTCCTGATGAAGTCTAGTGGTTCCAGATGAAATAGCATGCAAGAAACAGCCTGAAGAAACAAGTATTCCACTGAACAAACTCATATATGTATTCATCTTTGAATCATTGTGTAGCACAAGAATAATTTGTTGTACAATTATGTAGCTCATTACAGCACAGTAGTCATTTTAAATTATGTGTTGTGAATTCTAAAAATATTTAAGATTAGCCAAGAAATGTTCTGCAGTTCATTTCTGAAAGCAATTGGGTAAGACTTTCCCCAAATTTGTTGACAATCCCCATAATTTATGTAAGACCATTACTGACAAGTTGTGAAGTGGAAAAGTAACTTTTCTGTACTCTTAGTAGTACAATACCATTTTCCCCTTAGAAGACTGAATTTTCTGTTTTCTCCCCAGAAAAGATTATGCAAGTGTTATTATATGAAGAGTTAATCAGAGAGTATGAAACCCAAAACTGTAGGGGATGACAGTATCATATAAATGAATCAGGTAGTTATTTAATTAAATATCATATTTCTGGATTTTGTGATATTTGCAGTATAAGTCAACTTCCTTGGAGATTGTTATACTTTCTTCTCTCATTCTAAATATTCATTTTTATATCTATTCTGTATTTCTCATTTCATATTCTTTTTCGTAAAGAATGCCTTCCCTTCAAATTATAGTCACCACATAGCCAGATCAATGCATGTTAATAAGTTAATACATAGTCATGATTGACATGATTAATTCATCAAGTTTTATTGAAAGCCAACTTCAGGAAGGGCAATGTGGTAGATGTATGGTATGGAATTATAGTGAGAAGGGAGTTAAGGATCCAGGGGTCCAACCTCAACTCTTCTAAGAGAGCCAAATGAGATCAGGCAAGTTCCTTTACCACTTTGGTTTCTTATTAAGTGAGGGATTTGTATTAAGTAAATTCCAAAGCTCATCTTCACCCAGTTATTCTACGAATGTGCCCTTCAGAGTTGGCCCAAATATTGATAGTATTTATGAATAATATCATCATCTGCTGTTTCTGCCATGAGGAAGTTCATGAGCCCGTGACCCAAGATTGGCCTTTGATGATAAGCAATGCTTGCTGGCAGTTCTGTTCCTTTGTTTCATATGTTGGTTTATATTTTAAGCCAAAGGTGTCCCATTTCTGATTGCTGAATTGTTGAAGTTGTGCTTATGCATGTTCACTTGAGGATGCTTTTCCTATGCCAGCATGACCTTCCCTGCCTAGTAGGTAGGCTGAGATCTTGATCTTATTTATCTTCTGAGTAGATTGAGTAGGGACCTATGTCAAGAAGTATTCCTGTCTGTTTGGGGCTTGATTCCATGACTTTGTTTCACAGATCCTACTTTAATATAACATTCTATTTGATGTTTCCACTGTACTGAGGGGAATTCTCCAGGACCCTGGCTAAGATTTTTGCCATGGGGATAATCCTTATTGTCACATGGGGTTTTGCCATGACAATACTCTACAGTGCTTTGGTTTGCTATGGGATCATCTTCCATATAAATGTCAAAATCAAATTTTCTATCAACATCTAATCTCATTGTATATTAGAAAATCAGCAGCACATGCTTCAGTTGATACTTGTATTTTTGTTTTCATGCCTAAGTTAATCATCAGCAGTCTTTTTATTATTTATTTAGTTTATTCATATCTCTCCATTATCCAAGAAGAATTTGAGTCAGATTTCTAAAATCCATAGGGAATTCTGGCCACATTAAAATGGTGGTTTTTGAACCTGGCAAGATCATACATTGAATTTGGGTTTGATTTTAGTTTCCAAAGATAACTTAAGAAGGTGGCCACAATCCTTAATAAGGTCAGTTACATAAGCAGATAATTAGTTTGAGAAAAAAATGTCAACATTGATAAAAACTTCCAATTTGATTATTTTTAAAGGTTTTTTTTAAGCCATGGCAAATACCTTTTAAATAAGAACTCTTGTCTGTGATGAATGTTTTCAAAGTTTATACATGTCAGTCAAATGATTCATTCATTAATTACATCAATAAATATTTGTTAAGGCACTGGATGAAAAGCTTTTGGCTACTTTGTAGAACTTAAACAGTTCTACAGACTGAAAGTAACTATAAAGATGGAAGTTACAGGTCAACTTGACCCAGAAAAAAAAAGAAAAAACAAAAAACTGCCTTTGAAGGTCTATCCCAAAGATGGGAAGCTGGTAGACGATGTTGATCCATGCTGGTTTGGCAGGGCATTGATGGGGATCAAGAGGGAAAAAATGGTTCAACAACCCCAGGATGGTCCTTTTGAGGACCAGAAAACACTGACTCTATTTAATGAAGAAAAAGGTCCTTTGGTTGCTGCTGCAGTGGGTAATGAACCATAGGACTGAGTCACAGAAATAGTAAGACAATAAAAGTCACATGGGGCAAATAGCACAAATTGGCCATATAGAAGTCTGTTTTCTCTATCACTGTACAGATGGGTCAAAGTATTAGCATCAATGCAAACACAAATCGATACTATTGTGGAAAGTGTTTTGGACATTTGCTAATTAATTAATTCAATCATATTATCATTTGATCAATACTTTTTCTTGATTTACTTTTATTGAGGACCTGCTATGTTTGAGGCCTTTGCTAGGTCTCAGGTGTTAGGTCTTTTGGGGATCAAGGATGAAGGAAACAGTATCTGACTTTCTGAAAGTTAGTTTAAGGAAATAGATAAACACATCAACAGTAAAATACATCTTGGAAAGCACAAGAGCAGAGTTTTGAAAAGCATCTAACTCACTCGGGGAGGGAGCCTTGAATAAGGGAAACTAGGTGAAAAAGCTGTGGCCAAAGCTGTCAATAGCTTCTGAACTATTATCTTCCCCTTGGCTCTTGCCAGAAGTGCTCTAATTTAGTTTAACATGAGGCAGAGTATGCTCAAAGTAGATGAATTTCTCCCTGAGGCTCAGATAAACCACAATAACCCATCTCCCTTTGCCAGTGATCTATGGTAAGCTAGTGACCCAGATCTTAAAGAGGAAGTCTTCTGGGAAGGATTTGTCTCTCCGATAAGAAAAGAGGGGTATCAAAGGTGAGTTTTTCATTTCTTTCATGGTTGGATGTGGGTTTATGTGGATCTGATGTCTGGAATCAAGGCATGCATTCAGAGATCATATGGGAGAAGCCAAGACAAACAAAAGTCAAACTAGAGCTCAGACATCATCTAGCTGCTAAACCAACCAGCTCTGGATCTGCCATTTACAGACATATAAAGCTTTATATTATACCATATTAAATATCTGGTTTGATATTTTGTTTGTCAAGCTGAAAACATCCAAATGGATATAAAAGTCTTTCTGAAGGAAGTTCTCAGCTGAGTCTTGAAGGGTTCTTAAGATTTAACCAGATAAATGAATGAGTGAAGGATGCTCCTGGAAGCTGGAGGTACCAATGACTTAGCTGGGAGAAACAGTAGCTCAGTATTTGGGAAATTGCAAGTAGATAGGTATGGCTTATGGCAAGAGATAGGGCTGTCAATAAATGTAAGACATTGTGTGCCATGGAAAGAAGCTTATTTTTATCCTAAAATAAGTTTTAGGATAAAGCAAATTTTATCTTAAGTAACCTGAAGGGCATTGAAGATTCCTCTTAGATTTACACTTTATTGAAATACTATCAGATAGGACAGATAAGGGGTTGAGGATGGAAAAAGAGAATGCAGGTAGAGTAATCCTAACAAGAAATGAAGAGGGTTGCCGTCAATAGATGCAAAAGAGGCAGGTTGGGGAGATGTTAGCAGGGTAGAAAACATAGGTCTTCAGATCTGATGGAATGTTGGGAAGAAGAGATAGGGAGGTAGAAAAACTAACTCATGGGTATCCTGGAGGAATCAAAGTTTTTTTTCAGTGAGACAGGAAATTAACAAGGAAGGGAAGGCCTAGGTGGTTACTAGTAAGGAAAATAGCTGGTAAATATGTAATATGTTGGTTGTCATGGTGATGGTAAGTTCAACATGAACATATATTGTTTGTAAATCTTGAGTGACAAATAAGATGGGATTTCCAAAAACAGTTGAATATTTAGGAATGAAGCCAAGTGCTCTGAGGAGGGGCCTCACCTGGAGAGACCAAGGGTCCTCACAGAGAAATGCTATTGAGCCTTGTGAATGGGTGAACAGTGTGTAGATGGAGATAAGAAGGATGTTCATGGAAGTAACCAAACTTCAGAGGAAAAAAGAAAGGAGAGAGTAGTTTTTTTTTTCCTCCCACTTTTTGTGGGAGACAGGAGGCAAGGAGGCATCAATCAGAGAGTGGGAGGGGAAAAAAATCAGGAGAAAATGTTGCAAAGAAAGCAAGGGGAGATTATTTCAAGAAAAGAGAATTGATGATGTCAGTTCCAGAGAGATGTCAAGAAAGACAGATACTGAGAAAAATCCCACCCTCAAAGAGAAAGAAAAGATTGAGATTGAGACTCAGATAAAGGACGCAGCTTTGGGGAGGAAATGCAGCTAGTCTTTTGTAAAGGGAGAAGAGGTGTGCTAGTCAGGATGCTCCCGAGAAAAAGAGCCAATAAGATATGTAGGACTCATTATGAAGGACTGGCTCACATGATTATGGAGGCTGACAGGTCTCTTGATCTGCTTTCTGCAGGATGGAGACCCAGGAGAGCTGTGGTTAGTTCTAGTCCATGCCTGAAGGCCCAAGGACCAGTGGGCCAATGGTGTATAAGTCCCCATTTGAGTACAACTGTTGGAGAACCTGGAACTCCAATCTCTAAGGGCAGAAGAATGTGGATGTCCTAGCTCAAACAACAAGACCAAATTTTCTTCCTTTGCTTTTTGTTGTCAGGTCCAACAAATTGGAAGATGCATGCCCATAGTTCTAAGGGAAGATCTTCTTTACTCTGTCTACTGATTCACATGTTAAACTCTTTGGCGATATCTCAAAGGCACACCTGGAAAGACTGTTTTACTAGCCATCTGGACAGCCCCTACCCCAGCCAAATTGATACCAAAATTAATTATCTCTATTATCCTAGGTTTTCTTATTCAGGCTCCTCAAGGGACAGGGAGTTATCATTTGTGGGATCTTTGTCGGATGTCTGTTTTCTTGTTTACATCTGTCTCTTGTACCACACTGCAAACTCCTCTGGGATAGAGACCTCATCTGTTTTACTCATCATTGGAGCTCCAGTGTCAAATTACTGCCTACATGGCTGTGGGTGCTCACTAAATATTTGTTGAATGAATGAGTGTATTATTTACTTGTCTTTGGATGCTCATCAGTGATCCCTAGAATGCTCAAAAAAATGTTGAAGGAACATTGCCACAGAGGCTTGTCACAAGGACCATGCCATATCCAACTTCTGACTTGATTCATCAATACTACACAGCCCAGAATCAATGTGACCAATGTGCAGACTCAAAACTCCATGGCTTCCTGTGGGCTGATGTGAGTCAGCATTACCTAGACAACTCCCTGGAGAAAGGAAGGAGATTTGGAACAGGAATGTGACAGAAGCAAGGATAATTCAGAATGTTGCAGTACAGAGGCATTTTTAAACAGGTCTTCCACTTTTTATTCAGCTGAACAGACCAGCTGGCTCATACTATTGTGTAAGTAGCACAAAGGAGGAAATTAACATAACTCAGTGTCTCTGTTCCTATATTGGGCATATGCCTTCTTAGGAGTTGTTTGAACTTCTTGGTCTGTTTCTCCCTAATAGGACATAAAGTTGCATAAAGTCAGGGAATTGTGTCTGTTTCATTTTCTTATGTGTCTATCCTTGGCCCCTGAATCAGCATCTGGCCTTCAGTGTGTACTTACTGCATGAAAGAAAGGAAGAATGAGTAAGTGCTCACATTATGCTTTAGCTGTTAACCCAGGCCACTGTGAGTTCCTTACTCTCAACTTCTGTAACACCTCCCTTCCATTCTACAACCTTATCATCTCTTGCTTTGTCATAGTACTGGATATGAATACTTCCTTTAGATACAAGGGAAGAGATTTCATCCAATCTCCCTCTTCAATTGCCCTCACTACCCATCACAGTCCTAACGGCATAAGAAAGTATTGGTTAAAGGAAGAATTCATTCATACAAAATTGTTGGCTGAGTATGGCTAGTTACAGGCACTGTGCTAGACCCTGTTCATACCATGTTAAACAAGACCCCGTTCCTCACATAGAGTTTATACTTCAGGGAGGAGGCCAACTTATTGGGCCATAATGTAGTAGTAGTGCTGAGAGTTCAGTGGTGAATTGTGCAAAGAGCATCAGGAGAGAGCTTAGACAGAGGAGCAGTTCATTCAGGTAGAGTGGGCATGTAGGGTGCCGGGGGAAGATCAGAAGGAAATGTCTCAAGAGTGACCGTGATTGAGCAAGGGTAGTGGGCAGGTGTGAATGAATAGGGGCAAGAGAAGATGTGGCATGAGAAGAAGTAAAATAAGCACGGAAAAGAGCATACACTACCAAAACAAGGAAGCATGAGAAAATGTGGGCATGCTCAGGGTTGCAAATGTCACAACATGGTAAGTAAGTCCATGATTGATTAAATGAGAACTTGGATCTCAAAGGGTCCTTTCTATTCCTGCCTAGTGGGATCCCAGTTCCTGGGCACAGATCCCAATAAATAAGATCTCCAAGCTGAAGCTTGGGCTCCACTTTATTGGTTCATTGCAATTAATTACTGTGGTCCTTACAATCTCATCTTTCTCTACACTAAATTCTGCATTTTGTGTCTGATACTGATCTATGTGATTACATTCTTCTCTTAATATTGACCTGGTTTTATGGCATGAGATATACTTCCAAATGATAAAGCTTGTTTTCTTTGAGATAAAAAAAGGGTTGGAAAAGAAATTGACTATTGTGTCTGCTGAAGGAGAAAGGAAATAAACATTTTGGGATAAACATGGACAGTTTAAGCCCTAAACTGTGATCTATTAGAGACATTTATATCCAAAAGGCAGCCTGTAGACAGCCGTGTACAGAAAATGTTTGGGCTACAGATACTAAATGTTTCGAGGAAAACATCCCTCTTTTAAAATAATCAAATTCAAAGGAAAGAAAATTGAAACTATATCCCATCCTTAATATGTGCTAAAAATCATGTGGTCAAAGTATACAATTTATGAGTGAAATTATCCTTGGCTTCTTGAACTGGAATGATTACTTTCCTTGGTGAAAGGAAAAGAGAAGAGCCATTTTCTCAGAATATATTTACACACTGAGTGGGGCTTCTGCTTAATTGGTTTTGCTCTGACTTTTGTGTGAGCAGAGAATGGGGAAGAAAAGGTGGCAGGGCAGACCTATCAAGGCACAGCCCCCGGGGGCTCTATCTTTAAATGCATGAGACAAAGTACAGGAAGATATTTTGACATTTGTTTGTTTCTTTCTAGCTTGATTCAAGTCACTTACCTTTTTTCACAATACTGTCCACACTAAAGAAACAGATACCATGTAATTTTTTTTTCAGAAGCCAAACAACAACAATACATAAAACCCCCAATCAAACAAAACCTCTCCAACTGTTTGAAAATGAAGTGGACTAGAAGTATGTACATATACATGGTTTGAATTGAAAGCCTTAGTGAAACTTACAAAATCTATAATACAAATGATTTCCATAATTCTGTGTTGGTGCCCACAGTTCCTGTTTGATTCACTCACTTTGGGGACAGTATGTTTGTGTTTCTGATTGTTATGATCAAATGGTGACACCCAACTTTCTTGTTAACTGCTGGAAGGCAGGGGTGGCCTTATGCTTCTTTGGTATGTCCCCTTACTTCATTAGACTTGGACTCAAGTGTAATCCATAAACATGGCAGGTTTCCAAGAAGCGCATATGGATAACCAAACTAAGCAAAGCCAAACATGATTATCATTTCAACCTGGAATCAATATAAATCAATGTAAAGGTTATTAGTGAGATATTTTCTCATGCTAAGTCTTTAAAATCTAGTGCGTATCTTAACATCACAGCACATCTTAATTTCAAGGAGCTTCATTTCAGGTACTCAATAACCATGTGTGGTTATTGTATTAGCAGAGATCTAGAAAGCCAATTGAAGAGAGAGAGGGAAGAAAGAGGGAGGGAGTGTTGCAGTGGGGGAAACCTGGACAGGTAGGGTGCAGTAGAAAGTGGCTGGGAACAGGAGATTGGGGAGGACAGTTGGGAAGAGGAAAAGCATCAAGTGTTGTACTTTTTAAGGTTTATAGGGTATCCTTGGTTCAATGGCTGGAGTTGTGCTTCTCGGGAATGTTTGACTCATCTTGGATCAGGTGTGTTCTCAGGGCCTGGGTATTGGGGGATTTCCTTCAGATGGAAAATCTGGATTTCCTTTGGTGCCTCTGAGTAAATTAATTCAACACAAAATCTCTTAGTTTAACTAGTCCAAAGAAATAATAAGACACCCAACTTTATCAATTCTTTTCTTTTAGAACAAATTACCATCTTAGAACATAAACAAATTGCCATCTTCTCATGTAGTTATATCTGGTCAATCTGTGCCCCCACTATTCTATAATTAGTGTCACAGAGATCATAGTAGACAGTGTGAGAAGGAGGGAGGACAGAGATTAGTTGCACCTTTCTAAAAATATCTCTCTAGGCCCCCTGCACATTGTCTATAAACTGTTAACTCTATTGGAAGACACCTTCTGCAAAGCAGTTACTCATGATACCAGTTTACTATATTGGGGGTAAGGGTGGAAGGTACACATGAAAACCATTTGCTTCATTAGCCCAAATATTAATATGTCCCTAGTCTCTTGCCAAGTTTGGAAATTTACGACAGTGGCAGCCCCAGTCACCAAGTCTAATTCAAGGTCTCTTTCTCTTCCATTAAGCAAATGAAAACTTTGTTTTTATATTATACCCCTCTAGATTTTTTCTTGGAGACTCCTAGGCTGAGAAATAAGTAGTTGAAGATTTTTGGATCTTCCAAGCATCCCTTGAAAACAGAAGTTTTCCATCTAGTTTTGTCCTTTTAGCTTTGTTATGGTTTATTTGTCTAAATTCCATGGATTTCTTGGGCATTCTTTCAGGTCACAGGCAATATCTGCATCTTCATTTACAATAATGGTTCTACCTTGAAACTCACCCACTAATTCTTCTTAGTGTTTAAGTTGGATCATTCCCTCTAAAATCAGTCTAAACTTTCTGAAATCATGGGGTAAAGCTGTTGCCATCTCCTGTGTGTGCTTTCTCCCTCTGTTCTCGCTACGGACTCTCTTCCTACAGGGAAGGGGCATGCCTCTCAATGGTTCCTGAATTGGAGATCCCTCAGTGAGTGGGTATCAGGGACGGGTCACTTCTACTGGCTCTGTCAGATTGCACTGCTCTTCTTCATCTTCTCCTTTGGGTAGTGAGGGCTGGTCATGTCTCCTTTTCCCCTTCATGTCTATCTTTAAGTAAAGACAAGGCAGATAGACATGGTTTCTGCCATGGCTTCATTTACTCCTTTTATTTAAACCCAAGGATATGGCATATTCTTTATGAAAGGACGACTCCTATTCCTTTTGATGTATACTTTGATGAACTCTACTATCCTTCTGGAATGTCATCATTGTCAGGGACCCTGAAATGTAGAGCAAGAATGTATAAAATTAACAAGTTCAGAATGAACTTGAAGCCTGGTGGTCAGGGTGATTCAAGTCTGTAGACTAGCCACCTATTTCCAAATTTCCCCTCCTTGTCCCTGAATTCAATTCTAAACAACATGGAAAGTAATAGAATGTTGGGCACCTAATCTGGAGATACCTAGCTATGATTGACATAAAATGAACATTGGTGCTCTACAGCCTAGAGGAACTTAGATGCCTTTGTAGTTTGAAGACCTGGCCTATAGAAATACTTAAGAAATATAATCCAAGCAGAAAGCCATCATTCCATATCCCAATGTCTGAGAAATTTATGTACTGCAACTCTGCTAATTTTAGGATTGGCTTTGACTGGGTCTAAAGGTTCTATTTTCTTTAAAATGAAATTCTTTAAGAATTTAATAAATAAAATAAAATTCTTGCTGTAGCAGTTCCCTTTGAGGGGTCCTGCTAAGTCAAGGTCAGCCTCAGAGGGCATCACAGTCATTGTTGATATGGTAGAAAGAAGTCTAAGATCACGCCCTGTCCTGTACACATCTTGAAAATTCCTTTTCCCTGAGTATGAGGGGGACCTGTGGATGTGATGGGAAGTCACACCAGTGACTGGGCTAATCTGAAAGGAACATTATCATGGTGGACTTGGCTTAAATCAAGTGAAAGCCTTAAAAACAAGAGATTCTCTTGGTAGCCTAGGAGATGCAAATAGTCAGGCTGTATACTGCCTATGGAAAGCAGCAGCCTCCAGAAGCAAGAAACTGAATACTGCCAACAAACACGTGAACTCGGGAGGGCACTCAGCCTTGGTTGAGACCACAGCCCTGGTCAACATCTTGGTTGTGCTTCTCTGAGGCCCTGAACAGAGAGAGGATCCATTTGACCTGTGCAGGGACTCCTGACTCATGGAAATAAATAAACGCTTGTTATTTTAAACTTCTAAGTTTTTGTTAATTTGTTATGCTGCAATAGAAATCTAACGTACTTACATGAAGCAGTCCTTTAGCTACAATAAAGGTTGTTTCTTACCTGCAATTTGAAAAATTAGCATGTGCCATACTTAAGCAGAAAGCTTATTTTGTGGTCTGAATGTTTGTGTCTCCATTAAATTCATATGTTGAAATCCTAATCCCAAATATGATGATATTAGGAGGGGAGGCCTTTAAGAGGTGATGGATTGGTCATGAGGGTAGAAAGGGATTAGCACTTTTGTAAAGAACTCTTACACAGCTAGCTTGTTCCCTCTTCCATATGAGGACACAGCCAGAAGGTGTTATTTCTTGAACTAAAACATTTCAGTTGTAAAAAGTTGACTTGGTGTCCCCTTAAAAATAGCTGGAAATTGTTGGGTAGTGTGTTAGTCATCTTTCTGTTACTGGGACAAAATACATGAGATAAATAAACTTAAATCTTTTTAAAGGTTTGTTTGACTCATAGTTTCAGAGGTTTCAGTTTGTGGTCGGTTGGCCCATTACTTTTGGGTCTGTGATGAGGCAGTACATCACAGTGGGCATCTGTAGTAGAGCAAAGTGATTGACCTCATGGTGGCTGAAGTGTAGGTATTCTTGTATGTATGAGATAAAGAGAATGAGAAAGATAAAGAAAGAAAGAGGAGGAATAGGAATAGAGAAAATAAGGGAAGAGAAGAAAAAGGGGGCCAGGATCTCAATATCTCCTTTAAGAGCACGTTCTTAATGACCTAACTTCCTCCATCTAGGCTCTACCTCCTAAGAATTCCACCACCTCCCAGTCGCACCATGGGCTGGGGCAGAGTGTTTTTGGGGTACATTTCAGGTCCAAAATGTGGCAGAGAACAAAACTTAAACTAAGGTAAACTCAGTGTTAATTTTTTTTACCCTCAAATAAAAATCAAGAATTGGACATCTTCTGGGCACATTTTCAATAATGTAATATATCTTTATGCTTGCATTGTCATCATCTAACATCAGTGTTGTCAGAAAGCAAATATCAAACATGCCAACTATCTTAGACATTATTCTAGGAGTACACAGAGCAAGATAGCAAAAAGGCAACTGTCCTTCATCAGAACTTGGACAATCATACTAAAAAGCATGGCCCAGGATGAGCAGTATTGTTAGAAGTGCAGAATCATAGGGCCCACTCCACGTCTTCTACACATCATACTTTTCATTTTTATAGGATCATCAGGCTGCTCATTAACATGCAAGCAGTACTGAGATAGATGTACCTTCCTTCCCTATCGTTTCTGTACTCCCAGAATGTTCTTTTGAAGATCGAGATCTACATACCCTTTGCTTAAAATTCTTTAGTGATATGCACACAAAGAATCAAATTTAAATCTTATAGTTTTTGGAGACACGGGAAGTAGAGAATACAGTAATTCTGATAGAGAAGTTGTCTGCAGATTGGACAACGGAAGGGTCAGCTGTTAGGTAATTTTATGGGCGGAATGGTATTATTTTGATCTTCCTTTATTTAGAGACGTATCAGAGAAGTCCAGCTCAGCTTAACTCTTCCTCCCCAACTAATGATTTTAAAAGTGAAAAAACTCATGTGCCTATGACATTGCCCTTTTTGATATGGCTGAGATCTGTGTGGGTCAGAAATATAATTAGGTATTTGGAGAACCTAGATTTTCCAACAGCAGAAGAATTCTGTTTGCTTCTGCACGTTGTGCCCAGGCAATGGAAGGTGACTCATACAAATAGAATGTGTGCTGAATTTGAAGAGGCTCATTTTGCAGCAGGAAAGTCATCTAGGGGCTCACCGTTTGATAATACCTACATTTACTGATATCTACCATTTATCTTATGTGCTGCACTAAGAGCTTTACCTCTATTATTTCATTTGATTTCCCCAACAGCCATTGAGGTAGGTATTAATAATATTACAGTTTACAAAAGGACAAAAGTGAGGACTGAAGCAAACAACTGGCCCCATGTTATACAGCTAATAGGACATGGAATCGGGATTAAAGTGCAGACCTGACTGTAAAGTCGGTGCTCTTGGCAAGTAGAACACAGTTGTCTGTCAGGAGGTGGGTCACTGTCTATCCTGCCTTTTCATTAAATGCCTACTTTGGACACGAATCTCAGGAAATTGTTGGCTGCCCCTTCCCTCTATGCTTCCAGAATGCATTTTCTTGTAAATACTAAAGTGGAAATGGCACCATTGGGTAAGAACGAATGGATGGATAGGGAGTTCCAGATGAAAGTGGGAAATGCTGAAGTGATGAGTTGTATCCATAAATCAGCAGATGTGCCATGGCTCTTGGTGACAGACAACCATTTGCCCCACATCCAAACTGTGTGCTTTGGCTTTGCTAGCCGGAGTGGAAGCCAAACTGTCTACTACCGAATCAGTGAACCCACAAAAGGGGCTTAAATGATGAAATCAAGCAAAAAACAGAAAACAAACCCTGTGCTACAGTGGAGGAAGGAGAGATGCCATGTGGCTGTTTCTGAATATTTCAGAGGTCATTGCGTAGGAAGGGCTTTCCAAAGGCTGGAAAGGCAGAGATGATTGCATTAAGGTATTGACTTTAGAGTCTGTTCATCCTTTTGCCAAGGAGTAAATGAAGCCAGGGCAGAAAGCATCACTATTGGATGACCTTACTCCTACTATTTAAGCTAAAAGTAAAGCAAGGTTCCCAAAAGCAGGGTCCCCAAGGTTATTAATAGTACTGGTTTAAGCCAGAGAGGGAAATGTAAAGCAGTTCATTGTAAGGCTTGGTTTTCTATTCTGTAACTCATACAGATAGGCTTGTGTATCTTTTGAAATGTATTTCTTCTTCTTAAAAATTTGAACCATGCAAGCTTGAAATAGTGTAATATGAAAATAATTATGTAGCCTCTTTTTAGGTAGAAAACTTGAGATAATGTGAAATCCCTTATGTCTGTCATTTCAGAAAATAGATGATGCAATTAAAATGGAAGAAAGGACTATTTACAAGGGCGTTGGCAGGATGTAGATAAATTACCAGGAATAATACAGAGACCCTACCAGACTAGGGATGAGTGGGGCGAGTAGTTACTGAATCACAGGGATGGTGGCTATATGGCTTATGCTCCTGATAGAAACTGGGTGCTTTGGCAAAAGGATGTAGCTGGCCCAGAGCAACCTTGCAGAGAGAGAGCCCTGGGACCAGGTACCTCAGCCTCCCTTCCCCCCTCCCTGATTTCTCCCATGTTCCAACCTTTGGTGAAACCTGCCTGGAAGCCAGGGGGCAAGGGAACCTCTTGTTGTTGTCAATATAGACATACTTCTTATGCATATAGATCAGAGTCGAGAAGAATCTGGAGGACTAAACAAGAAAATCCAGCCTACTCCCAAATTAAACCAAAAACAGAACCAAAAATCAGATAATTTCAGTGTTTAAGCTGTTGCCACATGGCGATGCCACTCGTAAGCAGCACCCAAACTGTCTGTTTTAGGATTAGTTTTGAATAGTATGGATTTTGGAGGGACTTTTTTTTTTTTTTTTTTTTTTTTTTTTTGGTGCTGGGAGTGAAACCCAGAACCTTGAGCATGCTAGGTAAGCACTCAACCACTGAGCTATATCCTCAGCCTGAATAGTGTGGATTTTGAATTAGGAAATGCTTTTCGGAAACATCCTTGCAGTATATTCAATCTCCCTGAATCTCCTTCCTCAAAATACTGCTTTGGCTTGAGGTATCTTACAGTAGATTTTAAGACACAAATTATTTACCAGGCTACAGAAAGAATTCTGGTTTACCTCCCTTTTTGCTGCTTCTGTGCTCTTAAAATGCCACAAAATCAGGATTTTCTAAATACAATTTTATTTTAATTTTGAGGCATGAGATATTTGTAGAACTATGCAGCCTTCTTTTGTCCTAGAATTGACTGGTGCCCCAGGAAATTAATTGGAACAGAATTAACAACTGTGTTTTCACTCACTGTTATGATGGTTGCAGAAACTCTGGCTGCCAGACTATTAAGCTCCTTGGGGACAGGGGCTTTGTCACAATCTACAATGTATTTCCAAGCTCCCAGAGGAATGCCTGGCTTTTAAAAATTTCAACAAATAGTTTTCGAATGAATGAAACAAAATTTTTAAATTGTGCATAAATCTAAAACTGAATCCTACAATCTTCTAACCATATTCTTCTACATGTTTTATTAAAAAATTTCAGAATCATAATACATGATCCTGTGAACACTGGTTTCTCTCTTCCACTAAAATACCAGAAACATATAAACTTAGAATCAGTATCCAAGACAAGTAAGTACTTGAGTTATGGTTCGATCATTTTGAGGATTCCCTAAAGTGCTGTCATTGCCAGTTCAAACTTTTTCCAACCAAGACCCAAAGAAACTCATCTCTTCAGATTCCCTGTGCACATAGAAAACCTAGAATTTTGACCAAACCAGGAGGGTTCATGCTTTATTTACAGAAGAAGCCTTCATTTCAACACCATCAAAATTTAGCCCCAAGTTGGTTGAAGCCTTTCTAGGACCCAACCTGCATTACCTGTCACAAAACAGGGCAGAGTCAAAGAGGGATGGAAGGAATGAGAGAGTCTTTACCCTGTGGTTCTGCACTTTGCTTCCAAAGCCTGTAGTCCGGCATTTCTTAACAATGGCTTCATCTGGGATATTTTTATTACAAGAGATTGAACCATCCATTGAGAAGGTAATCCATGCACTTGATTTCCATTAAGAAGAAAAGGATTTATTTTTCTCTCACTTGTTTTTGTTCTAATTTCCCCTGTAAGTAAACATCTTCTCTGTGTGGTGATGTCATTGTAGTTTTCAGGCCTTGGACAGGGTGTGGGTGTGAGTGGCTCCCTCTGTAGCCATTGCTGATTCATTTTGGTGACTCATCTGCTTGGGTCCCTGGGATGCAAGGGGATGATGTCACTGCACATCCTCATCCTTCCAGGCCTCCTTTTTAATTCTCTGTTCACCATAGGCATGTTCAGCTGTTGCTGCCTGGGAGCCTGAGAACTCACTAAGTTTCCCAAAGGCTGGGTGATCCCAGGCAGGGAGCCCTGAGGTTCTCAATAGCGCAGGACTGAACTCCTTCACCTTGCTCACCCTGAAACCATTTATAGATTGAAATATCTAGGCAGGGACCAAGTCCCCCTTCCCTTCCCATCCATCCAAGGCAGTCAGATGTCCAGAACAGAGCTTCTCAACCCTGCTTTGCCTCTCTGCTTTGAGGTCAATTATTATAAACTATCATTTTTGTAGGAATGCTCTTAATTCAACTGTTATATAAACCATGGTTCCATTTTTTTTTTTTTTTAGAAATTTTAATTCAGAGCCTTCCAGACCATAGTAATCCCTGGTTTGATCTTTTTCTCTCCCTTTCTTCTCTTCAATTACTACCCCCACCTCTGTGCCCCATCCCACACCCTTACTCCTAACACTTTCCAGCTGTGTATCATTTGGCTTGGGTTCCAACCCACTTTTCTCTATTGAGTTGAACCCCTTCCAGGTCCCAGATGTACTATTTATTTATGCTAAAGCGTCTGAGCTTTGACATAGTCCTGCCACTGCACCGTGGCAAACTTGTGAAAGACCTGACTGGCTGACGGGCCGCACCACCCTGGCAAGTCAGAGAGACATTTTGAAGGAGTACGAGGCAGGTCAGAGAATGGATGTGAGGGGCAGTGGGAACCAGATGAATCTGGAAGTTGGTGTTCTCCAACACTGTGGCTTTTACAGCCAGAGTTGAGCCCAGTAACACTGGAAGATGAGGGCGGGGTTCCTTTCCAAGCAGGATGGTGTTCTCCAGAATCCAAATAACTCACCCGCCTCCACAAGTGACCTGGAAATGAAGCTGACAGTAAGAGCGAGCAGTTGCCATTCCTCACTGATGGGGCTGCTAAGGATGGGAACCCAGGACCTGCAGGGAAGGAGCAATGGACTGGGAGCTAAAAGTCCTGGTTCTGGTCCTCCTTCCCTCTTGTTCATTTTGTTATCTTAGATGAACCTTTTTATCTGGGATCCTATTTTCTTTCTTATGAAAATAGGAAGATTGGAAGAATTTGTGAGATTTCAAGATTCTACTTTAAAAATTCAAATGAAACCTAAAGTAGAAGACTTCTGTGCCCACGCACTCAACACGAGAAGGAGGACTCGCCATGCTTCATTAAAGAGCCTTAGTGGAGGCCATTCCAGCTCTCCTCCTCCCCCGTTCCAAAATTTGAAGGAAGGTAGGGGTGTCAGAGGCGTGCCTTTCCTCCATTCAGCCATGCTCACTCCAGTCGTGGGGCTCTGTCACATGGCCTTCTCGGAGTCACAAAAACAAACCTTCCCTTTTGAGCCTCTCTGTTGGTCCTCTCATGGTCCTGCCTGGCCGCTGGATTTCTTAACCTCCTTTTCTTTATGATCTCCTCTTCCTCCTCCTCCTGCATGGATGGTCAGTTATTCAGCTCCATCCTCTCCAAATTGGACTTGCAGAATAGGGTGGGACAGAACCATTTACAGGTTGAGTATCCCTTATCCAAAATGCTTGGGACCAAATGTGTTTTGGATTTTGGAATATTTTTATATACATAATGAGATATCTCAGGGATGGGACTTAAGTCTAAACATTTGAAGGAGCCCTAATTAGGAAGGGCTGTTGTAGCTAGCTGGAAGCCATAGGTTCCACCTGATATGTATGTGACGCACCTGTAGGCACCCGCAAACCTGAAGGTATATAACCGGGTGAAAGCGGTCCGAGTTAGGAGAACGGAGAATTCAGTCAGCCGGGCAGTCACTCGGTCGGTCAGAAGAATCAGAGCGGCCAGAACGTAGGCAGAGCGGTTACAGAAGAGAAACCAGATAGAAGAAGTAATGACTGGTCAGAGTTAGGCCGAGACTCCTGAGGAAGACAGAAGACAGAAGAAAGAAGGAAGAAAGAAGAGAGAAGAAAGAAGCTCTAATCTTTCTCTAAGCTAAGCTCTATCTTTCTTTAAGCTCTATCTTTAAACATTAAATTTAGTTTTATACAGAAAATCATTTAAAAATAATGTGCAAATTACTGTCAGGTTAACACATATTAGGTATATATAAAATGTAAATGTTTATATATTTATTTAATTTTTATGTTTATATATTTATTTAGACATTAATAAATATATGATGTCTGTATATTTATTTATTTAAACATTAAATAAATATACAAATATTTATGTTTTCTATATACCTAACTGTGTTAAACTGAAGATAATTTGTACATTATCTTAAAAATAATTTTCTACATGAAACTAAATTTCATGGTTTGGAATTTCCCACGTGTGCTATCAAAAAATCGGCATTCAAAAAATCTTAGTTTTGGAGTGTTTCAGATTTCAGATATTTAGATTAGGGATGTTCTGTCAGTATAATGTCGAATAATGCAAATTACCTAACAGATCTTCTAGACCAAATGGAATCTCTCCTGGCAGACATTCTTAGTATCGTCAAAAGGAACTCTCTCTCTCTTCATCTACCTTGAGTCTCATCATTGAAAGTTCCATTTCTTATCTTAGGCCTAGCTTTTGAGTACGTGAATCGCTAGGAGTAGGGGTAAGGATATGCATGTATGTGTGTCCCTTTCACTGGCTATTTCTCTTTTTAAATATTTTCTTTTTTCTTTTTAGCTATATGTGACAGTAGAATGTATTTGGACATGTCATATAGACATGGAATATAACTTCCCATTCTTGTGGTTGTATATGATGTGAGTTACACTGGTCACGTAGTCATATATGAACATGGGAAAGTTATGTTCAATTTATTCTATTGTCTTTCCCATTCCCATCCTCTCTTACTTTCCCTGCTTCTCCCCTGTCCAATTTGGTGAACTTCCACTCCCCCCACCTGCCAGGCCTATTGTGAGTCAGCATTCACATATTAGAGAGAACATTCGGCGTTTGTTTTTTTAGGATTGGCTTATTTCACTTAGCATGATAGTCTCTAGTTCCATCCATTTACCGGCAAGTGCCATAATTTCATTATTTTTTATGGCTGAGTAATATTCCACTGTGCATATGTACTGCATTTTCTTTATCCATTTATCTACTAAAGGGCACCTAGGTTGATTCCATTGTTTAGCTACTGTGAATTGAGCTGCTATAAACATTGATGTGGCGGTGCCACTATAGTATGCTGATTTTAAGTCCTTTCAGTATAAACCAGGGAGTGAGATATCTGGGTCAAATGGTGGTTCCATTCCAGGTTTTCTGAGGAATGTCCATACTGCTTTTCAGAGTGGTTCCGCCAGTTTGCAGTCCCACCAGCAATGTATGAGTGAACCTTTCTTCCTACATCTTTGCCAACATTTATTGTGCCTGTATTTTTTTTTTTTTTTGAGAAAGTAGTAAGGATCTTTATTGTCCAAACAAGAGATCATAACAGAAGACACAAATAAATTAGTTGTTCTGACAATTTTAGACTTCAGGGCTTCTCTATAAGAAGGTCAGCTTCTTATATAAACAAAAATCCTAACCAAAACAAAAACGGCAAGTATCTGAGACAGCATTCAAGACAATATACAGTGAGGAGAAATAAAAATGCAGTTTCTAAGATACATGTTGCATAATGATATGAGACTCATTTTGCTGAAAAATGCTTTTCTTATTTTGAATACTTCCATCTCCCCTCTAAAAAGTTAAGCCCTGACCTACACAAAGAAACTGAAATAACTGAGACTAATTTCACATGAACTTCAAGTGTATAATTTAACTATACTTACCATCTTCTTTACTCTAAAAAGTTTAACGTCCCAGGGTGGGGGATATAGCTCAATGATGGTAGAGCACTTGCCTTGAATGTACAAGGCCCTGGACTCAATCCCCAGCACCACAAGGAAAAAAAAAATATCAATAGACTTAATTTTCTTATTTTAGGAAGTTTCAACCAAATTGGAGTTTAAAACTAATCTTACTTTAAAGTGCAAGAAAGTATCT
Source organism: Tamias sibiricus (assembly GCA_025594165.1). NCBI lineage: Eukaryota > Metazoa > Chordata > Mammalia > Rodentia > Sciuridae > Tamias > Tamias sibiricus. The sequence continues at coordinate 208,948,376 of CM046658.1, forward strand.
GCAAGACCAGTGTTTGTTCTGTGACGTGTGAATGAGAAGCATCCCTCCAACAGCAGCAGCCCAAGAGGTACCTAGAAGCATGAAAAACTGGTGACAGGACAAAGCAATCCATTAGACTGACCAAAAAGCAAGGAGACCAGTTTTAGCCTAGAAAAGGGGGGTCCCTGCGAAGTCTGGCTGTAAACTGTACCCAGACCTTAAACAAGTCAAAAAGGCCACAGTTGCCCAAACTTGTCAGCAGACACCTCTACACCATGACGTGTCGATGCTTATGCTGATGGCAGTAAAAAGAAGCCTAGGTTTTGGAACAGCATAAACATTTACCTAGTAAGCCATGATTAAAGTCCTGGTCTGGGGTAGATGATACAAGAAAGGGTGATGAAGTCCCCCAAACATCACTTCTGAGATTTTTTAGTCTGACTCTAAAACACTACAAAACAGTTTCTTCCACACAAAGGACAAGCTTTGCACTGATGTTTCTCAGAATTAATTAGATCTCCACCTCTAGCCTCATTTTTGTGTGTGTGTGTGTGTGTGTGTGTGTGTGTGTTTTGTTTTTTAATATACCATTCCTATGTCAGAGCTAAGGTAAAGGGGGGATATACTTTGTATACAAGCAGTTGTATGTAAAAAGATACTATACTTGTGCATGATGAATAAGTAAATAAATAATAAAAAAATTAAAAAAAAAAAAAAAAAGAAAAAAAAGGACCAGAAACCCTCTATCCCAAGTCCCTGGGATAGAAAGCACTCTAGCAGCCAGTGGGTGTGAGCACATTCCAGTCACGGGGCTTGAGATCATGGGCCCGAGGCAGTGGTTTCTTCCCTTCTCTCACTGGGACATCCATCTGGGGCGGCTTGAAGGTTGCTGCATCCTCAGCCATTCGGGCGGCCTGGGCCCGGGTCAGGTCCGTGGGAGAGGGCTTCTGGGCACCTTTGTAGGCCTGGATGGCAAAACCTCCAGAATCAGACTACTGAAGGGGTCTTGGACCAAAAGGCTCCGTTTATCTGATGAGTTTCTGTCCTTATCCAAGCTTCCAGGATCCATGGTGCTAGGACTTGGACCAGGCAAGGCTGTAGAGGAACCAGAAGAAAGCCAGCCTCTGGGCCTCTGCGAGGGGAAGAGTGAGGGGTGCTGCTTGGGTAGACTGGGCGGATGCAGGCTGCTTCTCTTCCTTTGTGATCGCTCCACTCTGCAGTTTTCGTTTATGGAGTGCTTCTTCTGGTTTCCTCGGTGCTGAGGCCCTTGTGGGGTGTGTAGCCAGCATCGCTCGGTGCTGCCTGTTGCTCCAAACGCTGGATGCTCTCCTGTGTCTGTTTTGTGATCAGAGAATTCATGATGACATGGGTAGCTTTGGCCTTCACCACCGGGACCTCGTCCGTACCGTCAGTGACCGGTGACAGGGTCATGGCAGGGGGGGATGCACTGGCCTCTCCTTCCTCCTCCTTGGCAAGGTGCTGATACCTGCGCTCTGGGATCACTGGCTTCCAGGGGATGCTGCCCATGTCGAGGAGGAGGAGTCATGGGTGCAGGGTCCTCAAGGGCATCATCATAGCTGAATGCCTGTGCCGGGACATCTTGCCTAGAGGCCCACTAGGCCCGAGAGCAGGTACCTCTGGTTGTCTCGAAGCCATTGATGGACTGGGATCCAGGTGTTTTTTTCTATTTATAATTCGGAGCTGAGTCCCTGCCACCACAGTGAGATGATGTCACCACTATGCTGACAGACAGGTATTAATGAGGAACCTTGTCCAGGTGCTGCAAATTAGCAAAGCTTCCCAGGAAGAGTCCATCCAGAGGTTCGGTTCTCCGCTGTCTCCAAGCTGCTTGCGTCCCCAACTCCGGCACTAAAGAGGATCCGAAAACCCCTGTCTCTCAAGAGGTTGTGGCGCAGTCCAGGCCCACGCCATCGTGAGCGCGGCGGCAGATCCGACTGCTCCCACCACCAACTGGCGGGCACAAGCTGCCTGCGGAGCGCACCCCCAGCCTGGATGGCAGTGCCTCTGTGCCTGTATTCTTGATAATTGCCATTCTGACTGGAGTAGAGCTGACAGCTCAGGGAAATTTTAATTTGCATTTCTCTAATCGCTATTGTTGTTGAACATTTTTTCATATATTTGTTGACATTAGTATTTCTGCTTCTATGAAGTGTCTGTTCAGTTCCTTAGCCCATTTATTGATTGGCTTATTTATTGTTTTGGTGTTAAGTTTTTTGAGTTTTTTTTTTTTGTAGGTCCTGGAGATTAATGCTCTGAGGTGCAGGTGGCAAAGACTTTCTCCCATTATAAGGCACTCTTTTCATGTTCTTGATTGTTTCCTTTGAATTCACTGGCTCTTTCTGAGACACTTTTAAAGAACATGGATTTCTTGTCTCCAAGCTGCTTGCGTCCCCAACTCCGGCACTAAAGAGGATCCGAAAACCCCTGTCTCTCAAGAGGTTGTGGCGCAGTCCAGGCCCACGCCATCGTGAGCGCGGCGGCAGATCCGACTGCTCCCACCACCAACTGGCGGGCACAAGCTGCCTGCGGAGCGCACCCCCAGCCTGGATGGCAGTGCCTCTGTGCCTGTATTCTTGATAATTGCCATTCTGACTGGAGTAGAGCTGACAGCTCAGGGAAATTTTAATTTGCATTTCTCTAATCGCTATTGTTGTTGAACATTTTTTCATATATTTGTTGACATTAGTATTTCTGCTTCTATGAAGTGTCTGTTCAGTTCCTTAGCCCATTTATTGATTGGCTTATTTATTGTTTTGGTGTTAAGTTTTTTGAGTTTTTTTGTAGGTCCTGGAGATTAATGCTCTGAGGTGCAGGTGGCAAAGACTTTCTCCCATTATAAGGCACTCTTTTCATGTTCTTGATTGTTTCCTTTGAATTCACTGGCTCTTTCTGAGACACTTTTAAAGAACATGGATTTCTTGGAGCATAATGATGCAATCATCATTCCCATCTTTGATTTCTAAGAACTGTCCTCAGAGAAAGAGTGTTCTTCATCTGGATTATAATCATAAGTGCTTTTGGACTAGAGCAGACCTTTGGAGAACAGCATTGTCATATTCTAGTTTGAGGGAGTTCCATACCAATCTATTGTCCTACTAGCTGGGAGAAAGTCCCTGTGAAGAACAAATCATATGTTGAGGCACTCATATGTCTCCAAGCTGCTTGCGTCCCCAACTCTGGCCCTAAAGAGGATCCAGAGACCCACGAAGACTTTCTCCCAGCTAGTAGGACAATAGATTGGTCTGGAACTCCCTCAAACTAGAATATGACAATGTTGTTCTCCAAAGGTCTGCTGGAAAAAGTGGCACCACTTTCCATTGGTGGAGTGTTAGCCATGTTGGGCTCATGAATGAAGCAAAATTTCAGGATCTGAAAATCTAATTACACAGACCCAGGAGTCAAGCTGGCCTGGAAGTGAGTGATGTGCCACTAAGGAAAATCCCATTTCTCTTAACTCTCTGTAATAGTTCTAGTGATAATAGCATATTACTTTTTCTCTCACCTCCAGTGAGCATAGTAGCCAAGAGCTATGGTAGATTATATTATTGCTTCCAATATCTGCTGATATAGATGGTGAGAGAATGATCACTTCCAACTTCATGGTCATCAGGTATCATTGTTTACTTGGTCAATGAAATATGAGCAGAAGTGATGCACATCACTTTCAAATTAATGCTCTGAAAGTCTATGTGAAGTTCTACCGTCTATTCCTTTCCCCTTTGCCAACAAGGAAAACATTCTAAGAAACATTTTGGCAAATATCTGAATAGGGGCTTCTTCTTGAGCCTGGGTCTCAGAATGATAACGATGTGGAACAGAGATGTAGGAGATCCAAGATGGTGTATAGTAAACATGGAGCACAGGCAAGAAATATAGTTTATTTTTATAAGCTTCAACATATTTGGGTTGTTTCTTATTGGATAAGAGACACACAGACCTAGGTTTGAATTTCAGCTATGCAACCTTAGCTAAATTACTTAACTTCTCTAAGTCTCAGTTTTCTCATTTGTGACATGGGAGTGATAATGACAATGACCTGTTTGGTCTGTTGAGATGAATAAGTATGAAAACACAAGTAAATTGCTTAGCACGGTACTTACAAAATAATAAATGCTAGCTATTGTTATTGTAAAATAGATTTAGGGCTCAGATTTAAAATAGACGAGAGGGAGAACAATTATGAAGCATGACAACTGATCATAAATCTTGTAACATTTCTCTTTTAAAGAATGACAGTCCATGGTTTGTGGCCTTGTAATAGAATAATGGCCACCAAAGATGTCCAAATTCTAATTCCCAGAACCTGTCACTGTGTTACCTCACAGGGCAAAAGGGACTTTACAAATGTGACAAAGTTAAGGATTTTTCTATGGGGAAATCATCCTGGACTTTCCAGGTGGACCCAATATAACCACAAGGGTCCTTTTAAGTGAAAGAGGGAGGAAGGAGAGCCTGAGAGGAGGAGATGTGATGAAGTTAATAGGATTAGGAATGATATAATTGCTGGCTGGAAGAGTCATGTGTATAGCTTATGGAAGATGGGGAAGCCATCCAGGGTAGGAATTCTTTCTTGTCTCCCATCAGGAGCACAGCCCTGCCCACTCCTTGATTGTAGTCCGGTGTAATCAAATTGAACTTCTAGCCCCCAGGACTGTCAATTAATACATTTATATTGTTTAAAGTCACTAAATTTGTGGTAATTTGTTTAGCAGCAACAGGAAACTAGTTCATGCCCCAGTTCCCTTTCCTCTTATTTCAGCATTGCTGCTTCTCTTTGGCAAACGATCTAATTTTTCTGAGTTAAAAAATCATAAAGGCCGGTTAGATTTCTTTAGATCCTAATTCTTGCCAACTCACAAATTAGCTCCTTGTGGCCACCCTTTCCCACCCCCACATCCCACATGATCCTACCCTATTCTATCTTACAAAACAATCTCAAAAACATAAAAACATAAATTGATTTTATGTTGGAAATGACATTTTATTTTGTTAACCATGTGTGATTGGGTAATTGGGGGGGTTTGCCCCATTCTTTTCCAGTCACTATTGGACGATAAAATCAAGGCCAGAAGCTCAGGTTTAGATAAACCTGAATTATGCCAGCATGATTTTTAACACGACCTTTTCCAGAAAACTCTCCTAGTAAATTAATTCTTTCATCATCCAGAAAATGTCATGTAAACACTCTTAATGGAGACAGAGTTCATTTACTATTGTAATATAGAGGCAGCCATTTTTAAAACATCACTGCTTCCTGAAATTTGGTTTGATCATGAGCCAGGACAATTAATTGTTGCTTGCTTTTTTCAGGTACTTTAGTTTTACCTTTACTTGGTTTGAGTGATGAAGGATAAGAGACAGGATGGGTATTGTCATCTCCTTTCCAGAAACACTTGTCATATTTTAACTCTCCTTTGTGTGATGAGGATACCCAGGGACTTCAGGCTTCTCTAATATTTGTAAATCTCCTGCAGCTCAGTGCCCACTCATTTCCAGGGCTGTCCCCCCTGCTATGGTACAGCTGGTTTCCTAGATCACTCCTGTAATGGGACCCTGAGGCTCAGAGGTAAGAGGACACATCATAGCGGGAAGCACCAACCTCCTGGTTTCTCGAACTGTAGGACATACATCAAATCACAGAATGATAAATATCCTCTCTCGGTTCTAAGTAAAATTATAATTCTGTGTTCAAAAGGCTGCTTGTTTTGCTTATTTTCTCCTAATGAAGTAGGGTTAAGCATGGGCTGGGCACTCTATATAAGTCTGAGTTCCAGAAAAATATGTTTTATCTTTCCTTCTACTTGGCCTTGTATTTCTAGATCTTCTTTCCACGTGATCACTCTAGAGCTCAGAGCAGGAGGCTCCCTTGTCTGAGAGCTTTCCTGTCTCTGAGAAGTAGTCCTGCATCTCCCACTCATCTGCAAAATCTGTAAAATCTTGGTCTGAGCAGTAAACTCAGTAATCTTGTGTTGGATTTTTACTATCTCATTTCAATCCAGATTCTGTGGTGGAAGCTCTTACAAATTTACTGCCACATAATTCACTTTTATTCAATATTTTGTCTAAATATGGTTATACCCATTTTTAGCTAGACAGTATATGAATTAGTACTGAATCATGCCCAAGACCAGATGGAGATTGCTTTTTCTGAGGAAGACAAAGCGTTAGGTTTGCTTGTCTTGGTTATGAAAAATGCCAGCTTGAGTAATTACCTGGCTGCGGTCCTAATTGTCTTAATCTGTGAATCAGAAGGGCCATATGGCCCACCTGATCAATTATATAGGTATTGATTAAGTTGGGGAGGAAAGAAATATCCAAAGAGGCACAGTTAGTCACTCAATCTGCCATTTGTGTCAGGAGCAGCTTCGTTGCTCTGTAAAGATCTGCAGATGCGGCTGCTGAGGGCTGCGAGTAGCAAGGATGCTCGGAACTGGTCTTGCAAAGGCTTCACCGTGTAGGAAGGAAAGATGTTTGTGGATCCCCTATTATCTGTGCTAAAAAAAATCAGAGGCAACATGGAGCCCTGTGTATGGACAAAAGGAAACACCTCATTAAAAAGAATGATGATCTTTGAGGCTCAAAATGAAAAAGGATAGAAACATTGCTTGTCAAAGGTATCCATTTCTTTTAAAAGCTGCCCCCCATCCTCCATATGGCTTGCTTGCTTTTAACCTCAAGGTAGAGCTCCACCATGACTCTATTGTACTAGCTGTTTTCAAAAGCTTCTCTGGAGACAGGAACAAAAACCTCTGTTCTTTGGGGAAATAGAAATACTTTTCAGACAATTGTGCATGATTTTACTTAAAAACTTAGGTTTTTAAGAAAGAAGGGTATGGAATAGGTTGCAAAGTGAAGCCTCCAAGCCAAACTATTTTATTTGGCTTTGGTAGGATTTTAAAAAGTGAGACATTTCACAGAAAAACTTGGGTTTCTCCACGGCAGCAATCAGCTGGAGTTGAGTGGCAACTGTCAGACTGAGATGGGGCATCCATATTCCCCCTCCCTGTCTCTCCATCGTGTGCTGGGCTTGGCCATGTGCCTGGCTCTGTACCTGCAACCTGATCCCAACAACCACTTCCGACACTCTGGAGAGATGGAGGCACAGAGTCGCTGTAAGAGGAACATGAAGTTTACCTCCCCTTGACACTCGTTGTGAATGGGAATGGGATAGACCTTGAAATGGGAAAACACTTTTTAAAGGAACAAAATTCATTTCTCAGAATGCATCATTTTGTGGGGAGAACAAAGAAGGCAAAGTGAGGAGAGACAGAAGAGGAGAGAAAGGAATGGCGAGACGGCATGGCTCTCTGTACCCCTATGGCAGCAGAGAGAAGAATGAAATCCCTCAGTCAGTTCTTCAGGTGATGTTGCCTATTACACGCAATTCCCTGGTTCTTGTCAGGGAGAATAATGTTGACGAAAGAAGACAGTGTCTGCAGAGGCTGACTCTGTGATGTATGTGTGCCCTCTCCTCTACATTTTACAAACTGTTTCCTTGGATTAAGTCATTCTAGCTTTGGACCTGAACTACCATGGATCTGTTTTTACCAAGTAGCTCTCTGTGCTGCTTACCAGTCTGTAAGACAGGTGCTATAGGGCATGGTGCACAGGGCTGGATTCAGGGTCAGGATACCACTGGGAATTTCAATTAAAACATCCTTCTCTAGATTTAGTATTGCAAATACATGTGTTTTCTCTAAGAATTTATTTTTCCTATAATATTACAAGGATTATAAATGTTACCCCACATTGATTATACTAGTAGATAAAAGATCAGAGTCAAATCCATGGCCTGCCTCTAGAAAGCACATGATACACAATGGAGTGTAATGCATATTTCACTCTGGTTTGTTTATTCTGGATTTCCAAGCCCTTAATTTTTCTTTATTTTTTGTTGACTATTAATTTTAAATGCTTTGTAAAATGTCTTATTGCTACCAGGTATTATACAAATACAGAATGAATGACCAAAGTGGGCATTCCAGAAGGCAAAGATTATTTTTAGTTAAATTAGCCTCAGTAAAATAAAAGGGAACAATGAAACCCCATGCTTATGGGTACCAGTTGGTTACAAAATATTAGAATATTTTCACCCCATGATGTTTGCCCATTAGTTTAAAAGTCAACATAGTTTTATCTTTGTTCATTCTTCCCATGTCCTCAGTATTCCTAATTCCATGATAATTGATGACTTGCTTGAATAAGAGGGCTAATATCAATATTTCTTGTCTCCTAAAGAGGTCTTTTTTTTGGGGGGGGGGGTGGCGAGAGGTACCAGGAATTGAACTCAGGGGCACTGAACTACTGAGCCACATCCCCAGCTCTATTTTGTATTTTATTTAGAGACAGGGTCTCACTGAGTTGCTTAGCGCCTGGATTTTGCTGAGGCTGATTTTGAACTCTCAATCCTCCTGCCTCAGCCTCCTGAGCTGCTAGGATTACAGGCATAGGCTATTGCACTCATTTCCTAAAGAGTTTTAAAGTCACCTGTCTCTTAAGTTTCATTAACTTTAGTGTTGTATGGCTAAATCAATTAGATACTGGGTGTGGTCTAGGTAATACCATTGTATTGAGTATGAATTTTCATATTTTCAACAAGTTATATAACTCAGGTGAATTTAAACTTGGCAATTCTAGAGACTTGGTAACTTACTACTTTATACTAGTTTTCTTTAGGTTAACACATACCTAGTTATTTAGCATGTTCTCTGTTTTATTCCTCCATCTCTCTCAAAGGTTAAGGGATATCTTTCCTGTCGTGGATGAAAGTGTCTGGTGTGTGTCATCTTCTGTCTTTGTTGGTCTCTGCTGAGATCTAACTGGCTCTGCTAGTCTTTGGAATCTCCTCTACTTCCATTGTGTCCACTGATGAGGCATGTCCCCCATGGTTTCTCATCACCAAGTTTTTTACTCTGCATCTTCTTTACCTGCATTGCAAGGTCCAATTGGACTCACCACTTGCTCTGAGCTAAACTTTGTGCTTCTCTTAGTAAGCATGGGGAATATATAGCTGCTCTTTCAGGCTACACTAGGGTCATGAGAGATTGGGAGTAGGCAGGACGGACAATTTCAGACTGTCCTTTATCAACACTCACCTGTAGGAACTGTTATACAATTCTGGGTGCCTTTTGATAGAATTTATTGTCTAAATTCCAATTGTCAAGTTGGGAACTAATATCCCTCAATATCATATCTATATCTTATCAAGTGAGGGTGGGCTCCACCAATTCCCTAAGGGTTTGGACTCCTGGAGAGGGTCACTATAAGAATCCCTTTCTTAGAAATCCTATGCCATTTATTTACTCTCTGAATATTCTCCAATTTCCTATTCCAGAAAAGGTTCTTATCTCCTCTTTGTGGGGTGGACAAATAGCTCATATTCCATCACATGCTTTTCTTTTTCTATGGTTTATATTACAAACTCTATGTGAATAGTGCCCCAGGGTGATTTACCTTTGAAAAAAAAAATTTTTATGTATTTTAAAATCTATATATTTTCTTTTCTTCTCTTTTATCTTTCAATGCTATTGTATATTCCCTCTCAAGAGCCTAATTTGTAATTTTGACTTACTGAATTCTGCTTGCTGGGTTCTTAGGTATTTTCTTTTTTCTAGGACAAAAGCTTTAGCCTAAAGATATATACATCTATTTTTAATAATGAAGATGTTACAGAGAAAAAGAAAATGCCAAAAATAAAGGATACATCTGGCAATATTTTAAAATATTCTACAACTACTTATATGATAAGAACTGAAATGTTGCAGGTGACCTACTATACAATTTATTTTTGGGGGGAAACTAGAAAGAAGCTAGGCATATTTTTCAAGATGTTAAGCTCAAATACCCTGGAAATCTAGCATAAGGGGAAAGTTTTTCTCTCCATCCTTTCTTGGTTTTGAAAGTATTCCATAACACTGCCTTCTTTTCTAAGCACTTTCATAACCTGGGAGGGGGCTAGTTGGCAAAATCCCACACAGAAAGCAATGCTTACTGCCATCTTAATGGACTCGGACTCTTTCCTTGGGGAAGAAGAGAAAGCCCTCTGGCTAAAAATGTCAAGTCTGGGATCCTAAAGCTCTGCAAGAGAAACTGTGGGGAATGTTGTTCCCTTGGTTGGGGAAGAGAATAGATGACTGGAATGTCCTTTTCCTAGCTGGTTAATTTCTATGATTTGAGGAAAATGGATTTCAAAAGGAAGAGAGGAATCCTGGTTTTCAGAGAACAAAGTGAAGATGCATTATTCTAACATTTTGAGAAGTGTTTTTATGAAGTTTTGATGAGTATTTGCTAATAATAAAATATCACATTAAAAAGATGCCTGCTTACATTAAATTCATGCCCAAATATTGGGGAAGACATTAAAACATCCCAGATCTCTAAATTCATGACAGTGAATGTGTATTTCTTTTATACTTTTCACAGAATGCTTATGACAAATTCAGTGCAAATGGAGATGCTTTTTCCAATGTGGGCTGTTGAAACTAACCTCCTTATATTGAACATTGCCATGCTAAGTATATTACAAGCTGAACAGATAAATGAATCATGACTGATCAATGTATGTATTAAATGTATATGTATACATATATATGTGAACATATATGTATATATATATAATTTTTGAAGATTAAAAATTATGTTTACCTTCTGGGGAGTAAAAGAGCAAGCAAAGTACCAGAGTAATTAATCTCTCTAGCCATAATTTTCCACCATGGAGTAGTGGTTAAGATCATGGTACTAGAGTTGGAATGCCTGGGTGAAAACCACTTACTAGCTGTGTGACCTTGGGGAAGTTCCTGGACCATTTTGTGTAGCAGTAACCTCATCTCCAAGATGGGAGCAACAATTGCACCTGCCCCCTGGGATGGTTATAGAGATCGAATGAGTTAAGACATGCCACCCTATAAAGTACTTTCATTATAATTAGTAGTATGTTCAACGATCCATGCTAGAGGCTCTGAGGGATAAAAGTAAAAAGGATACACAGTCCCTACCTTTATATAGTTTTCTATCTAATTAGGAACCTGTGCTACATTCCTATGTTAAGTTAAATATTAATACCTGGGAAGAAAAACCAACTACTCAGTTCAGCAGCACAGACCAGACTTTTAAATACAAAAGTCATAGGGACTGGGTGACTAGGACAAGAGAAGTATTTTTAAAAAAGGTGTTAGTCTTATACTTATTTCCTTTCACTGGATGCTTATCTCTTTGACACGATGAAAAAAGGATCAACACAGATTACATAATAAATGCTGTTTGTAGTGGGCTGGCCATGGGTGAGCGTTAAATGACACAGGTGCTGATGCTGAATTAAGGCTCTTAACAAGAGATAGGTTGAACTGAAAGCACTCTGAGAAGTGAGCCAACCAGTCAATGCCATTTATGGATGCTTCAGCATTTTTTTTTTAATTTTTCTGAGATTTATGGAGAATTCCATAAATGATTCTCCAGTGTAAAAGGTAATTCTGCACAACGAGTAGTGCAAAATAGTGCATGTCTAACTGCTGAATAAACGGTACAGCTAACAAGTGCTCCATTAGATCAAGGACAGAATGGTCTAGGGTGATTCTGAAAGGCCTTGGAAAAAATTATTAGGAAAGGGTCTTCAACAGGAATGTAAGGTGACCCTTGGACTACTAGTCCCTTTCAAGTCAAATATTAGTTCTCCCAAACTTAATTTTTAAATTTGTCATTCTAGATTTTTACCTATAGACTATCCTTAAATGGTACTTCATAACCAAAGATAATTTTCTGACTAACTTCTGAGTTTAATAGGTTTCCATGGGTTGATATGAGAATATAGACTTCATCTATAATGTTGCTTCTGTGGGGAAAGGATGTATTTTGAATTTCAGACAATTGATTCACAAACCCATTTTTGAAGACTCTGCTTTAATGGATTCTTTCAACAATTATTTATTATGTGCTTTTTTAATTATTTATTTTGTGTCAGACACTATTTTTAGGCACTGAGGATATACCAACAAACAAAACCAAGACCACTCTTCTCAAGGTGTTGACATTCTGGAGAGAAGACAAACAAGAAGCATAAAAAGCAATTGGTATAGTGTGTTGGATGATAGTAAGTGCTATGAAATAAAGAAAATAGAGAAGAGTAAAGGAGATAGGGGTGGGTGGTAATTTTAAGCAGGATGACCACTGAGAAGGTGACATTTAAGGCAATTATGAAGGGAGCTGGCCAAGATTACTAACCACATTTAAGTGAAGAACATATAAAGCAGAAGGAAGAGCCAGTACAAAGGTCCTGTGGCAGGAGTTTGAAGAAAATCAAGGAGACCAGTGTAGTTGGAAGGGGTGGGAGAGAGAAGAGATCAGAGAGGTAACTTGGGTAGTAGTGGTGAGAGGCCTGCCAGAGCATGCAGAACCTTGCAGGCTATTGGATGGGTTTGGAGAAAGCTAGATATCACTTGTATTGGGCTGGCTTAAAGCAGGGTTGCCTATATCAAAATAATTTGATTATTTATGATCAAATTATACTTCCCTGTCTTCTACACTTAAAACTTTAATGTAAATAAAAATCACCTGTATCCTATTAAAATTCACATTCTTATTTAATAGGTATGGGATAGGGCCTGAGAGGCTACATCCTTAAAAAGCTTCCAGATGATGCCAGGTCCATAAAAATACTTTGAATGATAAACAAGTTCTGAGAACTCTGAACTCCCAAAGCACTAACTCTCCATTAGCTTTTGTTCCCTTCGAACCTGCAAGGATGGCCTCACAAGGTTTCTGTCCATACTTTCATACTGGCCACAGGTTCCCTCACTGTTCATCACCCTATCACCTGGCTAGTGAGAGCGCAGTTTAGGGCTGCCTCTGAAACACAAGGCAGGTTGTTTGGCTGCTTTCATGCGGGGTATTAAAAGTTTCTAGGGCCTCTTCCCTGCTGTCATGAAGTCTCTGCTTCTGAACCATAGAAAACCCTACTGTGCTTCTTGAATGCTCATCTCACTCTTGAGCCACATTTGTGTCTCACTTCTATTTCTCCAGGAGCTCTGACTCCTGACCTTCTGTTCTGGTTCCTTACCTTCAGTGATAGCCCTGCTCTATAAACCAGGCCTGAGGTACGTGGAGGACTTGGGAAATGTCCTCTGAGAGAAAAGGTGCTCCACCTGATACCTCTTTGTTAACAGGGTGGGCTGATTTTCCTAAGAGCCAGTAAAATAATTTAGGCTTGCAATGATTGGCCATTTGTAAATAAAAAGTATAGGATATGGAGTCACCCACTGTCCTTTACTGTGTAATCTCAGAAATGCTTGTAGGCATCTCTGAACTGGAGTTTTCTCATCAGGAAAATGGGAATAACAATACTTCTCTCATAAGTAGAGATAATGTATTCAAGGCATTTGGTCAACTGCCTGGCACATATGACAATCACGAAATACTAGTTGCTATTACTTTTCTAAATCACTCTGTGACTTGCTGTTATTGGCACCCACCTTGAGTTCCCTGGAGTTAAGGTATCAGAGTAAATGTCTCAGGAGAGGTGTACATGATGTGACACGGAGGTCAATAGCAGTTTCATCATGATAGGGGTCACAAGAGATAACTGAAGGGACTGAAGGTGTTCAGAAAATAGATTATGAGGGGCCCAGGTTGAGATGGCTGTCTTCAGGTTGTGTCTCATGTATGAGAAATAAATGTGTACTATGAGACCCTGGGGCGGGGGCATGCCTGAGGACAATGGGAAGAGATGAAGGCGCAGCACACCCTTGGCCAATGTCAGCACAAACTTTCGTAGTGAAAACGAGTTGGCTCGAGTTGGGAGCGCGTGTGCACGAGCCGGGCGCAGCCGCGGCGGCGGAGCCAATCACTGGGCGCAGCGGGTCCTCGCGCGACGGTACGGTCGTGCGGTCGTGACGTCGGCAGTTGCCATGGAGAGGCGCGCCCGGTAGGGACCTCGAGCTGACGCCAGGGGCCGCAGGGTCCGAGCGTGGCTTTGAAGCCCGTCCGCTACCACCATGAGCGGCCGAAGTAGAGGTCGAAAGTCCTCTCGTGCCAAAAGCCGGGGCAAAGGCCGCGCCAAAGCCCGAGTCCGCGCTGCTCCTGACGACGCCCCGCGCGACCCGGACCCTCCACAGTGCCTGAGGCTCAGGGAGGACACCGAGGCGGCACAGGTGCAGGCTGGCGCGGGTTGGGGTGGTCTGGAAATCGCGTCGCCCGCGTCGCCCCTGCAGCCCGGGGAGGAGGAGGCTGCCTGCCGTCTCCCGCTGGATTGTGGCCTCGCGCTCCGCGCCCGAGCTGGGGACCGCGGGCTGGCCGCCACCAGGCCCTGCCCGGGGACGGCCGTATCTCTCTCAGAGCGCCTGGCAACCGACACCGTCTTCGTGGGAACTGTGGGAACCGTGGGAAGGCCGAAAAATGCCCCCCGCATTGGGAATCGGCGTGGCCCTGCTGGGAAGAAGGCCCCAGAAACCTGTAGCGCCATAGGGAGGGGACCTCAGGCCATAGCTGGTGGAAAGCCAAAGAAAGGGACGGCTGGGGAATGTACCCCAGTCTCAGTAGTGGAGGAAAAGAAGGTGGTGGAGAAGGATGCAGGGTCAGGTCCCCCTGCAACAGAAGACAGCATGGATACTCTGGAGAACGTCCAGCTGAAGCTGGAGACCATGAATGCCCAGGCGGACAGGGCCTACCTTAGGCTCTCTCGCAAGTTTGGGCAGCTGCGACTGCACCACCTGGAACGAAGGAACCTTCTCATCCAGAATATCCCAGGCTTTTGGGGGCAAGCTTTTCAGAACCACCCCCAGCTATCATCCTTTTTGGACAACCAAGATAAAGAGGTACTAAGCTACTTGAACAGCTTGGAGGTGGAAGAGCTTGGCCTGGCCAGATTGGGCTACAAGATCAAGTTCTACTTTGGCCGCAACCCCTATTTCCAAAATAAGGTGCTCATCAAGGAATATGGGTGTGGTCCTTCAGGTCAGGTGGTGTCTCGGTCTACTCCAATCCAATGGCTCCCAGGTCATGACCTCCAGATCCTTAGCCAGGGATACCCAGAAAACAACCGTAGCTTCTTTGGTTGGTTTTCAAACCACAGCTCCATTGAATCTGACAAGATTGTTGAGATAATCAACGAGGAACTGTGGCCCAATCCCCTACAGTACTACCTTATGAGTGAAGGGGCTCATGGAGAGAAAGGAAAGGAGGGCAGGCCAGGTCCAGCAAAGCAGCCAGTGGAGACCCCCGAGCCAGGGGTAAACCAATCCAACTGATCCTGCACAAGTCTCCCTACTACCTCCTGCTGGACCTGATCCTGGCTGACTACATGTGTGCTTGGCTCTCTGTCTCTCTTCATGTTGGCCTCTCTGTACTTTAGTCTCTTTGGACTTTAGTTGCCAGAATATGGCATTTTTATCATGTTCTTTTTTCTCCCCATGGCCTACTTGCTTTTTTATAATGGTGTCACATGCTATGTGATTTCACCCCTACTGTTTGTTATGTTAAGCACTTACACTTCAGATGTGTGCTGTGTTTCTCTACATTGCGTAGGCTTTGTTCTTGACTCTGATCTTTCCCACTTGTCTTTAACATGGACACTCATTAGTCATCCTCCAGGAAGGTCAGAACAGCCTCAGGCTCTGCCGCTTCACAGCCAGTCACTTGCTGGGCTTCATGTTCATGCCAGCCATGCATGCCACCAATGGCAAACTTTTCTGCTGCCACTGCAAATGAGTTCAGTGTACAAGTCATCAGCCAGAACGTATTGCTCTGTGGGTCTGGGGGCACTGGCCAAGATACTACCTACCTATATCTCCAGCTTTGGCCTGAGATTTGTGCTGCCCACCTGCTGGACATCCAGCAGAATGGCATTGACTGCTGGGCATGGACGAGGTCAAGGCAAGAAGCAGTATGCCATGTGTTCTCTACCATCATGTCTCTTCTTGCCTCTGGACCCATCTCCTGGTGAACCTTCTTCAAGGTCTGGCCATGCTTGGTCACTGTCAGGCCACTGGGTTTTGTCTAGGTTGCACTGGCTCCAGTTGACTTCCTGGTCAACAAGATCCTCAAGAACTGCCTGTGGAGCCAGGCACCCTGCCAGTGCATGAGACACACGTCTGCACTCCCCACTCTTCCAGGAACCCTAGGGCTGCCAGACTGATGGTGGGTTGGTATGTGTGGACATGTGCTCACTGTCATCATACTGTGGCTACAGGTGAGGGTGGGGCTACCTTTGTCAACTAGGTACCTTTGTCAGTGTCCCTTATCCTCTCCTAAAATATGATCAGAATGCTGGTGGCGGGGGAGGAATTTCTCATCTGTCCACTTGACTTCATCTCACATCTCCATACTTCAGCTTCCTGACCTGCATCTTAAACCCCCCCACTGTTTCCCCCTTTCTTTCCTCCTTTTTCTGCTACTCTCCTCTTCCCTTGTTTCCTCCCTTTCAACCTTCCTTTTCTTAACCTTCCTCCTCTTTTTTTGTTTCAATAGAATCACATCTCAGAAACAAAATAAACCAAGAACAAGAATAGGGTTTATATACATAGTTAGGGAGATAGCTGGGAACTTGGTATGCACGCTCATATACTTGACCAAAATAGGATAGAGGAAACCAGAACATCACTTGGTCTGTGGTCAAATGCTGGTCTTGACCTCCTTGGCTCACTCTGCAGTTTTGAAGTTAAAACCCCCTTTATGCCTGTTCATCTGCTAGAATGAGAAATCCCAAGGCAGCAGTGTTGTGGACTATTGTCGACTCTTGCTCTTTTTTTTATGCATGCCCCTTAAGACTCAGAGGCCTTCTGCTGTCCTCTCTGGCAGCCTTGGTCACCTGTATGCTCAGCACCCAGCTTTTCCACTTTAGCAGACTTGTTTTCTTTGCCTTCAAATCCCATGGAAGTAGGCATTAGACTCCAGCATGGAGGATCCCGACTATTGGAAAGAGCACGGACGGAATCTGTTCTAGATTTTAGGTTGTTTCCAGTGGATATGTTAGCTGAACTGAGCCCTCCCTGCCCAGGCTTGTCTGTCTTCTCTCCCCCTCTTCTCTGAGGGTGGGAAGTAGGACTAAGTCTATACCTGCCTTCCCCCTAACTTCCCTTACCTTATAGAGGATCTCATCCTAAGTTCTGCAACAGAGTAATTGACTGAAGTTGTATCTAGAGGATGCTAGGCAGGGAAATAAAAAACATAAGAGCAGGTATGAGCTGGTGTGGCATGGGCCTGGAAGAGCAGGAATGGTTTGAGAAACTGCAGGGATGGCATGCCTATCTCTCAGTGATGGGGGGACAGGAGGAACCCTTTTCAGGGTTAGGAAAGAAGATTTAAAGGGATTGTTGATAAATAGGATGCCTAAGCAAGGGTGGGTCCAAAGTTTTATCCAATCTGAATCTTTATTAGTGTATTTTTTTTTGAACCAAAAAACAAACCAAAACCAATATTACTTTGGATGATTTCCCTTGGTTTAGATGTGGCCTTGTATATGTGGGAGATGAATGCCACATTTCACCTCCTAAGTAAAATGTTAACCATTTCTCCCATTTTTGCCTCATGGAAGAAGTGAAAATAGAGCTATACAAATCTGCTTTAAACAAAACGAAACAATACAAAAAAACCTCCAGCTTTTCTTGGCATGGTGGCACACGCCTGTAGTCCCAGTGGCTGGGGAGGCTGAGGCAGGAGGATCATGAGTTCAAAGCCAGCTTCAGCAATTTAGCAAGGCCCTAAGCAACTCAGTGAGACACCCTGTCTCTAAATAAAATATTAAAAAAGGGCTGGGGATGTGGCTCAGTGGTTAAGCACCCCTAAGATCAATGTCTTGTACCAAAAACAACAATAAAAACCAAACAGTTTTGCTCTTTGTTATGAACATTTTCAGAAACAGAAGTGGAGAGGATGTCCCTGGACCTTGTGTGGTCATCACCTAGTTACACTATGCCAGTGTAACCAGGGCTGCTTTGGGAGATTGGGACTCTGGTAGTGATAGTTGTGGGGTGTGCTATCATCACCACAATAAGTTTGTTTTTTTTGCTCTTAATGTTAATGAAGTCCCAGAAATGAGTCTTCCTAACAAGGGGTCTGAAAAAGAGATGAAGGGGGGGATGCTCTGCGTCCACAAAAGGATAGATTGTTGTATTCGAAAACTCTTTCAAAGACCCCAGTATAAGGTACTTAATTGAGATCCTTTGCCATGATATCAATCTTTTTGTGTTTTTTCTCTTTGTAACCTGGAGATTTGTGCAACTGTTAGGATTGTTATTGGCTTATCGTGGTCTCATAATTCTGGTCTTGGAAATATAATTTGGAAATTGTTGCTGTATTTGGTGAAAATAACCTTCCCAAAGTAATCGCTCACTGTTGTACTTGATAATTTGACTCCCCGGTAAAAATGCAGTTATTTCTGTGTTCCTAAACAGCATAATAGTTGTAAGCTTATATGCATGTTGGAAAAATAAAAACCTGTATCTCTGTTATATTTCTTATTTGTAAAAAATAATTGGGAGGTTGTTAGGCAGAGGCTGAGTGGTTGAGGGACATATACATTGGCCTCAATAAGCGATTCCCAGGCCTCAGACTATTGTATGACTAGCTAAAAAAATAAAATAAAAACACAAACACAAGGAAAGTCCTGATTCCAAAACCTTTCCCAGAGATTGCTATTCTGTGGTTTTGAGAGGAAGCCAGGTAGTCTTGTTTTTAACAAGTTATCCAGCTGTTTCCAGTGGGAATTCAGTGCTTCTCAAATTTTAAGAGTACATCTGAATTGTGCTGGGAATCCTGTTAAAATATAGATTCTAATATTAGTTATCTGGGGTGGAACTTGAAATTCTATGTTGCTAACAAGCTTCCAGGTGATGACTTTGCTGGTTTGTGCACTGCACTATGACCACAAGGGAGGTACCCATGAAGGCCCTTTAAACTAGAATAATGACATTCAACCTTGCTTGCACATTCTAATTACCAGGGATGCTTAAAAAATATATACTGCCAGAGTCCCACACAAAGACCAACTAAAACTAAGTTTTCCTAATTTAGGAAAGAGATTGCCCAGCAGAAAATGATTGAAGAAAAAATAGAGGTGGGTTGTTAAATGACAATATGAAATTGGTTTAAATGAGGACGGTCTTGAATAAATGTGCAGTGTTCACAGGTTCTCCAATGTTGGGTGAGAGAAAATTTATCCACAGTTTAGATTCGGATAGCCTAGGGAGGGGTGGTAGATTTGTGAGGAGGGTGAAATTCATTTTATGAGGACAACTGTATTAGTTTGATGAGGATGCCATCACAAAGTTTTAGAGACTGGGTGACAGACAACAGAAACTTGTTTATGCAGTTCTAAAGACTAGAAATCCAAGATCAGGGTGTTGGCAGGGTTGGTTTCTTCTGAGGGCATCTCTCCTTGGCTTGTAGATAGATTTCTTTTCTCTGTTATCTTCACATGGTCTTTCTCTGTGTCTTATGTCCTAATCCCTTCTTAAAAGTACACCAGTCACATTGAATTGGGACCCACTGTAATGACCTCATTTAACTTTTGTTAGCTTTTGAAGTTCCTGTCTCCAAATATAGTCACATTCTGAGGTACTAGGGGATTAGGACGTCAGCATAGCAGTTTGGTGGTGGTGGACGACAAGGGTCAGGGAGCACAATTCAGCCCATAACAACATCTTAAGTTTTATTCTTTTGATTTTATTGAGGCTCATGTTAATAGGCATCATTGTAGGAGCTTTAGAAAGATTAACTTATTGAACCTTTACCACTGTGCTTTGAGGTAGATGATGATATCCCCAGTGAGGGCACAGGATGAGGAAATGGTATAAAAAGAAGTAAACTGTTCATGTAGATCCAGGCTTTACACTTGAGCAGTTTGTTTCAAGAATCCACACACACAATTCTTGACTGAATTACATAGAAATAGTCATGAGTTATCAAAAGAAATGTGCTCTGATTCAGTACTTACAGAGCCAGACTTTGGTATGAAAGTAGTTTATACTGTAATGATAACAAACCAAGCCTGACACGCGGGACCAGTCAGATAGGGCATTGGTGCCTGGGCACAAAGTTGCGGGGGTGGGGGTGCTGTTTATAGGTCAGGGGCAGCGGCTCTGGAGCTCTAGCATTGTTTACCTGGTCAGTGCAGACCTATTGTAGCTACACTTTCAAAGAGAAGTAGGGAATCAGGATCTTTATGCAAAATATCATAAATCTGAATATTTCCAACTGGAAAAAATTTGTAAACACCTAAGTTTTTCTCTTTACCAATATGTGGAGTGTATAAGGCAATTGAGAGCAGCCTCTTCAGGCCTGAGCCTTTTCTTGGAATTTGTACAGAGTCCTTTTGAGTTACAAGTTAGGAGAGGCTTTCTGCCCAAATCCGCTTCTGCACTTGCTTCTGCACAGATGCAGTGTCTCCATTTTCCAGGCCCCCTCTTTGACCACCTTGTATTAATCAATTTTCTGTTACTATAATGACATGCCTAAGGCCATGTACTTTATAAAGAGAAAAGGTTTATTTGACTCACAGTTTTGGAGGCTGAAAGTCCAAACAGCATGGTGCCAGTTCTGGTGAGGGCTCCCCTGCTCATATCACATCATAGCAAATGGCATCTTGGATGGAATACATGTGAGAGGGAGGGTCACTATGAGGACCAACCTTCAAATACATGAACAGTTGTGGAACAAACTCAAACCATATTTGAACTGTAGCTCACCTTCCATCTGAGCTGGGATTCACCACCTCCCCAGGGGCTGATTCATTTGCTGCTTCCTATGTGTGCAAGTCTCTGTTGTAGACCTTGGAGATAGAGCTAAGAACAAATACAGCCCTGAATTTTTCGGATATTCCTCCCACTCTCCAGGTTTCAACCTCTACTCTGTTTTTGCCTAGGATTGTCATTTAATCTGCTCTTTTCCCTTTTCTTTTTCTGGATAGGGCTGGCAAGATTTTTAGATCCATGTGTTGAGGAAGGGGCTAGAGGGCTTCTTCACCCTTGGCCTTTAGGTGAGACTTCACAAGGCACTCAGGCTCTTCATAACCTGGAGCCCAAGGACCTCATGGCTGAGACCCTTTTCCAGCTTTGAATTTTATTACAAAAGACCCTTGTCTGATTTTTCTTCCTTTCCCTCTTTTTCTTTCTTTCTTACCGGGGATTGAACCCAGGGGTGCTTAACCTCTGAGCCACATCCCCAGCCCTTTTTATATTTTATTTAGAGAAAGGGTCTCATTGGGTTGCT
Source organism: Tamias sibiricus (assembly GCA_025594165.1). Taxonomy (NCBI): domain Eukaryota; kingdom Metazoa; phylum Chordata; class Mammalia; order Rodentia; family Sciuridae; genus Tamias; species Tamias sibiricus. The sequence continues at coordinate 208,969,571 of CM046658.1, forward strand.
TGGGGCCTCCCTAAATTGCTGAGGCTGGCTTTGAACTCACGATCCTCCTGCCTCAGCCTCCCCAGCCACTGGGATTACAGTTGTGTGCCACTGCACCCAGCCTGATTTCTTGTCATGTTACCTGCTGGACTTTTTTGGCAGTGTATTAAGTTTGTGCTATGCCATAGGTGAGAAAGGAGAGAAAAATGAGTGGCCCTGCCACCTTTAGCTTATCCAATATCTCTACCCATTTCTGACTCTCTTCTTACACATTGGGCTTCCTCCCTCTACACACTACGATAGTGCTTTGCAACAGAGGAAAGAGACTCATTTCCCTAAGGAGACATTTTAGAATCACCCAGGGAGGGAAGTACTGGCAGATTCATTTGCCTCTTATTAGAAAGTCCTTCCATTCTCTTCTTGAGATCCTTAGACTTAGAGAGTTACTAATGGGTGAGGTCATCTCCTTCAGGTATTAGGGCAGCATAAGTAAATACATAAATAGCCCAAGCTCTCTAGCCCATGTTTTTTCTATATTTCCTTAGCATCTTCACTTCTACTATTGGAAACTTCTCCAATCGTATTTCACTATTCAGACACTTTTGCTGACTGACTTTTGCCTGAACGCTGGCCTCGTGGTAGTTCCGCTTCTCTTCTCCAGATTGGCACCCTCCAGTCAAGTGTACTGCTACCAGCTACTCAGTCTCATGCACTGAATTTCCTCTTCCCTCCGTGTCATCCACCTGATCCTCAGCTGATGTGACAAGTAGAAGGCACAATAGCTACTGTCTGTGTGACACTTCACTTAGATTATCTCAATTATAACAAGTATTCTGTAAGAAGGCTCCAAGAAGTTAAATGACTTGACTAAAATCATAAAACCAGTAAGTATTAGAGGCAGGACTTAAACCCAAGTCTTTTGATTCCAAACTCCATCCATCCTTGGGATGGTGAATATGCAGCCCAGGGCAAATATCTGGCTGTATGTATCTAGGTACTTCTTGGCACAAAATCTGCATTTAACTCTCTGCACAGCCCATTGGCCAAAATCAGTTTGAGTTGGCATATGAATGTGAACCACGTTTAGCATCTTAAACCACAGCATGCATGCTGTTGGAGCTCAGGAGTGGGACTGACTTGACTCAGAAATGCGGGGAAGGCCTCCTCCAACTGCATTGCTGTAGGTTAGGGTTTGTTCTAAGCACAGTATGGCTGCAGATGGAGACTGAACAAGTTTTTGGCATGTAAGTGTCAATGACTATCTAAATGATTTGGGAAAAGAAGGAAAATTTGCTTACACAGAGTGTCTGGTGGTATGGGGTTGCAGGCTTGCATCAGTGGTTTTGAGTCGACCTGGGTACCTTTCCCCCCCCCGGCTTTTCCCTCATGACTCCTCAGCTTCAGGCATCACACCCTTACCCAACTGCACTTAAAGGCGGGATGGAAGTAGGGGAGGACGTCTTCTCAGTGTCTGCTTTGATCAGGAAAAAAGTTATTTGCCAGTAGTCCCTAGTGGATTTCAGAAGACCTGAGTTAGGTCCCTTGGGCTAGAAATGTGTCAAACTTCCACTTCAAGAAAATCTAGAACTTTTCAGCACCTGTCATGGGAGTGGGATGCTACATCAAGGAATAAGGAGAGATCAAGGGGCTAGAACCAATGGGAGATTTTCAATCACCCGTGGGTCCATTCTTTCCCGCATAATTTTGCTGACACTGAACATCAGATAATACCTGGGGGCACTGTACAGCCCAGGACTTGTAGTTACTGCTTCTGACAGGAAAGCTCTACCTTGGGCTTGGTCTTTTGCTTGATCTATAGCCAATTATAGTCATCTTTCTTTTGGCCAACTCAGTTGCTCTGAAATTTGGCCCTAATGAATTTTTTTTAAAACATATAAAAATGTATTTAAGGCCTCAAGTTTTAACTTTTTAAATAAATTATGACTTTAATTGTAATTAAAAAAAAGAACGTAGGTCTCACACACACACACACACACACACACACACACACACACACAAACTGACTGTGAAGATGGGTAGAGTTTCCTACAGCATGGTCTGGTAACTATTGTCCTTGATATCCTAATGAACTTTTATTAGACCACTCACCCTTATCCTTGTCTCCTATTACCCTGGTTTGGTGCTCAGCCATTATGATCCCCATCTGGTTCTTTGAACAAGCTTATCTGTATAAGCTTTTCACTTAGCAAGAAAGCTTTCAGATGTGCCTGAGTTTTAGTTTTCCTCTACTGTTTTTTTTTTTAATCTTTTAAGGCTGAATTAATCCTTCCTTTCTTTTAATTTCCACAATATTTTGTACATAATTCAGCTTGTAGTGCCTAACATAATGACTTGTACTTATCTTTTGTGTGTTTACTTTCACCAGAGATTCTAAGGTCATTAGGTCACTAAATGAAAATAACAAACCATATCTCTTAATCGGTTTTTATTCCCTTAGCTCAGTGGCTTACACATAGTAGGTGCTCATTAAGCACAAACAAAGGAACAAAAGGATTTTGAAAGGAGCAGAGACTGGGAATAATCTGGAGTGAAGGAGAAGCAGGAATCTAATACGAATGAATCAAAGGCAGGGGTGGGGGTGGTTAGGGTGGCTATTACCTGCACAAAGCCTCAGGCAAAAAAACCTCCAAAAAACCTTAGTGGCATCAAATCACTCTCACAACATATTGGAAATCAAGTAGGAAAATAGAAGCGAGCAGGAAAGCAAATGAAAAACGTTGAAAATGTACCGTGTGGGCTATGCTTTAGTAATGTTCCATAGCACAAGAGTCTGTAATCGGAAACAAGAGCGAGCAAAGCTGATGTGGTTGTGGACAATGACTTTCCTGGTCTCTTTCTCTCATTCTACATAGATATGTATATATAGTCTGAGCTCTCTTAAGAGGCCCCTTGAATTTAGGTGACTGCAAAAAATCGTATTAGAACAAAGTCTCTAAAAGAGCAATATCATTGAAAAACAAGCTGAACAGGAGATTAAAACTGCAGAATGGACAGGGTGAGGAGAACTAGGTGAAAATTACCTTGAGTTTCAATACAAAATAGCCTTTTAGGATTTTGAGGGAAATAGGGTCATCAAAGCCCCATGCTGCTTTGCTTAATGCTGTGGCATGAGGTACTTTGTGAAAAATTTTAGAACTTCTGAGAGGGGGAGACACATGCAAACAAGGCCTTTCAATCCCAGGAACATTCTGGAGAAGATGTAATCATGGGGCAGACTATCCCTCAGGAGGCTGTAGGACTTTGAGATATCGTAAGAAAAGCCCTTCACCTTCTGTTGTGAGAATCCATCTTGTTTTCAGTGCCACCTCTGGCTTGGGATGCATTCATTATCCACCGTGCACATATGTGGGGGACACTGAGCTCCTTTACCTGTCATTCTGTCTGCAGGAGGTCTTGTCTGATGTCCTAGTCCACTATACTCCTACTCCTCCTGATCACTCTCTATTCCTTCTCACAGCTACCTTTTCTTTTCCTTTATAAAATTAACCACAATTCATGGCCATGATTTTGCCTCTGAGTTTGTTTCTTCCCCTAGACTGTAAGCTCTTAAGGATCTTTGTTCACTGGTAGATCCCAGAGTTTACCTATGGGAGATACTTGACAAATATTTTAGACTAATGGAAGTTGTAGTCTTACCCATGGCCAATGAAGATAGCAGGTGGAATGGATCATACCTTGGAGTTGTCCTATGGCGAGAGGAGATGTCTCTTCCTACTATGTGATGGGTCTAGGAGAGTCCATTTCTATCGAGTAAGTACTACATGTGAAGCACAGTGCCAAACACATTACACAATTATCACAACGATTCTATTATTATCCTTATTTTACAAATGCGATGAAAGAGCTCAAGAGAGTTTAGGTAACTTGCCCAAGGTTATTTAAGTTGAAACTCCTAGAGTTAAGGGTAGAGCTCTTTAATCATGATTCTGCACTCCTGCGAGGCTGGAGTTTGTGGTAGGAGTTGGTGAGCTAGGCTTGTACTTCAGGAGAGAGAGAACATAGTATGTGGCTGTAGATGAATGTGGAGCTCTCCTGAGGTGGCGTCACTGTGCCTAATCACCACTGAATGTCTGTGTGTTGGGGGGGCTAGGGGTAGGGGCAGGGGTATTGCTATGTGTGTGTCCAGGAAGGCCATGAGAGGGGCCTTCTTGGGAACAAAGTGTAGCTTGCCTGCTGTTTGTCCCCACACCATCCTGGGGCTGCCAGGGCGTGATGCATGCTCACTCAGGGCTCACTGCCCACTGGGGCAATCAAGTCCACACTCTAAAGGCTTTTAGGTGTACACAACTTGGGGGGACATAGACCTCCTGGTCTGCTGCAGCCCAGAAGACAAGGCCTTTCTGAATAGGGGCATTGATAAGATAGTTTGACCAGGCAGCTAAGTCACAGGCAGTACCAGGCCCAACAAAAGGCAGTAACAGCTACTAAATGAGGAGACTTGTTTGTGCACTGGCAACATAGGCAGGCATGCTGATCAAAGCTCTTCTTTGAGCTCCAGCCTCTCACATGGACAGCTGTCTCTGTTATTCTTTCTTGTCTCTGAATAAGGATAATGACAGAAAAACCATGATTTCTTGGCATTACCAAGGGCTGTGCTTCTGTCATTGCACAAAATTTCACTGACATGTCTACTCCACATAGGGATCATGTGGAGGGAAAGGAAGAAAGGAGTTAACATTTACTGAGCACCTACTACATGCCTAAGTGACGTATATTCAGTCATTATCTTATTTTTTTTTTTTTCTTTTTCTTTGCAATAGCAAACTTATGAAGTCATCATTGTTACCTATTTTCCAGTTAATGATACTGAAGATCTGAAAATTAAGAAACTTGCTTAGGGTTACTCAGCTAGAATTCTGTATGATTAGAGTCTGTTTGGTCCTAAAACCTCTGTTCTCTATACTATACTATATTGTCCCTCCTAGAAAAAGAGAGACATAATTTATCCTATTTTTAATAAGAATGATATGAATTGCTTAGATTGTTTTCAGTTGCAAGTAACAGAAACCCTAAATAATGATGCCCAAGGACAAGGGCATTTATTGTTTTCAAAATAGGGAATTTGGAGGTAGGTGACCCCACAGTTAGTATAGCTGCTTATGTATCTTAACAAGCTCCTAGATCTTTCTATCCTTCTCCTCCAAAATCTTTGGCATCGACTTGGCAAGGTCTTTTTGTTCTCAAATTTGTCTCATGGTTTCAAGATGGCTGTTTCTGTTCCAGGCATCTTGTCTTCAAAGACAGTGTTCCAAATAGGAAACCAGGGAAGGGGGCAAATGAAGACTTCTGTTCTCTTTTACTGGGGAGCAAAATGTTTCCTGAAGCTTCTCATGGACTTTGCTTTACATCTTACCGGCCCAAAATGAGTTCCCCTTTAGTCCTATTTCTGCCAAAGAGGAATGTGAATTCCATGAATGACCTGCACTAGTTCCATGGAGACTGCAAAGAAGGAGTCTGGCTGCTGGCCATATGCTATTAAAGCCAAGAGCTCACCAGGCTCTGTGACTGCCATAGCTGGAACAGAATACCTTGGGGAATTGAGGATATTCACGACTTACTGCGAATATCCTCTGATGTGGACAGCTTGCTTGTTTGGTACCTTCTCTAATCTCAAGCACCATGGAGGGTCAAAAGAGCTTCAGGATTCAGGCTTGCACATAGTGTAGAATCTAAACTAGGGAGGAGAACATATCTATGCGAACAGTTCAATAAAAACACTGAACAAAAACTTAATAAAAGCATATGACCAAATTACTTCTGGGTCAGAGAGAAATTCAGTAGACTTTGTAAGATTCTTTGACCTACTCATTATTGGAGAAAGCACTTTGTGTTCTTTTTTAATCAGCAGGATTCATTTTGTATTTTTATTTTCATTATTTCCTTCCAAAGAAAATGAACATAAATTTCTCAATGATCTGGGGCTATTTTTGGACAAGGAAATTATTTTTAAATGTTAAATACAATGTTTGCAGTTTCCTAGAAAAAACATGTAGTGCTTCAGCAAGAGATGTAAGCCGGCCATGAATTTAAATATTAGTCCTGGTAGCATTACCAAGTATGGCTGTCTTATGACTTATTTTCCTTTTGGTGGGTTCCCTTGGGTCTAAACAGCATTGAAATGAAATTGTGGCACCTTAAATTCAAATTAAGCATGAATATTTATTTCAGTAGTTATATTTGAGGCATTTGAATAATGCAAATTGCCACAGCAATAGCCAAAACCTTAATTTGGCCTCTGATTATAGGCAATCTTCTCAATTTGACCCTAGTTTCTAGAATAATCCCATATGTAGATTACACACACTACTTCTCTGATAATTTTATGTTGCTTCTTCTATAATACATTGGTTAAGAGTAGTCATCATTTTTAACCCCAAATCCCCAAATCCTGATCCAGAACATGGACTCTCATTTCTTGAGAATTTTCCCCATAGCCCAATAAAACTTTGATAAGCTCACCCTTTGGAAGGCCATTCTATTTGTTGTTGGGCTTTTGTTATAGGATCCTCTCAGAAAAGCTTGCCTTATTTATCTAGCCTCTTTTTGTTGTGGAGTTGAGTTGAGCAGGGAGGGTCATCCCCCTCTCTATGGCTTAGGCCCTGGCATTTCCCAGGCTCTCTTTTCAGGGCTTGTTCTGATGGGAGTTGGGTGTGACCATTTTGCTGCCTTATTATTTGTTGGGTGTTTTAAATGTTCCTCAATCTCAGTGAGCTGGAACCGTGATGACTGAAATCAACCTAAAACGAGACAGTGCTGCCCGACTATCAGGGCCGTCTTCTTCTTTTGAGTACTCCAGTAGGTTCCGGGCCAAAAAGCAACTGCATAAAATGTTGTGGATCTCTTGGCTAAAGAAAAAGAGCAAAATTCAGATTGCAGAACATGCCCACCTTGTGGCTAGCTTGAGGTCTGTGTCTGAAAGCCTTGACATTCATCACCAAAACCAAAACTCTAGTTGGAAGCAAGAAAGAGAAGTGTCTGGACTGTGATCTAAGCAAGTCTTCCCAGAGTCACTGGCTTTGGTTACTTGATGCTGACACCAAATGTTCCAGAATGGTTGACTGCTAAATATTCAGCAAAGCTCGGTCTGGGATGTTAAGATCGAGGGAAAAGAAATAGCATGGGAGGTCTTAGAGTATGACAGCCAAAACTTGGAGTTGGGCCTATTTGGGTTCTTACCCAAACTCTGATAACTACTAGCTAGTGTGTGGGAACTTGGTAGATAACTTAGCTTCTGTAGGATCCAGTTTTCTTATCTGTAAAAGGGCAATAGAAGTTTGGAGTTGGGTAAAAGTCATTTTTTAAAAAGACTTGAGTTGGCAGAATAAAATATTAAAGTCCAGGGACAATCTGGGTTCTAGATAGGTCTTGATTCAGGGGTAGATACTCTCTTCCGTATGGCAGGATGGCTTCTTGATGCTCTAGGCCAACAGGTCTTGCCCTTTCAGCAGCCCCAATAAAGAAAAAAAAAAAAAGTACAAAGTACTCTTTCCCTGCCGGTACCAAGAAGATAGGGAAAAAAGAAGTCCTGAGATTGGCTCAGTTTATTAGGTCATTATGAACACTTGAACCAAATTAAGAGCTGGGTCACTGCCCAGCCTGGGGGCCAGGAATGGGGTCAGACCCACCCAATCTCTAAGGACTGACAATAGGGAAGGGATTATTATTATTTTTTTTTCAAATGAAAGTAAATCCTATTGCTAGTACCAGAGCAAGAGGGATGGTTGCCGAACAGGCCAAAACAATAGATGCCCACTGAACCTAGGTCACTCGCAGGTCATCTTTGCTAATAAGGAAGTGGGGGTGGGCAAGAACAACAGCACTGTTATTTATAAGAATTTAAGCTGAGGTCAGGCATCAAAAATTACCAACTCCTAACCCTGCCTTTCTCTGCAGTTTGACAATTTTTATTCTATTGAAATTTGGTTGTAGCTGGGAAGTAATATACAACCTACATTGTTTTAAACTCTGAAGGTATCAAACATTGTTGAATTGCTATTATTCCTTTCTTAATGCCTTGGTATTTTTCTTCTGTATTTGCTGGTGTGCCTCTTGGCTATAGATAATCCTTTAATAATTGTTGTCTATGTGCATATGAGAACGGGAAGTCCAAAAACTGAGGCCAGTGGCTGCCACTGACAGATGATGAGGGCTGCTTGGTGGGAAGAGGTGCTGGACAAGGTGATGCTGGCAGGTGTGTGAGAATCTGTGGATGGAGTTTTCCTGGGAGCCACAGGACTTTCCATGTGTAATCAGTCACCCCTTGATATCCAAGGATTGGTTCTAGGATCCCTAATGATACCAAAATTTTTAGATGTTCAAGTCGTTTATATAAAATGGTATAGTATTTGCATATTACCTACATGCATCCTCCTGTATACGTTAAATTACTTCTAGATTACCTATAATACCTAATACCACATAAATACTATGTAAGTAGTTGTTATACTATGTTGTTTAGGGAGTAATGACAAGAAAAATGTCTGTACACCTTCAGTACTGATGTAGCCATGGTAGGCCTAACTACATTTGCAGTCTACATTGGTTGACTTCTCCAGAACTCACTGATACAGAAGGTTGCTTGTACTTCAGGGAGATTTAAGGATTTTTCACTCCCCTTTTCCAGTCCAGAGCCCAGTCCTTCTTTCCTTTGGCCAAATGTGTATGCATGTCTTCCAACACTGGACAGTGCCACCTAAGGGAGGGATATAATACCAGCCATACAAGTGAAGTTGCTGAGCCTCAGAGAGATGGCAAGATTTACCTCAAGACATACAGCAGGACAGGATTAGAAGGCATTATCACACTGTGAAAAAGATTGTTCATGGGATGTGTTCCACAGAAACCTACCATAAGAACACGGGTCAGAGAAAGAGGGGAACTCTTCCCGTCCCAACTGGGCCATGGTGAGGGAGGAAGTAGCTGAGCGAATGAAGAAAATTTTGGATGAGTTGCTCAAAATGTAGGAGCTTGGACAGGGGCATCTAGTCTTTGATGTGGAACTAAGGGAAAAGAGGCCCAGCCGCAGGACATAAAAGGGGCAGGGACTAATTAGGTTGGGGTAGGTGGGAGTCCCTGTAATTCCATGCAGGAGTCCAGGGGATGGGCCTGGGCCCCAGCAGGGAGGACGTTTCCTCCTTCCGCCAACAGAGGGGTTCAGCAGGATGCTCAGGCTTGGGCCAGAATGTGAAAGAGGAAGGACAGCTTTGCTCTGAGAATGGGGTTAGTGTGGAAGGAAAGAGACCACCCAGAAAGGAGGCCTTTCCTGTCCCAAGGCAGGAGACCCAGGACACACACTCATTGTCTCTGACCTTTGCACACCATTTCCCTCATCTGTGGCTGAGCTGAGCTCTGTGTTGAGCCAGCTGTTGGGGGACAGGAGGATGAAGTGATGCTGAGTAAGAATGCAGGGACAGCAGCAGGGGAAGCCTAAGACCAGGCCTAAGGCCTTCAACAGAGAAATGCATGCTGGGTGGAGGAAGCTGGGAGTTAACTGGAGAACTAGGGACTACTTCAGGAAGGTTCCTGTAGGTCCCTTCCGCCTTGGCCCAAGGCTATGCAGTTTGTGTCCTGTTTTTTTTGCCAAGCTTTTGTGAGGGCCTTCTGCCTCTCCCACTCACATAAGCACTTTTAAATAATAAAGCACTCAGTCTCCCGTCCAACCTAGAGGAACCATTTGTTCTTTTAGGCTTTATTCTGATTTCTGTAGCACAGAAAGAAAAAAAAGAAGTCCAAAGCAGAAAGTAAGACCATTTTAACAACCAGGGGTTTTGTTTTTGGTTACTTTTGAATGGGTGTGTTTGGGACAGTGAAGAGTCCGGGGCGTTCTTCATCCCTAGAGAATCGAAGTCAATGAGAAATAAATGAAAAACTGGCTCCCAAGATCACATGGAAGAATCTTAACCCAGAATAAACTCTGAAAGCTCCATTTTCAACACAAGGAATGGGGGCTTCCGAATGGAAATGTTGGCAGCTCCTCGCTGTGTGCCTGGCCCCGGGCAGTGCTGCCATGCTGTTTATTTGCAGACGAGGATGTAGCCTGGAGCGGCCCCTCTTGAGGAGTGTGGTCTTGGCAGCACCAGTCTCTCCCTGTCTACTGTTTGTAGCCCTCTCCCTTCTGTGGCTCTTGCTCTTGGCTCCATTGCTACGGGGCTGTTGCTGCAGGTCAGTTCTGGGCATCCGCCACGAGCTCCCTTTGCCTTTGGAAGAAGGGACTGCTGCTGTCCACCTGCCCCTTTTCAGAAGGGATTTGCTTTCTCTCTTCCTGCACAGGAGGGGTGCAGCTGTGGGTAGGAAGGGACAGGAACCCGCTAGAAATTGGAGTGTAAGGCTAAGCCATGGGAGGCACCTTGGGACTTGGATGCTGGACCCCACACCTCCGCAAGGCAGCAGTGGTTTCCTGTAGGCTGGCTGTATGGCCCCTTTCAGCTGTCCTTGAGCCTGAAGGGACAGTGTTGGATTCTAGGCAGAGGCCGCACCTCCCAGGCAGAAGGCCACACCTCCCCAGGTGCCTTGTGAAAAACTACAGCTCCCAGGATCCTCAGCGTGACCAAAAACCTGACCAGCAAGTCCCTTGTCCACTACCACTACCTCCCCCCATGACCTCTGCTGGCCTATAGGACAAGGACTCACTCCAAGGGGTTTTATGGCCCCTACTCTATTTAAGCCAGCCCCAGACTGAACTCTGCCCTTGTTCCTGCCGCCTTTTGTTCCTGCTCTCCGTTCCTGCCTGTCCCTATTCCCCTCCATCCCTTCCCTACCCCCTCTTCCCTTCCCTTCCTTTCCCTACCCTTGCCCATGTGGCACCCCAATAAACCCTTTTATTTCACTAACACGGTGTTCCCAGCTAAGTTAACTATGTTTCAGCAGTTTTCTAACAGACAGCCTACTGGGCTGTATGGTGGGGAGGGAGGAAAGGAAGAGGACAGTGTCAGGGTAGCAATTGGGAGCACTGGTTTTGCAACAAGACAGACAAGTTTGACTCTTTGGCCCTAGGACTTAGGAGCTGTGTGATTTGGGGAATGTAGCTTGTCCTATCTGAGAGCCAGTTTTCTGATTTGTAATTCAGCAGTAATGATATTTAGTCCAGATAAAGGCCCAGGACCTCTGGTTCCCCAGAAATCGGTGTGGTTTTGCAATCAATGCCTGGGACTTTGCACAAAGTCTTCCTGTAGGTCATTGCTATATATATTGTGAAGACCCAAACTTTTCTGCAGAAATAGGGCTTATGCTCTGGTGTTCTTCTAAATTTCTTTGAAAGCAGTGAAATAGTAAATATCAGATAGTACCTATTTCATAGCATTTTCATGAGTACTAAATAAGATGAGGCACTATTGTCACCATAGGAACTAGTATACAATGGATCTATATATTTTTTTGAGGAAGGGCACAGGGGATTGAGCTCAGGGGCACTCAACCACTGAGCCACATCCCCAGCCCTATTTTGTATTTTATTTAGAGACAGGGTCTCACTAAGTTGCTTAGTGCCTCGCTTTTGCTGAGGCTGGCTTTGAACTCACCATCCTCCTGCCTTAGCCTCCCAAGCTGCTGGGATTACAGGCATGTGCCACCATGCCCAGCCACAGTGAATCTACATCTAAAACCATTTTGAAAAACCAGATGAGTGTGTCTGAGGATCCAAGAAAGGATGTTCACATGTTGTTGGAACAAATATTGGAGTCAACACATCCTGCTTCTATCTCACAGGCATCTCTATAGCTCATTGGCACGCTGAGGTAGTCGGGCATCCTTCTCACATCCTGTTATGGTTTGGGTAGAAGGTGTACCCCAAAAGCTTCTGTGTAATGCAGGAACATTCAGAGATGAAACGTTTAGATCGTGAGAGCTGTAACCTAATCATTGGTTCATCCTAGTTTGAATGGACTCCTTGGGCAGTAACTATTGTAGGCAGATGTGGTGTGGCTAGAAAAGGTAGGTCACTCGGGGGTGCTCTGTAGACTCCCATCCCCACCCCTGGCTGCATCTTGGCTGCCACGAGCTGGGTAGCACTTCTCTGCCAGCCCTTCCTCCATGATGTTCGGCTTCACTTGGTGCCAGAGCAATGGAGTCAGCTGATAGTGGGCCGAACCTCTGAGCCAGGAGCCAGAATAAACTTTCCCTTCTCTAATTTGTTCTCATCAGGTATTTTGGTCATGGTGATGAAGAGCAGACCGTTTACCCAGACAGACAAAATAACTTGCCGAGATTCACTAACTGAGAAGTGGCAAGTGTGAAACCCAACACCACCTGCATTGAGACTTTCTGGGTATCCGTCCAATGTCTATTCTCCCATAGCAATCTCCCCAACTTTGGGGAACATGGTCATCCAGAAGAAAGACAACTTCATAGGCTTCTTTGCAGATAGATGTGATAATGTGATGAAGTTTTGCCCAGTGGGATGAAAGCAGAGATGTTGGCAGTGGCTTCCAGAAACCTTCCTTTAAAAATAGCCATTGCACACACTTCACTTCCTTTGTCCTTACCGCTTTTCCATCTGCTACCTGTTATGGCAGAACATGACAGAATTGTGAGCCAGGGCTCCTGAAGACTCCATGGAGCAGCTCCCCCCATACCAGTCCTGGACTGGATTTTATGTGTGAGAGAAATAAGCATCCATGCTGTTCAAGCCATTGCTATCTGGGGCCCCTGTTAGTTATGGCTGAATGCATTCTACCTGATGCAGTAGATCACCTGCCTCCAAGCCCAGGACTCACTGTCGTCATAAACTGCCTTCAGGGGTGGTGCCGCAGTCCTGAGTTCTAGGTTCTCATTGTTGGATGTTGAGAAACCTCAGTTTCTTTGTAGCAGTTGGAATTTCTGGAAGCAGACACAGGGTGGTGATTGGCCTCTAGGGTGTTTACTGTGGATCAACAGTGTGAACTGGAAGGAGAGGGCGTGGAATAGGGCACGTGGCCAGCAATCCATATGGGGTGCTCTGGAGCATACACAGTTCACAGAGGTGTCCTATCATGAGCCTTTGCATACCTGCCTTTGTCAGTTGTGCACGTGGGCTGCCTGGTTGGGAAAGAAATGCCCCGGGGTTAAGCAGCTCTATATGGCAAGCACACCCGAAAGAGCTACTAACAGCTGGAGTCATAAACGTCCTTCCTTCCAGAAGGAGGATTTGGGCAGTGCTGTGTTTCAGCATATTCTTCATCTGTTCAGTGGGGATCACAACAGTATCAACCTTGCAGGGTGTCAGTCGTTTACCACGTGTGCGAGTCTTTTGTAAACTGACATCAGTTTTCTTTAAGGGCATTGAGGGTACTGGGCCTGCTAGGCAATGGCTGTAGTGTCCTTTCCCAGTAGAAGTGACCCTTTCAGATAGGACTAACTCCCCAGGAATGTGAGGGTAGTGAATCCAGAGCCCTCAGAGTTGGACACTGTGAAGACCATTTTATGGAGTCTGCAGTGCCCTTTATTCAGCGGTTTCATGTTAAATTGCAATCAGGGTTCAGAGAAAGCTGGTCTGACCTTGTGGTCCATGATCAAAACCAGTGAAATTAAATAGGAGTGAGGTCCAGGAGAAGCCAAAGGAAGCTGGGTTGCATTCCACTCAGAGGACTTGAATATATTTAAAGCTATCTCCTTACTCTTGAACCACATTGGCATCACAGGCCCAAGCTTCCTGTTCCTCATCAGTTAGGATGCAAGGTCAGTTCAGACCCAAGTCTGAATTGGGGTAGATGATTAGAATGATGTTTGTACAGGGTTGTCACAGTAATGGCCCCAAGGAGTCATGCCTTTTGTGGAGCCCTCCCCAACACTGACCCTGGGCTTGGCCGTGTGACTTTTTTTGGTCAGTGGGACTTCAGCACACATAACACAAGCAGAAGCTTGGTGGTGTTCCTTCACTGGGACTTGCCAAAGCTGGGGCTCTCTTCCTTGAGGGCAAAAGACCAGGTAAAAGAGGGTTCCTGCCTTCTTATCCAGCTTCTTACCAGCCCAGGTGAGGCCACAGAGCCTTCCAGCTGTCCAAATAAAAAATGAATGGCTTTTCTTACAATTTTCAAAATTGAGACAAATTTCACATAATATAAAATGAACAGTTTTTTAAAACATACAATTCGTTGGCATTTAGTATATTCACAATGTTGTACGACCATCAGCTATTTCTATTGCCAAACATTTTCAGCACCCCAAAAGCAAGCCCTGTACCCAGTAAGTAGCCAGTCTCCTCTTCACCTCCCCCTATCCCCTGGCAATCACCAATCTGCTTTCTGCTTCTCAGGAGACAGACTTTTCAAACTGGCTTCTTTCATTTAACATAATGTTTTCTACATTGGATCATGTATCAATACTTCATTCCTCTTTGCACTCAAGCAAATGCTTGTACACTGGGGTTTCTTCCAGCACTATCACAATAGCCAAGAAGTGAGAACAACCAAAGCACACATCAGTTCATGAATCAGTAAGCAAAATGTAGTATATCCATACAATGGAGTATTATTCAGTCACAAATTGCTGGCATTTTAAGGCATTAGGTTTTAGATTGTTTGTCATTGTAGTAACAGAGGTTTAAAGGTGGTTGGAACAATAGCAAAATGTATTAATTTTTACCTGGTTTCTACATGCCATGCAATGTGTGACATTAGGCTTTAACTTTCACAAGAACCTTGTGGTCCATGTACTAATATTGATCCATTTTAACAAATAGGAAAACAGAGAGATTAAACTGTTTGCCCAGGGTAACCCAGATGGTTCCATTCCAAGGCTCATGCCTTAGACACTCACTGTATACAGTGCAGCCCTAAAAGGCAGGCTCTAGTCTAGAAGATCTGAGGGCACAAGCATGTGGCTTTGCTATGAAAGAGACATCACTCACTTTTTTATATAGTGCATGATTAATATCACTGGTAGAAGTGATTGACAGAGAGTCAATAGTGGCTAAAATCTGTACAATGTAAAATTTTGATCTGTGAAGTCTGAATTAGGAACATTGAACTTTGCAGAAAAAATGTCAATACAGTAAGTGGTCAAGGCCAACAGTTACAACCATATTTTTTTCTTTTTTAAATGGTGAATTATAGTTATACATTAATGGTAGGATTCATTATGCCACATTCATATGTGCACACACATAACATAATTTGTTTAATCTCAGTACCCAGTACCTTCCCTTTCCCTTCCTACCTCTCTCCCCTGATCCTTTTGCTTTACTCTACTGATCTCCCTTCCATTATTATTATAGTACATTATAATTATGTATATAAGCAGGATTCATTGTAATATATTCATAAATGGATATAGCTTATTTTTCAAACATAATGTTTAATGTAAAGAAAACAAACTGATTGATGGGTCAAAGCTTATACAAAATTTGCATGGGAAAGAATGAATCCCCATTGAAAATAACTTCTGTGAAATGCAATATGAACTGAAAATGGAAAGAATCGGAAAGGATTTAACTGAGCTGTTGTAAAAAAAATTGTTCAAGGAATTAAATTGATATGGATTTTTCTCCAGAAATTTCTGTCAGTACAAAAATATATCCATGATGATGTAACTGTGGCTTAAAAGGTATTAAGCTTAGGAGTGAAAATATCCCTAGGACAGAACATCTTTTTGGGTCTAGACATCTTTTATCGTTCATAAAGTTCCTTTGAGGAGGATAAAAGCTATCTGAATGTGAGCATGGAATACCAAAATGGATTTCTATGATCCTGGACCTTTGGAGAATAATGCATTGGGATACACAGTCAGATCCTCAGACACCGGGATTGACTTAGAAGACAAAATGAGGCGCAGTGAAGGCTGTCCTCGGGAGTCAGGAATTCACCCCAGTGTGGAGGAGAGTCACATTTTGTGCCCCTCCTGAGATTCGTGTTCTGTGGCAGCATAGAAAATGGCACATGGAAAAGCTGAATGTTGAGGGAACTTGATGGAAAGTCTCCATAACGGGGAGGCTTAATCCTTAAGAGAAGGGTGAACGTTCCAAGGGTGGGGTCATCTTAGGTAATACAGTGCAACAGAAATGAGAACCCAGTAGCAATATCTGCCTAGTAGCCAGGATACAAGAACAGGGCTCCTTGAGATCTATGAGGAAGGGGGTTTGGGACTGGCTGAGGTGATGTTGGGGATGAGGGGAGAAGTACAGGGTTGTCTATTCATTGGTTGCCCAGAGCCTATAAACGTTTCAGGAATTGTAAAAATATTTATTAGCTATTGATACGTAAAGAAAATTTCAGAGCCAAACTTAATAATTAAAAATTTTAAAAGTATGACATTAAATCAAGGAATAATGGATGATGTATAAGGTAGATATCATACAGTTATATGTAAATATAAACAATTTGTATCATAAAAGTAAAACACTTTATCCTGAAATTCAAAACTTGTGAAAATTAATATCCTTTCAAAATTTGTAGGAAAACAATAGAACATCATGAAATTCATCTGGAAAAAATAAGAGACCCAGAATAGCCAAAGCGATTTTTAGCAAGACCTTAAATTGTACTACAAAGCAATAGTAACTAAAACAGCATGGTATTGACACCAAAATAGACCAGTAGAACAATGGTACAGAATAGAAGACGACTAACCCACACATCTACAGTCATCTTATATTAGGCAAAGGGGCCAAAAACATACATTGGGGAAAAGACAGCCTCTTCAACAAATGGTGTTGGGAAAACTGGAAATTCTCATGTAATAAAATGAAATTAAACCTCTATTTCTCTCCATGCACAAAAATCAACTCAAAGTGGATCGAGGACCTAGGAATAAAACCAGAGACCTTGCGCCTAATAGAAGAAAAAGTAGGCTCAAATCTCCATCATGTTGGATTAGGCCCCAACTTCCTCAATAAGACCCCTATAGCGCAAGAATATAAACCAAGAATTAATAAATGGGATGGATTCAAACTAAAAAGCTTCTTCTCAGCAAAAGAAACAATCAGTGAGGTGAACAGAGAACCAATAGAATGGGAACAAATCTTTACCATAAGCACATCAGACAGAACATTAACTTCAAGGATATATAAAGCTCTCAAAAACCTTAACACCAAAAATACAAACAACCTAATCAATAAATGGGCTAAGGAACTGAACAGACACTTCTCAAAAGAGGATATACAATCTATCAACAAATATATGAAAAAATGTTCAATATCTCTAGCAATTAGAGAAATATAAATCAAAACTACTCTTAAGATTTCATCTCACACCAGTCAGAATGGCAGCTATCAAAAACACAAACAACAATAAATGCTGGCGAGGATGTGGGGAAAAAGGCACACTCTTACATTGCTGATGGGGCTGCAAATTGGTGGAGCCAATCTGGAAAGCAGTATGGAGATTCCTAGGAAAACTTGGAATGGAACCACCACCATTTGACCCAGATATCCCACTCCTTGGTCTAAACCCAAAGGACTTAAAAACAGCCTACTACAGGGACACAGCCACATCAATGTTTATAGCAGCACAATTCACAATAGCTAGATTGTGGAAACAACCCTGATGCCCATCAATAGATAAATGGATAGGGAAACTTTGGTATATATACTCAATGGAACACTACTCAGCACTAAAAGAGAATAAAATCATGGCATTTGCAGGTAAATGGATAGAGTTGGAGAAAATAATGCTAAGTGAAGTTAGCCAATCCCAAAAAACCAAAGGTTGAATGATTTCTTTGCTATGATGATACTGAATTATAATGGCAAGGGAGGGAGGGATGAGAAGAATGAAGGAATGTTAAATAGAACAAAGGGGAGGTGGGGGGAGGGGGCAAGGGGATAGGAATAATGGCGGAATGAGTTGGACATCAATACACTAAGTGCATGTATAAAAACTCAAATGGTGTGAAAATACTTTGTAAAACCAGTGACTTGAAAAACTGTGCTCTTTATAGGTAATATGAAAGGAATTGCACTCTGCAAGCATATATAACAAATTAGAATAAATAAATAATAATAAAAATAAATAGAACAATATATAATTAGATAACTATGTATATATTTATGAACATCTGTCTATCTATCTATGTATCTATAAATGAAGACTGGATGTGTTTAAATGTGGCTGACATGATGTAGGAATTGTCTAAGGCCTGTAAAGTTCTCATGTGACAGGAAGTGGGGGTAGGGCACATGACTGGAAGGGGAGGTAAAGGTAGTCTATTAAAAACATCGTGTGAGATCTGGAGCCAGTGGCCTTGTTCATTAATCACAGATCTTGATTTTTCTTGAGGCTGGTGTGGTATAGGAAATAAGACTGTGTATTATAAGAATTTGAGTAGAAAATATACTAAGGAGCACTCAAAAAAAAAAAAAAAAAACAGGTCCAGGTTTTAAGAGGTAAAATGTAGATTGCCCTTCAGTAATACACTAGATACTAAATGGAGTTAAAAATATAATCCCCAAACCACATTCTGGGGTCTGTGTGGGAATGAAGTGCTCTGGAGTTGGGCAACATGCTGGTCCTCCCACATCCCTCAGAATCCCAGAAGCATAGAAGCAAGATAGAAGAAAAACGATTGTCCATCCTTCATCCCATTCAAGAGGATCCTACTCAAGATGTATGGGGTGTGGGGTCAGCACAGGGGAAAGGAAAGAGATAACTCTTTGGAGAGAGGGAACCCACAGGCTGAGCCCTTTGTGACCTATTTGTCCTGCATGAGGCCAGAGCCTGGAGAACGCCACAGCTCTCCCTGTTTCTAGGGTTGGACAGGTCTGGACAGCTGGCCATGGGCTGAGCAGACAGACTGGAGTTCAGGGAGCACTTATTTGTTAGGAATCTCTGAAGCCCAGTCTGTCACTAGCCATTACTTATGTCCTAGAAACTTTCTTTATAGGGGCCTTCTCAGTTCCAACAAACACATCCATAAACTTAATGCCTTTGTGTTTTAAGGGGAAAGAGTGTAAGGGTTGTTGCAGTAGATCCTAGCTCTGCGCCCTGCGCCCTGCTGCTGTTCATCTTGTTTTATAGCGGCAGGTTGGAGAGAACAGTTAACTAGTGCAGCTTCACTTTGGAGAGAACTTGAAAGTTCTCCTGACATTCCTCTGACACAAGAACCTCTGCCCTGGATGCTTTGCAAACCAAATGGTTAAAGGGAATACTTCTGTAGTAGATGTGGAGGAGTGCATCCTTCAGAAACACTACTGTTGCCAAATTCAAGGAGACTTAGATGCAAGACATTTGGTCTGTGTGTGTGTGTGTGTGTGTGTGTGTGTGTGTGTGTGTGTGTAATGGAATAATCTTGCAGTCACTCGTAGGGCATTGGTGGGAGTTTGAATAAAAGTCTTTATTGATAAACTCTTTGTCTCATACCAGGTGACCACTGCTGTCCATTCTAACCCTTCACACCTCTTTGCTGCTCCTCCTCTTGAATTTAGAACCCTAGAATACCGCATCTGGGAAGAGTATGGAAATTTGCTTTATTTGACTCCTCATTTTTTTTTTTCCTCCTAGGGAAACAAGTCCCAGAAAGACGAATAAAATAGCCACTAGTTATTCAGCTTATAATTACAACTTGGCTAAGTTTGGTCTATGGAGGACAGAGCTATTTCTGCTGGGGCTCCTAAATTGTGTTCCTTACTTTTCAGTTGGAGAAACTGGGCCAAAGACCCTTTAATGACCCTCCTGACTGAACGCCATACTCCAATTTGAAAATGAGCTGCTCTACAACCTCATAGGTAACTAACGACTAGGACCAAGTTCACCTGGACAAACAAGCTTTACTCCGTGAACTGAGCATAATGCTGAAAGTCACATATGTACAAGAATTTTGTTAATTATATTTAGGAGCACGAGGATAGTTGGAAAATATAAGGAAATTAAAGGAATATTTTTTGAGTAGAGTTATCATTTCTTAATCTTGCCTTATGATAAATTCAGATTTTCACAAAGAATGACAAACTGTATGTTTGAATACCATATACAAAACTTTGAATCAGGTAAAAACTGGGTCTTTATTTTCTCATGTATAACATGATGTTGATATTCCTCAGCATCCCCACCAGAAAATCAGGTTCCGTTGCTTTGTGCTGGAATTACTGGCAGTATCCATTCTTCCTGTAGCCTTTTGCCGATGCTAGTCAGAAGGCTCCTGCCTAGAAACTTTGAATATAGATGAGGAGAGTGTGTGAGAGGGCCTGGAAAGTAGTTTCACTATAGAGAAGCTATTCACAGTTAAAGAAGCCCAAGCTCATTGGAGGATGTGCCCATCGAATTCTATTGAATTTGTGTATTGAGCACCTCCTACGTACCAGGGGCTATACTGTATCTAGGGAGTAGAAAGCCCAGTGACAAGCCCTGCCCTCAAGTGGTAGGAAAGAGTAAAGGGCCCCTAAGCAAGAGAAGGTCCCTGTCAGAGGCCTGCCATCTTGTGACCCAGTTTGGTCATTGAGGGTAGGGCTATTTTCCAACAAGGTCCCTTTGTTGTACTCTGGTGGTTCCAGCAGGATGGATCAAACACATCCTGAAGAGTAGAGGAGGCAAGAGAGATATGGAAGAAAGGAATAGAGACACAGGGGGAGTGGAAGCTGGGGTCTTGTTATGTTTAATCCAGAGGCTTCTCTGAAAGGGTTCCCAGCAAGCTTTCACTCTGCAAAAAAAACAGCTTTCTTCCAGCACTTGAAGATGCAAGTTCTGAAGGTAAGCTCAGGTCTTTGGATCCCTACCTTTGGCCCCCACAGTTCCAGTAACCATGACGGGTTGCACCTGGCCATGGCAACAGTCTGATGTAGAAAAGCCAATCTGGAAAGCTTACCACGCTTAAAAAGGAGCATTGAGAGATAAGCAGCCTTCAGGATGCCATTTCTAAAAATCCATCTCTAACGAGGCGTAGCTAACAAAGTGTGTATGGTGATTATTTATTCTGCCAGATAGTCCCTAAGGTGATAGAATCAAGTTGCATGTGAAATTTGCTTTGACAAATCATCCTTGATTATGTAAGCCCTCTGCTGTGCTTCAAACTGGGGAGATACCACTATTGATGGAAGCTTCTGATCAACTCTGCCTGCAAATGGCAGGATATAGATTGACGTCCTGGTCAGGCCTTCAGTCATGCACCATTTCCTGGAACTGCAGTCAGGAAACAAATGGCTGCATAGTGGAGAGTTAGGAGCCTGCAAGGTACAGGGCAAAATACTGTTACTTCCCTGAGGAGAAGCTGAATGCTGCTTCCCTGAGGAGGGTGACATACAGGGAGGCACAGGAGTCCAGGTGCTAGTGGTAGTGACTCCAGGGTCTCAGAGAACCCTGTCAGATCAGGGCTTTGTCTCTTAGCATGTGCCCCTGTTTCCGTGGTTTCAGAAGGTAATAAATTGTACCTGCTCAGGAAATTCTTGAACATCAGACTGCTCATGGTTTATGTGACATCATCTGTTGATGGTTGGAAAGCAGCAAGTTAGGACTTCAGGGTTCGATCCTGTAGCATGGAGATGCATCAATATTTTTCCAGGACAGGGAGCCCTGAGCATGTGGATAGTTGATTTTGATTCAAGATAGTAAAGTTCATAAATGTCATACAATCTGTGCCTATTAGGATTAGGTCCAACTTCTAGAAACAGAAATTAGAAATAGCAGTGGCTTAGATAACAGAGAGGTTTATTTTCCCTCATATAAAATAAATCGTGGTTCCTAGATAAGTTCAGAGCTCATCTATAGGCCTCTGCTTCCATGGCCCAAGATGGTTTCTGGAGTACTGGTCATTACATCTGTATTCTAAGCAGAAGAATGAAGGAAGGAGGACAAGAATAACACCACCTGATGGAATCCATTTTATTTAAAGAAGCCCCACCAGATAATTTAATTTTATTGATAAAATTTGAGTTGAAAGGGAAGCTGAGATATGTATTATTTTAGTGTACCTTGCTGCTCAGAATATATTGGGCAGACAACAGGCAGGCTCTGTCATCTCTCTTAGGGGTAGCCTTTGAAGCTTAGGTAGAAAGAATATCGCTTTGGAACCTGGTTATAAGTGTATTTGAATTCTGTCTCTATTGCTTTTTTAGCTGTGTGACAATAGGCAATGTATTTTTATTTTCTGGACCAGTTTCTTTAGCTATAAAAATGATGATAATAACCTACCTCATGGGGCAGTGAGAAGGATTAGATGAGACAGCTCATGTGAAGTGCTCAGCACAGAGTCTGACATTTGAACAGTAGGCATTCAATAAATGTCAGTGCCCCTTCTTTTTTCCTGTCTATTAGAATGTACTATTTACCCACATGGAGGCTTTGACCACCAGCTCCTCATCTGTAGCCCATAGTGCAGAAAGGGCTTAAGAAAATGATTAATCATAGTTTTAATAATTCCAGCAACAACAAAAGCTAGCAGGGATCATGTGCTGAGCCTCCTCTGCACCAGGCACTGTGCTAGGTTTTGACACAAATGGTCTCATTTAACTGGTGCTGGATCAGAGACCCTTCATGCTCTGCCCAGATTCTTGGGTCTCTTACCATGACAACACTCCCAATGGCTCACACCTGTGACCCTGCCTGAGTGCTCCTGGAGTCTCTACTCACCATGAAGAGAGCCAGAGTACCTGGGCCAACCCAATGAGTGACAAGTGCAGGGTTTGTATAGTCCAGCTCCCTTGCTTCAGTTGGGGCCAACTGAGGAATGACTGATCCTTCAGAATGCCCTGTGGTATGAGGCTGGGAACCTGCCTATTACTTGGCTGTGCCTCCTCCCTGCCTGCCCTGCTAATTCTCTTAGTGGGAGCATAACCTAAATAAATTGTGTCCATATGAATCCCTCTCTTATGGGTTGCTTCTGTGAATCTAACCTTAGACACACATACCCCAAGTCCTATGAGGTAGACCTATTATAGTGAACCCTTCCCCATTTTACAGAAGGGAAAATTTGATGCTTAGACAGTCGAAGGCACTTACTTATCTGAGAGCACACAACAAGTAAGATGGCAGAATTATGATTTGAACCCAGGTCTGCCTGGAAGCACCCTGAGATCTTTCAGCTGCATATTTTCTCTGAATGGTGGTCCAGGACCTGGAGGGACAAAGTACCAACATTGGCATGCTCAATTCCTCAACCTCCTGCTGGCCAGTGGGGACTCATTGTTTCTACGGGGTGCTAACAGCAGCATCTGAATTTTCTGTGCAGGTTTCATCAAGGGCTTCCTGAAACTCTGACTTTTTCAATTGAGATTTAGCCCCCCTAAGTTTGGGGAGGGGACAGTGGAGCCATTGGATAGGATGAGGGTATGCACATGGCCAGCATTGTAGGCTGTAGGGTGTGGAGGTCATGGCATTTGTCTCTCATATCAGTCTCTGCCAGCTTCTTTCCTGGTACAGTCTGCACCTGGCTTGGCATGCCAGCATCAGCCCTGTCCCCTAAATTGGGCTCTCTTCTATCTGTATTATTTCCAAGCATCCTGGGCCTTCTCATTTCCAAAAGGCTTGGGAGCACATTCCTTTCCCTCTTTTGGGCTTGACAAGGCTGTCAACACCATTTCCATAGAAGGATACTGGGAAATAATAAAATTAGCAATAATAATTCAATAATTATGAAAGGGTCTCATTATCTGAGAAGGCTTGATATCAGAAAAAATAAGCAACCACTTGAAAGTGAATCCACTTATAACATTGACCAAAAAAAGATCATGGTAAATAGTAGAAAAACCAACCAACCAAACAAACAAACAAAACAAAAACACCAAAAAGCACATATTGACAATAAACAACAGGTTTGTTTGATTTTTGCTTAGAAAATAAAACTAAAAACTATAAAAATATGTTATGTTGAACGAAACTTAGGTCATAAATATCAACTGTCAGCGGATTCTTAAAATAATTAATAAAACTTTTTAAATGTATGATTAATTTTTAACAAAATTATATGATTGCCTGGTACTAAATTCTTCACATTTAATTTTTGCAACACAATCCAAATAGGAGCAATTTTTACAGAACACTTGAGTTTATATCATTTCTTCCCCCAAAGCTTTGCCATTTAAGTAATTTTCTTTGAAGCATCACCAACCTTACTCTTTTTCTCTCTTTACTGGGGTGTTGGCTACTTTTGCCTGTACTTCTTGGTCAGTGGTGAGGCTTCCTCAATTAACAGTATTCAACATTACTTTCATTGACCTCATGATATACCTCATTTTGCCAGACTTTTAATTTTATTTTGCCATATATTTGCATTGCACTCACAAATATGATCAGATATTATGGATATTAGACCCCTGAGGAAGGGAGAGAACCCTTGGGTAGGAAAGAGCACTCATATTCATTGTAAGGAGAATTAGAGTTGGGACCAATTTTCTAAGTATTATAGTTCTGCAGTGATTCTTTTTGAATAGGAGAACTCTGCTGTCTTATGCCACTCCATGTTTCAGGCATGTGCCTAACGAATATTCTAGTAAAAAGGCCTATGCCCATTCAGTGTTTCAATGTTTATGAAACTCTTTGATGTTTCTTTGGATCCTAACTGTTGTCCACTAAGGAACCACTATTTTCTAGGTGACTTTTCTGTGACTTGCCCAAGGCACAAGTTTTTAATATTTTTTAAAAATTTACTTATTTATTTTAATTATGTACATATGACAGCAGAATGCATTTTGATTCATTGTACACAATTGCAGCACAACTTTACATTTCTATTTGTACGCGATGTAAAGTTTTGGATCTTGAGCTTGTGGGACACTGCTTGAGAAGCAGAGCCAGGGTTGAAACCAGAATAGTCAGTCCTTGCTCTTTATGACTTATCATAGTCTGGTTTATTAAAGATGGACCTTGTAATATGCTTAAGACAGGCCCCAAACCCTTTTCAGAATGGACTGATATTTCTAAGATGCATCAATGTCCTCAGAACATCCTAGAATTTCATGAATTAATTTGTTTTCAGTCTTAGGATTGAACCCAGGGCCTCACATGTGCTAGACAAGTGCTCTACTACAGAGCTACACTCCCTCCCTTAAATTTTAATTTTAAAGTTTATTAGTATATTTTAAATTGTGTATTGTGGGTGGGATGTATTGTGTTGTTGTTCTTGCTCTTCTTGGTTTGTTTTATTCTTTCTCTGGAAGTCTCCACCTGGTCTTGCCCACCTGGGTACCTAGTAAAGTGACTGTAGACCCTGAATGAACGGACCCCCTGATTCTGTCTTAGTCCCTTCCTCCTAACCAGGACAACTATGGAAGGCAGAATCTGACACTTGGCACCTTTCAGGTGTAGCTCCATATCCAGGTCAAGCCAGCCCCATTAGCAAAGCTCATTTCTTAGCTGTACCATAATCTAAGTTAGCTCCTCTACTTGTAGCAGAGTCCGCCTTGGGCAGGAAGCTCGCTCTCTCTGGTCCAGAAGTGCTATTTGGCTCACCTTGGCAACATCACTTCAATTAGGGTCAACAGCCCTCTTAATTATGCACTATTCCTTAAGCAACAAGGTAATGCTTCATTCATCAGAATTTTATCTCCTAGTTATACTAGGAGTCCCTTTGGTCTACTCCACTCAAATGATCAACAACAAAAAAAGTCTGAGAGTTCAAAATTACTGCATTGCTCTCCATTCATTAGGGCTTGTTTTATTAGTCTCGTGTAGTTTAGAGCAGCTAGAAGGTGGGCAGTTGGCTGCCAGAGAAGGCTGGCATGTTACCAGCAGCTTCACTGGCATAGTAGCCACACCCACTTTGAGACAAGACCAGGGAGGAAGGAGGAGGCCTTTTGGAGGGTCCTGGGAGAAGGCCGAGGAGGAGAAAGTCTGTTTTCCTTCCTTCTATCACTTCTAGCAGGTGAAATATTCTGTCATTTCTTTCTAAGGATGTGACCAGAGAGGCCAAGGACTCACAGAATCAGCTGGTTCATTCTGCTTCTTCTAAAATGCTGGCTCCCACATAACTGGCCTTGGACCCTAGGATGACACAGGGGGTTACTGCAGGAGGTTGGGGAAGGTATGAGTGCATCTGGCTCTGCAATTTTCCAAGTGTTTCCAGATGCTTCTGGGACAAATAAAATAAAAATTCCTTTGGAGCCTTTTTTTTTTTTTTTTTTTTTTTTTTTGGTATCAGGGATTGAACTCAGGGGCACTTGACCACTGGGCCACATCCCCAGCCCTTTTTTGTATTTTATTAGAGACAGGGTCTCACTGAGTTGCTTAGTGCCTCGCCATTGCTGAGGCTGGCTTTGAACTCTCAATCCTCCTGCCTCAGCCTCCCAAGTGCTGGGATTACAGGCGTGTGCCACCACGCCCAGCTGTTGGAGGCTCCTTTTCTATGAAAACTAAGCTGCTTCTTCCAGTAGAAACTGGCTCTGACCCAGGTTTGTACCATGTGAACCCCTAGTCACAGCCATTTGGACTTGCCTTGAGTAAACTCAGCCAACAAGAATCTCCCTTTTAGAAACTTGGAATTGGCCTTCAGAGATAGCTTTTAAGTACAGGTGATTAGCCTTGAGGTTATATGCAATGGGAACTGGGAACTGTAGGGTGTCATCAATCCTGCCTCTGTTTTCAGCTTGGAAAGCAGAGACTTGGAGAGAGTGCTTTCCATCTCTGGCTCCTCTCTTCACAGAGCTCGGAGGCCTCTGGGTGTCCCAGGACTCCTTCCCACACATCAAAAAGTAATGATGATAGTTTCTGCTGCTTTGCATAACTTTAACCCAAGAAACTGACAAAACAGTGACTCCTTGATATTATGAATTTTCTCAGACAATAGAAATATAACTGTGATTATGAGGGATCCTGAGTTTTCACACACTATTGCAATGTAGGTTCTTTTAGAAGGCTGGACATTCCTGCTTCTTGGTCTCAGGAGAGAATTCACGCAAAGCTCCTGGCTCATTGCCCTTCACAGGTGAAGCACTTACCTAGCTATTTTCTTCATCACCCATAGTCTGGTGACTGGAATTCCCCATGGCCATGTCTGTAGAGACCTTCCCAAAGTCTATGCTATGTGAACCTATCATGATTTGAGCACGTGTACTGGCCTGTTTTGGGGACTAGGAGGAGCATGAGTTGGGACTGGTCATGGATGTGAGGTGGTCTCACAAGCACTACCTGGAGCACATGCTGAGTTAAAAATTCCCAGCCCTGTGCAGACATGTCAGAGAGAAGCTTCAGGGAAGGAACCTGAGAATTAGTGCCTTTCACAAGTGCCCCATGGGCTTCTCATCAGGGAAGTATGGAAAACACTGATCTATGAGGGTTGGAAAACCCTATTCTAAGAGGACAAGCCACAAGTCTGAGGAGATAATTTAAAAAAAATATATATATATGTATATACACACACACATATTTATTTATAGGTAAATATATATATATATGTATATATATACTTGTAATGGTATATATTCTATATTGATTTTATATATTGTAGCAGTATATATATACATATACATATATTAATAATAGTACACACATATATATATTTATATATATACACACACATACCATTTTTTTAAATCTATTTTTTAGTTGTAGTTGGACACATTACCTTTGTTTTATTTATTTATTTTTATGTGGCGCTAAGGATTGAACTCAGGGCCTCGCATGTGCAAGGTGAGCACTGTACCGCTGAGCCACAACCCCAGCCCCACACACACCATTTTTTAACCTTAGAGGTATTTTTGTTTGCACAATTACCCAGCATCTAATTGCCCACCTCCCCGCCCCTGCAACAGTTGAAAGATTTTAATTCCATTTTCCTCTTCCCCCCTCAAAACCTGAGTGCTTCTGGAAAGCCGACCCCACTACCAGGGGTGGACACTGCTTAAATTAACTTGGCACACTAAATTTCCTGATTTGTGGGTACGTGACCCAAGGGATGGTGTAGTATAAGGATGTGAAGCATGGAACTACTATAGCTATTTTGTGACCATGGGGAAATAGCTTAAGTATGACTCACAGTGGGGAAAGCAGAACAGGTAATGTTAAAGAGACCAAGTCTGTATTTACATTATTAAGGTGCCAAAGTTTGGCTTACCTCTGTTCTTTCTATTCATGGGGGACTGAAAAATTTATTGTTTTTGTTACTGTGAGTTGGGTATTTACTTGCAATGGAGAGTGCTAGTAGATGTTTTATAACATTTTTTTTAAAAGCAACAAGTTTGTTTCATGTATTGATGAAAATTGATCATGATATTAAATCCCTGGATGATTCCCAAACAAGAAGGAGTGGATTCCAGCAAGAGATATTTGGGTTAGAAAGAAAGAAAACTTGTCTTTCCATGAAGACTGCGATGTACTCTGTGTTATCCAGGAAGGTTTAAGAGTTTCCCATTCTGGAGATTAGAGAAAAAGAAAAGTCAATTTTCTAGGACACTCTAGGACAGATTAACTGTCCTCACTTTAGAATCTGTGATCTTATAAAATCATCCAAACTTTATTCTGGACCAGATTCCTGATTCCAGTTCTGAAGTTCATCATGCCACTCTCCTAGAATTACTTGAATGACACTTCACAAACATTCTCAGGGCAGACCCACCCAGATGCCTTCTCCTAGGCTGCAGAGGAATGAAAGGGCTCGTTCTCTGCCTCTGCGTTGACTAACCAGATG
Organism: Tamias sibiricus; assembly: GCA_025594165.1. Lineage (NCBI taxonomy): Eukaryota > Metazoa > Chordata > Mammalia > Rodentia > Sciuridae > Tamias > Tamias sibiricus. The sequence continues at coordinate 208,998,026 of CM046658.1, forward strand.
TGTCACTTGGCGAGCCAGGAATATTTTTATTGCAAACTGTGCTGTTTCCATTGACCACAATTCCAAAGCCGTTAAGACAAAAACAGAAAAATGATCATATTCTGGTTTGTTTGATTTTCTGGTGTGGACTTGATGAGGCAGACATTATTCCACGGTCCTAAATCTTTCCCACTGAAATGTCCAACAGCATCCAAAACCTGCTCAATTATACAGTGAATATATCAGTGGTATAGTGGAGATGACTTTTCCAAGAAAACAATGTTTGTATGGGTGTGATAGGTCCAGAGTGCTCTTGTGATGTTGGTGTGACAGCAGTAAGGGTCTAGCCCCATGTTCATTCATTTAAACTTTATTATGCTAGGAATGGGCCAGTCAGAGTTGAACCAGATATTAACAAACTCATGTTCTGGCGATGGAGTCACATCAACAGCTAACAAGAAGAGAAGAAGCAAAGCTAAGCATCTGCTTGCGTGAGGCTTGTGATACCAGCAGCTGAGGAGAGCTGAAAATATCTCTTGGTGTTTGTGCTGTGGCCTCTTGGTCCCAACTCTCCAGGTTACTACATTTTTCTGAGCTTATAAACCTACCTCGCAGAGCCTGGGCAAGTGGTTTAACAACCACAGCGTGTCACTGTGCTCCAGCTGCTCTGGAAGAATGGGAGGGGAGCTGGGTCAGCAGCCGCCTTCCATGAAGAGAAGCTGGCTGAGGGGAAACCCTGCCTGCGAGGGACATGACTTCGCGGAGAGGCCAGGCAGATTCCTGCCAGGCCTGACAACCAGGAGTGTGTTTCAGAAGTGGGACAATCGCTGCTCTCTCCTCTCAGCATAAAAGAGCAAAAAGCTCAGGCTGTCCTAGATAATGGGAGTCAACCATTTCTAAGGACTGGAATGAAGAAAATCAAAATTCCAATCCTACCTTCCTTCTCGAGAAAAAAGGCTCAATTTGTCTGCTTGACTGTTTTTTCCACCCTCTGAAATCTCCGTAATAGTTGCCAAACCAGGCTGTGTCGCCATGGAGACACGAGCCTGCCAGGTGCTCCGCTGGGCAGCACAACCAGGCACCTCATATGCCTGACCAGAGTGGCCAGTTCAGAGACCCCCCTCAGAAGGCCAGAATTCAGTAGTGAATACATTTTCTTTAATGAAAACAAAGCTCCTTTCCCTTCATTTGCAACAAAGGCTAAGGTGCTGTTGCCTCTGGGGGAGAAGAAAAGAGTGATATCCACACAAGAATATAATCAGTGCCTGAGATGTCCTTTGAGAAGGGTGTCATTAACGACAGGTGAGTGAGAAGAAGACCTCAGTGTTTGGAAACCAAGAGAAGGGCGCCAGTGGAGAAAGAGAAGACCACTGCAGGGTGGCTGGCAAATGCCTCTCCCTTTGCAAGTGTCTCTAGCACACGTCTGTTGGTGGTGCCTGGGATCTGTGGCTGTTACATGTGTCATGTCAGAGGATGGAATGGTGGAGCTAAATATTTTGATTTTCTAAGCAGGAAAAAAGATGAGTGGATTTTGGAAAATGATGAGTTTACTGTTGATCCTCCCCTAAATTCTGGAATAGATCATTAGGTAGAAGTTTGTGAGCTCCTTTCCTTCTTGCATTATGAGCAAAGGCTCCAACAGGAAGGCAGGTCTTGTAGCTCATCTTCTTTCAGACAGATATTGTATTCAAGGGAGCAATGAATACACATTTGTTAAATAAATGAAGGTAGTTTGGGGTGGTCAGTAATAATAAAAATGTACCCTAAGATGGAGAATTAAACATGAGAGAAAATGCTAGAGAAAAATAGATGACCAAAAAAAAAAGAGGCATAAATATTTTAGTGTCTGAACCAATTGAATGACTATGATTGAACATAAGATTTAGCTGCAAGATTCCTGGAAACCAGAGTAAAAGAGTAATTGTTAGGCTTTCTTCTTCCCTTATTATTTGACCACCCCTCACTCCCAAAAATATAAAAAAAATTATACCTGATACTTTTGATTTTTTCCTAGCTCTAACTTCTATGTGAAATTTATTGCTTGAAAGTTGTATTTTACAAGAAGCAAAAGCAACACAATATGTTTCCAAAAGATACAAATAGACCTTTTAATACTGATTCTATATAAAAGCTGAAGACTTCATATTGAATCGTAACTCAGGTGAGACATTTTTGCAGGGACTCATTGTAATACAGACTGGATACATTTATTTTAGAGACCCTAAAGGATACTGATAAATAACTGTGTCTTTTGTTGCCGATCTTTGAAATATCAGGCATGGGGTTGGAGCTCTAGATCATGTGACACTGACAGATGCCAGACATGTCCATATTCTGTAGTTTAAATGATTTTTAAAAATTTGTGGATCATAACCAGACATAATAGTGGGAAATGATGACATTTGTACATGAACATAACATGATTTGGTCAATATCATTCCCCAATGCCTCCCATATTCTGTATTTTTTTTATGAGAAAGAAAACTAAATGCTTTAGCTATGAGACATGCAGAAATAAACTTGATTTTATGCTATAATATCTAGGAATTTGATAAAAATTCTAACCCAGAGAGTCAATGGGGTATAGAAAAAATCAGAGCCCAGGATACCATCCAGGTAGATTTGGGTTCAAAATATGGCCCACCAATTGCTATGTGACCACTTTGGCTAATTTTCTTGACTTTTCTCAAATTTAGGCTTTTATTTGCTAAAATGTGGATAATGTGCCTTAGTTTTAGGCCAAGTGAGAATTATCATGGCATAATTAGTTATTATTGGCTTCAGCTGCAACTAGCAGAACCCTCCCCACCCCCACCCCCCCAATAGCAGTGGGGCTTGAATAAGATAGTTCACTTTCCACTCATATTCTAGACCAAGAACCCAAGAACCAAGTTCCTCATAGATTTTTTTTTTTTTTTTCTACCATGAATGGCTTCATTCCTTAGATCACCTCACAGTTCACAATGGCTGCTGGAGCTCCAACATTGCCTTCACATTCCAACAAGAAGACAGGAAGGAGATAAAGAGAGGGATAGACTATTACTTTTTAGAACACATCACTTTGGCAGAATTTTGTCACAGGGTCACACCTAGCTTCACAGGCAGCCCAATGCCAGATTTAACAACAGCATCAACAATAACAACAAAAGCAACGAAAACATGATATCCAGTGTTTTTTAGATAAACAATAAATTTTAGAGAAAACCAATCTTAGATAAATCATTTTTAAACATGACTATGTATCATAAAATATTTGAAACATGCTTTTACTAAAATAATTTTTTGTTATTAATCTGGGATTAAAATACAACTGGGGGTCCTGTATTTTATCTGGCAGCTCTCACAAGTTAAAATCCAGGGTCCTGTTACTGAATGGGAGGGAGAGGGAGGAAGCATGTGTCTGCCCCAGAGGCCTGTGAGAGAGGGTGTGGCCCAGTGAGCCTCCAGTAAATGTTGGTCCTCTCTCCCCTTTCTCTATGCAGCAAGGCAGAGATGCCCAGATGCATAGAGGACAGATGCAAAGCTAACTGCTGGTAGTGCCAATATTTGCTCTTGAAGTAAACTCTGAGGCTGGTCCAAGAAAGTACAGGTATTTGGTTAAGATCATAGAGATCTGTGCCCTATGCATGAAAGAGACACTTTGGGCTTAAAGTTTAATCTCTGCCTTTTTCAATCACAAAAATGCTCAGTCTTCTACAGGAAGCTCTTTTTTTTTTGGTGGGGAGGTGCTGGGGATTGAACTCAGGGACATTCAACCACTGAGCCACATCCCCAGCCGTATTTTATAGTTTATTTAGAGACAGGGTCTGAGTTGCTTAGAACCTTGCTTTTGCTGAGGCTGGCTTTGAACTCAAGATCCTCCTGCCTCAGCCTCCTAAGCTGCTGGGATTACATAGGCTTGCGCCATGGTGCCCAGCTCTAGGAAGCTCAGTTTTGAGCATGTCCCCAAGCTAGTGAACCCACCATCTGAGTTGGATACAAGGGAATTTCAGGTCATGAAAGAAGTCTGTGGGGCATAGCAGGAGGAGTGGAGGCTCCATGGACTGAATACCTGCCCCCTGTAAATGTATACGTTGAGCCCATCATCTCAATGTGATGACACTTGAAAGTGGAACCTCTGGGGGGTAGTGAGGTCATGAGGTTGGAGCCCTCGTGAATGGAACCAGTTCTCTTATAAGAAGAGGTCAGAGAGCTATCTCACTGTCTTTCCATCATGTAAGAACACAAACAGAGGGTACCATCTGCAACCCAGAAGATGGTCCTCGCCAGAAACCAACTATGCTGGCACCCCGACCTCACACTTCCAGCCTCCAAAACTGTGAGGATAAGATACCTAGTCTATAGTGCTTTGTTATATCAGCCCAAAGACAGGATGTGTTCAGGCTACTACTTGCCTACTTGCCCTCCGTTGCAAATGTTTTAACTTTTGCCTGCCCGATGAGTGGCTGTGCAGGAGCCCTGTTTGGGGAGATGGCTTAAATTGCGGTGGACTACGGGCTTTGGCTTTGGACATGTTTGGGCATTGGCGCCTTCCGTACTTGGCCCGGGATCTTGCGAGACTTGGCTGGAGATCTCGAGAAACTTGAGCGAGATTGCGGAGGAGGTCTGCGCCATTTTGGAGGTTAGAGGAGCGTGGACGGCGTGTCGGGGTGTAGTTAGAGCCAGGGAGAAAAGTTGCCAGAATAAAGAGCTGTTTGTTTCCAGTTCGTCTCAAAACTTCTTCCCGCGGCTTCTTTGCTCCAAGCGGTCATCGCTTCAGGCGACTACAGGTGGTGGCCCGTACGGGGAATCGACACGGCAGGTAAGAACTGAGGAACCTCGCAGGAGTCTCTAGTCAGAGCGGTTAAAATGGGTTCGAAAATAACTAAGACCCAAGTGTACAAGGCTCTTGATGGATTCTTTGATATAGCTGAGTCAGTTATTAGTGAGGAGAATTTGGAAAAAAGTGAAAGTGATCATGAAAGCTTGGCCTCGGCTGAGTCAGTTAGGGCCAGTAAGGATAGTATCAGTGCGGGCTCAAAAATGACAAAGATCCGAGCTGCTAAAGCTATTCAAGATCTATTAGAGATAGTTCAAGGATACATGCTCTCAATTGAATCCGGGACTCAGGATGTTACTGAGTCAGTTAGGACCAATGAGAGTAGTAGTAGTGAGGAGGAATTAAGTAAAAGTGATTCTGAAAAAATGAACAAAAGGAAATTAAGGAAGACCAAGATAAGGGACCATCAAGTGGAGGAACCTATGTCCTCCACTCCCCCATGGGTGGAATCTATTACAGAAAATATGAAGGGTATCACTAGGCGTTTGCATACCCTAGAAATAGAAATAAAAAGTCTTTCTGAGCGCTTATGTGCTCTTGAGGGTAACTCACAGATACGTTGGGAACTGCCAGTATTTGAATATGAAAATGGAGAGAGGGGCCACCAGTCAGTAGATTTCAAAACAATAAAAATTCTCAAAGAGGCAGTAATGACATATGGACCCCAAGCTCCTTTCACGTTGAGTATACTGGAGTCCCTTAACACCTTTAGCTTAACCCCCTCAGACTGGAAACGTCTATGTAAAGCAACATTAAGTGGGGGACAATACTTGGTTTGGCGATCACAATTTCAAGAACTTTGTATAGAAACAGCTAAAATAAATGCAGATGCAGGGTTTGGAGACCATAATATAGAAATGCTCACAGGAGAAGGGCCATTCGCAGACGTACAGGTTCAAAAATATTATACCCCAGGAGTATATGCTCAGATAAACGCAGCTGCCTTAAAGGCATGGAAAACTGTACAAGGACCTGGGGATCTACAAGGTAGCTTGTCCAAAGTAATTCAAGGACCTAATGAACCATATGCTGAATTTGCTGATCGACTTTTGAGAACTGCAGGTAGAGTTTTTGGAGACGTTGATCAAGTTATGCCATTAGTTGTTCAATTAGCATATGAAAACGCTAATAAATATTGCCAGGAAGCCATCAGGCCATGGAGAAATAAAAAGGATCTTTCCATATATATACAACTATGTAAAGATATAAATGATGCCTTTGTCACAGGGAATATGATTGCAGCAGCTGTTAGAGATGCTGCCCCTCAGAATTTCACAAGGACTCAACCTAGACACTATAATCAATCAGGATATTCCAGGAAAAATTATCATAGTCAATCAGGCTATTCTAGGCAAAATCCCAAAAGAGAAATAAGACCAAATTCATACCGTGCTCCAGGTTGCTGCCCCAGGTGTAAAAAGGGAAATCATTGGGCCAATAAATGCCATTCAAAATTTGACATCCATGGAAATCCTTTGTTCAGGAATTCAAAAAACGGGGCACGGGGCCCAATGCCCCGGGGCCCACAAATGTACGAGGCATTGGAAGAGGAGTATCCTCAAGCATCCATTCAGATGCTTCCCCGACACAACCCCTATTACCCATCCACTCCCTCACCAGAGGAACAGGAAGAAATGCAGGATTAGACCTCTGTTCCACCGCCCGAATAGTGTTAACACCTGAAATGGGGGTTCAACTGATTCCCACAGGAGTCAGGGGACCTCTTCCCTCAGGGACTGTAGGACTTATTATCGGGCGAAGTCCTCAAAGCTTATTAGGTTTGCAAGTGACCCCAGGTGTAATAAACTCAGACTACAAAGGGGAAATAAAAATAATGCTTAGCTCACCCCAAAGTATAAGTTCTGTTAATCAAGGAGATAAAATTGCTCAGCTGCTTCTCCTTCCAAATTTACATAATTCATTTAAAATGAGTATGCCTCAAAAAGGGAACAATACAAGATTTTGTTCCACTGATTCGAGTCCCATGGCTTGCTGGGTTCGAGACTGTACTAGGAGGCCTATGTGTAAAATAAGAATCCAAGGAATAGAAATGGAGGGACTTATAGATACTGGAGCTGATTCCTCCATCATTAATTTACGACAATGGCCCAAACACTGGCCTCTGCAAAAAGCTTCAACCAGTTTAAGAGGCTTGGGATATAATAACCTCCCAGAAAAAAGTGCAGTAATTTTAAAATGGGAGGATGATGAAGGACATAAAGGAACGTTTCAGCCTTATGTTTTACCTAACCTACCAGTTACTTTATGGGGAAGAGATATTTTACAACAAATGGGAGTACACCTTGCAACCAAACCTGCAGGTGTTAAATGTGAAAATATACAGGGTAGTCTTAACCCTGAAAGAAATCATTATCAAAAAGTACAGGGTAAGCGTAACCCTAAAAGAAATCATTATCATATAGGAAAAAGACATTTTTCTTCGGGGCCACTGAGAAAATAATTTTAAAAAATACCATGGCTTTCTGATAAGCCAGTGTGGGTCCCTCAGTGGCCCCTATCTAAAGAGAAATTACAAGCGGCCCACCTACTAGTTCAGGAACAATTAGAAGCAGGACATATAGAACCTTCCACCTCTCCCTGGAATTCCCCCATATTTGTGATCAAGAAAAAATCAGGAAAATGGCGATTATTACATGATCTTAGACAAATTAATAAAACCATGCAAGTCATGGGCCCTACTCAACCTGGACTTCCGAATCCTGTAGCTATTCCAAAAAGTTTCCATGTTATTAGTCTTGATATAAAGGATTGCTTCTTTTCTATTCCCCTACATCCTCTGGATGCCCCCAGGTTTGCTTTTTCAGTTCCTTCTATTAACAATAATGGCCCTGATCAGAGATATCAATGGAAGGTTTTATCACAGGGAATGGCTAATAGCCCCACCATATGCCAAATATATGTGGACAAGGCTATCCAACCCATTAAAAATAACTATCCAAACCTCATGTGTCTACATTACATGGATGATATTTTACTGGCCCACCCTAATCAAAAAATCTTATTTAATATATTCAGTGACATGGTAGAAAATTTTAAAAAATACGGATTATATATAGCAGAAGAAAAAGTTCAAACTAGATCTCCCATATTATATTTAGGATTTAAAATCATGGATACTTTTGTTAGACCCCAAAAAATTTTAATAAATAAAGAACATTTAACCACCCTCAATGATTTCCAAAAACTGCTGGGTGACATTAATTGGCTTCGCCCTACACTAAACCTCACTACTGGCCAATTAAAACCTTTATTTGATATCCTTCGAGGGGACCCTGATCCATCCTCACCGCGAACACTGACTCCAGATGCTAGGAAAGCTTTAAAGTTAGTAGAAAAAGCCATTGAAGGAGCTCATTGTGACAGATTTGATTTAACTCAACCGCTGATGTTGATTATTATTTCTTCACAATATACACCCACAGGAGTATTTTGGCAACAAGGGCCTTTATTATGGATACATTTGCCCGTCTCTCCTAAAAGTATAATTGAATCTTATACCTCCATGGTGGCTAAACTTATTCTTCAAGGACTTAAAACTTCTACTAAAATATTTGGCATTCACCCTGCTACTATTATTACTCCCTATTCATCGTCACAGATTGAATATTTATGCTTCAACGATAATGACTGGGCTATAGCTAGATGCTCTACCTCTGCAAATTTTGATAATCACCTTCCTAAGTCTCCTATATTATCTTTTTGTATTAATCATCCTATTATATTTCCACAGGTAATAAAAAATCAACCTATTCCTAAGGCATTTAATGTATTTACAGATGGGTCCTCAAATGGTACTGCTGCAGTAGTCACTACAAAAGAAAATATGACTTACATAACTGCACACAAATCAGCTCAACTAGTGGAATTGGAAGCTGTGGTAAGAGCTCTGGAAAATTTTAGAGACCAGCCCATAAACATTTTTTCAGATAGCCACTATATTGTACAAGCCGTCCCAAAATTAGAGTTAGCAGGACCAATAGCACCTCATACTCCAGCTTTTAAATTGTTTTATCAAATACAAAAACTTTTGTGGGCAAGAAAAGAACCTCTATTCGTAGGCCATATTAGAGCACATACTAATCTGCCTGGCCCCCTCCATGAAGGTAATCAAAAGGCTGATGAACTTACAAAAACAATATTTATACTTTCAGCGCTACAACAAGCTACTTTATTTCATTCCCAGTTTCACGTCAACAGCACCACCTTGCAACGTAGGTTTAAAATCACAAAAGAGCAAGCCAGAACAATTGTAAAAGATTGTAAATCTTGTATGACACATTTGCCCAATCCTCATTTTGGTGTTAACCCTAGAGGATTAATGCCCAATCATTTGTGGCAGATGGATGTTACTCATGAGCCAAGCTTTGGAAAATTGCGATTTATTCATGTAACCATAGATACATGTTCAGGCATGATTTTTGCTTCCTTACATTCTGGAGAAAAAGTTAAAGATGTCACATCTCATTGTTTACAAGCTTTTGCTGCATTGGGCATCCCCAAAATGCTTAAAACAGATAATGGCCCCGCATATACGTCCTCATCTTTCAAACAGTTTTGCGCAAAATTCAACATATCCCATAAAACAGGCATCCCATATAATCCTCAGGGTCAGGGCATTATTGAAAGAGCAAACCGCACACTGAAAATTATGTTATTAAAACAAAAAGAAGGAAATTGGAAAAGTCCTAAAGACAGATTGGCAGTTGCCCTGTTTACCTTAAATTTTTTAACTTTAGACTCTAATGGTTATTCTGCTGGAGACAGACATTGGAATCCACACCAACAACATAAACCCTTGGTTTACTGGAAGGATGTTCTTTCAGGTACATGGAAGGGTCCAGATCCAGTATTAATTTGGGGGAGAGGATCTGTTTGTGTTTTTCCAAAACACGAATCCTCTCCAATATGGATACCATCTAGATTAATAAAGCAGGTACCACATCAAGATGTAGTTGTTGAGGAATCAAGATTAATAAAAAAGTTACAAAATCAAGAAGACCAAGATGAAGATATAGAATGACTCCCTCAAAAGTATCCTTCAAAATGTTTCACAACTCAAGAGTCATTCCTCCTGGCCGGGATGAGGAGATCTCTCTTTAGTGTGCACACAATTGTATTTTTTTTTCTTTTTATACATGTCTTTATGTCTGTACATTTGTCTACATTTCATGTTAATGTGACGTCACAAATATATGTTTGTATGTTTGTTCGTCTGTCCAGTGTGACGTCACAAAGAACAAAGCGCTTATGAAAAAGAATATAGATATATATATATGGATCCAAATAACTTTAATTCATTTTAGGTTAAGAGTATTCAATTTAGGTAAATAATTTTATAAATGAAGGTACTTTCAATTTTGATTATAGGTATCCCTGGGACTTCTCTTTAGCAAACAATATGACTAGTGCTATATAACCTAATATTTTGGTGTTTTGACATAAGATTGTTCATTTGTTATTAACTTCATTTGTTTAATAGCTGATTAATTTCAATTATCTCAACAGGTAAAAAATTGCTGTGTATACAGAGACTTGAGGGTTCCAGCTGACAAATTATTTCTCCAAAGTGCCTTTAGCTTTTCTTTAATCTATCTTTAATACAGTAAATACCCTCAGCTTTCTTTCTTTTGTTCTCAATATGATATTTTGACAACTTATGTTTGTGTGAGCTCAAACAACAATGTGTATGAGCAGAAATCAACTTTAATTTTCTAATCTAATAATTCTGTTTTTTAGTTTGACAACTCGACTCTTCACTCAGTGCTGAAATAACACTGCCTTTCCTTTAATAATTGATGCTTGAGTTTCTAGGTAGCGGGCCCTGAAGATTTGCCGGTGGCATTATCTAGATATAAAAAAGACGGTTGCTGCTATAGCTGCAGGGAACGCGGTCACCACAAGCATCCCTGCTGCTCAAGCATCAAACAACCTCACCAACAGTGTGGCCTCTGCTCTACATGCATGGGACCTCCTACATCAACGTGTTATAACAAATGGACATTTTGATCTTTCATTGTTTGGGACTTTACGGGACAATGACTTGCGGACATTTGTCCAGACAATTCAGTGTGTTACTTGATGAAACTTAGGGCAAATAATTTGTTTAAACAATTTGATATGCTATACAATTTGGCTCGTCACCAAAAGGCTTGTTGCCTTAAAGCCGCAACATCTCCTCACAATTGGACGGCTGTTAGTCATCATACACAGTCGATCCTAAAGGGCTCCATTGGATGGCTGGTTAGCCAATGACGGGTAAGATCCCCAGAGGGGGACAACCTAAGACAGGCACAGTCGCACGGGACAGTCTCATGTGGCCGACATATCAACCTAAGACAGGAGTCAAGGGCACAGCCTTGATTATCCGATGACGGGTAAGAATGTTGGTTGCACATAGACGTCCTAGAGCATTACCTCTTTTAAAACAAAAGGGGGGAAATGCAGGAGCCCTGTTTGGGGAGATGGCTTAAATTGCGGTGGACTACGGGCTTTGGCTTTGGACATGTTTGGGCATTGGCGCCTTCCGTACTTGGCCCGGGATCTTGCGAGACTTGGCTGGAGATCTCGAGAAACTTGAGCGAGATTGCGGAGGAGGTCTGCGCCATTTTGGAGGTTAGAGGAGCGTGGACGGCGTGTCGGGGTGTAGTTAGAGCCAGGGAGAAAAGTTGCCAGAATAAAGAGCTGTTTGTTTCCAGTTCGTCTCAAAACTTCTTCCCGCGGCTTCTTTGCTCCAAGCGGTCATCGCTTCAGGCGACTACATGGCTGCTTTTTTCTGACTATTGTTAATCAAATATTTTAGCTTCTCAAGGCTATTCTAATTTCCTGGCCATAAAATCAGGAGGAAGTCTCCAGATATTGCAGCAGAGAGAGCACAAGTTTATTTTAGTTCATTGCAGAAGTAAATTACTTGGGATTAAGGTAGGATAAAATGGGGCCAAGATATAGTCCTTTTTTACAGGATGTAGAATTAGAATTTCCTTTGTCAAAAGACTGGAGGTTTTGAAGAAGAAGTATTTTCCCCATACCTAAATTTTTAGGTTGGCAATAGCCTGTGAACTGAATTTCCTGCGGACACTCTCCCCACTCTCTCCCAAATCCTTTCCTCACAAATGATCAAGTGCAATCAGTATAATACAGACCTCAGTACGAAACCTGCTTGTGATCTCTCATGGCTTTTCATTGTAGGACTGAATATCCTCCCAGGCTGAAAAGACCCTAGTCCTGTCTGACTTTTTCTTATTCTTTGACCATACTGGAGTAGATTGAATATTGGCCCCCAAAAGGTATGTCCACCTGCTAATTCCCTAGAACCTGTGAATGTTGCCTTATACAGCAAAAACCATGTGATTAAGTTAAGGATCTTGACAAGAGGTGTGTATCTTGACTTGTTTAGGTGAGACCCAAATGTAGTCACAGACATCCTTATTAGACAGACACAGAGGGGTAAAGACACAGAGAAAAGGGGGAGACAATGTGTTCACAGAAATAGAGATTGAAGTAATGCAGCCTCAAGCCAAAGAATACCTGGAGCCACCAGAAGCTGGATTTGCAAGAATGAATTTTCCCTTAATGCCTTTGGAAGGAATGTAGCCCTGTCACCTCGAGTTTGAATTTCTAGCTTCCAGAACTATCAGGGAATACGTTTTGTGTTGATTTAAGCAACCCAGTTTGGAGTAATTTGTTACAGCAGCCACAGGAAACTAATATACCGGCCACGACTGCTACATATCTTCAGTTTTCTTCTTTTTACTCTAGGTTCAGTTTAAATGCCATCCCCTCAGATGTTTCTCAGCTGATTGTTCAGCCCACTATTAGTTGGCTATTCCTACTCCTCATTCACTCTGGGTATTTCAGAGGAGGGAGTGGCCAAGTAAATTACATGTTACTAATCAGTCTTGAGAACCAAGAGAATGAGGCACCATCAGGGTAATGAACTTGGCCTCTGTGTACATGAAGTGGAGGTTCCAGAAACTAAATCCAAGCCATCTGACTCTAGAGCTGTCTCCTTTCTCACCACACTATACACCCTTGAAGCAGTGTGAGAAGATACTGCCAGATGGTCCTTTGAGTAGCATAGTATATATTCTTTTGGCTTCTAACATACTTAAAAAAAATTGCAGAAACTCTTGCTGAATTTTATCCCTTTTATCATTCTCCCCAACAATCTTATCCCTCCTGTTGTGCTTGTAGACAAAAGCAGAGGAAGTGTGAGTGGAAAATGGCCGTTCACTTTCATTCTCATAAAATAGCCATTCGGAAGGATGAAGATAGCAGAAAGGGGCCTATGGCTTTTAAACCATCAAAATCAATGCCCTGTGAGGGATGTAAGTGGAGGTAGACTTGCACTGTGATCTGCACTTAGCAGCAGTGATTAAACCAAGGTCATGAATATGTCTGATCTGGGCATTTTCCTCTTTGCTTTGGGTAGCTAATCGCTGCTGGAGAACTCGCTAAAGAGGAGCCGTATCCCCGATCTGAGTTCCCCATGGAGGACTGTTTTATAGCATCACTGCCAATGTTGGCATTTACATGATATAAAATCACTAAGGGATTAACCATTGGTTTTCAGATATAAAGCTTAAAAGAGTGGCGAGTTGGGGCCATGTGTGTATTTGTAAGGTAAGAGACAGCAAGATATGGCCTTGGGAGCAGCATCAACATCCACGAATCACTGAGCATGCAGAGCTGACCCATGATTTTCATAGACTAGTATTTTAAATGGGAGCATTCAGAAACTTCCCTACCATCAAGAGATGGGCTCTAATTCCTCTCTCTTTGAATCTTGAGCTGGTCACAGTGACTTGCTTGACTAATAACATATAGTGAAATGATATTCTGGCACTTCTGAGCTTAGGTAACAAGAAGTTGCTTCTCGTGGCTGCATCTCAGAGCATTCCCTCCTGGAACAAGGTGCAAGAAACCACACCACATGGAGAAGGCACAATGCAGGTGCTCCACCTGAGCTCCTAGCACGTGGTCTGCACCAGCTGTCAGCTGTTTGAGTGAGATATCTGGAGCATGCACACAATCAAGAAAAGTGCAGTCCCAGTTGACATCTGACTATGATCTTATGAAAACCCCAAGAGAGAACCACCCAGCTGAGCTCAGTCAGCCCATAAGATCATGAGAAACAATAAATTGTTGTCTTGGATGGCTTGTTAGCCAACCAGGAGGGGATTTTGAGTCACTGGAGAAGTGTTCCAAAGGAATTCTGAGGTCAGAAGAAATATAAGCAACTCAGGCTTTGAAAACGGGGCTGCTATGATTCTGTAGATGGCACTTGCCAGCATCACATGAACTAAGGGGGCCTAGTACATGAAGGGCATAATCAGCAGTGAGCAGACCTGGTCCTTGGCACAGTGCAACCTGTGGGTTTCCTGCCTAGAGAGATGGGAAGGGCTCTGAAGTCCCCTGGATACCTAGGTTGGTGCTGTTGTCCACAGTGTTTGCATGTAGGTGGGTGGGTAGTTGGGGGTGTCAGAATTCAAAGTAGGTGATAGCAAACTTAAAGAGGTCTAATCCCAGCAAAGAGCTTTTAGGGAACATTATACTGACTACATCATCATACTGAAGTGGTCAATGAGAGTTTTGTCACTCATTCATTTATTCATATAGGCATTCACTCATTTGACAGTTATTTATTGCAGACCTCTATGTGCCACATACTGGGCTATGCTCTGGGGACCCATGGTGCGTCTAGACAGTTCCTCTTCAAGGGGCTCATGATCTAATGGGGGAGACAGATTTGTGAACAGGAAGTAGTAGAGGGCAATGAATGAATGGAGAGGAGGGCCCCCAATCCTAGCCTCAACTCTGTTCCACTTTGTGACAAAAAGCAGCAAGTGGGGCATAAGCTGGGTCTGGAAAAAGGACAGGCTCAAGTTTTTGCGAAGAGCAAGCTGCAGGCAGAGGCCACAGACCAGAGGCATCAAAGGATAAGCCCCCATGGGCCCCTAGAGGACATCAACTGGCCATTCGGAGGCTCAGCTCCTGGAATCTGGTGTGTCTGCTCCATACCTCCCCTGGGCCCTGAGGAGGGAGAACATCTCCCAAAGGCCCAGACATAAAGCAAAAGCATCTCAACCATGTCTTGGTTTTGGCTCCAAGGATGACTTCTGTGTGGGCGAATCTTTTTTAGCATGTGTTCTGTTTCTTTTTATTATCCATGCTTTAAAACATTTATATTAAAAAAGCTAAAATAAACTGCCACAGAGTTCAAAATGGCAGACTGTGACTAAAGCCAATGTCCTTTTCTTCCAAGGTTGACTTGACTGCCAAGTGATCTCATGCATACTTGCTGAAGCTTTGCCTTCCTCCTCCCATCTTCTCCTTCCTCTCACCTCCCCAAATTCCCACCCACATGAGGTTCTCATCAACATGGGCTATAGTCAGAGGATTAGGCCCCAGGGTGAATTCTGCCCTGAACTCTCTTTGGGGCTTGGCTGAGGAACTTTATTTGTATCCCTATTTGGAAGTTGAATTGCCTACAAGGGATAGGGACTGAAGGCGACTTTTCTGTCAGTGACAACATAGAACTCTCTCCTTCCTTATCCAGTTGGTGGTTCAGCCCAAGTTCAGGAGCTGTTTTCTCCCCGAAATAATCACACAGTGTGGGACAGCCATGGTCAATTACAAACCGAATGTCATGTTCATCAGCATCGGTTGGTAAGAGTCTCAGTTCTGATCTGAGATCTCCTTCAGGGAAGGAGCCAGACTTTCGTTCCCCCTTTTCCAGCTTCTAGCATGCTCTAGGACATTTGGAAGGTGCTCATTATTATCTGTTGAATTTAACCTGAATATCACATAGGCAGGTAAGAGCCCTTAAATCTACCTTGTAATGGCCAGGGGTAGGGGTAGGGTGGGAAGCATTTTTCTATAGTCAAATAACAATGATAAAATAATTTTATACAAACTCTTATCATAGATTGAGCAATAGTTTTTCCAAGTCTAGAATACTTAAGGGGTTAATATCTTTTTTAACTTAAATTTAAGGCTCAGAACCTTAAGGCTCAGAACATTCTCACTTTGCAGGTAAAGAAATGGAATTGCAGAGAAGTGAGGCAACCTGCAATACCTGGCTGATGGTGTATGGACCTGAACCTCAGACAGTTACCCGCAAAAACCTGGATTCTTATCCATGGCATTTTCCTATGGATTCTTGGCCTAAGACTACTACAAGGGCCTGACCCTCAGAATTATCCAGGTACTGGGGACAAATTTATATTCGAGGTTTCTCTCCAGTGTCATCTTTGCCTAAGGCATAGACCCAACTTTCTCTTCCAACTGAAGTCAGGCTTATGCAATGAGAATTGCCCATGCAGCAAAGAGATACATAGATGTCATTGTAATTCCCACTTGTGTCACTCAGTTTTTCATGACTGGGACCAAAGTACTTGACAAGAACAACTTAGAGGAGGAGAAGTTTATTATGGGGTTCATGGTTTCAGAGGTTTCTGTACATGGTCAGCCAACTCCATTGCTCTGGGCTCAAGATGAAGGAGAACCTCATGGTGGAAGGATTGTAGAGAAAGAAAGCTGCTCACCTCGTGGTGTCTGGGAAACAGAGAAGGAGAGTAGGGAAGGGACCACAGGGAAGATGAACCCTTCCAGAACACACCTCCAGTGACTCATCTCCTCTAGCCACGCAATACCTGCCTGTAGTTACCATCCAATGAGTCCATTCAAACTGGAATGGACTGATTAGGTCGCAGCTCTCATAATCTGATAATTTCACCTCTGAATATTCCTGCTTTGACACCGGAGTTTTTGGGGACACCTGGTATCTAAACCGTAACACCTCTTAAAACAAGGAAACCAGGCCTGGGGCTCATGTGGACAGAGCAGGGGACTGAGGGATTTGGGGGGTCTGTTTCTTTCAGTCTGTGCTTGACCTTGCGCTACACTCACCAAACACCTTCCCATGAATGCAGAAACATTTTCCCCTGCTTCAGGAACATTTCCATGCAAACAGCAACTCCTCCAGACGACAAAAATTAAGATGTACTCTCTAGCTTGCCTTGCTGTATTATTTAAAACAATTACTGTGTGATTTCCCTTTCACATAGCCATGGAAACCCCGCTGAAAGGATTTAATACAACTTATTGTGCGAAGCTTAAGAAGAAATCTGTTTCCTCCGTGCTGGAAAACAAAGTGAACCAATTCCTCCCCACTTTGTATAAGGTGTGATGGATGCAAATTGGGGACCAGTGACCTCACCCAGCAGGGACTGAGCTTTCTGGGAAAGAATTCTGGAGATAAGTGGACCTGCTTCTTTCAGAGGTGTTGGAAAACAAAGCTGGTGCCAGAGGAATGATAATCTCCTTTGATGGGCCGGGAGCCGAGTGACTGTTTCAAAAGGGGAGGCGCAGTCCTGAGTGGCAGGACAACAAAGCTTTGCAATAAATGCATCAGAGAAATTCCTCTGCCAGGTAACCCCAGGAGCCTATCTGTTCACCAGCTTCTCTTACAGTTATCCTGGCTGGCTCTGATGAGAGGGTGGACTCACCTGGGAACCCGTTGGTACCAAAGGTCTAGCTTTAGAGCTGTTTCTCAACCCTAATCATGTATTAAAGACCTCTGAGGAGCTTCAGAAAATCTGGATGCCTAAGCTTCAGACCAAATTGATTAGAACCACTGAACTGGGACAGGCACTCCAGGGTCCTCATGTGCAGCTAGGGCTGAGAGCCACTGCTCTAGGATTTGAACTTCTTTAGGTTAAACTCTTTGTATCTACTTGATTTCCAGTTTCCAGCAAAAGAATCTAAAAAAGCTGCTTTAGCACAAAACTTCAGTTACTCTAGCTCAATTCTTCCCCCCTAGATTCAGTGGGTGGTGGGAAGTATCCTAAGTGACTGAAGAACTCCTAAAGTTGGGGAAGCTGGGGGAAGTGTCCCCTGGACTGCTCTGTACTATTATTGTGCTTTCCTATGAGTCCATAGTTATTTCTGAACAAATAGTCTTTAAAATTGCAGCTAAAAGCTTGAATTCAAATTTTGGATTTGTTACTTATTAGGTATGAGACTTAGAGCACTAACAGACTATCTGGGCCTTTTCATTTGGATGAAGAGGATATTTTTTAAAAAATATTGCATGACAAATTGAGTAAATAGTAAAAGACTAAAACCTAGATGTTAGCTGGGGTCTCTATGTCTGACCAGGGGTAGCTAGATGAGATTGCTTAAGTCCTCTGTCTTAGTCTTTTTTGTGCTGCTGTAACAGAACACCTGAGATTAGGTAATTTATAAAGAAAAGAAATTTAATTCTCACAGTTCACAAGGCTTGAAATTCAAGATCAAAGTACCAGTAGGTTTGGTGTCTGCTGAGGTCCCTGTATGTGCTTCCAAGATGGGCACATGTAGACTGTATCCTCTGCTCTTCACAAGGCAGAAGATTGGGAGAGCAAACCTGCTCCTATAAGCCTTTTACACAGAGGCACTAATCCATCATGACCTAGACCTTATGACCTAGACACCTCCCAGTAGGCCCTGCCACCTAACTCTGTTGCTTTGTAGATTGTGTTTCAGCATGAGTTTTAGAGGGGGCAAAAACATTTAAACCAAAGTACCTTCAAACTACAAATTATGGAATATCTAATTATTTCCTCCAGAGTCAAGGGAATTTCTGGGTAATTTGTATGCTTGTGGTCACCTCAGGTTATATAAGCTCTTGCTTCTGCTAAATTGGTCAGTTTAGGCATTGTCTTGCCATTACCCTTGAGTAGTTCAACCCAAATGTGGAACTCAGTCATTAACTTTCTTCAAACCAACCTCCCAGCAGGTATTTATTTTATGAGTAGAGGACCTTACTTGGGAAGATGAAGGGATCTACACTGTAGCATTAGAAAGTGACTCAAAGCATAGCGTCATATAATCCTGTTTCTAAAAGTCTCTTAGTACCTCCTGATCTTTTCTCCTGTCTTTTCCCTTCACTCCAAATTTTCTGTCCATTTTCAATATGGAGTTAGCCATCTCCTCTGTCTCCTTGGCTCTCATCTTTCCTCCGGGAAGCTTATCAAAATATTTTTCAACATATCCAGCCATCCAAATCTTCATGGAGCTCAGTAAGTCAACAAAAGCCAGCT
Source organism: Tamias sibiricus (assembly GCA_025594165.1). Lineage (NCBI taxonomy): Eukaryota > Metazoa > Chordata > Mammalia > Rodentia > Sciuridae > Tamias > Tamias sibiricus. The sequence continues at coordinate 209,016,926 of CM046658.1, forward strand.
CCTGACTCCAGCCCAGGTATGACGGCCACTGTAAGCTCAAGTTTCCTGTATACCACACCCTTACACCCATATGCCATCTCACTACCAGCCCTGTGAAAAGCCTAGGGAGTTAGAGATGGGAATGTGTGTGACTCAAACATCCTTTTATTTTCCAGGTTCAGAACTGGAGACCACATTCTGGACCCTGGAGATTCAGAATCCAGCATTCTTTGAAAGAATGGGCTTACGGAGGCTCCTTCTACCTTGACTAAAGAACGGCATTATGAGAAATGCAAATAAGTAGAAACCCAAGAATTATATTTTATCTAAAGTGTATAAGTTCACCAAAAATGAAGGAAAATGCTCCAGGCAAAAAGCACCCCCCTGCCAAGCCCCTCATGTTCAAGAGGCACTTGGAGGCAAGTTGTGCCCATGAGTCTCATACCAACAAGCGCTGGAGATACGGAGAGGGGGGCTGGTGCTCTGAAAGCAGTGCCCTGTTTGTTAACCTTCCTGGGGTGGAAATAGGAATAGCTCCAGAAAGTCTTCTCTCCTTCCTTTCTCTTAAGGATCTGCAGCAAACTCAGAGTGACCTTGTTTGAGACACTGTCCCTGAGAAGCATCTTGCCTAGGTAGAGTGGATGGGTGTTCCCCTGTGCTACTGTGGGAGACGATTGATGCCTCCATCACAGAACACTTACCCTCAGCTTGCAAAAAAAAAAAAATGGTCGGCGTGCACACTGGGTCACCCTTGGCTTCTTTCCCTGCAGTACCTGGTGAATTCCTCAAAGGCAGGAAATAGGTCTTTTCCAACACACCACAGTCCCTGGTTCAGAGAAGGCATTTGATAAATGTTTGCACTAAGAACCAGTGAATGAATGAGGGCTCACTGAACAATAGTGCTGAGTTTGCTAAGGTATTTATTTTAATATTATGCAAAACCCAGAGCAGGCATCACCTCCTGCTCCTAAATCCTTTGTGATTGGTTAATCAACAAGTCATGACTGAAGATAGCTCCAGCCTAAGGACCAGGTGAGAGGGAAGCATGCTGTGAGCAGTTTAATAATCAACTGTGAAACAGTAATGCTACCTCACATTATTAGAGCCATTCTTTTTTAGAGCTAAGGGTTCTACTTGTAAAGTGCCTTACTTAATTTAAAAATATCCCAGTAAGGATAAAGGACAGCATGTTTTCATTTAATAATTACTTACCAGTCATCACCAGCTAGTCTGCCAAAGAGTAGGAGTAAAAATTCAGATCTTCAGACTCTGCTCTCATATGCTTTTTCTTGGATCATTTCATTTCTAAAGAGAGGCACTAACTACTTCTAGTGGGCAGGGATGTCTTTCTCAGCAACCTAAGGAAGGGCTCTGTGCCCAGTGACCTCATTGTTCTTCTTCCTCTGGGGCCCTCTGTATCTAGCCTGTGGCCCCCCTGCACTTCTTAGCTTCTAGGTCAATGTTGTTACTGGGGCTGGAGGTGGATAATGGGAAGCTTCTGAGATGTTTGCCTAACCTCAATGCTTATTCCTATTCAGTGACAGTGGATTGAGACAGCATGACATGAACTCACCTATACTTCACAGAAAGTTCATACACATTTATTGAATACCCTTTGTACGTAGGTGCCATTCTAGGTGCTGAGGATTCTGGGTGAACAGGTGAGTCAAGGTCCCCATTCTGATGGTCTAGTGGAGAAGAAGAACATTTAACAAATGAATGATTAGAAATGTGCAGACTGCTGTGAAGAACTGCAGTGCAAGTCAAGGTCATAATGGATGTGGTGGTGGTGGCTGAGAATGGAGTTGCCGTGTGCTACCCAGCGGACTGGAGCCATGGAATTGCAGTCCCTGGCGATGTTATGTTGCACAACCAGGCTGGCCAATGTGTCAGTCCTGGTCAAGAGAGAGGAAACGATATGCAAATTGAAAAGGAGGGATTGGTCAGGTTAAGAAAGGAGAAAGATCCCAAAAGTTCGGGAGACTGTGGCAGGAGGATTACGTGTTCAAAACTAGTCTCAGCAGAAGCAAGGCACTAAGCAACTAAGCAACTCAGTGAGACCTTGTCTCTAAATAAAATACAAAATAGGGCTGGGGATGTGGCTCAGTGGTCGAGTGCTCCTGAGTTCAATCCCCAGTACACCCCCCAAAAAAAATAAAAGGAGAAAGAAAGAGCAGCAACTCTAGTTCTAGCAACTCAGGAGGCTGAGGTGAGAGTCACTTGAACCAGGTGTTTGAGACCAACCTGGGCAACATGGTGAGACCCCCATCCTTTTTGGGGGGGTGGGGACCAGGGATTGAACCCAAGAGCACTTAACCATTGAGCCACATCCCCAGCCCCCCCTTTTTTTACTGTTTTATTTTGAGACAGGGTCTCACTAAGTTGCTTAGGGCCTTGCTAAGTTACTGAGGCTGGCTTTGAACTCACAATACTCCTGCCTCAGCCTCCCAAGACTCCCACTGCACATTATGGATGTGCCTTCCCGTGCTAGACCCCATCTTAAGGACTAATTAGGTAAGAGGGTTCTGTCAGGTGAATGCAGTGGCATGGGTGTGTAATCCCCAGTCTGGGGAACTTAGTGAGACCCTGTCTCAAAACAACAACAAACCAAACCAGAAACAAAACCCTCAAAAACCCAAAACAAAAAACAAAACACTACAAAATCCAGAAAGGCAGAAGAGTATCCTAGAAAGATAGAATGATATGCACCGAGGCCCCGAGAGAGGAGCTGAGCATCGGCAAAGATCTGAAGGGAGACCGAAGGCAGAGAGAGTGAGGGTCAGAGTGGGGGGTGCTGCAGCTGGAGGGGAGAGGAGACCCAGTTCAGGCATGGCCAGGTGACAGTTTGGATTCTGTCAACAGTTGCATTGGGAAAACTTGAGGGCCTTTAGAGCTGGAATTTATGTCATTTTGACCACCACTGTTGGTTGGGGTGGGGTGGGAGTGGCAAGATTGGTGGTGTAGAGAGGGTCCAGGAGTCTACGGCCAGAACCAGTTTGCAGAGGGTCTGGTACACAGGGTGCAGGGTGCACTGCAAACCTTTTTTCTTTTTCTTTCTCTCACAATTGAGAAATGCTTCCTCTTTCTCAAGACACTTTCAATTCTTTATTCCATCTGATCTGCATAAATCCTTAAGGAAAGAAATGTGTATTATCACCTTGCTTCACACCTGTGGTAACTGAGGCTTTGAAGGGAAAAATGGTTCTCCTAAGATCCAACAGCCAGTCACTCCTAGAGCTGACTTGCAAATCAAAGCAAGGAACTTGACCCATCCCCAACTCTACCACATCATGCAGTGTACCAAGTAATCACATAATTACTTACTTTGTTAAACCCTAAGAATTAATTTAAAATCTCTAAGAGTTGTGGTTGTGCAAGCAGAAAAAGAAAGAAAAATATCAATGAAAAAGCTATATTTCCCTAGGAACAGCCTGGGTCATCCAAACCAGATTGATTAAGAACACTATAAGCCGGGCGCGGTGGCGCACGCCTGTAATCCCAGCACTTTGGGAGGCTGAGGCAGGAGGATCGCGAGTTCAAAGCCAGCCTCAGCAATGGAGAGGCACTTAGCAACTCAGTGAGACCCTGTCTCTAATAAAATACAAAAAGGGCTGGGGATGTGGCCCAGTGGTCGAGTGCCCCTGAGTTCAATCCCCGGTACCACAAAAAAAAAAAAAAAAAAAAAAAAGAACACTATATGTCATTGGAGTCATAATGATTCTTTTCTTTTCCTCTTTATTTATACCAGTGTGGCCCAATAAAAAGGATCCCATGTGCTCCAAGTTTCAGAAGATGTATTTTCATTCATTAAGCATCCAACAGAGGTTAAGACATAAACAAATCAACATTATTTATACTGAATGAGGCAAACATTCCTTTCAAAGACTTTCATTTCCTCTGGGAATGTGTGCTACCTGGGCCATAGCCACCAAAATATGTATTTTATTTCCCTTTTAAGGAAATGCCACCTCATTACCAAACGTCAAACACAGCAGCCCAAATGGAAGGAGCTGCCTTGCAAGTACAGGTTCAAAAGCCTCTGTTCTTTCCAACTGGGGACTCCATCTGAAGCAGTGGGTGGTGTTTCATGTTCTGCAAATCCTTGAAAAGGGATTTTTGTACCAATTGCATTGGACTGTATTTCCCAAGATCCCTTCCTGTTTATGAGCCAGCAGCTAAACCCTTGAAAAACTCATTCCCAGACCCTATTTCCAGTGTCCTCAAGAAGAAGGAGCAGGCATGAAGGAGGGTCACTCTTATCTCGCCTTTGTCCCTGACACCTGGGAATACCCACATAAATTGCCGTAAGCTCTGGTTTTGGATTCGAGGACTACACAATGGCTCTCTTCCCTCTTTTTTTTTTCTTGCCAGAACTTTGTCAGAATTCATTTACTTAGATTTGCTGTTTTGCTTAAATCTCTATGGAAATGACTAACCCAGAGCATTACAAGCATCGTCCCCTTGAAAGCATAAAACTGAGAAAACAAAAACAAAACCCTCTTCACATTTAGAGGTCTCCATTTCCCACGGGGTCAATGGAGAACCATAAACATGAAGAGAGGAGTTCTTTTTTTTTTTTTCTTCAGTAAGCTGGGGTAGGGAAGGGGCAAGAACTAGAGCCCACAGCTGCCGTGACCCCACGGTGGGATCAGTGGAAGGCGCAGGAGTGACCTTGTGTGAGGATGCAAGGCTGCCAACATGTCTCTGCTTGGCTTTGTTGTCACTGTTGTGAAATCTCACCCCCTTCTCGCCCAGCCCAGAGATGGAAGGAAGGGACAGGCGCCAGTCTCTGAGGCTGCATCCAGTGGTGTCAGATCTCAGTTCTGGGAAGGAAGCTCGGCGGGGAAGCTGGCTGTGTGTGTGTCAGCAGCAGAGGGGCACCTGGGACACGCTCTGCTCTCTCCTTTCCTTACAGCTGCTTGGAGGGATCTTTACCCCCAAACCTCCTCCTTTTCTCCGGCTTCCTGGATCCCCCTCCCCTACCATTCTCTCCCTGGCATTTCCCCTCTCTCCCGGCAGCTGGTGGTAACTTCATTTACTTAATCTTGCGCCATTTGTATCTTGCAGGGTTCCTTGACTGCAAGTGACAGAAAGTAGCTGCAGTTGGCCCAGGGGAAAGGGGCTTATCAGGAGATAGGTCAAGTGCTCATAGAATAGAGGGGGAGCTGAGGCTAGGAGACAGGCAGGAGATCAGGCAGCCCCAGGGGGCTGGGAAAGAGGAGATGTGGGAACAGCAGGTTGTCTGGGCTGTGTGGGCAGATTCAGGGGGCTTGAGGTGGGGTTGGGGGAATCTGACCATGTCACCAGCCCTCGGGACACCTGCTCAATGCTCCAAGAGGGGGAAAGCATCTGTTTACAGAATGTACTTCTGTGCCCGTCCCTTGTAATACTGGGGCACCCAGGGAGGCTCTGGGGGAAGGAACATTTTATTTTTCTATACAGAGGGCAGGAGCCTGGGTTCACAATGCCACCATGACCCAAACCAGAAGGAAATAGAGGTGCTATTAGTGCAGGTGAATGGGTGCTGAGGGGAGAGTGGGGAGAACAAAGGTCACCACAGCGCCACCTCCTGAGACCACGAGCAGTGCCATACCAGGTGGAAGACCAGGTGTGTGGCCTTTCTCCTCTTTGTATTCTCAGTGTAGAATCCTCTGTTAATGCAAGTGTCCCCAAACAGGGGACAGTCCCAGAGGGCCTCAGAGGGCTTGCTGCTGCAGGTTCACTGCAGGGAAGAAAGAGACCCTCTGACAAGAGGTAAGAGGCGTTGCCCCTCTCCTTGTAAGAAGGAAGATTAGCCGTGAACAGGTAGGAAGCGAGGGTCAGAGGCCCCTGGGGAGTCTAGGTAAGAGTCTCCCTGGAAGGCCCCACGGTTACCAATCCAGCCACTTAGGCGAAGCTCCAGGAGCAAGCAAAGGTTGGAGTGAGTGCGGCTGAGAACGGGAGGAAAGACATCACAGTGACTTTGTCCCCGTGGATGTCTTGCCATCATCACGGCACATGAGAGCCGCCTCCCTGTTGCCTGCTCCTCCACACCCCCGCCACCACAGCCAACCTAGGACCTGAATGCATATATTCCTTTTTGAAGCAAGTGAAAAAAAAAATACAGCATCTCGTAATGACTGGTGGGTAATGATCGTTGCTAATCTTAAAGTAGGCTGAGAGTTAATTTCTCACAAGAAAGCATTAGCTCTGTGATGTTGGGGAAGGCATGTTGACTGCCTCTCTGGGTCCTGGTTCCCCCTTTATTAAACTGGGGTGGGGCAGAGGAGAGCTCCAAGCATCTCTGTTCCTCACAGCCCACATGCCCAACGAGAGGCCGGATGTTCAGTAGACTGCAGGGGAGCCTCGTTTCTTTGGGGGCTGCTCTCAGAATTGCGAGGCCCAGCTGGTCTCCTAGGTGACTGCTACACAACACTGCAGTGATCTCTCTCCTATGCCGCTTTCCCTGGGAAAGGAGTTGGTAAAAGAGCCCAGAGTCACTTCCGAGTGGGGAGAAGCCAGGGATTTTAATGTACATGTGGTGACATTTAGGGCCATGTCAGCATTATTAAACTGAGCTGGCATAGACTTAGAGCTCACAAGATGATGCCTTTGGCTCAGGTTCTGCTAAAAAACAAAACAGAAATACACCAGGAGTCTAAAATATCCTTCAGCAGAAGAGGACACCTGGTCCAAGTCAGGTGTTTCAGGGAAGGCAGTGATTGCTAGGGATATTCATCTAGGAGAGATGCCTATTAGCATATTAAAGACCCCTCCAGGTTCTGTAGTAAAAAGGTTTAATGTTTTATGAGCACTTCCCAAACTTATTTGGACACACAATATTTTCTTTTTGTGGAACACTTGTTAACTGCTGACAACTTTGCTTTTTTTTTTTTTTTTTTTTTTTTTTTTTGCACACATGTACTTTTTCTTGGTTTTCTTTTTTTGGTGCTGGGGATTGAACCCAGGGCCTTGTGCATACTCTACCACTGAGCCACATTCCCAGCCCACACACATACTTTTGCATAGGATGGGAATGTCCCATGTGAACTGACCCAGGGAATCTCCAGCTCTCTCTGCAGGGTTGGGAGATGTTAAGCATCTTGTGAAGAAATGACTCAATTGACAAGGACACTCAATATTCTCGCAGGCTCACTATGGATCAAGTACTGTGCAGTGATTAGCAAGTTTGCAGACAATATGCAAATTGGCATCCAGTTGGCATAAAAATTTGTTGTCCTTTTTCCTCAAGGAGCCTATAGTTTTGAGACACACGAAGAATGACCTGGTTTCGTCTTAAGTGTAAAGTGTTTGGGTGGAGAAGCTGGAGAGACCTCTTGGCACCAGCTCATTGGAGGGTGTGGAAAGTCCAGTGGCAGTATGGGCCGTGGGGCTGGGCTGCTGGGCCTGGGCAGGTATTGGGCTTGAGATTCCTGGAGATGAGTCCAGCTAGGTCCTGGATGGATCAGCAGGCAAAGACTGGATATGCATAGAGAACTGGGTGAGAGTTGGTGAGGTGGAGAGAGGGAAGGAGCTGGCCAGACAAAAGCAGAAGATCTGAGTCAAAAGGGAGCAGCCACAGCAGTGTCAGGAAGCACAAGGATGAACCGTGCTGTTTCTGCAGCATACCGTCCTTATCAATGGGGCTGGCCATGCTACCAGTGGACTTCGGGAAGCCACAACACAGTCGTGGCCCTCAGCTTCCTCATCTGACCTAAATGGCTCTAATGTTTTTGACCTTTGCATTGTTTCCTAGTACTGCCCTAGCAAATAGCCAGAGACTTGTTTAGAATAACAAAAATGTGTTTGCTCACAGTTCTGGAAGTCAGGCTCTTGGCAGGGCCATGCTACCTCTAGACTCAGGGTAGAATCCATCCTTGCCTTGCTGGCTCCTGGTAGAGATGGGCAATCCTTGGAATTTGTTGACATGTGATACAGATATCATTCCAAGCTCTGCTTCCCTCTTCACATGGCCTTCTTCTTCTTCTTCTTTTTCTTTTTCTGTTTTTGGTACCAGGGATTGAACTCAGGGGCACTGGACCACTGACTGCATACCCAGCCCTATTTTGTATTTTATTTAGAGACAGGGTCGCACTGAGTTGCTTAGCACCTCATGTTTGCTGAGGCTGGCTTTGAACTTACGATCCTCCTGCCTCAGCCTCCCCATCACATGGTCTTCTTCTCTGTGTTTTCAAATCTCCCTGGGCTTACAAAGACAGCAGTCATTGAATTTAAGGCCCATGCTAATCCAGCATGACTGCAAGATGATCATATCTGCCAAGAACCTTTTCTCAAATTAGGTCACATTCACAGGTACCCATGGTTAGGACATCTACATATCTTTGGAGGGCACAATTCAATCCACTATAGTCTTCCATAGCAGTAGGAATCAAATTGTCCCAAGGCATGTTGAATCACAAAGATTGATCAGGATTGGCCATGTGTACATAATATGCAAATTGAAAAGCCTGGCATTCAGCTCGTTGGTGATCTCCCTAATCTCTGTGCTGCTTGCTTCACACCCGCCCATCTATTCTCTACAGTGCAAGGAGAAGGAGTGCAACAGAATGAAGACCCAATCACGCCATTCTTCAAATTCTTTGTTGCCTAAAGCATCACACGACTTTTACTCCATTGCAGTCCAGGCCAACCCTTCATGGTTGGTCCCTGCTCAGTCCAGCATAGAGTCAGGTTTAGCCCAGAACAATAGAAAGAAATGTCAGAGGACAGAGTCAGGAAGATAAAGGGTAACAGTCACCCCACAGAGGCCAGACGGGTGGGGACAATAGTCGCCTGCAGAGGATGCATGGGTGGGGACAACTGTCACCTACAGAGGACATACGGGTGGGGACAACAGTAACCCACAGAGACAGATGGCATGAGGGCAACAGTCACCCTGCAGAGGACAGGCACAACAGCTACTTGCAGAGGGCAGATGAGTAGAAATGACAGTCACCTTCAGCCGACAGATGGGCTGGGGAACATAGTCACCTGCAAAGGACAGCTGAGTGGGGACAACTGTTACCTTCAGAGGACAGACGGACGGGGATGACAGTCTTATGCATAGGACAGATGGACTGGGAAAAACAATCACCTGCAGAGCACGGATGTGCTGGGGGCTGTGAGTCTGTGGAGGTTACCCAAGACTGGGACAGAGTTTATTCATCAGAGAAAGACAGTGGGGTTTCTGCAAAGTGAGTATGGAAAATGGCCAATGGCTACCTAAGGAGTTGCCCGGGAGGAGAGGTCTGTCAGTAGGGTGTGCTGGCAAGTCTGAAGACAATGAGCTGGTTGAGGTTGTGACTGTTGACTGGGATTGGGGCAAACCCTCATGGGTGCGCATGTAAGGAGGGGTCTTCTGCTTTCTCCTCCCTGACCAACACCAGGAGGTGAGTACCTGTCAAAGACATGGGAGGGAAGTGGTGAGGATGCAGGACCCGACCCACCTCAGCCCATGGCCACCAAAGAGCAGGAGCTACAAATCCAGTTGGCACTGGGTGGACAGTGGAGAAGAACTTTGAACCAAATGATAGTTTTCTGTTTTTTTATTTTTATTTTTTATATTTATTTCTTTAAATTTTTTTACATGATAGTAGAGTATATTGTGAAATTTTATACATACGTAGAATAAGCATAACTTGTTCCAATTAGAATTATTATTAGTAGTAGAATCCCATTATTGTGGTTGTACTTGATGTGAAGTCACATTGGTCGTGTATTCATATATGTGGATAGGAAAGTTATGTCCAATTCATTCTACTGTCTTTCCTATTCTCATCCCACTTCCTTTCCATTCATTCCCCTTTGCTAGTCCAATGAACTTCCGATCTTCCTCTCCCTTGTTGTGGGTTAGCATCCACATATCAGAGAGAACATTCTGCCTTTAGTTTTGGGGGATTGGCTTATTTCACTTAGCATGATGGTCTCCAGTTCTGTCCATTTACCAGCAAATGCCATAATTTCATTCTTCTTTATGACTGAGTAGCATTCCATTGTGTATATATACCATGTTTTCTTTATCTAGTCATCTGTTGTAGGGCACCCAGGTTGGTTCCATAACTTGGCTGTTGTGAATTGAGTTGCTGTCAATATTGAAGTGGCTGTGCCACTGTAGTACGCTAATTTTAAGTTCTTTGTGTATAAACCAAAGTGTGGGATAACAGGGTCAAATTGTGGTTCCATGCCAAGTTTTCTAAGAAATCTTCATACTTCTTTCCAGAGTGGTTGCACCAATTTGCAGTTCCATCAGCAATATATGAGTGAACCTTTTCCCCTACATCCTTGCCAACATTTATTGTTGCTTGATAATTGCCGTTCTGACTGGAGTGAGATGGAATCTCAGTGTAGTTCTTATTTGCATTTCTCTGATTGCTAGAGATGTTGAACCCTTTTTCATCTGTGTGTTGATTAATTATATTTCTTCTTCTGAGAAATGTCTGTTCAGTTCCTTAGCCCATTTATTAACTGGGTTATTATTATTATTTTTTGGTGTTAAGTTTTTTTGAGTTATTTGTATATCCTGGAGATTAATGCTCTGTCTGAGGTGTTAGTGGTAAAGATTTTCTCCCATTCTGTAGGCTTTCTGTTCACTTTCTTGATTTTTCCCTTTGCTGCGAAGAAGCTTTTTAGTTTGAAATAGATAGCATGGAGTACTACACAATCTTATGGCTAAAAGTGACAGTTACTGAAAAACTCAATTTTCTTATGTTCATGCCTAGCAAGTTGAGACTCTTCAATAATCTTTGAGAGGAAACAACCAACCCCAAAGATGTTAAGTAGCTATCTCATTCAATTTGAGGAAAATTAAATTGTGCATGATTCTTGGCATATTACTAAGTGCTCTGTGGGTCTTAGCTGTTTGTAATTTCAGGCAGAGAAGAAAACATGTGCAAACACTGGCATGAGAAGCAGATGCTCTGCTGGACCTTGCATTGACTCGTTTGGGCAGGAGTTGTGTGGTGCTACAACTGTTGCTTTGCTCCTCTGCTCATCTCCCTGACCATGTGAGCTGTGCCTGGCACAGAAATGATGAATGAATGAGTGGATGAATTGAATGTTTCCCTTTTTCAAATTATAGGATTTAAGAGGAGGCTTGGTGGTTAGATGTAGCTGAGATTATTGAGACACTTAATAAAGATGGGGATGAACTCAGGATTTAGACTATTTTCTTTGAGAATATGGGGTTCATGTAAGAACGAGTGAGAATGGTCTGGAACTTTTAGCCCAGGTTTGATCAGCAACATGGTATGTGGCTATGTGTGCAGTGGGGTGATCTCTCTCTCTGGAGTCCAGTGAGACTTAGGCAGCCTGAATTAGATGGTGACCAGTGACAACAGGAAAGCAAAGGTCCCCATTTGCCTTTTGTGCTTCTCCTGAATTCATGATGTGAATGGCTGTACATTAGATTCGGTCTTTAAGAGATCAATGTTACATGGAAGAAAATGGCCCATGTAAGTCAGTTCTGCTGTAATAATAAGAAACAACCAATGGGAACCCAGCTTAGTAAGGTAAAATCCTCACTAAAAAGGTGGCACTGGTCCTATTTACTGAAACTCAGCAAAGCACTGTGCTTACTTAGAATTTTAGAGAAACATTCTCCCAATTCTCAATGGCTTATTCCCAAGAAATTATTCTTAGAAGCAAAGCCCTATTCTTAACTCTGCAACCCAAATTTCCTAGGCTTCACAGAAATGAAGGGGGAGGAGTATAGGCAGCGGGTTTAATCCCACTTCCACTAGCTGTTCCATCCCAGCAGTTCCAGGTCTGGTACATAATAGCTGTTCAACAAATATGTGTAGATTGAATCTGGAATTCTGAGGAAGAACAGATCTGACTTCTAGAGGAGGAAGCTTTTGGTGTGGTATTCTTAAATGGCTGAGCGGTGGGTGGAGATCATGAGCAGGCAGAGACAACTCACAAAAGATGCAGTCCACATGCCTTGAGATCAGTCTGGGTTCAGATTTTAACATTCCTTTCTTAAGGCGGAAGTCCTACATCCAGTGATCTGTCCCTTCAGATGTTGAGATTTTATATTGACTTTTTAAAAGAACCAAATGCATTTATATAGTGCTTCCAAAGTAGATGCTGGATAGGACTAGTTCTTATGTTTGCTGAACTTGTTTTCTAGCCTGGGAGACAGATACATAACAAAAATCGGGTGACACAGGATGTGCAAAGAATGGTGGCTATTTTATCTTCAACATCCAGAGACAAGACCCTTGGCCACTCAGGCCATTGATAGTCCTCCCTCTCAGTACCTCACTTCCACAGCCAGGATGTTATATATGGCGCCACGTGAAACAGCTGCATAAGAGAAACCGTTTGATAACCATTGTTTTCAAGATAGCAACCTGGTTTCCAAGTATCATACTCAGAGTGCTACCTCATTTACTCCAATAATTCTCAGCAGCCCTTTGACTCCAAGGGGACTGCCAACATACAGACTCAGTCAATCTTTCAGGAACCATGATCTCAGTTCCTTTCTGATCTAGCTCAAAGTCCATGGGGGTTTGGGGGAAACAGCCTAATCCTCCCTTGCCTCCCTGTCCCTCTGTTGCTCTTGCATGACAGATTCTCAGCTTGATTCCACCTAACTCTTACTCTGTACCTGTGCTAAAGAGGTCAACACCCTTGGACAGAATCCACAGCACTGGATCTGAGCACTGGAAAGACAAAGTTGCTGTTTATGGAGATGAGAAAGACTGCAGAAGAAATAGAGTTTGGGAGTAGAGAGCAGTTTGGTTTGGATATTTTAAGTCGTGAGATGGTTTGGGTTTATGAGTCTATAGCAAAGGGAAGAGAGGCCCAGGCTGGAGATATAAAATTGGAAACCAGCAGCACATAGTATGTGCATTAGTCAGTTTTCGTCTCTGTGACAAAATACCTGAGAAAATCAGCTCAGAGGAGGAAAGGTTTATTTTGGCTCACGGTTCCAGAAGTTTCAGTCTACGATCACTTGGACCCATTGCTGTAGCTTGTGGTGAGGCAGAACATCATGGAGGGGAGCACAGGGCACAGCAGAGCTGTCACCTCATGGCAGAGAGAGAGAGAGAGAGAGAGAGAGAGAGAGAGAGAGAGATGGGGACAAAATATATTCTTCAAGAAATTGCCCCCAGTGGCCCACTTCCTCCAACTAGGTCCCACCTACAGTTTCCACCCCCTCCCAATAGTGCCATCAGCTGGGGACCCAGCCTTCAGCATGTGAGGCTTTGGGGGAACATTCCAGGTCCAAACTGTAACAGCAGGCAAAGCCCTGAGACTGAGACAAGTCAGAGGGTGGCTGCAGCCTAACGGGCAGTCCTGAGCACACTCCAACAGTTGGAGGTCAGGGGGATGAGGAGGGACCAGCAAAGGACACTACAGACATAAGGGAAGCAAACCCCAGCAGCGCGGTGCTCTGGGCGTCCGTGAAGAGAGCGTTTCAAGAAGAGGACACGCGCGACCAGGTGAAATGGTGTGTGTTAGGAACGAAGACTGAGCATTCAGCACCTCGGGAAATCGTTCCCTGGGATGGCGGGAGGGAAGTGCTGACTGGAGTGGGCTCTGGAGTGGACGAGCAGGGAGGAACCGGAGGCGGCAAGCAGAGATGACCATCGTGAAGAATTTTCTTGTAAAAGGGCACAGAAAAATGGGGCAATAGAGAGGGGTGTGGGATAAAGGAAGTTCTTAAATTTTTTTTCTAAATGGGAGAAGTGTTGTATTTTTGTGCTAAGAGGAAGGTTCCGGTAAAGATTGGGAGATGAGCTATGCAAGAGAGAGGGCCCAGCGGAGGCCTGGAGTCGGGCGTGGGTCGGCGGGAAGGGATGCCAGGCTGCCGCTCTCGGAGCTGCAGGGTCAGCCGTAGCAGCGGGGTGGAGAGGCAGAGCGCCCAGTAGGGTAACAGGACTGGAGGGGACGGGCAGTCCCTTTCTCTTTTGGGGTTGCTTCCATTTTCTCATTGGTTTAGGCTACTGTGGGGCAGGGGGGGGAGGAGGAGGAGGAGAGAATGAGAAGGATTTGTCTCGGGGATGAGTGGCCTGAGGGGAGGGTTTTACTCCTGGTTCTGGAAGCTTCAACCTGTCACTGTCTGAGCTGGAAGGGAGGGCGGGAGCTGGGCAGAGGCTGGGGGAAGATGGGCCACTTCTCTGACTGGGCCTCCTGGTTGCACTGCCTGGGATGCGGGAGGGAAACTGTCATTGAGGGAGGGGCGCTCAGAAGACCTGGTGCCCTTGGGACCAGGACACTCGGTGAGAGCAAGAGAAGAGGATGGGGCCAGGAGTTTGCTGCCTGTGCACAAACGCAGCAAGGCCAGGCCAGCCCCCTGTCCTTTGCAGTCTGCTGCTTCCCGAAGTGATCGTCTCTGTTAACACAATCATCTCACCGGACTAGAGTGACAGCCCCCTAAGGGAGGGACGAACACCTGTCCTTTGCTTTATTCCTAGTGTCCTGGACAGTACCCAGTGTTACTAGACCAGTGGATATCAAGTACTTGGCTTTCAGGTACTCTTTTATGTTCTTAAAATCGTTTTTATATCTATCTATAATTGGCTATGTCTATCAGTCTTTTCTGTATTAGCAAATAGAGCATATAGAATACTTCATGTAAAAGTATACAAAGATCCATTTATATCATTAAGTAAGTAAATATAAATGTTCATTTAGAAAGATAATAAACCTGATAGATGTTAACATAGGCTTATTTTTATGAAAAAAAAAAATGACTATGTTTTTCCAAAACCAAGAAAATGTAAGGAGAAGGTGGCCTTGTTTTACAGTTCTTGCAAACCTCCTTGCTCTTTGACTTAATGAAAGACCAGGGATTTTCATGCCTGGCCCTGCCTTCAATCTGCTGTGCTGTTCATGGCTACCGCCTCTGGAAACTTCCACAAGACACTCATTTGAGAACAGGAGTGAGAGAGACAAATAGTCCATTAGCAGTGTTATGAAATAATTTCAACCACTTGGATATCCCAAAAGAGTCTGGAGGACTCCCAGGGTTCCCCATATCATAATTTGAGAACTGTTGGGCAGGTGATCCTCAAACGCTTGCTGATGGACTAACAGACCGAACGGACAATCTGGAATGAAAGAATCCCTCGTGGCGTCATGTCGATGGCGTTCTAACTGGGCTGCCTGCTGCTCCTCGGGTCACCCTCTCTGATTCACCGTCCACATTGTTGCGGAGTGGCCTTCCCATTACCCTCCCCGGGTCACCTTCAGAGTCAAGCGTAACCTTGTCGCATGACACCCCTGGTCTCTAGATTCATCCCCTGCCCTCCTGCTGGGCCTCTTTGTCTCATCTCCCCAGCCCAGCCCTGTTCTAGGCTCTAGCTGCGTCTAACTGCTTCTTCCTTCACTGCTGCTGTTTCCAGTGCCTTTCCTGTCCCCGCACCGCAGGTGGTCAGGAAAACTTGCACAACTCCTTCAAAACCCTATTCAGGCTCCCCTCTCTGATGCCTCCTGCCGACCTGTCTCCAGACTCACAGACAGCGGCACTTAGTCCAGCCCTCATTACCAGGGGCCTAGAGACCTTCACGTCCAAGCATCTTTCCAGCATACGTCTTGTATCTTCACAGCCTGTTCTGTGGCTGCCAAGAGGCCATGGTAGGACCCAACCTGAGCCCCTTGTGATCCCAGGTGGAGCCAAACAGTCATGAATCAAGTTCCAAAATGCTCTAACCACATGATGTTAGGCAAATTGTTTAATATTGCTAAGCCTTGGTAGCTTCATCTATAAGATGGGATATTAACTGCATCTGTCCCAAGGGGCTTTGTAAATTTTGAACACATTAATGCACAATAACAGTTTAATGTAGCCTACATAGTATGTGCTCAATAAGGAGTAGCTCTTATTAGTTATTGCTGTGAAATTATTTGTTCTTCTACACTCTATACATAGGTATCTATCTCATTGTTCTTTATTTGACTTTGAAATTATAAAAGGTGGGGAATCTTGCATTTATATATCCATAGCACCCACCAAAATTCATGGCACCTACTTAGTAGCTGCTCAATAAATATCTGTGATTGAATGGATTAATGAATGGGAGCAAAGATGTAGCCTAAATCAAGGGATATCTTGGTTAACTTTCATCTTTCATGTTCTCAACTGAGCTACACATTCAAGTCAGAGTTTTGGGGAGGGCCTTTATGGCTCCTCTTGTTTTCAGGGTGACTAGAGGATTTTCCTTAGGCATAGTCATCTCAGAAGAGTACCTGCAAAGACATGTAATTGAAGGAAAAATGTTGACAAAGGCAGGCACTGAAACTTCCTTGGAGATGTGTCTTGGGAAAGCATATGCACTTTAATATGCAAATCAAACCCTTGGTATGTAGTGGTCCCCAAGCGCAGGCCCTTCTAGGCCTATCTGTGTGCACCCATCCCATTGTGGGCTCTTGCGACAGCACCTTCCCCCAGGGCTCTGCAGAGAGTAAGGCCCTAGCGTGCTGCCCTTCTCCCCTCCACCCAGCTCTTGAACAGCATTTCACTTGGAGTTCCTTGAGCCTCTCTGGGAAATGGCTGGTGCTGGGCCCAACCTGGAGGGACCGCACTGGGTTCCTGTCACTTCGCACACTTACCTTGCGGTCTTGCACACATCATTGTTTTTGTGGCTATTACTGTGATCTAGGGAGGAGTGTCACTAAAGTCCATCCTTAACCAGGAAGGAAAACAGCCTCTTGCCCTAGGATTATGCTTCTAGGGTCAGAAGGCTGTCCATTAAGGGCCCAGTTTGGGGATCTCACCGACCTAGGCATGAATCGAGTTCTGCTCTCTAGCTGTGTGAAGCTTCACACACCCTCTGCGCCTCGGCTTCCTCATCAGTGACTCACTGCTAGTGATATGGCCTCATAGTGCCATGTGCCATTGAAGTGAGCCAGGATGGGGGAGGTTCTTAGGAATTTCCACATGGGAGGCCACAGGATAAACAAGGCATATTATTATTTTTTTTCCTTGGAAAATTAGTTTTACCCAAAGAATTGGGAAGGAGCTGTTCATCTGGATTATCTTAATAGAATAGCATACAATACAAATGTCTTATAAGCTTAAAGATAAAAATTGTGTTTTCAATGTCCATATTGCTCTTTGAACCTCATTGGGCTCGAGACTGGACACTCACCCTCCTCTGGTGTGGGGGTACTTTATGTCTATATACCAGGCACCCCACTTCACAGAGCTTTAATCAATGCAGATTCCTGGACCCATGAGTTGAAATTAGCAGTGGAGGCCTGAATGCATGTGGGTTGATGGCTCTTGATGACGCAGGCCAGAGAGCTGCTCTGTCACGCACCTCTGCAGGGCAGTGCTGCCAGCTCGTCAGTTTAATATGTGGGGCATGTGATGACTTTCAGTTTCTTTCAGTCACCCACCTGGGTCATCACTGGTCTATTTAAGGTCAATTACGACAAGCTCTGAACAAAAGATTAATACAAATCTGACAAATCAGGTTAGAAAATATTTATTTTGTCAGATTTCTTTTTTGTTTTTGATTATTTATTTACTTATTCATAATGCACAAGTATATCATCTTTTTACATACAACTGCTTGTATACAAAGTATATAAGTACCATTCAGATCTTTAATCATGCATTTAGGATAGTGATATCCATCTCATTCAACCACCATTTTCCCCCCTTTTTTCCCCCCCTGCTCCCTCCCTTGCCCTCCCTTTCCTTTGACCATTCTAGTGTTCCTCTAATCCTATGTACCCCCATCCAATCACACTGTGAACTAACCTCCTTATATCAGAGAAAACATTTGGTGTTTGGATTTTTGAGATTGACTAATTTCACTTAGCATTATATTCTCCAACTTCATCCATTTACCTGCAAATGCCATTATTTTATTCTCTCCTATTGCTGAGTAAAATTCAGATTTCTTGAGTAGTAGCCTTTCTCCGTTCAGGCTGAATGATGGCATTCAACGGGCGTAGTTACTCATTTTGATAGCTAACAAGATAAACTTGTCAGCATGTGATCTGCCAAATACTTTCCCATGAATTTCAGTTAGAAGTTGCCAACGGGGCTCGATTTGGGAAAGAGATGAGTGTCACGTTCAAGGTACTGACTGTGAAACAACTGCTCTTTGCCTGCTGTGCCCAGGTGCTTGCCTCTGAAGCCCAGGTCACTGTGTCTGGGCCCAGTTGGCAAGCTCAGGATGAAACATCATAGAGTTGGGGGGCCACTGGCAGGCAGCTGAGCACAGTCAAGGTGCTCTGTGGGTACAGGCAAAAGGCACAGCTTTTCTGCAGCTCAGGGCGCTTGGTTTGTCTATGGCAATGACATGGGCAAGGGCCTGGCAGTGCCGTAACAGTGCACACCGAGGAGGACCTCATGCATTTCAGAGGAGCCTAAAGGATGATTGGAGAATGGCAATATAGCAAATGGTGTCCCCATGGGGGTAACTCTCCGTGAGTCCTTCTATCTGCCCATGAGACAGTGCTTAGGTGAGCTTGCTGTATTTCTCTGGGGGCCACGCCGGCAAGAACAGTAGCCTTTATGCATTAATTTGTGCCATTTGCTGGCCTGCAGTCTCTGTTGTTGAGTATCTAGGGACATAGATGCCTCCAAGTTCGAAGCTCTGTGGACCTGAAGTTGGAGAAGCTGCTTTCACAGAGGAGTCGTGCCAGGCTACAGAAGACACCCCCTCTCCACCAACTCCTGTTTCCCATCTCTGTCCCCCAAGTTAGAGTGAAAACTCTGCACAGGAGGGGCTCTGTTTTCCCTTTGGTAGCCCCCACAATACCCCGGCAGGCACTCAGAACTTTCATTTTGGTTGAACAACTTACTAGAGAGACTTCTCATTTTGCTCAAAGAGAAGGCAGCCTAGAAGACAAGATAAAATTTCCTCAAGGAACATGTCCCCATAATCCTTTTGCTCTTTGCCAATCTGATTAAACTGACTCTAGGATATAGGTTGACTAGCTAGATGTTTCCTTCAGTGCTTCTCCTATTACTTTAGTAATATCCATGCATTTAAAACCACACAGTACATTAAGTATTTTATTTTGGGAGTACATTTCAACTACTGCATGCCAACCAACCATGCTATTGCTTGGGATTTAACAATGACGGAGTAACACAAAGTCCCTCCTTGCTAGGAGTGAGGCCAGAATTTCCATTTAGGAGAAGCTAGAGGCAACCTTCGGATAAGAGAACTGACTCAGAGACTTGGCCTAAACCTGCTTTTTCACAATTTTACATAAACTTAAGAACATGTTTGCTATGTGTGTCAGCGAAGCAGCTGGTATGCTAAAGCCCTTTCAACCATGCCTTGGTACTGTCACTCTTCTCCTTTCCAGTGGGAAAGAAAACATGAAGCAACTATATACACATACACGTGGGGTTGGGAGGCTGTAGGGGGAGGGGCAGATTTACTGTTAGGGTCTGGTGGTCAGACTCAGGTGCTCTTGGTCTCCGCTCTGCTCACAGCCTAAGGGATGGGAGATGGTTCTCTGTGGTCTTCTACTCTGAATTGTCATTTCCTTCCTGGATTTCTCTGATGCCTTAGACACCAGCACTGCTTGTCAAAGGTTCTAGGAGTATTAATGGTCCTAGAACAATGCATAAGCAATGGTGGGCAAAGGAGTGGATGGAGAAATAGTCCTCCTGCCCAGTCTCTAGATGGGTAACTCTGAGAGGCATTCTGTGCCCTCCTCAGAAGGTCACAGTTGAGGCTACACCTCAGCTGCCACGGAAGTGTCCTTGGTAACGCAGCCTGTAGTATGTTCCATTCTCCCGCCCCGCCCCTCCCCTTGCTCCCTCAGCCCCACTAGTTGGGATCTCCACCCCATCACCTAGCAGCATGCTTGTCCTTGGCTCAGACATTGTTTTGGGAGGACTCAAGTCACTATTGTATAGTTTGTCAGAAAGTTCACATCCAACCCTTCTTTCTGGGTACAAAAAATTAGTTCAAAGCTTTAATGATAACTGATAGAGTGTTAAATAAAACAGAAAATAACATTTTCATAAATTTTAATTTTTAAAGATACAACCCTAATCAATCTTTTCTTGTAATGTATTAGAACACCTGCTTGTTTTAAGTGAATTTATTTTAAGTTGTCCTTTCCAATCAGATAACAAGAACCTTATATATATTTCCCCCTTCAGAAATTTATAACTATTCTTTCATTAACATTGTGTTTCTTTTTCTATTTATCAAATATTCTTCTAAAGCATAATTCTGTAATATAGTTATGCTATCATTTGTATATAGATGCATACATATATATATATATATATATATATATATATATTATTTATACTTATTTATTTATTGGTACTAGGGATTGAACCTAGGGCACTTAACCACTGAACCACATTCCCAGCCCTTTTATTTGGAGACAGGTTCTCTCTCAGTTGCTTATGGCCTTGCTAAGTTGCTGAGACTGGCTCTAAGCTCACAATCCTCCTGCCTCAGCCTCCTGAGCCACTGGGATTGCTACCATTTATATAATCAACCCATTATTGTGCTATTATAATTTTTTTTCCATTTAAAAAATAGAGGTGAAAAGTATAATGTCAATATATAAAACTTTAGTGAGTTTTTTAATTCTTTTTATTTTTTTATTTTTTTTTTGGTCATGAAAAAATGCACCAAACACATTCACATTTATTTTCTTTTTTTTTTTTTTAAAGCAAATGACAAAGACCCAATTTACCAGCTTTTTTAAACCTAAGCTTAACATTACATATTTAAACAATTGCCAAAACTTTACTAAGTTGCCAGCGTTCATGCACAACTAGAAAACATCCTTAAATTTATATTAAACCAGAAATGTATTACCATTAATGCATTAATATCTTTCATTACTAATACTGGGAGGGGAAAAAAAAACACAAATTATTTCTATAGGAGACTCGTCCTGGCAATGTTAGCTCACAGCAGGCTGACACTACTTGGCTCACATGTCAAACACAATGGAAGGCAGATCCATGCTGGTGTTAGAATACAATCTTGTCCTAGCACTACTCAAAGTCAAGGCTCACCTCGGATTATGTTTAATAAAAAAAAAAAAAGCAAAGTGCATACAGAGATTACAACAATTTTAAAGACACACACACACAAAAAATGGTCCTATTGTGTGGTCCCAACAATAAACTCAAAAGTCTATGACAAATAAGGGCTCCGATAAGCTGTTTATAAATGTTTTAGATTAGGTACAATTATACTGAAAGATACTGAAAGTTGAGTTTGTCTGAAATCTTCAAAAAAATGTTCCTGTTAATCCTCCAATGGTGCTTGTTACAGTTTAACATTTCTGTTAAATGCGTGCGTTGAATTACTTGTTATCCAAGCGTAGCGGCTGCTCCTTACCATTTATCCTTAAGGACCTTACCTGGCCGTCTTCTTCAACTTCTACTCTTTCTTGACCATTCTCCACAATTCTGTTTGTAGTGATTTTTCTCCCATTTACTATTTTGGTGGAAGTTGATATAGATTTGAAGTTACCCATCCCACTGCCACCAAATGACGTAGAAGAGAATGAAGTAAGGCCACCGTGACCTAGTGACCCAAATGAAGTAAATGCTGTATCAAATGAAGAAAATCCACCTCCAAATGATGGAAATCCACTGAAAGCAGAGAAAAATGCGCCCGCACCTCGGTTTCTGCTTCCTCGGGGACCTCTTCGGTTCCCAAAAGAGTCTTCAAATGGGTCTTCAAAGAAGTTGAACGAAAACAGGTCCCTTCCACCAAAAAATTCCCTGAAGACATCATCTGGGTTCCGGAATGTGAAGCCAAACTCAAATGGACTGTCAATATGACTTCCACCTCCACCTCCACCATTGAAGCCTTCTTTGTCATCCTTGTCATAGATGTCCCGTTTTTTAGCATCTGATAACACCTCATATGCCTCAGCTACTTGTTTGAACTTTCTGCTTCTTCTTTATTCTCAGGATTTTTATCTGGATGCCACTTTAGTGCCAGTTTCTGATATGCCTTTTTGATATCCTCGGGTGAGGCATGTCTCTGCATGCCTAGAACTTCATAGTAATCCACCATGTTTGAACAGATTGTTGGAACAAGTCCGAGGACGCGGCGGATGGGACGGGACGGGACGGGTGGACGGGTGCCTGCGATCCGACAAGGCTGCGCTGGTGGCGATGGCAGCCGAGTTTTTAATTCTTGTGCCTCATTTTCTTTATCTGTAATGTGGGGACAAGACTGTATCTACCACATGGGGCTATTGTAGGGATGAAATGCATTAATACTTATAAAGTTCCTCCCCACTGGTGGCAGTCTATAATGTTTGCACTGATGGTGCTAATGGTGGTGGTGGTAAATGACCATTCTCTACCCATTGGATTGATCTTTGTCCATTCAATCAATTCCCACAGACTTGTAAGTTCTATCTCTTAATTTTGTTTATTTCTTCCACCCCTCTACCAGCCTACCCTCTCCCTTTGCCTATAATCTTGTCACTTAAATGGTCTCCTTTCCTTGAATTTCACCAGCTTCCAATGCATTTCCCACCTTGTATTCCAAGTGCTTTTTCTAAGAACAGGTAAATCAATTTACCTTCCTATTAGCATTGAATGAGAGTACCCATTTCCTAAAACTTCATTGTCTATATATAATTATTTTAATAACATTTTGGGAAAATGGTATCATTTTATATTTCTTTGCAAAGGTTAAACTTTTAAAAGCACGTTTGCCATTTTTATTGCTCCCTTTGCATAATGCCTGTTCGTGTCCTTTACCCTAAGATGCCTTTAATATTATGACAGAGTAAGTGCTATTCATGTTGTGAGCTCAATTTTGGAGCTGGGCAACATTTGCCCTGGCCAACCTTGGCTCTGGGCCTGGGGCCATACAGAGAAGCCCCTTTTATGGTTGCTTCTGATTGTACAATGCCCTGTGCCCATCTGTTTTAATTTGGCCTAGTTTATGAGGACTGCAGACCAGGATCCCTTGAAGAACATAAGAGTCATTAATCCAGAGTGTCCTGTTCCTCATCCCTGGATGGCTTTCCACATCTTGCTACTTCCGGATGGCCATTTTTAGCAGAGATGACCATGCCATTTTGAAGCCTGCTGCTTTGGGAGGCTAAATATAATTTCTCTGGGAAAGGGGCCAATTGCAGCAGTTTATTTCCGTTTGGACTGTGTCTTGAGGCAAGACTGAATGTGAGAGAAACTGTGGAGCCAGCATGAAGAAACGGCATGGCCCCCAGGATCACCAACCACCACTGCGCAGACTTGGTGTAGAGGGAGCTAAGGTCAAGTGTACTCCCATCTTGGAGCTCCAGAGGGTACAGGCGGTAGTCAGAACCTGCAGCCAGTCAAGTTCTTTTGGTCTGAAATGATGGGGGGTGGGTGGGTGAGCGGTTACCCAAACCTTACTGGCAGGTTCTGCCTGAATTCAATTTCTCATTCTAGCAGTTCATACTGCTAGGGATAACACATAAAGCCTTCCATGATCGAATTCTTTCATCTCAATTCAATCTTGATACTTCCACCATTCCAATGACTCTGCTCCACTCTCCAGCAATATTGAACAACCCCAGCTCCCCATAGGCTATTTTACACCTCTAGGCTTTAGCATAATTATTTTTTCTGCTTGGGTTACAACTGGAAAAACTACTCTTTTTTCAAAACCCAAAAGCAATGCTTCTTGACCCACCTAAGTAGAAGTAATCTAACCCAGAACACTTAACACATCCTGGCTGTCCAACCAGAGCTACCATGTATAATCGATAGAATCACCTTCTCAACTTCTCAAAAATACAAGAATTCTCAACTTCTTCCTTGACAACTGACCTACTTTCATAGTGCAAATTCTGTGTCATATTGCACCAAGAAGGGGCATAATCCTGTGATCTGTGTTGGGATAGCATGACACCTTTGCTTCAATGTTCATACCTTTATTGTTTACCACTAAATTTTTTGTGTGAAGACCCTGAGGGCAATTGACTTCCTTTACTTATTCATTCATGTACTGAATAAATCCTTGATAAATACTTGCTACCATGCGCTGAGTGGTACTCTGGCTTATCTTTGCATACCCCTTGCTGATCACAGCACTGGAACATAGCAGGTGCTCAGGACTGGGTGGCAAATAGAATGAGGTTATTGATAATGGCTACGCAGCCCATTCCTGGCATTGTAGAATCGCTCTCTGGTGCAGCATATGACATCACCCTGGGCTTTCACTCATGCTCAAAGGTGGGGTTTCTTCACTGCAAGGGAAAGCAGTGGTGTCTTCCCACTCTCCCCTACTCCAGAACCCCTCACCATATCCTGGCTGCCCAGCCTGACTCTGTATCCAGAGCTGCCAGATGCAATCAAGAGAATCACCTGAATTCTCAGCTTCTTCCTCCACAACTGACCTACTTTCATAGTGCAAATTCTGTGTCATGTTGCACCAAGAAGGGACACTTAATGGCACCACCGTGGCCAGAGTCCTGTGAGCTGTGCTAGGTAGGACAGCATGATACAAAAACAGTGGATAATAGGAAGCAGGTGTTGGCAATAGCCTCTGGGGGCAGGGCAAAGGGAGAGAACCTAAGGGCGGAACCTAGAATTCAGTAACCCACTATACCATATACTGTTACAGAGTGTGAGCTGTCTTTGGATGTGCCTGCTATTCATGTTTTCATTCTTGGTTGTTCAGACTCCAGACGTTCTGATCCCTTCCTCTATCAATTACCTCTGCCCTGTCAGCCTGGTCTTTTTTCCTGACAGCCCAGAAAAACACCTCACTGAGGTAAGCCATTTGTCCCCAACCTGATCTGTGATTGCACCTCACAGTGGCTATTAAGCATAGACCAGTACTTCAAAAACAATTATTTTAGTTAGTTATTTGTCATGTAGAGGTTTGGGGGGGTATTTTTTTCTGTGTTCGACATGTATTTTATGCCACATCTTAAAAAAAAAATACATTGTCTCTCCTAATATCAGGTTGTATACTTCACTTTTTTGTGTTTGAATTCTATAACATTAAAATATGCTGCTCATTTTTTATACCTAAAATTTTAAAAAATATTAGGTAGAACATTTGTGCTAAAAATAACTTAGCACAGAATCTTTATTAAAATGTCCTGGGGACCCAGCATCTAGTTTTAAATTGCTTTCTAGACAGTCGTTTTCTTTATAAAACTTGGTGTCTCTTTGGATCAGTTGAGGAATGTTGGAGACCCTCTGTCCTGCGCTCTGGGCCACAGCATGTACTGTGGACAGGCTAAGATCACAAGTTCTCCGGCAGGCAGTGTGAGGGTCTGCTCCCAATGGACATCCACCCACCACCACTTCCTAAGCCATGTGTTTTCTCATTCAACCTGACTGAACTGTCCTTTAATGTGTCATTTCATCCAGTCAGAAATTCCTACATGGAGATTGTGTCTTGGTGATGCTTTCCACTGTTTGATGGCATCTCTAAGGAAAAAAAATCACATTGCAGTCTAGTTTGGAAAGTCATTGAGCCATTCACTTTTAGGTTTGACTTTCCAAGTCCCAAATGTGTGTGAAGTAAGTCACTGGACATTTGGGGACATATAGTGCATGCTGGTAGTCCTGAAATCAAGCTCCTTTCAGGAAGTTGATCTTTTTAGGTGTGATTACCCACATTCATATGAGATACCATACTGGTGGCGTTGCATCCTGTTCCTCATCCTAAACAAAGTGAAAAACAGACAAGAGCTCAGACTTTATCTTAAAATATTCATGCATTGGCTTTCCATTTCACAGAGTGAAATTCATATGTGAGTTAGTACCAAGGCTCTTGAAGTCAGAAAAAAAACTATTTGAAACTTAACTCCATACTTTTTACATGAGTGACCTTGAGCATGTTGTTTAACACACCCTCACTCAGATTATTCACCCATAAAAGGAAGATAATGCTACTGACCTCAAAGGGCTGTTGAGAAGTCTCAACGAGACGATGTATTTAAGTGCTTAGCATGGTGCCTGGTAGACAGGACTCCATAAACAGCAGGGAAGTCAAGAAATGAAAACCAACCAGGCTTTTGAAAGGTTTGGGATATTGCAGAGATTTTCTAGTCCAATTTATGCCTTAAGATTTCTTCTCTTGCTTGATGCCTCTTCACACAGCTCTCTGCAGGTCAGTTGCTGGGGCAACCATGGCTAGCACCATGTCCATGTGCAGCGGGACATTGGTTCAAGGGCAATGGACTGCTATATGACAGTATCTTGCTTTATCATTGCTCAGTCTTTCTGTGGAGACTTCCTGCTTTACAGTGGAGTAAACTGAGGCTCAGAGCAGTTACTTTACTTAGGGTCACATGCAGGAGGTAAGACTGACACATGTAATCCAGGATTATATGGTTTTGATACCCAAGCACTGTATACAGGCCTTTCCATCTTTGCTTCACTTACCAACCTTGTAATAATTTAGAAACTTCTGGGGTAGGCATAAAAGCAGACCTGGAAGGGTAGGGGCAGACCTTACTCTCTTCTAAATGTGGCTCAAGGATTTTTCCAGAGATTTGGGTTCTGTGAGGGACAATATTGAATAAGTTTGACCAAATTACCAGCAACTGAAAAATAGGTATTTAAAGTAGTTTTGTATTTTTGGTCACATGAGCAATTATCACTATAAGCAGGACCACATGCAGTGAAAGATGCCCAATAATGGAGCAGTAATTACTGAGGTCATGAAACTCACTTTGGGGCAAAGCTGACTTGGAGGGTCTTGTCACTGGTACAGCATGGGACGCAAGTCGATTGAGACAGAGGCACCCTGGATAAAGTTCAAGCCTGTGTGCATTAAAACAATGTCCACTACACTGAGGAAACTTGGGGACCAGAAAGATATATACTGACAGCTTTAGAAGAGCTGATTCAGGAAATCCAGTTTCTGACAGTTGCAGAGGGGGCCAAGTGACAGGAGATTCCCTAGGAGAGCTATTGGCCAGCATTTGTCTCAGAAGAGAGGAAGGAAGTCAAGTGATTGGCTTGACTTGTCTCAGGGGTCAGGAATCTGCCTCTTTCTAAAAGAGGAGGGAAAGTTTAAAAATTAGAAATAAACAAAACAGCAAGAAAAACTTGACGTTTACCAAAAGCTGGCCTTGGAATAGTGTCTGAAAAGAAGCGTGGGTGTTTATTGTGGCGGAAAACTAAATTGAAGTGGGGGAAAAAATGAGATAATAAGCAGATAGGAAGGAACCATCTAGTCTGACAAAGACCTGCAAGGACATGCTGGGCCACATCTGTTTTCTCACGCTATTACTAAAGTGACCAGATTTCAGGGTACGGACCCATAAGAGTGAAAAGGAAGATTTGTTTTTTCCAGGCACTGGGCCTAGGGGAATGTGGGGGATACAGGAGGACCCAAAGAGATGACAGGATGTCCTAGCTTGAATTTTTGTCAGATGACCCTGAGACAAAATTTGAGTGCATATAGTCTTTTTGGGGGCAATTGCAGGAAACACTGGTGGGGCGGAAGTGGGGGAAATGAGACTGAGATGGGAAGGCAGCTGGTAAAAGGTACATTTAAACCAGTTCTCACAGCGACAGAGCTTAATCCCACCCATGAGCACTGGGAGATAGTGTAAGACACGGGTTGGGGTCATCCTGCCTCAGGGGTGAGTTTGTATGTTTGACCACTACCCATCAGCGGTTGGTCAAGGGCCTTTTCCAGAACAGCATGTGATCCTTGACTCCTGGTGGAATCTAGTAGACATAGTGGGGTGGAAGGGGGGGCTTTTAGCCAGGCGGAACCCTGGAGCAAAGTGTCACAGGTGAGGGATGGCAGTTGAGACTGGAGTTTATAGTGATGGTAAATGTTGAGGAATTCAACTGGGGCACGCACGACATCGGCTGCAGGCACCTCTTAGAAGATTTAAGGGTGGCAACTTTACATGTGCACACACCCCTGGCTAAACAAGAAGTGGAGTGAGGGAGAAGGAGACCGAAGCCACAGAACAGGACAAAGCAGCTGCAGAGAAGGAAGCCAGTCAGTGAGAAGTTGGTGGTGTCCGAGCGAGGGCCAGAGACAGAAAGCGGCAGCGGAGGATCTTTTCATCTTTGCCTTCCCTGGGAGAAAAGGAAGAAAACTAGATGTTGTCTTCTGGGCTCAGTAATTCAAGCACTCCATGTCCTCATGCTGAGTACCATGCGGGTAGATATGAAAATAGAGGGGTTTCTCCTTCCTGAGGGTGGAGCTGGACATGGGAGAAAAAATTTGCTATGTTTAAAAAAAAAAGAAGCTGATTTTGTTGGCACAGAAAGTTCCACCGATTAGGGAAGACAGAATCTTTGAGTCCTCCTTTTAAGTGGTCTAGTAGCCAGACTGTTTTTCAAATGAATTCCTGGGCCAGTATAAACTTCTGCAAGACCAATTCTGCCATTCCTGCCTCCACCCAATCCCCCCAAAGAATAAGCCCAGCCAACGCCTGTTCTGATACTAGCTGAGCTTTTGGAGGCATGCAGGGAGTCAGTCTTAAGCAGGATTAGGGTGTGTCCCTTCAGCAAACATGCCCATTCATTCACCAGGTCTCCAAGTGGTCTCTCTTGCATGTCTATCTTGCAACCTCTCATCCTATCAGTGGGGCTTTGATTTTGGCTGTGACCCAGGGGATAACGTAAACTCCTCTGAACTCAGGACATCAGCTCAGCCCAGGGACTTGAGTTATAGAAGGCTGAATAATGGCACCCAAAAAGAAATCAGGCCATGATTCCTGGAACCCATAAATGTTACCTTATTCGTAAAAATGAACTTGACAAGATGTGATTTAGTTAAGGATCTGAGATAAGGAGACTATCCTGGTTTCTCTAGGTGGATTTTAAACACCATCACAGACATTCTTACATGAAGGAGCCAGATCAGACACACACAGGCAGGTGATGTAAAGGTGGAGGCAGAGACTGGCATGAGCAGCCACAAGCCAAGGGATGCTGATGGCCACCAGAAAAGGGAAGGGACTCGGAGTTTTCTCCCCTAGGACCTCATGGAGTGAGTGCAGCAATGCTGACACCTTGGCTGTGGACTTCTGGCCTCCAGAACTGTGAGAAAAGATTCCTGTCATTTTAATTCATGAAGTTGGTGGTAATTCCGCCATGTTATCAATAGATTATAGATACAACCCTGACTTTGGGCTGAATTGACTGTGCCGATAGACCCCAATGCTCTGAGTGGTTCTATAGCTCATGTCTCTTTCTTTATCACATTCAGTCTAGACATGAGCCAAGGTGACCTTAATCAGCTGGGTTTCTTTTTTCTCCTTTATTTGTTGTTCACCCTTTTCTTTCTGAGTTCTTTCCTTTAGCTGCCTCCTGTCATTTGTACTTCTCAGTCCCCTAGCAAAGTCCCTTTCAGCAATGCTTCCCATTGGTGCTTCAGTTTTCTTTCAAGTTACTTCTGACGCTTCTCCAGGCTTTCAGGCCCTCTACATCTACCCCAAAGCTCTTATGCCTCAGCAGCAATGAGTCCAGCTCTACCCTAGTCAGGAGAGGACAGTGAGAGGGCTTCTCTTCCTCACCCCATCACTCACAGAGGACCCTAGTCTTCCCACTCTGAAGGTCAAGGGTGGTCCTCAGCAGACCCAGAAGACAGAGCCACCTCTTAGACATCTTTATATTCCATATCAGTCAGTGTTCACTCACGAAAACTGAAACGTGCAGGAGATTTCAAACAGGCAGAATTCACTTTGGGGAATTGACTTGGAAATCTGGAAAGCAAAAAGGGAAGGGGGAGGGAAACCAGAGGTTAATAACCGCAAGAGCTGCTACCCCTCCTCAGGTGAGGGTGGGAAAAGGCAAGTGGCCCCTGCTGAGCATTCACGTCCACTGGACTATGGAGGCGGCTGTTGTGGTGCCATTGTCTCACGGTGTTGTGCTGTGTGATGGCTATGGTGGCCACAACCACTACTGCTGCCATCGCTGCACCTAGCACCGGAAAACATGGCTTATCCCTGGATTTGGAGGTGCTTTGTAAGGAAAATGCCTGCAACTGAGGCAAAGAGGGAGTGATGCCAACAAAGCTCTGAGGATTTGTGTATATTAATGAGTGTGTGCAGTCTTATACCACGTACTACCCAGGTTCCGTTGTGTCCCCATTTGATGCTCCTTTGTCTACTGTCCTCCCTCACACCACTTGGGATATGAAAATCACTCCACTTATCACTTGTAACCACTCATAGCCATCTTCCCATCTAGATTGCCAGTTCTAGGACCATGTCCCCATTGTTTTCTCTTGTATTCCCTGTATTTGTCACTCAGTGGCTACTCAGTGCACTGTGTTGATTGTCTACCCAGTGGGGACTTCAAGAGATACCCTTTTCTTTTCCCATAGAGAACATATGCAGAGAATCAAAGGGCCTCCTAGGAGTGCCTGGCTCAAAAGAATAAAGTGAGATTTTGCTCACTATGGTTGATTATCCAAGTTTTTACAAGAGAAGGTGATGCGATGAGAAAACCAGAGTGCAGGAGAAATAAAATCCGGACGACACATGCTCCCTTCTGGAGGAATGGTTTGGTGGTGGTCGGTGCAGGTGAGCCTGGACAGCAGCAGCAGCCAGGAGCTGCCCATCATCCATTTCTCCTTTCAACTGTTATTTACAGCTTGCGGTCAAGATCCCACAAGCTCATCTTCATTCCCAAAGGCAAGAGAAGTGAGATAGATTGGCAGGGTTCTTTCATCTGTATGGGATTGGTATGTTTTTTGTCCATGAGCCCCGTGGGAGTTGGCATTCTAAGAGCAGCTACCACCCTCCAAGACGGGAATCCCCAGGGTTTGGATGTGGACTCTCCCTGTGAAGCTGCTCTCGCTCTACCCTGGCTGAAAGGGACATATCGATTCCTAGCCCAGAGGGGTTAAGCTCTAATAATGAGAGTTAACAAATGGTACTGTCAGAGCTTACTGATGGCCGCAGCTTGAGCTACCGCATTTTCATATGCATGTTGACCTTGTCCCTGGCAATTGCACTTAGCAGGCTTTGCAAATATAACCTTGAGATGCCCACAGGCATATACCTTTCTAAAAAAAAAAAAAAAAAAAAAAAAAAAAAAAACAGATAATCTTTTTGTGAGAAGGATACAAAGTGCATTTTATCTTGCATATCCACTTTAATCATTGATTGGTGGCGCTGTGTTGAGAAGGATTCCGAAGTGCTGGAATCACTTATGAGCATCAGAGGGCTTAGAAATTCCTTTATGAGAAATATGCTAACAACCAAAGGCCTAATAATATGCATTGGAAAGGTCCAGTAGGAGGAATTCTGCTGCTCCTCTGGAATGTAAAAGGAGCTACAGTTATTCCTTTCTTCTTTTTTGCTAATGGCAACATTTCCATTCCCATCATACTTGCCTATCACCAGACATGATGTATTTTACGGTAGCATAAAATGTTAGAGCTAGATGATTCTTTTGAGAGCATTTAGTCTAAGCATCTTGTTTTACAGAAAGTGAAAATGAGGCCATGGGAGGCGCCTTTTCCAAAGGTCAAACAGCTCATTAGTACAGGTCTTCTCACTCCCATTTATCTTCTTTTTGGACCCTTCGCTTCAGAGGCAGAAAATCTGTCATTACCTTGTCCCTTTGCTAGTAAAAATGTGGGGTTGTGTGGAATAGGAGCATGGGCTTATCTTGATCAGTCAGGACACTGCTTTGGAACCCCAGAGCCTGGCTCTCACTTGCCAGTTGAGTAACCATGAGTAGGGGGCTTAGCCCTGCTAAGCCTTGGCTTCCACTCCAATAAACTGCGGGTGGGGATTGTGAGGAGTCATTGAGGTAATTAACGTAGAGGTGTAACCCGGGGCCTGGGTTAGCCAGAGTTTCTTACCATTATCTGCAGAATGATCTACCTGGACTCAGTGATTCCTTCAGTTCTAAGAATCTGTGATGTGGGACATCAGTTCCTAACACACATTACTGTCTCTGAACTACTTTGGACTGGGTTGGCATTTTCATCAAGATTGATCTATCAAATGAGATGACATATAGAAAGCAATTTGGGCTAATAATAAAGAATAACTCATTGTTTAATTTCAGATAACACATTTATCTTCATCATTATTACTACCCCTATTAATGGCCCTGATTCCAATGGCAAGTTCAAAATCCACAAAAGACTCTCTGGAATTCATAATTCCTCTGATTCTTCTTTTTACCAAACTTTATATTCTGACATTTGTCTTTAAACTGACTCTTCTTAACATGGTGGTGTTTTTAGTCTGATCTTTATATCTTGTTAGAGTTTTAGTTTGAATTATAATTTTATTTTTCTTTATTTTTTCTTTATTTCTTTATTTTTCTTTAACATGCTAATGCATGTTATTTCTGGGCTTGCATGAACAACATGCTCCAAAGAAACAGTGTCCACCTACAAATCCCCTTCTTCTGTCAGGGAGGTTTGTGGCAGGGAATGGTGTGGAGAGACCCTCCAGTGATAGCTCCAGGGTGGACAGGAAGGCGGTTGCTTGCTGCAGGGCAGGGGAGGGAACTGTACTTGCTCAAGGAGTCATTTCTTGTCCTGGAAGGCCCCACAGTCTCCCAAGCCAAAGCTCAGATATTTCCTGCAAATGTGGATTTGTTTCCTCTCTCCCTTTCCAGCTTAAATATTTGTAAAGACTTGGTCTGTGTGGGAACTAATCATTTATGCCCTAAATGGGAGTCTACATGTTTCAGTTTCAATATTAATTTATGATGGTTGATTATTATTCTATGAGCTGTCCCTCCTCCTTCCCTTCTGCTGCCCTTCCCTTCTGAATAACTTATTATATCTTATTTCCTTCCCAAAACCCCAGAAGGCAAAATCTTGTCAGAACTATTTCTATATGTGGAAGCCTACAGGCTTGTTTCTTGGAGTCAAAGAATGACAGATGCTTTGAAATCTGGTTTTATAGCCCCACCCACCTGCTCCCACTTTCATCAGAAGTAAGAAACCAAAGCTGGCACAGAACCATGTGCCAGAGGGCATTCTGGAGCTGTTCCTGTGCAAGTGTCCTGAGGCTATTTCTGTGAGCTTCTCTTACCCTTCCCCTAGCTCCTCCTGTTTGCCTCCTCAGGTGGGAGGAATCAAAATCCTTAGGCTGTGTGACTTCCTTTTCATCTTTCTATCTTGTTTTCCAGCCTTGGGTCACTTGCCCTTTTGTGGAGGTCAGAAATGGAGGCCTTGTGTTGTGTACACGGATATCTACACAGCACATCAATGGTGGCCTCATTTAGGAATGATGCAGAGGAAGACAACCGTCATGGAAAGAGCCGAAGGAAGCCGAGCACACACCCCAGCCAAGAAGACAGGCAAGTAGGCAGATCCTGATTGGGTGCATTAAGTACCACAATAGAGGATGTTGTCCCCTGAAGCGATGGCTGTTTGGAGCAACGAAGCTGCGGGAAGAAGTTTAGAGGCGAACTGGAAACAAACAGTTTTTTTAAAATTTTGATAACTTTTCTCTCTGGCTCTAACAACGACTTTAACATGCACTACCACACCACCAAAAATGGCACAGACCCGCTCAGCAATCTTGCTCAAGTCCCGCGAGATCTCGGGCCAAGTCCCGTGAGACTACGGAAGGCGGCAACAGCCAAACATCTCCATGGCCCGTAGTCAACCGCAGTCTTAGCCATCTCCCCAAACAGGGCTCCTGCAAGAAGAGGCAGGAGCTGATGGATGCTGCTTCTGTGTGCTCTGGCAGGGGAGGGTTCGATCTTGTCCTTCAGAACCTTCCTCTGCGTCATTCACATCAGTCACTTAATTGGAAACAGATGAAAGATGGAGACTTAGACCTATAGGAAGGCAAAGTGGAAATGCCTGAGAGGTCATCCTGTCGGGCTCATTGTACAGAACAGGAAAGTGGGGCTGGTGGTGGGGTGACTTGACCAAGGTCAGTCAGGACTTTTCAGTGGAAAAGCATTATGAGTCACAGGTAGAAGCCAGGAAGCCAAAGGCAGCGAAAGTTGAGCTTCCGAGAGCTCGGTTCTTAAAATCTCTCATGTAAGGTGACCAAGACAAAGTTGGTATCACTTGGTTGCTTAGAGTAAGGATTAAGGTGGGTCAGATTTTTTTTCCCCCACCAGTTCTTCCACTTGTGCCAAGACCACTGAGGCCACTTGGAGAATGGGAATCTCCACTTACAGAGAATATGTGCAATGGGGCAGCAGCTCCTTGTTCTCTCTCTGTGACAGCACAGTCTCCTGACTGCTGACATCTGGTTCTCTCAGGTCTGGTCATTCCTTCTCTTGTTTAAAGAGCATATTGAAAAGAATTTGAATCCTAGTTAAAAATAATAAGAATAATATAAAAGTAAAAAATATAAAGTATTAACTCAAAGCATACATCATTTCCAATCCAAAGTCCTTGGCGAGGCCTGTAAGGGACTCCCTGGTCTGCCTTGTCCACTCTGGCTTCCTCTCACTAGTCTGGCTTTTAGGCAAGTGGGTTATCTAGTTCATTGTGTGAAAAATTACATCTCCCATCTTTTAACAGGTGAATTGTCAGTTTTAATACCTCAACTCTGAAAGTTGAATTCACATGAAATGGTCTGGGAGGTAGGCAAAGGTATATGTCAAGCCTCATATAATGCACACTAGCCCCCCCCCTCCCATCAGGCATTCACATAAATCACATTAATTTGGGTACCCCATAAATATTTACAATTTTTATGTGTCAGTGAAATCAATCAATCAATCAATCAATCAATCAATCTTGTTATTTTGACCTTATGTACCAAGGTGGATGAGGATTGCATTTCCTGAAGTCAAGTTCAGATGTGACATTCTTTCCTAAAGAGGCTTAATTTAAGATCATATATCAAGTCAGCTCTCGAATTTGCAGGTGAAAAGGTGCAGTTATAAATGCAGTGGACTGTTTGCAAATTATAAGGAAATGTTTCTTTTTTCTGCCATCCAGACTATTTTTCATCCATTTCTGTACTAATTTTGTAGGCTGGAAAGCTCTTGCTGCCATTAATTATATCTAGTCAAAACTGGAATGAGTGGAGATAGGTAGATAATAAAATAGGATGAAGCAGAAAATCTTACAGAATATCTGGCCAGCTGAGAGTGCTGGGTTTTCAGGGTAGTTTGGAATTATCTGTGCCAAGAATTTTGTTGCATAAAGAGCAGGGAGAGCAAAGCAATTTTTAAAGGGATAGAACATATCTTTTTGGTGCCCCTTGTCATCTCTTCATCCTCCGTAGAGGCCAGGTCCTTAGAATCACTTTGTAGCCTCTGAGGCCATAATTTCTCTTTGCCTGTACCTTAAATCTCTAGTCCCCAATACATATTCTTGGTTCAGTTTGGTTGACAACCCTGAGAGAGATCCATCTCAACCAGGAATCAGTCCTCAGACTGTCTACACATTAAAGTCACCTTGGGAGACTTAAAAAAAAAAATCCTGATATCCAGAGCTATATCCCTGAGAGCCCAGTTTCATTAGTCTAGATGGTCCCAGGTGCTCATTTTTTGTTTTGTTTTGTCTTTTAGGTTTCCCATTGATTGTAATGTATGGCAACTGAATGCATTGAGGAAAGTATGTATACTGCAGGAAGCTGCTTGCTTTTCCATAATGGGGCTTAGGTCAGCTCGAGAGGCCTCAGACCTGTCCCTCCTGGAGAGCATGCTGAAGGGAGGAGGCCTGACTTTTGGGTTCATCATCCCACTGGTCAAGTGCTTCAAGCTCACTGGGTGCAGGCTCCTTGTGGATGGGCCAAGTCAACACTTCCTCCAGGACTTCTGGGTGCGTGTGTAGGGTAATGCTGTGATTTCTGCTGGGCTTTCCTTCCTGTGACCAACTGAGGCACTGTTAGAAAATCAACTTTCTTGCTTCATGCTTCAGGGAAGATCAGCCAGGTTGGCAAAAGTTTCTAAAAGTGACCTTACTTTGCTTTCTCTGCATAATTTTTGAGCATACTATTTTTTTTTGGGGGGGGGGATGCTGGGGATTGAACTCAGGTGCACTTGACCACTGAGCCACATTTCCAGCCCTATTTTGTATTTTATTTAGGGACATGGTCTCACTGAACTGCTTAGCACCTTGCTTTTGCTGAGGCTGGCTTTGAATTTGTGATCCTCTTGCCTCAGCCTCCTGAGCCATTGGGATTACAGGTATGTGCCACCATGCATGGCTGAACATAACTTTTGGCTAGTGATTTGCAAGCTATAGTGAAAACATTTTCTTACATTTAACCCTAAGTTGGCTGAGATGAACATCATCAGTCTTGATGCAAGATATTAGGTCCTAGATTCCAAGCAGACTTAGTCCCACATCAGTATTAAATGGAGGAAGTGTCTTACCTCAAAAGGCACCCTTGACTGGAACCCATTAGCCCAGATGCTCATGACTCTTAGAAACTTCTGGTTGAAGAAAACTATAACCCTGCAACAAATCTCTGATATCATCACAAAAAAACACCAATGTCTACTCAACTGTGGACAACTGGAGTTGTTATACAAGAGTAGCTGTATGAATTAATAAACAAAAGATGGGTTAATAAATCTTAAGGACAAAATTGAGGTCAGATGAATTAGAAAGAGGCAGATTGCATTTACCCTGAAATATAGCACAGGATGAAAAAATAACAGAAGACAAGGGTTTGGAGCTGAAATATGCTGAGGGCTTGCTGAACACAAACTGTGCACAAAAGCAGTTCAAGGTATTTATGTATGTGAGTGTGTGCATGGTGCTTTTTTTCTCTCTCCCTGTACCTGCTGCTGGAATCTATAGTCCTGTCCTTTTTCATAACCTTCTCAGCAGGGTAGATGTACTCTCCCAACTGGGGCTCTATTTGCCCTGCCAAATCCCATTCTGAAAATCAGCTTTTCAAATGGCAGCTTTAAGGGGACACAAACAGGGCTGAAAACGAAGGAGCGACCTAAAGGAAAGGCTTGAGTTAGGAAGTTGAAGAGAATCTGAGAAGCCCTGTGGAGTGAGCTCATATTTCCTGAGGATCCTGCTGGCTTGTGCCAGTGGAGGTGACCATCTCTCCAGATGGGACTTGCAACTTTGTGTACTGGACTGTAATTGCCAGTGACAACTGCAGTCAACTTACTACACCAAGAAAAAGATATAACAACAATAGCAGCATCTGGAAAACCACAGTGCTTAGAGTAGATGTCCTATTAAAATTGTAATTGTCTCTATTAGAGAATTTCTTCTCTGTTCTCATTCTTTGTTTTGTACACCTATTTTTCAATAGTCCCCTTTCACCATCTGTTATGGTTTAGATGTGAGACGTCCCCCAAAATCTCATGTGTGAAACAATGCAAGAATGTTCAGAGGTAAAATGATTAGATTATGAGAGTTGTAACCTAAGTAACTAATATGGATTAACTGACAGTAACTGTAGGCAGGTAGGGTGTGGCTGGAGAAGGTAGGTCACTGGGAACGTATCTACATTTGGGATATATATATATATATATATATATATATATATATATATATATATATATATAGTCCCTGGTGAGCAGATTCCCCCACCCCCCTTTCTGCCTTTATGCTTCCTGGTTGCTATGTCCTGAGCTTTCCTCTGCCACACATTTCTGCCAAAATGTTCTGCCTCATCTCAGGCCCAGAGTGATGGAGTTAACCAACCATGGACTGAACCTCTGAAACCATGAGCCAAAATAAACTTTTCTTCTTTTAAGTTGTTCTTGTCAGGTCTTTTGTTTACTGTGATGAAAAAGTTAACTAAAACAGAAATTGGTACCAGGAATGGGGCTATTGCTTTAACTAATCTGACCATGTGGTTCAGAAGCTTTTAGAGTTTTTTGGAATTTATGCAAGGGATTTTGAAAAGTTTTAAGATGCAGGCTAGGAAAGTACTGGGATGTTGTAAGTGGAGCTTAATGGACAATATTAGCGAGAGCTCAGAAGATCAGAATGCTGATAGGATGGCAGACAGGAAAGACTGGGTTCATAAGATTTCAGAGGATGACTATTGGAAGTTGGACTAGAGGCCATTCATGCTATGTTCTGGTAAAGAGGTTCTCTACATTTTTCCCAGGTCCTGAGACTTTTTGTGAGGCTAAATTTAAAGGTGATGTACCAATTAATCTGGCAGATGAAATTTCAAGGTAGCAAAGAATTCAGGCAACGACATGGCTATTGCTGGCAGCTTTGAGCCAAGTTTACTGTGATAATCTGAAAGCAAAGCAGAAAGATATGGAAAACTTGCAGTTTAGCCAGAAAAGTGTGAGTATAACTGAGACTAAGAAAGTTGTGTATGTTAAAGACATTACAGCTACTAAAGAGATTCTAAGTACTTTGCATGGATATAATAGGAAATATGGCTTGAGAGCATCTCAGGAATTGGCAAGACCATACCCATCTCAGGCTCAAGGATATAAAAGTGAAAATTCATTTTAGAAGAGACCATGGGGGAACCCTGTTTGCAGTGGGGAGGTATAGGATGATTCTTCTCTATGCTCAGCCAAAAACTCTACAGGAATTGAATAGAAACAAGCCAAGAAAGAAACTATATGGGCTGCAACCAGCCAGGCCATAGGGGCAGATCTACACAAGTCCTTTGGAGAAAACATCACAATGCCAAATGCCCCAGATGCTGGACTTGGAACTATAGACTTGTTTGCCCAGTTGGATTTCAGTCCTGCTTAGGTCCCATCCATTCTTTCTATGCCCCTATTTCTCCTTTGTGGAAAGGAAATATTCACTGCCTGTCATTATATGTTGGCTATATGTAACTTGCTTTTCTTCTTACTTTCATAGCTTAGAGTTTGCCTTGAGACTCAGATGACATTTTGGACTTGGACTTTTGGGCAAAGATGCAACCAGTAAGACTATGGGGCCTCTTGGGAATGGACTTAGCATATTTTGCATTATGAGATGAGCATGAGCTTTTGGGGATCAAGGACAGAATGTTGTGGTTTATATATGTAGCAAGACAATGCAAGAATTTTCAGAGGTAAAATGATTAGATTATGAGAGTTGTAACTTGATCAGTGTATTAATTTACTGATATGGATTGACTGGGTGATAAATGTAAGCAGGTAGAGTGTGGCTGGAGGAGATAGATCACTGGGGGTGTCCCTTTGGATATATATATATTGTGTCCCTGGTTAGTGAAGCTCTCTCTGCTTCCTGGCTTCCATGTACTGATCTGCTTTCTTCGGCCATACTCTCCTGCCAAGATGTTCTACTTCACCTCAAGCCCAGAGTAGAGATGGTCAACCACAGACTGAAACTCTGAAACCGTGAGCTGAAAGAAACTTCTCCTTTGAGTTGTTCTTGCCAGGTCTTTTGGTCACAGTGATGAAAAAGCTGATTAAAACATCATCTCCCCTAAATTGCCTGGTGTCTCTTTTTGTGAAAGAGAAGCAAAATTTATCTAACCTAGACTAATCTGGTCTAAACTTGACTCCTCTTACTGTTTGGATACACAAGAAATATTTTTCTTGTGAGTGTCTTATCTTAGAGACCCTTGTCTTGGGCACTGAATTTTTGCATTCATTTATTCATCCACCTAATCCATCTATCTACCCATATTCATGTGTGTGTGTGTGTGTGTGTGTGTGTGTGTGTGTGTGTGTGTGTGTGTGCCCTATGAGAACATAAGTTGTTTTGGCTTGCTAGGAGACATTTCTTCTTTTTTTGGGCAACAGCCCCATTTTCCTTTGGGGAAATGCTTTCTTTCATTTTTAATCCATATGATTCAAGTGGGACTAACTGCAGCACCCAGCATCAAGGGTGGCTGTATCACCAGGCCTGGCTACACTGCCCCACCTCAGTGACTAGAGTGATTGGGCAAAAATTGTCAAAATTGTCAAGTTCTTGGTCTGTAGTAGAGCTCTTGGGGAAGAGAATCTCTCATATAGCTAGCATTGTCAGGCTGCAAGTATGCCAGCTTGTAGTTCTCAATAGCCACAAGGGGAGAGTGAAGCCAATAAAGAAGAAAGTGGGGTCCATTGTAAGCTTCAGTGTGGTTTTCTCCTGTAGCATATCTCAGCAGAGCTGACTGATACATCGCCTCTCTTCACCCACCAGTAGCAAATGAGGAAGGCAGGACATGCCACAGGAGAAATGAGCTTCAAGTATATTAGGTTGTAGTCTTGAAATTCCCAATCAGACAAAATATCCCAGAAAGGCTCACCAAGCAAACTAAAAAGCTCAAATAACAAGATTTGTTAAGTCAACTTAAAACACAAAGTGAGAAACTAGAGGACAGAGATAGGGTAAGTTAACATACTCAGGCTTTGGAGTAAGTGGGGTGTAAGAACCCTGCTGTCCAGTGGGCTTGGGGTTTTCAAACCTTGTATATTCCAAAAAAAGGACTGGCCTCTAGATCAGTTTTTAGGGGATAACCCTTGAGCCCTTGGAATATTCTTTCTGATACAAGTGTCCTTGATTACCTGGGGTCTTGGACCACATTAGATAGTGTTTTCTAACAATGTGATTTAGAGCAGAGCCTTGGGCCATTTGACCTGTGGTAGTCCGGGGTCTGAGTGACTAAGTTACACAGGTATTTCATGTAGTTGAATCCCAGTAAAAGCCATAGCCTCCAAAACTTGGTTGAACTTCCTGGTTGACAGTACTTTGTATACAGTGCCACACATCATTGCTGGGATAACTAAGTGTTATTCATACAACTCCACTGCAAGAGGACAACTAGAAGCTTGTACAGGGTTTCTCTTGTCTTTGGTACTAGGCAATTTTTTTTCTTTTGTTGAGTTTAATCTGTATCTTTTTTGCTTTAACAGATTGTAACCATGAGTTTAACTGCTTTTCTGATTTCTGTGAGTCTTTCTAGCAAATCATTGTCCATGAGGGTGGTCATGGTGACTCCTAACACAGGGGCCCATGATGGATTGCTTTGGGCCCATGTCACACATTCCTTCTCGTTGAGAGACGAGCGGCTCTCCATTCTATTTGTATTTCTTGGGCAGAAGCCACGAGGCTAGAAGAGTATAGCCAATATGTAGCCCAATTAGGAGATCATGAATATTAAATTTTCACATTTATTTAGTGCCTCTTGGTATTTGGACTTATATCTATCTGGTACCTTATGCATATTTAGTACTCAGATGCATCATAAATATTAAGTATTTCTTGGTCTTTCCATCCCTCTCTATCTGAGGTTAACATACACGATTTCTACCTATTAACTATATTATACTTAATACATCCTGTGAATTCTACCTAGGGTAATCAAACTTTCTGCTTATGAGCTACTTATTTATTCTTAAACATCTTCAAAGAGTTCAACTATGTTTATGAACCACAAACTTATTCATAACTAAATATTCCTCAAAACACATCATAGGATAAAGCCTGAGAGCTGAGTTAGAGAAGGAAGGTAATGAATATATCACTGCTGTGGTCTGAAATTTTATGTTCCTTCCAAAATCTATATGCTGAAACTTAATCATCAATGTGATAGTATTAAGTGGGACCCTTAGGAGGTGATTAAATCATGAAGGGGAAGTCCTTGACCTTTCCCCTGTGCCATGTAAGCATGCAGCAATGAGGAGTCATCTTGGAGGAGGACAGCAGCCTCACCAGACACCAGTGCCAGGGGGCCTTGGATTCCCCAGCTCCAGAACTGTGAGAAATAAATTTCTGTTCTTTATATATTCCCCAGTCTGTGGTAGTTTTTAAAACAGAAACAGAAACTAAGGCTATCACTGAATGCTTTAGTACTCTAAGTACTTCAATTCCAGAAGGTCCTGATGGTACAGTCCAAACATACACAAATCCCAATTCCTGGTCTCATGGTAGCTGCTGCCTCAATTTATTTTTAGGTCCTATTCATTATTCTTGCTGAATAATAACAGAAATCACTTAAATAGAGCTACTCTGCTCCAGGCATTGTTCTGAATACTACATAAATTAATACTTCATGGTGTGTGTGTGTGTGTGTGTGTGTGTGTGTGTGTGTGTGTTGTGCCGGGGATCCAGCCCAGGTCCTCACATATGCTAGGCAGATATCCTACCACTGAGCTAAACTCTCAGCTCTTAATCTCATTTTTTTGCAGAGGAGAGGGTAAGATGCAGTTGGGTGATATAACTTGCCCAAGGTCACAGTGTAAGTAATGGTATATCAGGAGTCAAACTTGCCCAAGATCACAGCTTAAGTAATGGTATATTAGGAGTCAAACTCAGGAAAGCTGGCACCAGAAACCATGCTCTTGCTACCATATCCAGCAACTTCCAAAACGGTGTCAGCCTCTCATTTGCATACCATCTTGGCTGAAACTCAACTGGAAATGCCTTATTGTTGCTAAACATAAAATACTGGAAAGCTAAAAGTGTTTAGACCCACTGTGGATAAGAAACCAAAGACTGAAGGTCAAAATGCATTAATTTTTATTAACCTGTGACATGACCATTGTTCAGTAGCATGTCATATAACTGCCTCAATAGGCCAGATGGGCACGAACAGCAGAAGTTCAGAATGGTGGACTATCGTCCCGTGCTAGCACAGTGAAGTAGATTGTCTTAAAAGAGAAATCGATTTGAAAATGTTATGACAAAAAAGTTGCTTATAGATATTGAAAACATAATAAAAATGGAGCGTCAACACATACTAGCACTTCATATTTATCTTATATATGATACAAGTGCAAACTCACCTATTCCAAAGTTGGGAAGATTAATGAAACAAAAAGTCCAGAAGCATCAGGAAGGTGAGTGAGATAGATCAGAGGACAACACAGTCAGAATCAACACAGTCAGAATAGACGTTTTAATCTTTCTTCCCTTAAGCCACTTCCCTTGAGTGCTCAGGACAATGGTCTAATTTCCATTACAAGTAACCAGTGGGATATTCTGCTGAGGTAGGGCACAAGAGTGGAAAATGACCAAAGCCAGAGGACTTGAGTACAGAAACTGGCTCTGCTCCCCTGGTGTGGCTTTTGTGAGTGTGAGCCTGAACCTCATCACCTGCAGAACTGGTAACCATGCCCTGTCCCAGAGAGTTATGAGCTCCTAAATTTTGCCCCTTCTGAATTTGTTCTCACAATGTTGGCAGTGGTGAGTGTTGCATCAGGAATTGGGTTTCCGGCTCAAAATAAACTTTTTTGGGGGACAAAACAGAAAGTGTTGTTTTCAAGAACTTCTAAGAGAAAAAACTCATGCAGTCCCTTGGAAATC
Source organism: Tamias sibiricus (assembly GCA_025594165.1). Taxonomy (NCBI): domain Eukaryota; kingdom Metazoa; phylum Chordata; class Mammalia; order Rodentia; family Sciuridae; genus Tamias; species Tamias sibiricus. The sequence goes on from CM046658.1 coordinate 209,059,864, forward strand.
AAGTGTTCCTTATGTAAGCATATTTTAAGGCACATATATCATAGAATCATCTGGAGTAGATGACAATGGGGAGTAAGATCTTGTAAAGTGCTGTCTACATCTATTTACCAAGCCAGATGACTCAGGGTGCCAGCCTTGGGCAGTCTATTTGGAGTTTCACCAAGATCCTGATTTTATAGAACGAGAGCTTTTGTTGAATCTTGCCAGCTCCTCTTGCCCCTGACCCCTTCCCTTGCCGCTAGTTAATGAATCCCCATAGGCAATAATCCCCAAAGCTAATGAACCCAGACACACAGGGCTCCTGGTCCCCACACAAACCCAAACACTGCAAATAGTATTAGACTCTCCCATTAAGCGCTTGACCAGGAGAGGACTCTTGCCACCAAATGCAGCCTCCTGATTAGCTCCCCCACTGGGAATCATTGTAACTCCCTCTGCTTAGGCCGTGAAGTTCTCCTCATAATTAACCTCTCTTTTTATAGCTATGGTTCTTACAGCTAGGCCTCTAATGTAGGGCATCCAGTAATTCACCCTGAGGGCTGCTCTCCACATATGAAACCAAAGCATTTTTAAAAAGTCTTTCTGCAGCACAGCAGCAGTCTAAGAGTTGCTTAGAAAGCTAATGAGAAAGTCCTTTATTACTTAAAGGAGTGTCCCACCAGACCTGCATTTGATTTCCTTATGGTTGTTCTTCTTTCTTTCTTTATTTTTAACAACAAAATCAAGTTCATCCCCATGTAAGTGGGTTACATGATTGCAAACACTGTCCCCTCACATTCCTGGGGATATCAAGAGAACTTGAACCTGAGAATGATGTTGTGCTTGGGAAGCCTTCAAAGATCAAGAAGCTATATTGCTCACCTATGAGTACAGGGATACACTTATTGAGGCCAAGAGGACAGGATCCGAACTTTCCAATGGACCACTGGCTCACAAATGATTCCCAGCAGAGCACTGAATAAACAAGAAGCAAAAATCAACGAACACCACACATCACACACACACACACACACACACACACACACACACACGTCCAAGATTCTGACATAAGAGAAAAAGAGTGTGGCATTATAGTTGGTTTGGTGATGATCTGATTGTAGTAGGAAGAACTAGATTATTGATGATGGGGGGCAAGCCAGCCACTGTTTAGAGCTTCTGAGAAGTGTTGTTCACACAGTGCTCAGAGCAACATGGCGAGGTGGACGTTAGCAGTCCTGTTTTATAGAAGAGGAAGCTGAAACAAATACACACAAGGCCGAAACTTGGTAGAATGTGGCTGTGGACTGCTCAAGTGGCGCCCGTCAGCTGCCTGGGTAACGATGTCTCCTCTGGGCCGGTCTTGTGGGACTTGCTGACCTGCCCAACTGTATGTGGCAGCTGATGCTATATATTCCTATTGCATGGCATTACAGATGCGGGAATTTTCTACCTGCCAAATCTACATCTCCAGTTTGTACCTTGCTCTTCTCCATCTAGTTGGTTCCCACCTACAAATCCTGCAGCCCTGTCAATCCAGAGCGTGAGCAGGAGAGGGCCGCATTTGATGGCCGTGCACTGGACTCAAGCCATGTGTGGGGCACTTGATACGGAGATGGGAAAGCCAGGTCCTGCATTCAAGGATTTCATTGTCTGGTGGCAGAGAAAGACAACTAAAGAGATAATTTCATAAATGCACCAAGTATTATTTTAGTAGGTACAAATTGGTTCCATATACAATTCTTAGCACTTTTCACAGATTTTTTTTTTTCTCCACAGAATCCTTACAAGTATCCTGCAAGTAGTTGTTAATGACATTTTGCAGACAGGGAAGTAGCAGCACTGAGAGGTTTTTGTGCCTAATTTGTAAGAGTCAGATTCAGAGATCAGGCAGTTTGGCCCAGACTCTGTACTTTGAAGCACCCTGTTCTGAGGTGTCTGCCCTGATGGAAGCAAATGTGAAGAGCTCTGGGAGTATAGAGGAGGGACACTCAACCCAGTTTGGAGGCACTGGACAGGGAGGGGTTCTCAGACCAGAGGGCTCCCCAAGTTGAGGCAGGTGAATGGGAAAGATTCGACCCTGGGATGCTTCACCAAATAGGTGGGTAATCAACATGAAAAGGGATGGCTTTTGACCTCCATCAACCTATAGAACACACATGACTGGACAAGACATGGGTCAGGGAAAAGCGGGATGTGCTGCAAACACACCCCTTCCTCACTTACATTGCAGGAGCACCTGGTGACTTTCTACCACAGAGCCCTCCCCTTTCCCATGGTTGTTTGGTGCAGAGGTGGGGGTCTAATCCAACCCTGGCCTTCAGTTCACTTCCTGTTGTTGAAGGCTTTGATGCCGGCTAGAGCTGAGCACTGTGTTGAGGACTCAGGGATGAGAGGCAAACAATTCAACTGCTGCCTCCACCTTGGGCCCCGTGACCTCGGGCCAATTGCTGAACTCCTAAACAACTGTGTTTTCTTATTTTTGACATGAGGAAATATAATACCTGACTTAGAGAACTTTGGGAAGATTTGGCGAGTGAAGGAAATGCAAGCATAGTGCTTAGAACAGTGCTTGCCATACCCCGGAAGAAGATCAGTAAATATTGACCATTATTGGGAACTGAAAGAAAAAGAAAGGGCTTTCTTTGTCTGGGTGGCTGATCAGTATGCCAGGGAGTAAGTCACTTTCCGTTGCATGAAGCAGCCTCATTATTTTATCCCCATGGGCCATAGAAATATCATTATTTTATGTAATATATGTGAGGCAAGGAAGGCTGGGAAGCGTGGCTGAGCAGGCATCAGTCTCTGGTTCAGTTCCTGAAGTCTTGCTGTGTCGGAGACCTTGAGTCTGTGTGTTATCTGGACATTTTCCCATTGCATCTCTCTCTCTCTTTTCCCCCCTCTCTCCCTCCTGCCCTCTATCTGAGGTACTGGGGATTGAACTCAGGGCCTCACACATGCTAGGCAAGAGCTCTATCACTGAGTTATACCCCCATCCATTTTTTAAATTATTTATTTATTTTATTTTGAGACAGGTTCTTATTAAGTTTCCCAGGCTGACCTTGAACTAGTGATCCTCCTGCCTTAGCCTCCTGAGTTGCTGGGATTAGAAGGGTGCACCACCACGTTTGGCTACATCTCCTCTTTTTGCTGAAGTTTGTTTAAATGTATTTCTGTTACTTCCTGTAGCCTCCTGATTAAACGGGTCTAATGCCAAAAAGATCCCAAAGCATTTGCTTCATAGCTCATATCCTCATGCAGTAATTTCTGTGGTATTTTCCACATAGGGAGAGTCACTCTCAAGTGCTGATTACTTAGTTAAAAATAATTGTTGAAAAACAGGTATAAACCATAATCTTCCTACACCATGACCAAGCTTCATTTTACGTACATGGTAAGGCAACAACCTCAGTACACATAGAATTACACAGAATTTTCTAGCGTAATGACAATGACATGTGTATGGCTTTCTGAGGTCTAACTATGTTGGTAAAAGAATTGGTTCAAGAAAAAGATGTCTGCTGGGTGCCATGGTGCAGGCCTTTAATCTCAGAGGCTTGGAGACTGAGGCAGGAGGATCATGAGTTCAAAGCCAGCCTCAGCAAAAGTGAGGCACTAAGCAACTCAGTGAGACCCTGTCTCTAAATAAAATGTGAAATACGGTTGAGGTTGTGGCTCAGTGGTCAAGTGCCCTTAAGTTCAATTCCTGGTATCTCCCCCCAAAAGAAAAAGATGTCCACTCTCACCACTCCTATTCAATATACTACCTGAAATGTTAGCTAGAGCAGTTAGTTAAGGGAAGGGAATAAGAAGGAAGTAAATGGAAAAGGAAGAAGTCAAATCACCACTGTTTGCAGATGATATGATCCTATACCCAAAAGATAGATATATATATATATATATATATATATATATATATATATTAAAAATAAGCTTCACCAGAAGACTTTTTAGAACTGATAAACAAATTCAGCAAAGTTGTAGGATACAAAATCAACATATAAAATATAATTTTTCTATATACCAATAACAAACCCTCTAAAAATCAGGAAAAAATTCCACTCACAATAGCCTATAAGAAATATTTAGATATAAATCTAATCAAAGAGGTGTAAGGCCTCTACAACAACATGACAGCATACTGAAAACAAGAAACAGAAGATACTAAAAGATGGAAATATCTCCCATGTTCATGGATCAACAGAATTCATATTGTTAAAATGGCCACATTACCAAAAGTGATCTAAAGATTAATGCAACCCCCACCAAAATACCAATTAAATTCCTCACAAAACTAGAAAAAAAAAAAACTGTCCTAAAATTCATGTGGAAGAAAGATACAGAATAGCCAAAGCAATACTGAACAAAAAGGAAAGCTAGAGGTATCAAAATACCTGATTTCAAATTATAATGTAACAAAAACAGCATGGTACTGGCATAAGAACAGACATATAGATCAATGAAACAGAATAGAAGACAGACAGTCTCACACAGGTACAGTCATCTGATATTTGACAAAGGTGCCAAAAACATAAATTGGAGGAAATGCTCTTAAATAAATGGTGCTGAGAAAACTGGATATTTATACATAGAAGAATGAAAATATGTACCTACTCTCATCCTGCACAAAGTCAACTTAAAGTGGATGAGATGTGGGAATTCAACCAGAAACGTTGCAAATGCCAGAAGAAAACATGGGGTTAACATTCTAACATACAGATGTGGGCAATGACTTGCTCACTAGGATTCTTAAAGCTCTGGAAAAATACCAAGAATTAATAAAATGACATGGCATGAAATTAAAAAGCTTCTTCCACAGCAAAGGAAACAAGAGTGTGAAGCCTACAGAATGGGGGAAAATCTTTGCTTGCTACTCTTCCAACTGGGGATTAATATTCAGAATATATAAAGAACTCAAAAAACTTAACCCTCTTCCCCCCAAAATCCCTAGTAAATAACCAGGTACATAAACTAAATAGACATTTCTCAAAAGAAGAAATTCAAATGTTCAACACCTAGATGAAAAAATGTTCAGTATCTTTAGAATCCTAGAAAATCAAATCAAAACTACACTGAGATTTCATCTCACTTAAGTCAGAGTGGCAGTCATCAAGAATCCAAGTAAGAATAGATGCTGTAAGGATGCGGGGGCGGGGAGGGGAGGGACACACTTGTGCACTGTTGGTGGGGTTGTAAATTAGTACAATCCCTATGGAAATCAGTATGAAGTTTCCTTGAAAGTCTAGGAATGGAAACACCCTATGAACTAGCTGTACCACTCCTAGACATTTATCCTGAAGAATTAAATTCAGCATACTATAGAATAAATTCAGCATACTATGCATATATATACATGCATGTCCACAATACCCACAATAGCCAAATTACAGAACCAGCCTAGGTCAGCAGATGAATGGATAAAGAAAATGTGGTGTACACATACATACACAATGAAGTCTTATTCAGCTACAAAGAAGAATGAAGTTATGTTACTTGAGAAAAAATGGATGGAACTGGAGACCATCAAGTTGAGCAAGATAAGTCAGATTCAGAAAGTCAACGATTGTATGTTCTTTCTCATACGTGGAAGCTAGAGAGAAAAAAGTAAACTTATAATGTACCAATTAAAAAAAGGAATCAGTTCCTGCCCTTGATCATTTACTGCCATGATAACCAATTCTATTTACCATTTCCTAATAGAATGTTTATAGAACTGTTGAAAGGAAAATTGGCCATCTTTATGGGGAATTCCAACTTGTGTATCAAATGGATAAATTATGGATTTAGATTTCCTAGAACAAAGGTACCTAGAAGAGAATGTGAAAGTGTCTCTCGAAAGATGAACAAACAGAAAACCTCCCCTGACCTTTGAAAGTTAAAGAATAGTCAACAAACTGATTTAGGCTATTTCACTGCTTTGAAGGGTTTCAAAGAAGATTGATTTTTGTTTGTTCAGCCACCATTTGGAAGTGCAAAGCTCAGGGACATCAAAGGCTTTTATCTGAGCACTTGAATGTGTTTGTGAAATCACTACTGTGTCAGGGGGGCATTTCTCAGAGATCTGCATTGCAGCACTTTTTATCTGTCTGGCAGGTGTCATCTGATCAAGCTAGTGGCCCCTCCAGTATAGCAAACACCTTCCAATTGCCTTCCAAAGACATGCACGAGAGAAAGGGAAACTGGCCGCTTCCTGTGACTGGGAGTCAGAGGCAACCAAGGGGCCCTGTAAAGACTTCCTGATGATGTTTTATTAACCACCACTGTGGCCAAAGCTTGTGTAGGAAGCTTGTCATCTGCACTGCACAAGTAGCAGCATTATATCTTCAAAAGGATAAAGAAGTCCAATCATCCTTTGGAAGGAAGCATGATGTCATTGAAATTTATCTGAGATGGTTAGTCCAGAGCTCAGGGATCCCCTTTCTGTCTGCTTCTCTGCTGCTGTGTGACTTCCATTCTCTAATTCACTTCATGGTCCAAGTCTGCATTCCTACCCCTAACTCTCCCTAAGGAGCCTTGTTGGAAATTTCTCATGCCACTCGCAGTTATGTCTCATTAGCTAGTATTTAGTCACATGGCTACATCTAATCACAAGGTGTGGTGGGAGAATGTAATCCTTACTCAGCTAAAATTTAGGGTCTCTATTATCCTAGCAATGGCAGAATTTTGAAGGACAACTAGCTCTCTCTAGCCCATCACCTTTCAGGACTCAGTTCAAATGTCCTCTACTTAGAGGCCATCTAGACCCATCCTGTCAATAGCTGGCCATCCTCACTTCCTCGCCATCACAGAATCTGTTCAATTCCACGATAGGGATATCTTGTTTGTTAAATTTCTCACAGTTACTTGCACGTGATAGGAACTTAACAAACACATAGGATTAGTGTATAAATCTTGAATGAGTGTCCTTACCAGAGAAAACCAATATGGTACTGTGGCTAAATAATGGTGTTACGTGGTCTTGATTAAAATTTTGGGCCTACTTCTAATTAATAATGTGAACTTGGGCAAGTGACTTAATGTGTCTAATCTTGACTTAATTATTTATAAAAGAGGAGGGCAGGCTTTGTGAAAATTCAAAGACTTAATACCTGTAAAGTACATACTTCTTTGACGGTTGGATAGCAAACACTCAATATATCTTCGTTGTTACAAATGACTATCATGGTAATTATTTTTGTTAAAGTTAAGATCTATCTAGTTCAAAGATTCAAAGGGTATTTCCTGAAGGAATGACCTGGGAGATGAGTCTGATGGATAGGCAGGAGTTAATTAGACAAAGAAGAGGAAGGGGAAAAATATCACAGAGCAGAAAGAGATATGTTGGAAGAACTAGAAAATGAACACACAAACGAAAAACAAAACAAAACAAACAAACAAGAAAAACCAACACCAATATCTTCAGAGTGAAGAGGAAGATAGTATAAACTGAGTCTAGCTAGGAAGGCAGGGCAAGAACATGCACATAATGAACTTTATTGAAACTTTATTCCCAGTTCAAAGGGAAGTTTCTGAAGAACTCCAAGCAAGTGAGTGCACAGACAGTTTGTAATGGATAAATATCCTGGCTGCAACATAGGGAGTGAGTTATCTCATCAGAATATAACTTCTGTTGATGATGAGAAATCTATTGTATTTGTACCATCAAATCTAAGCCTGCCAGTGATGTCTGTGAGGCTCTGGCAGGGAGAGCATTGAGCTGTAGACATGTCTAGCCTGGCTATTTATGGTCTTGATTGTGAGAGAAAATTTTTATGTGTAAATATTTAAACATTATAAAGGAAAGCTAACAAACTGTTTAAACTGTAGGTTTTAGTGTATTGCTTTGATAAATACACATTAATAATTACTGAAAGTTGGAAAAGTATCAAAGGTAATGAATTTAATTATTATTTCCCATGCCTAGGTATTTTATTGATGGGCCAGTAGCATGTGAATGAATAATAAAAAAAGCATACATAATTTGCAACTTATATATGTATTCCATAACATTTTTGTTATCTTTACTTTAACAAAATCATTATTTTTCACACAATTTGTATTTTGTTGACAGTAACACTAATGTGTTACAAATTAAAATGTGTTTGTATTAAAATAGAACATTTGAATACACTCAATAAAATATAAAGTAAATGTAAATATATTTTATATGTTTTCTAAAAGGCTCTCTTTCTTTAAAATATTCAAAATTAACTTTTAAAGTGAGAGGAATTACTAAAAAAATAAAAGTCATCCAAATTGGAAAGGAAGAAATAAAATTATCTCTAGTCAGAGGTGATATGATCTTATAGAGGTCATGTAGAGATCATATCAGGTAGAAATCCTGACAATTCCATAAAAAAATGTTAGAATTAGTAAATGAATTCAACAGATTTGTAGAATACAAATCAATACACAAAAGTCATTGGCATTTCTACACATTAACAGTGAGCATTTGAAAAGGAAAGTAAGAAACATAATTTCAATTATAATAGCATCAAGAAGAAAAAAAATACTCTGAAATAAACTTAACCAAGGTGGTGAAAGCTTATATACTGAAAATTATAAAACATTTCTGAAAGAAATTAAAGAAGATGCAAATAAATGGAAAGATTTCTTTCATTCATGGATTGAAGACAATACTATTACATGTTAATATTACCCACAGTGATCTACAGAGTCAATGTGATTCCTGTCCCAACCCCAATGGTGGTTTTGGCAGTGAAAGATAAATCCATACTAAAGCTCAAGAAGGCACAATTAGCCAAAACAATCTTGCAAAAGAACAAAGTTGGAGATCTCACTCACACTTTCGTTTTTGCGGGTAGGGGGTACCAGGGATTGAATTCAGGGGACTCTACCACTGACATATCCCCAGCCCTATTTTGTATTTTATTTAGAGACAGGGTCTCACTGAGTTGCTTAGCACCTCGTTTTTGCTGAGGCTGGCTTTGAACTTTCGATCCTCCTGCCTCGGCCTACCGAGCCACTGGGATTACAGGTGTGTGCCACTGCATCTGGCTTGGAGATATCACGCTTTCTGATTTTAAAAATTGTTATAAAGCTATAGTAATCAAAATAGTATGGTACTGCTAGAGAGTCAGACATATAGTCCAATGGAGAGTGTATTTGTTTTTTTGTCGCTGTGATCAAAATGCCTGATAAGAACAACTTAAAGGAGGAAAGATTTATTTTGGCTCTTAGTTTCAGAGGATTCAGCCAGCTGGCTCCAAGGCAGAAACATCACGGTAGAAGGGCATGGTAGAAAGTTACACAGCTCATGGTACCTAGGAAGAATGGGGAGGAGAGGGCGGTGGGGGAGGGGGGCAGGCAGAGAGAGACACACAGAGAGAGGCAGACAGAGAAGGCTGGGGAGAAGATAACCCCTTCCAGCATATCCCCAGTGACCTGCTTCTTCTAACCAGATCCTGCTACCTAGTAATCCATCTAGTATCTATCCATTGACGAGACCAGAGCCTTTATGAGCCAATCATTGTCTAAAAGCCCAACCTCTGAACCTTGCTGCATTGACTAACACATAAGTTTTGGGGAACATTCTAGATCTAAACTATAACAGAGAGAATAGAGAGCCCCCAAATAAACCCACACAGATATGGTAAAATGACTTTTGACAAGTGCGCCAAGACCATTCAATAGGGAAAAGACAGTGCTTTCAGCGAATGTTGAGAGTATTGTGTATTCACATGCTAAAAAGAATAAACTTGGATCCTTACAGAGTTGGAAATAAAGTTGGACCATATACAAAAATTAAATCAAAGTAGATCAAAGACCTAAATATAAGAACTAGAATGACAAACTCATACAAGAAAATGTCTTGACATTAGATCTGGCAATGATTTCTTGGATACAATACCAAAGGCACAGGCAACGAAAGAAGAAATGGATTGGGCTACATCAAAATTCCAAACTTCAGTGCATCAAAAAACAATTGGCAGAACAAAAAGGCAAACTTCTGAATGGTCAAAAATATTCACAGATCAGATCTCTAATAAAGGGTTAATATCTAGAATATACAGAGGACATCTAAAATTTAACAACAACAAAAAAAATCAAACAACCTGATTAAAAAATGGGCAAAGGACTTGAATAGACATTTCTCCAAAGAAGATATATAAACAGTCAAAAGGCACCTGACATTCATTAGGATGAGTACTATTTAAAAACACAGATAAAAAGTATTGACTAGATTGTGCAGAAATTAGAATATTTGCATATTGTTAGTGGGAATTCCAAATGGCACAACTACTATGAAAAATAGTATGAAGTTTCCTCAAAAAATTAAAAATAGAATTGCCATATTTGATCCAGCAATTCCATTTCTGGGTATATACCCAAAGGAATTGAAAACAGTATCTCAAAAATGTACTTTATACCTTTGATCATAGCAGAATTATTGCAAAATGCTAAAAAGTGGAAGCAATCCAAGTGCCCATTAGTGGATGAACAGATAAGTAAAATGTGTCATATACATACAATGGAATATCATTAAGTCTGAAAAAGAAGGAAATTCTGATGCATACTATAACATGAATAAACCTTAAAAACGTTATGCTCGTCAGATGCAGTGATGCACACCTGTAATTCCAGAGGCTTGGGAGCTTGAGGCAGGAGGATCACAAGTTCAGCAACTTCGTGAGGCCCTAAGCAACTCAGTAAGACCCTGTCTCTAAATAAAATATGGGGGGAAAAAGGGCTGGGGAAGTTGCTCAGTGGTAAAACACCCCTAGGTTCAATCCCTGGTACCAAAAAAATAAAAAATAAAAAAAATAAAAGAAAAAAAAAAGGAATGTTATACTACATAAAATAAATTCATCAACAGAGACAAATTAATGTATGATTCCACTTATTTGAGGTACCTAGAGCAGTCAACTTAAAGACACAAGGTAGAACTGTGGTTGCCAGAGTTTGAGATTAGTGGGGAATAGGAAGTTATTGCTCAATGGGTACAGAGTTTCAGTTTTGCAAGATGAAATGAGTTCTGGAGATGGTAGTAATGGTTGCACAACAATATGAATGTACTTAAGGCCACTGAAGTGTACAATTAATAATGGCTATGATGGTGAATTTTTTCTTACTTTTATTTGATTTTAAAATAGTTTAATGATTAATTATTGGTATAAGAGGAAATGTAAATTATAATTAATGGATATCAGATGTTAAAAAATTTTAAATAAACAAAACATCTACTACTTAAATTTTAAGATGTTTGTTGAATATTATTAATTTTATTAAATAAAAGTATTTTCATTTCTAGCATGGCATGCCAATCAAATTGACAATGTAAGTTATGGATATTACATTTCAGAAGTATTATGCCTAGACTAATATATACTCAAGTTTGTAAGGAAGGCAAATTATCTAATGTTGCAAATATTAAATAATGCAAAACACCACCATGTTCAACTGTTGCTAATACCCTGCTAACTCATGAATACCTTCAGAATCACAAACGGGAACATGCTGAGAATCAAGAAGACAGAAGAAGCTTGAGGCTGCCGGGAAACAAAACCTTATTATATAAGAACCTACTGCTTTCATGCTAACAGGAAAGATTTGACAAGTTAATGAATTTGCTTTTTCTTCTTTCTCAAATCTTCGAGCTCTGCAGCAGCTTCTTTCTTCACAGCATTGAGACATAGTCTTCTCTCAAAGGCAGGACCTGAGGACCCCCTTTTTTGGAGCCTTAATGGCATTAGCTTGAATGTGTATGCTGAGTCCTGAGTCACGCTGTGTTGGCCTTGAATGCCAGCTCTCTGGTAATAGAAATATCCGTGTGTCCTTCAATATATTTATTATTGGTGTGTTTTTGTGATGTGTTGGTCCCTTTAAAGCAATTTCCTTGGTGAAAGTGTGGTAGTGTTTAAATTCACTTTCTATTTCTTGAAATGAAAATGGCACTAGATAAACGGCATCTATCCACAGTGTAAAGACTGGAAAGGTCTCCATCCAGAGAGTGCATGTTTGGGGATGATACTCAGATGTGAATTTTCTAGATTTCAGTCATATTTGATCAGTTTTGTGACTTTGAAAAAGTTACTCACGAGCTGTATAACTAGGTTTTCTCATCTTTAAAATGGTGTTAAAATGGGACCAACTTAAGGTCTTGTAAGGATTCACTGAGGAAATACATATAAGGTTCTTAGCAATGTAGTTTGCCCAGGGTGGGTATTAGTGATAATGATGAAGATGATGTGGATGGCCTGGCACAGGATCAGAGATAAGCTCAGCATGGGGGAAATCTCTGGGATAGACTAGCTGATACTTAGAATTAAAAGCATTAATTAGATCAGGACTTGACTTAATCATCAAGGTCTGCAGCACAGCTAAGCGTTCTTTAAAACTGGCAAATAAAGCAAAGACTTGTGAGAGTCCACTAAACTTGTAGATAATTGTGTGACTAGTTGAGCAGACCTGTAATGACCAGTAATAGTATTAAGAATGTCAGATTTTCCTAAGAATTTGAGCACCCTTAGGATATGCTGCAAACCTATGAATATTTATCTGTTAAGTTTCAAGGCCACAGGAGGTCCTAATTGTCCAGGGAAAAGGTCTTTGCCTGGAGTTGAGTAATCAATTGATTGGAAGACCTGATTGAATAAGAGCTGAGTTCATCCATCTCATTTTTATGTACAAAACTCCATTAACCATTGCCTCCCTTCCTTCCTTTGGTTAATTGTGAGCATCTAAAGGAGAAGACAAAAAGAAAAACAAACTTCAAAGGTAATTTCTTTCTGCTCCCAACAGTCCTGGGTTTTCTGGTTTAACGGGGAATTGAGAAGTGAGCATGCATCATTAATTTCTATGCAGCAAACATTCTTCACTTCAAATGGCAATTAGTGATAACATTTCTATCTTGTGTCGTGATGAGATTTTTATGCTAATCATCACATAGCTGTAAATTAATCATTTGGGCACAGTTAGAGAAGATGTATATTTCATAAGACAGATATAGATATCAAGATCTGTTTGATATTTACTCAAGGTAAATGGGAAGCATCTCAAATTATTATGAACAGCGCATACTGAGCAAATAGGACTGCGTGGCAATGTAATGTATGCAGGGTAGACACATGAGAATTTTCAAAACACTCTTGATGTCGTTAGTGTAATTATTGAGAGGAAGGTGGAACACTCCAGGGAACTTAAACGCCAAATCATTCACAGACACACTAGAACCCTCAGAAACCACATCTTAGCAATTTCAAGGGCAACATCAGTGATCAGCCTTCTTTCCCCCTAATCTTTTCTTTTTCTCTTCCAGATTTCACCCTTTTCATATTACATAATATTTAAATGGGTTTCTCTTCTCAATTTGCACTTAAGTCTACTCAATCAAAATGAATCATAAAAGCAATTTAACCCTAAAGTCAAATCAGAAAGCAGCTGGATGCGCAGGGAGTATCCCAAAACTCAAATATTATTTTTAAACAAAAGAATAGTTACTTTTATGACAGTTTATGATAGTTCATTCTTTGGACAGTTCATAAAATTCCTGATAATCTATGTTCTCAAATTGGAGTCAAGTAGAGAAAAAGAATTAGTCAAAATGCAGTAGATGACAAAAAGAATATGGGTGTAGTGATTAGACAAAAATTTGTGACCTAACACTGACTTCTAACCAAGCAAGAGTAACAAGAACCAGACTTGTGTTTATGCATGAAAACAATTTAAAATTAAACTAAATATATGCAGTGGCAGTTTAAAAAATACCAGGCATCAAGAAATGAAGGACAATGATGCCCCAGAAACAGAAAAAAAATGAGGTGAGCCCATGATGACCCTCACTAACTTCCTTGGTAGAGTTTTCAGTTGCAGTGCAGGGAATGAACACCCAGGCAGAAACCTCCATGAGTGAGGAGGGGAACTCGAACATCCATGGAGGTAGTGGTAGCTGGAGTTCACAGGATATGGTCTTAGACTAGGGCTACAGAGAGAAAGGATGTCAGAGATTCACAGAAGGTCTGCCCACCTGACTCATATCTTCAGCTAGCCGCTCACTGGTGCATGTGTTTGAGCCAACTATCAGAGACTGGGGAAAGACCCAATTGAAAGGAATAGAGGGAATAACACCAGGAACTCACGTCACATAAAGACAGAAATAGTTCCTGTTCTCCCAGGCATAGATGAAGACTTCATAATTTACCAGGCATTGAGTATTCAGAAGTATTGCACACTAGGAGTGAGACAAAATTGGCCCTAGACTAAATGCTGCTATAATTTTACCTCATACTGCTCGATTAAAGAATTAGGGTGCACTTTTTTTTTTTTTTCCCAACGCAGCAGGAACCTAAAAGTGACCGTATTTTGGATTGGATTGGATGACAACATTTTGTAAGATACATGACCACTCCTAATCAGTCAAACAGCTCCTTGTCCTTCTCTGGAGCCACTGTGGCAGGAATTACAACTCAACTGGCTCACTGAGTGGTGTCTTCCAATCAAAGTTTCCATTTGTGATCACTGTCTCCTTTTGTGAGGATACCATACAGATGGTACCACCTAAAGCACTGTGGAAAGTTTCCATATTTCCCACCTAAATCTTTCCTTGCTATTCTTTTTCCTTCTTAACTTGAATTAGCTCTCTTTTTTTTTGCCTTTTATTTTTAGCATTTAGAATTGTAAACATGCCTCTAACAAATTGCTTACCTGTATTCCACAAGTTTTAATATAGAGGTGTTTGTGTGTGCTATTATTCAGTTGTAAATATTTTAATTTCACTTATGTTTTCTTCTGCATCTTATGGATTACTTAGTAGTCCTTTGTTAATTTCATTTAGTCATTTCTAATTTCTCAAAATTAAGAATAATTTTTAGTTGATTAGTGGCATCATAGTCACTGAATTCAATGCCAAATTTGTCTAGCCCTTTGTTTTCATTCCATGTGTTGGGGGTTGTTTGTTGTTATACAGTCTAATTCAGTTTTTTGTGGTTACCTTAGAAAATTTAACTTTCATATCTAACTTAGCAAAGCCTAAAGTTATGACAATATCTTTATTCTCTTTTAGGGCATTATAAGAACCTTAGAACATTAATACCAATAACTTTCCTTCTTATTCATATGCTATTTAAGTGTCTCCTTTCCATATTGTTTTTTTTTTTCTTTTTTTAATATTTTTTAGTTGTAGATGGACACGTTTATTTTTATTTATTTTATGTGGTGCTGAGGATCAAACCCAGTTCCTCACACATGCTAGTAAGCATTCTACCACTGAGATACAACCCCAGTCCCCATATTGTTTTCTTTTCAAATTTCACATTATTATTGTTGTTTTATTTGACCCATGTTTGTTTTAAGTAATTACTACTTTTTTTTTCCTGTTAATTTTTTCTATCAAACTGACAGAATGACATGATCCGTTAGGACAATGAACAAATTGAAACTAACAAGACTTAGTCACTCATTGAGCAAAAGGCAGAAATAGGCACCAGCTCCAACGTTCTATCTTTCCCTAAAGAATGTCACCAGGCCAGGGTCAGGTGAAGAAGTACAGATGTGGTGGGGAGGCATCTCAATGCTGAAGAGCCCTAGAAAAACTATTCTTGGTATTTTTATGCATATGGAACTGAGCAGTGGAAGAAGGAAGGCAGAGGTGGAAAAGTATAAAGTCAGAGTGGAGGAAAGTCTTACTCATAAAAGTAGGAGGCCTCAAGGAGGAATCTGGGCTTAGAATGCAGATACGCAAGTGAGCATGGCTGGCCCAGGAGACTTGAGGCCTTGACTGCAACTCCCTCTGGAACACCATCATGCAATGGCTAACCACTGTCTAGAGAGGGGAGGGCAGTCTTTTCCTGTAATTGCTCACAGACCTGAAAGAGCACATCAAGCCTTTGGCTGAGACCCAGGCTCCTCGACAGCTTGTCCACCATGTTAAGGTTCACTCTAGGATCATTTAATTTTGTTGGGAGTACAGTTTGTCAGGTCTCTTTTAGTGAAGATATGACGGTGGTAAGTTATCTCAGTTTTTGCTCTGGAAATAGCCTTATTTTGTTCTTCATTTTGAAAAATATTTTCAGCAATCACAGAATATTTAGGTAGATATTTTGTCTCTCACTGATACCAAAAGTTCAGTGCTTGTCCCTGGTGCCATATCAAATAACAAGGACAAAACTTTTTTGAGAAAAAGTAAAAAGCAGCTTTATTAATTTTCCTGCGAAGGAGGAGGGCAGTGGACTAAGGTCCCAAAGCTTGCTGATACACTTCTCAAGAAAAAATGGGGCTTTTAAAGGAAAATTCGAGGACTAGGCTCTGAGTATGATTATCAGTAGATACAATTAATGTCCAGTTGGTGGCTTTGAGAGAGCCATTGCTCAGACTTGTTGGTACCAGTTCCCAGGGTTGGATTTCTTCATTCTCGTGGTCATTGAATTAAAGGACAGATAACCTGGCCTAGAATGGGAAGAACATTAATATTGTTTCTTTTCCTGGTTGGGAGGGAAAGGAGAGAAGGAAGAAAAAGGAGGAGGCGGAGAAAAGGAAGGAAGGAAGGCATGTAAGGTCGAACTCAACTGAAAACATAAAATGGACCCCTGTTACATAAGCACATTGAAGATATTTCACTGTCTTCTGGTTTGGTTGTTGTTATTAAGAAGTTAGCTCAAAGCCTAATTATTGCATCTTTTAAGACAATCCATCTCTTTTAGTGAAAATACTTTCTCTTTGTATTTTGAGGCCTTTAACCTCTTCATATCTTTTAATTTATTCTTTCTGGAATTCATCAAGTTTCTTGATTCTGTGACTAATATGTTTCACTATTTCTTGACATTTCCCATCTATTATTTCTTTTTTTTTTTCATTTTTTTAAATTAATTTATTTTTTATTCTAAGATGTTATAAATGACAGCAGAATGCATTACATTTCATATTACACATATAGACCACTTTTTTTACAAATCTCTGGTTGTATGCAAAGTATATTAACACCATTTATGACTTCATACATGCACTTAGGGTAATGATATCCATCTCATTCTACCATCTTTTTTTTTTCCTTCACCCTTTGCCCCCTCCCTTCCCCTCCCTCCCCATTGGCCATTCTAGTGTTCCTCTAATCCTCCTATGCTCCCCATCCAACCCCACTGTGAATTGGCCTCCTTATATCAGAAAAAACATTTGGCATTTGGCTTTTTGGGATTGGCTAACTTCACTTAGCATTATATTCTCTAACTCCATTTTCCTGCAAAAGCCATGATTTTATTCTCTCTTATTGCTGAGTAATATTCCATTGTGTGTATATACCACATTTTCTTTATCCATTCATTTACTGAAGGGCATCTAGGTTGGTTCCACAGTTTAGCTATTGTGAATTGTGCTGCTATAAACATTGATGTGGCTGTGTCCCTGTAGTATGCTGTTTTCAGGTCTTTTGGGTAAAGACCAAGGAGTGGGATAGCTGGGTCATAAGGTGGTTCCATTCCAAGTTTTCCAAGGTATCTCCATACTGCTTTCTATATTGGCTGCACCATTTTGCAGTCCCACCAACAATGTATGAGTGTGCCTTTTTCTCCACATCCTCTCCAACATTTATTGTTGTTTGTGTTCTTAATAGCTGCCATTCTGACTGGTGTGAGATGAAATCTTAGAGTGGTTTTGATTTGCATTTCTCTAAATTGCCAGAGAGGTTGAGCATGTTTTCATGTATTTGTTGATTGATTGTATATTGTCTTCTGAGAAGTGTCTGTTCAGTTCCTTGGCCCATTTATTGATTGGGTTATTTGTTGTTTTGGTGTTAAGCTTTTTGAGTTCTTTATATATTCTAGAGATTAGTGCTCTATCTGACGTGCATGGGGTAAAAATTTGTTCTCAATTAGTAGGCTCTCTGTTCACCTCACTGATTGTTTCTTTTGCTGGGAAGAAGCTTTGTAATTTGAGTCTATCCCATTTATTGATTCTTGGTATTAATTCTTGTGTTACAGGATTCTTATTAAGGAACTTGGGGCCTAATCCAACATGTTGGAGATTAGAGCTTACTTTTTCTTCTATTAGGTGTAGTGTATCTGGTCTAATTCCTAGATCCTTAATCCACTTTGAGTTGAATTTTGTGCATGGTGAGAGATAGAGGTTTAATTTCATTTTATTGCATATGGATTTCCAATTTTCCCAGCACCATTTGTTGAAGAGGCTATCTTTTCTCCAATGTACATTTTTGGCGCTTTTATCTAATATAAGATAACTGAAATTATATGTGTTAGACTCTGTGTCCTCTATTCTGTACCATTGGTCTACAGCCTATTTTGATGCCAATACCATGCTGTTTTTGTTACTATTGCTCTGTAGTATAATTTAAGGTCTGGTATAGTGATGCCACCTGCTTCACTCCTCTTACTAAGGATTGCTTTGGCTATCCTGGGTCTCTTATTTTTCCAGATGAATTTCATGACTGCTTTTTCTATTTCTATGAGGAATGTCATTGGGATTTTGATTGGCATTGCATTAAATCTGTATAGTGCTTTTGGTAGTATGGTCATTTTGACAATATTAGTTCTGCCTATCCAAGAACAGGGTAGATCTTTCCATCTTCTAAGGTCTTCCATAATTTCTTTCTTTAGTGTTCTGTAGTTTTCATTATAGAGGTCTTTCACATCTTTGGTTAAGTTGATTCCCAAGTATTTTATTTTTTTTGATTCTATTGTAAACGGGGTAGTTTTCCTCATTTCCTTTTCAGAGGATTTGTCACTGATATATAGAAATGCCTTAGATTTATGGGTGTTGATTTTGTATCCTGCTACTTTGCTGAATTCATTTATGAGTTCTAGAAGTTTTCTGGTGGAATTTTTTGGGTCTTCTAGGTATAAAATCATATCATCAGCAAATAATGATAATTTGAGTTCTACTTTACCTACCTGTATCCCTTTAATTTCTTTTGTCTGTCTTATTGCTCTGGCCAGCATTTCAATTACTATGTTGAATAGAAGTGGTGAAAGAGGGCATCCCTGTCTTGTTCCAGTTTTTAGAGGGAATGCTTTCAATTTTTCTCCATTTAGAATAATGTTGGCCTGGGGATTAGCATATATAGCTTTTATGATGTTGAGATATGTTCCAGTTATCCCTAGTTTTTCTAGTGTTTTGAGCATGAAGGGGTGCTGTATTTTGTCAAATGCTTTTTCTGCATCTATTGAGATAATCATATGGTTCTTATCATTGAGTCTATTGACGTGGTGAATTACATTTATTGTTTTCCGTATGTTGAACCATCCTTGCATCCCTGGAATGAACCCCACTTGATCATGGTGTATTATAGTTTTGATATGTTTCTGTATCCGTTTTGCTAGAATTTTATTGAGAATTTTTGCATCTATGTTCATTAAAGACATGGGTCTGAAGTTTTCTTTTTTGGATGCGTCTTTGCCTGGTTTGGGGATCAGGGTGATGTTGGCCTCATAGAATGAGTTTGGAAGTACTCCCTCTTTTTCTATTTCCTAAAATAAATTGAAGAGTATTGGTATCAGTTCTTCTTTGAAGGTCTTGTAGAACTCATCTGGTCCTGGGCTTTTCTTGGTTGGTAGGCTTCTGATGGCATCTTCTATTTCGTCGCTTGAAATTGGTCTGTTCAAATTATGTATATCATCCTGCTTAAGTTTGGGCACATCATACAACTCTAGAAATTTGTCGATGCCTTCAGTGTTTTGTATTTTGTTGGAGTACAAGTTTTCAAAATAATTTCGAATTATTTCCTGTATTTCTGTAGTGTTTGTTGTGATATTTCCTTTTTCATCACATATATTAGTAATTTGAGTTATCCCTCTCCTTCTCTTTGTTAGCCTGGATAAGGGTCTGTCAATTTTATTTATTTTTTCAAAGAACCAACTCTTTGTTTTGTCAATTTTTTCAATTGTTTCTTTGGTTTCAATTTCATTAATTTCAGCTCTGATTTTAATTATTTCCTGTCTTCTACCACCTTTGGTGTTAGATTATTCTTATTTTTCTGGAGCTTTGAGATGTAATTTTAAGTCATTTATTTGTTGACTTTTTCTTCTTTTGAGGAATGAACTCAATGCAATGAACTTTCCTCTTAGAACTGCCTTCATAGTGTCCCAGAGATTTCGATATGTTGTGTCTGTGTTCTCATTCACCTCTAAGAATTTTTTAGTCTCCTCTTTGATGTCATCTGCAACCCATTGTTCATTCAGTAGCGTATTATTTAGTCTCCAGGTGTTGGAGTAACTTTTATTTCTTATTTTATTATTGATTTCTAATTTCATTCCATTATGGTCAGATAGAATGCAGGGTAGAATCTCAACTTTTTTGTATTTGCTCAGAGTTGTTTTGTAGCCTAGTATATGGTCTATTTTAGAGAAGGTTCCATGTGCTGCTGAGAAGAACGTGTATTCACTTGTTGAAGGATGAAATATTCTATATAAGTCAGTTAAGTCTAAGTTGTTTATTGTATTTTTGAGTTCAATAGTTTCTTTGTTCAGCTTTTGTTTGGAAGATCTATCTAGTGGTGAAAGGGGTGTGTTAAAGTCACCCAGAATTATTGAGTTGTGGTCAATTTGACTCTTAGACTTCAGGAGAGTTTGTTTGATGAACATGGATGCTCCATTGTTTGGAGCATATATATTTATAATTGTCAAGTCTTGTTGGTGTATGGTTCCCTTGAGCAGTATATAGTGTCCTTCTTTATCCCTTTTGATTGACTTTAGTTTGATGTCTACTTTATTTGATATGAGGATGGAAACCCCTGCTTGTTTCCTCTGTCCATATGAGTGGTAGGATTTCTCCCAACCTTTTACCCTCAGCCTATGGATGTCTTTTCCTATGAGATGAGTCTCTTGGAGGCAGCATATTGTTGGGTCTGTTGTTTTGATCCAATCTGCTAATCTATGTCTTTTGATTGGTGAGTTTTAGGCCATTAACATTCAGAGTTATTATTGAGATGTGTTTTGTATTCCCAGCCATTTTTATTTTTGGTATTTACCTTGACATGGTTTCTCATCTGATTATTTTTTTCCTTTAGTGTAATAACTCCCTCTGTTGATTTTCATCATTGTTTTTCTTTTCCTCTTCATGGAATATTTTGCCAGGATGTTCTGTAGTGCTGGCTTTCTCCTTGTAAATTCTTTTAACTTTTGTTTATCATGGAAGGTTTTTATTTCGTCCTCAAATCTAAAGCTTAATCTTGCTGGGTATAAGATTCTTGGTTGGCATCCCTTTTCCTTCAGAGCTTAAAATATGTTGTTCCATGATCTCCTAGCTTTGAGTGTCTGAACTGAAAAATCTGCTGTGATAAGAATTGGTCTCCCCTTATATGTGATCTGATTCCTCTCTTTTGCGGCCTTTAAAATTCTATCCTTGTTCTGTATGCTAGGCATTTTCATTAAAATGTGTCTTGGTGTAGTTCTGTTGTAATTTTGTACATTTGGTGTCCTATAAGCCTCTTGTATTTGGTTTTCCAATTCATTCTTTGTGCTTGGGAAATTTTCTGATATTATCTCATTAAAGAGGTTGTGCATTCCTTTGGTTTGAAACTCTGTGCCTTCCTCTATCCCAATTATTCTTAGATTTGGTCTTTTGATGCTGTCCCATACTTCTTGGATGTTCTGTTCATGGTTTCTTACTATCTTCATTGTGTGGTCAACTTTATTTTCAAGAATATATACTTTGTCTTCATTGTCTGAGGTTCTTTCTTCCAGTTGATCTAGTCTGTTGGTGATGCCTTCAATTGTGTTTTTTATTTGGTTAATTGTTTCCTTCATTTCAAGGATTTCTGACTGTGTTTTTTTCAGAGTTTCAATCTCTTTTTTGAAGTAATCTTTTGCTACCTGTATTTGCTCTCTTATATCTTTGTTGTAGTGGTCAATTTTTTGCCTGTATTTGCTCATTTAGGTCATTCTTTGATTCACAGATCATTTTAATTATGAACCTTCTGAACTCCTTCTCTGACATTTCTTCAACTTCACTGAGCATGGGTTCTGTTATTGTAGAATCCTGGTTTGTTTGGGGTATTTTCCTCCCCTGTTTTTTCATGATGTCTATTTGCTTTACTTTTTGCAGTGTAGATCTGAGTTATTACAGATTCTTTCCTATATTTTTTAATACCCTTGCAGGTTGTCTGTGCCTCCCCTTACCGCTGGACTATCAAAACCAGCCACTGACCCTCAAAGTATGCTACCTGAAGCTGGTTTCACACTGGTTGGCGCGGGCTGAACTGGTTGAGTCTGAGCTCCTGTGGTGGTCTGGGGCTAACCCAACAGAGGTGAAGGTCAGTGTGACTGCCCTGGGCTTGCCTGGGCTATGGCAGAGTTGGCAGGTCTGTCCTTGCTGTCTCCTGATCTGGGGCGGAGGTAAGTGGGGCTGGCTGGCAGCTGGTCGCACACCAGCGGGTGTCGGCGGGACTGACCTGGGGCTGGCCATGCTCGGGTGAAGGTCCTCGGGACTAGCCTGGGCCGGCCTGTGCTCAGGCAGAGTTGGCAGTTCTATCCTTGCTGTCTCCTGCTCTGGGGCGGAGGTTGGCGGAACTGGATGGAGCCTGGGCCTGGTGGCACTCTGATGCAGGACTCCGGGACTGCCCCAGCCTGCCTGCTCTCTAAGCAGAGTTGGAGGGTCTGTATTTGCTGTCTCCTGCTCTGGGGTGGAGGTCGGCAAGACTGCCATCTATTATTTCTTTACTTAAGTCTTTGTCTCGTTGTCTTTTTTTCTGGACCCCTGATTAAACTTATGTTAGAAAACATAACTATCCTTTATACATGTGTATGATTGTGTATGTGTATACATGTGTGTATATGAAAATATTTCTATTATATTATATATTATGTATGCATTATATATTCTTAACCTTTCATATTTTTCAAATATTTGTCTTTCTGAGGTTAATTTTCATTAATGTCTTAACTATAATCTTTCAGTTCATGATTTCTCATTAAATAAGTCCCTTAATTTTAAAATTCCACTTACTATATTCCATATTTCTAGGAGTTCTCTTTAGTTCTTTTTACAACATGCTATTTTTTCATAGTCCTTTGCTCTGTGTTTTCAATCCCTTAGTTTACTTCCTTAAACATAATAGAAATAGTTTTAGAAATACTCAACCTAAAAATTCCAATTATCAGAGGACACTATGGGTTAATTCTGTTGTGGTATTTTGGTTTGCATTCTGAGTGAAAGTTCAGAATGTTATGGTTCCAGTTTGTTTTTTTGCTTTTGCTTGTGACTTCATATTCTTTGTAACTGTATCTGTGGGAATTTCTTTGGACCCTCTACTCAGCACTTATTTATTTACTTGTGGTAATTTTCCTTGCAGACCTAAGAGTTATTTTTAGTTCACTGTGGTATTGAGGTATAATTTTTTTGGGTCTCATTTTTGTTGGGATTTTCTGGTATCCCAAATGTGGCAAGATCTGGGATTCGTTTACAATTCTCCAAGCTTGAAAAGTCTGGAAAAAGTGGGATTTAAAATTTCCATATTCATTCTTCAGATTTTCTCAAAAAGGAAGATGGTTGAATGCTCTGTGTATCTTGGGACATGTCTTCACATCTTTTGTCTAATATCCCTTACTTTTTAATCACCTCATTCATACATTCTCACTGTTATCTAGCATTTTTAGCTGTTTTCAGTATTTAAAAAAAATCAGAGTATTGGTCTTCTACCTTGTCATAAATGAAAGACCCCACTCTATCTTTCAATTCTTTTAACTACTATCACTAACAAAACTGATTTTTTCTCCACCGCCTTCCCCCATTCCCCTTCCTTCCCCCTCCCCCCTTTTCCCTCCCCTCCTCCTCCTACTCCTTCTTGTCATCCAATTATATTACATGTATATCAGACCTTCTGACATTGTCTTATAGCTCTTGGGGTGATTCATTATGGCATATTGTCCCTCTTTTTCTTTCTCTTAGTATTTCAATTTGAATAATTTCTACTGACCCATATTCAATTTCACTGATTCTTTATTTAATTTTTTTTTAAAATTTTTATTTATAGTAGTAGTATGTATTACAGTTCATACTACACATATATAGAGCATCTTTTTACACAAAACAGTTTGTATACAAAGTATATTCATAGCATTCAAGTCTTCAATCATGCATTTAGATTAATGATATCCATCTTATTCAACCACTTTTTTCTCCCCCCCCTTGGTCCCTCCCTTCCCTTCCCTTCCCTTTGACAATTATAGTGTTCCTCTAGTCCTCCTATGTACCCCGACCCAACAATACTGTGAACCGGCCTCCTTATATCAGAGGAAACATTTGGTATTTGGATTTTTGAGATTGACTGATTTCACTTAGCATTATATTCTCCAGCTTCATCCATTTACCAGCGTATGCCATTATTTTATTCTCTTTTATTGCTGAGTAAAATTCCATTGTGTATATATACCACATTTTCTTTATCCACTCATCTACTGAGGGACATCTAGGTTGGTTCCACAACCTAGCTATTGTGAATTGTGCTGCTATAAACATTGAAGTGGCTGTGTCACTGTAATATGCTGTTTTAAAGTCCTTTGGGAATAGACCCAGGAGTGGGATGGCTGGGTCATAGGGTGGTTCCATTCCCATTTTCCCAAGAAATCTCCATATTGCTTTCCATAATGGTTGTACCATTTTGCAGTCCCACCAGCAATGTATGAGTGTGCCTTTTTTTCCCCACATCCTCTCCAACATTTATTGTTGTGTTCTTGATAGCTGCCATTCTCACTGGAGTGAAATGAAATCTTAGAGTAGTTTTGACTTGCATTTCTCTAATTGCCAGCTATGTTGAGCATTTTTTCATGTATTTGTTGATTAATTGTGTATCTTCTTCTGAGAAGTGTCTTTTCAATTCCTTAGCCCATTTATTGATTGGGTTATTTGTTTTTTTGGTGTCAAGTTTTTTGAGTTCTTTATATATTCTAGAAATTAGTGCCCTATCCGATGTGCATGTATTAAATATTTGTTCCCAATTAGTTGGCTCTCTATTCACCTCACTGATTGTTTCTTTTGCTGAGAAGAAGCTTTTTAGCTCAAATCTATCCCACTCGTTAATTCTTGATATTAATTCTTGCGCTACAGGTTTCTTATTAAGGAACTTGGGGCCTAATCCAACATGTTGGAAGTTGTAGCTTACTTTTTCTTCTATTAGGCATATTGTCTCTGGTCTAATCCCTAAGTCCTTGATACACTTTGAACTGAATTTTGTGCATGGTGAGAGATATGAGTTTAATTTCATTTTGTTGCATATGGATTTCCAGTTTTCCCAGCACCATTTGTTGAAGAGGCTATCCTTTCTCCACTGTACATTTTTGGCACCTTTGTCTAATATAAGATAGCTGAAATTATATATATTAGTCTCTGTGTCCTCAATTCTGTACCATTGGTCTGCTAGTCTGTTTTGGTGCCAATACCATGCTGTTTTTGTTACTATTGCTCTATAGTATAATTTACAGTCCCGTATGGTGGTGCCCCCTGCTTCACTTTTCTTACTCAGGATTGCTTTGGCTATTCTGGGTCTCTTATTTTTCCAGATGAATTTCATGACTGCATTTTCTATTTCTTTGAAAAATGACATTGGGATTTTATTGGATTGCATTAAATCTGTATAATTCCTTTGGTAGTATGGACATTTTGACAATATTGATTCTACCTATCCAAAAGCAAGGTAGGTCTTTCCATCTTCTGAGTTCTTCTATGATTTCTTTCTTTAGTGTTCTATAATTTTCCTTATAGAGGTCTTTCACCTCTTTCATTAAGTTGATTCCCAGGTATATTATTTTTTTTGATGCTATTGTAAATGGGGTAGTTTTCATCATTTCCCTTTCAGAGGCTTTGTCACTGATGTACAAAAATGCCTTTGACTTATGGGTATTGATTTTGTATCCTGCTACTTTGCCGAATTCATTTACTAGTTGTAAAAGTTTTCTGGTAGAGTTTTTTGGGTCTTCTAGGTATATTACCATGTCATCAGCAAATAGTGCTAATTTGAGCTCTTCTTTTCCTATCTGGATCCCTTGAATTTCTTTCGTCTGTCTAATTGCTCTGGCCAGAGTTTCAAGTACTATGTTAAATAGCAGTGGTGAGAGGGGGCATCCCTGTCTTGTTCCAGTTTTTAGAGGGAATGCTTTCAATTTTTCTCCATTTAAGATAATGTTAGCTTGAGGTTTTGCATAGATAGCTTTTATAATGTTGAGATATGTTTCTTTTATTCCTAATTTTTCTAGAGCTTTGAACATAAAGGAGTGTTGTATTTTGTCAAATGCTTTTTCTGCGTCTATTAAGGTGATCATATGGTTTTTAACTTTAAGTCTATTGATGTGATGTATTATGTTTATTGATTTCCAAATGTTGAACCAACCTTGCATCCCTGGGATAAACCCCACTTGATCGTGGTGCACTATCTTTTTGATGTGTTTTTGAATCTGATTTGCCAGAATTTTGTTGAGGATTTTTGCATCTATGTTCATTATAGATATTGGCCCGAAGTTTTCTTTTTTGGCTGTGTCTTTGCCTGACTTTGGAATTAATATAATATTGGCGTCATAGAAAGAGTCTGGAAGAGCTCCCTCTTTTTCTATTTCTTGAAATAGTTTGAAGAGCATCGGTATTAGTTCTTCTTTGAAGGTCTTGTAGAACTCGGCTGTAAACCCATCAGGACCTGGACTTTTTCTTGTTGGTAGTTTTTTGATACTGTCTTCTATTTCTTCACTTGAAATTGATTTATTTAAATTGTGTATAGCCTCCAGTTCCAGTTTGGGCAATTCATACGACTCTAGAAATCTGTCAATGCTTTCAATGTTTTCTATTTTATTAGAGTACAAGTTTTTGATTTAATTTCTAATTATCTCCTGTATATCTGAGGTGTTTGTTGTGATATTTCCTTTTTCATCACAGATGTTAGTAATTTGAGTTTTTTCTCTTCTTCTTTTCATTAACATCACTAGGAGTCTCTCAATTTTATTTATTTTTTCAAAGAACCAACTTTTGATTTTGTCAATTCTTTGAATTGCTTCTTTAGTCTCAATTTCATTAATTTCAGCTATAATTTTAATTATTTCCTGTCTTCTGCTGCTCTTAGTGTTGAGCTGTTCCTCTTTTTCTAGTGCTTTGAGGTGTGATATTAAGTCATTTTATTTGTTGTTGTTTTTTTTCTTTTAATGAAGAAATTCAGTGCAATGAATTTTCCTCTTACTACTGCCTTCATAGTGTCCCAGAGAGTTCTATACGATGTATCCATGTTCTCATTTACCTCTAGGAATTTTTTAATCTCCTCCTTGAAGTCTTCTTCAACCCCTTGTTCATTTAGTAGCATGTTGTTGCTTCCAGCTGTTGGAGTAGTTTTTTTTATTTCTTGTTTTATCATTGATTTCCAATTTCATCCCATTATGGTCTGATAGGATGCAAGGTAGTATTTCAATTTTTTGAAATTTGCTGAGAGTTGCCTTGTGACATAATATATGGTCAATTTTAGAGACGGAGCCATGTGCTGATGAGAAGAAAGTATATTCACTTACTGAGGGATGAAATATTCTATATATGCCCGTTAGGTCTAAGTTATTAATTGTTTTAACAAGGCCTAAAGTTTCTTTATTTAGCTTTTGTTTGGATGATATATCCATTGGTGAGAGAGGTGTGTTGAAGTTCCCTGGAATAACTGTGTTGTGCCTATTTTACTCTTGAACTTGAGAAGGGTTTGTTTGATGAATGTAGGTGCTCCATTATTTGGGGCATATAGATTTATGATTGTTATATCTTGTTGATGAATGGTTCCCTTAAGTAGTAAGAAATATCCATCTTTGTCCCTTTTGATTAGCTTTGGCTTGAAGTCTACCTTATTTGAAATGAGAATGGAAACCCCTGCTTGCTTTCGCAGCCCATATGAATGATAAGACTTTTCCCAGCCTTTCAACTTCAATCTCTTGATGTCTTTTTCTATGAGGTGTGTTTCTTGGAGACAGCAAATTGTTGGGCCATTTCTTTTAATCCAGTCTGACAATCTGTGTCTTTTGAATGGTGAGTTTAGGATATTAACATTCAGGGTTATTATTGAGATGTGATTCTTATTTCCATCCATTTTTAATTGTATTATGGAATTTAGCTTGATTTGGATTCTCCTCTGGTTGGTAATTCCTTTAGTTTACTATCTCCCTTTGTTGATTTTCATTGTTATTTTTCTCTTCTTCTTTGTGGAAAATTTTGCCCAAGATGTTCAGAAGTGCTGGCTTTCAAGTTGTGAAATGTTTTAACTTTTGTTTGTCATGGAAGGTTTTCATTTCATCTTCGAATCTAAAGCTCAATTTTGCTGGATATAAGATTCTTGGTTGACATCCCTTTTCTTTCAGAGCTTGAAATATGCTATTCCAGGATCTTCTAGCTTTTAAGGTTGGGGTTGAAAAATCTGAGCATAGTCTGATTGGTTTCCCCCTATATGTAATCTGCTTCCTTTCTCTTGTGGCTTTTAATAATCTCTCCTTGCCTAGTATATTAGGCAATTTCATTATAATGTGTCTTGGTGTGGATCTGTTGTGGTTTTGTACGTTTGGTGTTCGATAAGCCTCTTGAACTTGGTTTTGCCATTCATTCCTCATGTTTAGAAATTTTTCTGCTATTATTTCATTGAATAAATTACTCATTCCTTTGGTTTGAAACTCTGCACCTTCTTCAACACCAATCACTCTTAAGTTTGGTCTTTTTATGCTGTCCATAATTCCTGAATGCTCTGTTCTTGGTTTCTTACTACTTTTGCCATGTCATCTAGATTTTTCTCCAGGATATATATTTTGTCTTGATTATCTGAGGTCCTTTCTTCCAGGTGATCTAATCTGTTGGTGGTGCTTTCAATTGAGCATTTAGTTTGGTTTATTTCTTCTTTCATTTCCAGAATTTCTGTTTGGTTTCTCTTTAGAATCTCTATCTTCCTATTGAAGTAATCTTTTGCTTCCTGTATTTGTTTTTGGAGTTATTTGTCAAAATGCTCTTTTACCACCTGTATTTGCTCTCTCAACTCATTTTTTAGTTCATTCTTAAGATCCATAAACATTTGGAATATGTAATTTCTAAATTCCGTCTCTGGCTTTTGACCAACTGTGCTTGCCATGGAATCTACTGAGGGGGTATGTTGATTGATTTCAGCCACTTTCTTCCCTTGCTTCTTCTTAATGTTTGTGTGTCTATTCTCCTAGCACTGTGGGACCTTGCCTATTTCGATTTCACCTTATAGCCTTATGTTTCTCCTGTGGTACAATGCTGTCATATCCCCTTATAAATATCTTACACTATAAGATCTAACACTTTCTTTACATCAAATCCCAGTTTGATCACCATGTACAGATTTAGTTAACTCAGGTATTGTTTCCAATTTACTCTGTATGCTTGCGTTGGGGTTTACAGTTTCAGTATTGGACACAGAGATGATATGTTTAAAATGAAGGAAATGAGGTTATTGAGATGTTATTTCTTAGAAAGTATGAAAATAGAATTCTATGGAAGTGGTTTAATATCAGCAGATGGGAGAGGAAAGAGAATAGAGTGAGTGATTTAGAGGGAAGACCAATTTATATATAAACCAAACTTATTTAGCCTTTGAGAGAAGAAAAATAATGAAAGATGGAAAAGAAAGAATAAAAAGGAACAATAAAAGATAACAAAGAAGTAAGAATTAGTGTAAGAGAGAGGAGAGAGAAAGTGAGTCAAGAAAATAGAGAGTAAACTATATATAACACCGCTTTGCTGTATATTTCAATTTCCCCAGATCTAGAAGTCCCAATTTCTGCGTATAACTTGTTTTCACCTCTGATGAGTACGCAATGACACGGTGTAAATAGAGAAGATGAGGGCAGAAGAGACTAAAGTGAGAAGGGAAGAAAAGAAAGAGGAACACAAACAAACAAATAAGCACACTATCAAACAGAACAAAAACAAAAAAACAAAAAAAACAAAAAACCCAAAAATAAAACAAAAAAACAACAACAACAACAAAAAAAAAACAGAGTCAAACCCAGGAACAAGTCTCAAATAAACAGGACCCTGGGAAGCCCTTCTTTTTTCCCTTCTAGTTTAAGCCAGTTGTCCTGGATCATGCCCCGACAGTCACAGAGCACCAATTAGTGGAGTCTAGTCTGTACCTTTGGCCAGCGTCAGATTGGCAGAGGAAGAGTGGCTGGGGGGGGGGGGCGGTGGCGAGGTGTCCGTATGTGAATGGCACCAGGAAAGGGTTCATCCAAAAGGCACGCATTCCCCACGCCCGCCCCCCAGTTATAGCTCTCAGGGTTGCTGCGCTGGCCTCAGACAGGCCCTTCCTGCTGCTGCTGCCCACGCGTCTCACCCAGGTGTGTGCTGTTCTCCGGGCCCTGGACCGATCCTTGGATGCCTGCAGCTGTTTTTCTTCCTCGTTTCTTTGTCGGCTTTCCTCCAAAATGGTGGCGCTTTTCCCGGTCTCAACAGCAGTACCCCAGACCTGTGTGTCCCTCCGAGGCATGCAGGTCCCATTTGGCAATTTACGTGAAAGAAGTCCATGAGGCCGCTGCTCGCGTCTGGCTTTCTTTTTATTCTGCGCTGTTCCAGGCCGTGGTCTGCACTTCCCGTACTGCTGTGTTACCACGGCAGCTGCGCCCCTAATGCTGGTCCGGTTTGTGGGCCGCTCGCACTGGACTCCACGCGTCTGCGGTCTGGAGTTTGTTGTATTTCACCATCTAGATGTGTGTGGATGTCTCAGCTCCCTCCCAGTTGCGGCAGTATTGCTAGGAACGCGTTCAAACTTCCCGCTAAGCCTCTTTAAGTGACGTTCTCTCGAGAGCACTTCTCTGCTGTCCGCCATCTTTCTGCTCTCTCCCTTCACTGATTCTTTCTTCAACCTTGTTTAGTCTGATGAGCCAAATGAAAAATTCTTAAATTTATGTCATTGTATTTTTTATGTTAGTATTTGCATTTGACTCTGTTTTATAGTTTCTATCTTTCTGCTGAAATTCTCTGTTCTTGTACATGGTCCACTTCTCACACTAGATTCTTAACATATGAATCACAGTTATGTTAAATGCCCTCTCTAATACTTAAAAGTTCTGGGATGCCTCTAAAGGCAGTTATTTTCATCGCTTTCTCTCCTGGCAATGAGTTTATTTTTTTCTTACCTTTTTTGGGTATATTTTGTAATTCTTTATTGAATACTGGGTATTGTGCAGGAGGAATAGTAGAGATTGTCTGTAGAGTGGATGAGGACAATAGCTTTTGCTCTATAGAACCCTGTGAATATATTATCTGCCCTTTCTTCAGCTTCAATCTCCGCAGTGTAAATAAGCCCTAATTTCTTTCAAATGTGTGAAATATATAAAATGTACATGTAAACAGGCATTGTTATTTATCTATCCTAGTACTCACATTTAATAAGGTAATTGGATTATACATCCTTGATTTTTTTCCAAATGGGGACATCTTTCTTTCTTGCTAATTTAGAAATTCCATATCTCATTTAAAGCTCAACTATAAACATGTGCAAATTAGAAAGCCAAATGCATCCATACATTCAATTAAGATATTAAAAGGAATTTGTAATTCCTCTACTCTTCTAATAAATAACATAAACCATAACAATCAATCATTATATTTAATATTCATAAGCAAAGTCATAAAACCTGGAGGTCTTCCAAAGATTCATTCAGTATTTATTTTCAAAATAGAAAGAATATTCTTAAAAGGTGACATAAAGAAATGCCCTCCTGTGATCCCTTCCTTATGGTGATTCTATGTGGTGATGGGGAAACATTTTGGGAAGCATTAAGACAGAGGATGACAGAAAGTATGAAAAAGTTGTGCTCTGAAGATGAATCATATAAAACTGCTTTGTGAAGAATAGTTTCTTGGAGCTGCAGACCCAGGATTCCTGGCTAGAAAGGATGAAAGTGCCCTTGTCCTCACTGTTAGGACCTGGGTAGCATTTCTTCCATGTCTGCAACAACATAAGAGACAACAGCCCAAACAGCAGCAGCAATGTTCATCTGCTTTGGATCCATGACAGTCATGGTATCTCCATGGGAGTGATGGAAGGCGAAATATTTATATAAGTCATCACGTAGACTGGCTCCTGGGGAGAAAAGAGAAAGAATTCTGAGTGGACTATTGATAGACTGTTGAGAAACCACTGCTACCCTTACCCCTTCCCTTTGTCTGCTCCTACTATTACTAGCTGCAAAGGAAAAAATAAGTACTTCCCCAGGCTCTCTTGCAGCAAGAAGTGAGAACATTCTGACTATGAAGATATGAGGGACAGGTTGTGGGAGCGTTCTTGGAAAACCTTTGCTTTGCTGACAAAAGAGTTGGGAAAATGTCTCTAATGCTGCATTAAATCAGATGAGAAGTTAGGAGATGCCAGGGGCAAAAAGCCCACAAGCTAAACATGGCAGAGTGGAAAGACAACAGAGTCTGGATTGAGAAAGTATTGCTAACCAACCAACAAACTCTGTTCTGCCTACTTCTGGGATCCCTGACATTTGAGGGAAAAGAAACATTCATTTGTATGAGTAACTGATACAGATATCTGTGTCTTCATATTTATGAAAGAGCATCTTCTTTGTGTCTGCAAGAGTGCAAGTAATGTACCTTCCTGGATGCAAAAGAAAGTCAATACTCCTTTGCTCAAGTTTTCCTTCTCAAATCATTCATTAACTTCCTGCAGTCCTGAAATCCCCAGCAACCTCTAAGGGCACCATCAGGAGTCTCAGCCCACTTAAAAGCTTTCTTCTCACTTTTCACTAGTTTCAGTCTTGAATCAGAGCCTCAGGGAAACTTCCAGTCTTGTTCATCCTTGAAAACCTATGAGGCCCATCTTGTGGATAGTCACAAGTTCTTTAGCCTCCAGCAGTTTATTATGAAATACACCATACATATAGAAGATTGCAGAGAACAAATACGTATATTACCAAGGATGATGATATAAAAAGTACACATATGTCCATAATTCAACACAAGAAAAATATTTCCAGTATCCTTGAAGGCCATTTTTTTTAATTCCCCCGCAGTTCCTATTTCAGATAGCTTCCTTTCTGCAGAGGTTCCCATGATCCTGTCCTCTGTGTGTGCTAATCACACATGTATGCATGTGTGCGTGCATGCGTGTGTGCACACACACACATTATAACTATAATATTGCCAGCTTTTGAATCATATACTACAGATATATTTCTTCATCTTACTTTTTTTCACTCAGACATATGTAAAATTTACCTGTTTTCATGTATAGCTGTACTGTTTCCTTTCCTTTCTTTTTTCTTTTTGCTATTGATTACTCACTGTCTTTATCCATTTTCCTGACATTGGGTACTTAGGTTTTTCCAGTTATCTATTATTATACGTTGCCATCAACATTCTCTAGGGACAGAATGTAAAAGTGGAATTGTTAGACTGCAGGGTATGCCTGTATTCAATTTACCATGTAATTTCAAAAGACTTTCCTTTTCAATTCACACTTCCACCATCAGTATATGAATCCTTCTCTTGCCTTATACCCTCTCCAGCACTTGG
Source organism: Tamias sibiricus (assembly GCA_025594165.1). Lineage (NCBI taxonomy): Eukaryota > Metazoa > Chordata > Mammalia > Rodentia > Sciuridae > Tamias > Tamias sibiricus. The sequence continues at coordinate 209,093,260 of CM046658.1, forward strand.
TATTATCAAAGTAATTTTTGCTAATCTGGTGAGTGTAAAATGTTACTTTGTTATTTTTAAAAATTATTAATGGGAATGAGCACATATTATTCTATGAATTTTTTGGTCATTATGTTTTCTCTTTTGTGAAATGCCTGTTCAGGTCTTTTGACAATTTTTCAATTGATTTATTTGTTTCTTATTGATTTCTGGTATGTTATGTTCTTGAATATGTTTGTGATACTACTCTTATGTTGGTATTAAGCTTGTATATGTATTATTTTCCAGTTTTTAAATCAACTTTTCCCCCTTGTTTCACATGTGTTTTGATGACTAAATGCTTTTACTTTCATAGTTGAATTTATTGTTTCCTTTATGATTTTCATTTTGCATGTCTTATTTAAGAAATGCTTCCTTACCTTAGTATCAGAATTCTCCTGTGTTCTCTTCTAAAATTTTTAAAGTTTGGATTTTCATTTTTAAGATCTCCATCTACTTAGAATTAGAATTGATTCTTGTGCAGGATACGAGGTAGGCTTCTATGTTTATTTTTTAGGTGTTCAGGAACATTTATCAACTAGTGCATCCTCCTTGCCCACACACCTGCAGCATCAGTTTTGCCATGTATCAAGTTTCCTTAAAAGTGAAGGCTCCTTCACTCCTTCACTCTGCTGCAGTGGTCTGCTGGTGGATCCCTGTGGTGAGGCCACACTATCTTCATTGCTGTTGACTGCTAATCCTTGAATCTGCCAGGGTAAGTTCCCTCACCTTCCTTCCTTCTCCTTCAGGAATATTTTGGTTATTCTTAACCATTGCTTTTCCAGATAAATGTCAGAATAATTTTAACATTCTACAAAAAAAAAAAGTTGAGGGTTTCGACTAGAATTGTGTTAATCCATGTATCTATTCAGGGAGAATGCTATGTCATTTTATTAGGATATTGTGTATTTGCATCAATAAAAATGGTGGGCTGATGTGTGTTTTTATTTACTTAAGTCTTCTGTAACTTTTAAAAAAATTTCATAGTATAAACTTTCATACATTTTGGTGGTTTTATTTCCTGGATCACTTATACCCTTTGGGATCACTGTAAATTGTATATTTTTACAAACTTGCCTTTTTTGTTTGTGGCTATCCACTTTTTAGTGAAAAGGGTATATCTGATTCATAAAAAGTTCCTTCCTTCTCTACATTCTGAAATAGCTCATGTAAGATTAGAATTATTTATTTCTTGATTATTTTGTAGAACATTTTACAAAACCACATAAATCTGATGCTTGCTTTATGGTAACAATTTTAACTAATGATTTAATTTCTTTCACAATTATTGGACTGTTTGGATTTTGTACTCCTTCTTGAATTAATTTTGGAAATTGCATTTTTGCTACATTTACATTTTACTTGTTTCACCAAATATTCAAAATAATCAGCAAAGAATTTTCAATAATATCCTGTTTTTTTATTTTTTGCCAATGTTCACTGACCTATAGTGATGTCTGTTTCATTCCTGATGTGGTTTATCAATGTCTTCTCTCTTTTCAGTTAATTACTCTTGCTAGCAGTTTGTCACTTTGGTTGGTATTTTGAAGAAAAGAAAAACACAACAACTTGGGGCTTTTCAGATAGTTTCTATTATATAGTAGGTTTTCTTTCATTGATTTCTGCTCTTAGATTTATTATCTCCCTTCTTTCTTTGATTTATTCTCTTTTTCTAACTTTTTGAGTTGAATCCTCAGTTTGTTATTTTGCAGATTTCCTTTATCTCTAGCATGAGCAGGAAGGCTACAATCTTCCCCTTAACATTGATTTAGTTTTATTCTGATTAATATTTTCATGATTGTTCAATTATACACACACACACACACACACACACATATTTACTAATTTCTAATTTGACTTTTTTCTTTGACTCATGAGTTAGAATGTTTTTTAAAAATAATTTTCAAAAAGTATGCAGTTTCCTTGTTTATATTTTGTTATTATCTTAATTCTAATTATTAACTTCTAACTTAACTATTAGACAAAGTGGGCTATATGACACAGATTCTTTGAATTTCACTGAGATTTGCTCCATGGCCTATAATATGATCCATTTTCATAAATGTTTCAAGTGTACTACATGAAAAGAATGTGCTCTCAGGGCTCAGTGTGTGTCCATTAGCTCGAGCTTGCTAATTGTGATCTTGAAACCTTTTAACTCCTTACTGATTCATTGTCTATCTGATTTATCAATTTTGGGAGAGATGTGTGAAAATATCCCTCTGTGATTTTGGACATGTTTCCTTTTCCTTTACTAACATCTAGTTTGACTAGAAATTAGTTCTAGCAATTTCCTTTTTATATATTTCAAAGTTTATGCTATTATGGGTATATAAATACAGAATTCTGTCTTCCTAGTAAATTGAAATTTTATTAATGTGTGACCTTCTCTGCATATCGTAATGCTTTTTGTACTGAAGTCTACACATTTTAGTACTAGCTTTTCCTTATATTGAAAAAGCCACATCTACTTCATTTTGTGCAGTGTGGACCCCGTATACCTTTCCCCCTCATTTTACTTTCATTCTTTCTCTCTCTTGATGTTCTTAGGGGTTTCTCTTATGAATAGTTTATAAGTGAGTTTCAAAATCTAGTTTAAGAATCTTTGATTTTTAACTGGAGAGTATAATCCATTTATGCAAATTATAATTATTGTTAAATTGGATTCATTTATGCAATATTAACTTTTGCTCTCAATTTGTTCATTTTTAAAATTAAAATTTTTTTCTCTCTCTTGCCTCTTTTGCATTGATTTTTCCTCCTCCTCTCACATTCCCTGTCCCCAGCCCCCACCCCCATTTGGAATTTACAGTTTATTTCAATTCTTCCAGTATAGACCATAGAAATTAAATGTCACATATTTATCTTAATAAGTCTAAAGTTAATTCATATATTACATGAGGACACTAGCAGCCCCACATTTTGCACCTGTTTTAGGTGAACTCACTGCTTCTTAAGATCCTTGCTCTAGGTAAACAGGAGTTGACACACAAATTCTGGGCTCCACAGCTTTCTTTCCCCTGTAGATACTTGTTTATCATTTCTTACCTCTGAGAAGTTCCCTTACTTTGCCTTGTGATAAATCATGTATTATAAAAAGACAATTATTGTCTTGTTCAATATTTCCTTTGGGAAGGGAGAGGTACGTTTCTATGAACTTCTGGTAACCACACTGTCAGGGTTTTCTTCTCCCACTTCTTGTCGTGGAGATTGGACAATCATTCTGCAGATTTTCACTGCCTCAGGATGTTGCCTGGACTTTTTCCAAAAAACTTCATGAGAAGGTTTGCCCCTACCCACTCCCAATCTCCTTGCTTTGGAGTAGAGTTTGCATTTGCCTCTTAGTCTTTCATTCCATGCTGAGTTCAGCCATGGTGCTATTAAACATAACACAAGCTAGTGGAGCAAAAAAGAAAAACAGTATAAAAGAAAACTTAGTTATTACCCCCAATTAATGGCTCCTATACCTATTGGCAAATATCCAAAACAGAGTGTGTTGACAATATCTAACAAATTCTTGGCCCATGTTTAGGAGGCTCCTTCCCGTGCAATGATTTTTCCTTCTCCACTAGTTTATAAAGACTGTTTTCTGTTACTTTAGTAGCTCAGAATTGGTTGGAATTCATTATCATCCAGCTTGAGATCATGAAGCCCTCAGTGGCGGGCTGGAGCTGAGGTCCATAGTGTTCTGAAGTGTCAATCCAATTTGACTGGACGCTTATTGAGTCTATAATATTCTAGGCAGTGGCTAAGGCCTGAGGCAGACATAAAGGTAAAAGGACACAATCTCTGCTCTCCAAAATCTCAGTGGGAGCAGAGAAAATGGATACACAAGTAATAACAACATAGAATGCACTGAGTGCTACAACCAAAGGACAAAGAAATGGTGGAGAGATCATGTCACTGAGTGACCTCTCAGTCTAGGGACTAAGTCCCCGTGTTGTGTGTTCTCCATACAGTCATTACCATAATTGTCCCATCCTTTGTTATAATTGCTTGTTTCACATTTCCCTTGTTATGCTGTAAGCTCCTGAAGGCAGGACCTCTGTTTTGCTGCAATTCTGTCACCAATGCCTATAACGTAGCACCAAATAGAAAATGAAAATATATTTTTTTAACTGACTGAATGAAAATCAGCAAATTTTGTGAACAAACTGGGCCTGTAGTGTGCTATGCCTGTCAGAGTCCTTGTAGGAAACAGATGGGACATTTTAAGAAGACAACTTAGAGAATTATTATTATTATTATTATTATTATTATTTATTTTTCAGTACTGGCAATTGAACCTAGGGCTGCATTCATAATAGACAAACACTACACCTCTGAGCTATATCCTCAGTTCCTTCTAAATTTTATTTTGAGGCAGGGTCTTGCTAAGTTGCCCAGGCTGTATTCAAACTTGCAATCCTCCTGCCTCAGTTTCTCAAGCAGCTGAGATTACAGGCATGTGCCAATGTGGCCCAGCACTTAGAACCCAGGAGGATAGCCATGCTGCAGTTACAGTGGGTAGAGAGGAGCTGTGGTTATTTGCACAGGTATTCAGGGACTCAGTCCCCTTCTAGTGCCTCCCAATATCCTCCTGGATCTCCCTTAGCAAAGCTCAGTCATAACCCAGAGAGCAAGGGAAACTCATTAATGTAGTCCATTAAAGTTCTTCTCCAGGTTAGAGGAAAGTGGAGAAATATTCAGCACAGATACTTAGGATGTCAACAGACAGACAAGGACCCAGGTATTCTGGGTGACTAGGATATGCAGTATCTCAATGTGGGTGACATGGGGATAACTTGGGCTAATTATTGGCAGATGAAGTTGGCAACTGTCTGTGGAAGGTCCTAATCTGAGCCTGAAAACAGACTGAATATAGTTCATGAGTGCACAGCACAGGCAGCCAGACGGAGGGAAGGCTCAGTGACGGCAGCTGAACCCTTGGAAGATGCTCCAGAAGCATGTGGAGGAGGAGCTGGGTGGACTGCCATGGAGGTGAGGAGAAGTTGGGGAAGACATCAAGTCTGGGGGTTGGGTGACAAGGGCCACAGTCTGATGATGAAATCTCATCCTCTGAAATTCTCAGGAAGCCAAGCCGATAAAGATAACCACGCTTCCCAGTGGAAAGACCAGAAGTCCATTTTAAAACCAGAAGCTTCTTCATGCCATGAACTCACAGAACACCCAGGAAAGAAAAATCTGTTTGCTTACTCTGGCAGTCGCTGGAAGCATTTTAAGAGAAACCCTGACATTTTAGAATTAGTTGAAGCTGGTGGGGAGCACACACTCTATAAGACTTCAGAGAGCATCAAGTGAATGTCAAATTCATGCACAAAGTAAGGACAGAGTCAAGATGTTTCACTGAATGGAAGTCACCAAGGGTGGACAGAGGACGAATTGCTATTATGGACATTGGGAAACAGGAGGGGACATTTAATACCAGCAGAGTGTGGTTCACAAGAGCTGTTTTCCTTCCATTCAGAGCTTCTAAAAGACACTGAATGGTGGTTGACATGTAAGGACTCCAAATCCCATATTGAAAAAATAGAGTCAAGAAATATTTGCGCATATCCTCCTCAGGCCTCCAGAATTCTCTTTCTCTGACTGAAGGAATTTGACTGCCAGATGGGTGGGTGTTGGCGGCCTCCCTTTAGAACTCATGACTTAAGGAAGGCATTTCCTCAGAGATCCTCTCTGTTCCCATGAACACTCTACAAAATTAAAGCAACTCTGGAAAATCTGATACCACCAGCAAGGATGCGGATAAGCACAGAAGCTGTGAGGGTGGCCTGGTGGCTGTCTCACAGCTTTGTCTCTGTAATTCCGAGGAGACGTTTTATCATGACAGCTACTGATCTAACAGACTGGCACCGAGGGAGCTCCTGCATTTCAATTTCTGACATCAAGATGGGGGAATGTTAACCATCCCAAGGGATAAACTGTGTACTCTCTTTTGACAGGTATATGAGCCCTGAACAGAGAATCATGCAATGCTTTTTAGAAGTAGAAAGCTGATAGAAGGAGCCTGCTTTGAAGGTTAATATTCTCTCTTGGAAACAAACTACAGCATTATTTGGGCAGTTCACTGTTAGGAAATGATTTCCAAGGGAGGTTGGAATGACAGAATGTCATGCCCCTCAGCTTGTCAGCCAAGGAGAAGGTAGACAGAGCTGAGAAAGTGAAGGGTAGGGAAGCTGAGGTCAGATTCAGACCTTCTGCTTAATAATTGGGTGAGATTGCAAGAATCATGTAGGGCCATTCAACTTTAGTTTCTTCCATCATGAAATAGGGCTATCAAAACTCAGTTTCCAAGATGCTTGTGAGGATAGTAGGTACTCAATTAATTCTTTTTTAAAAATAAATTTTAAGTATTTATTTATTTTCTTATATGGTGCTGAAAATAGAACCCAGTGCCTCACATGTGATAGGCAAGTGCTCCACAGCTGAGCCACAACCTCAGCTCTCAATAAATTCTTTATTATAGCTATTGTATCTCCACAAGGATGACCCAGAATATATATAGCATCATCATCAATTAAATACAAGTTGGAGAATAAACATTCTAATTTAATAAATCAAAGTTCCTCAAGAACTTAATTATTATTATTCTTAAAGAGGGAACAGTTGGACTGTGAGGTCTATTCTATGTGACCCTGATTTGGATTATTTGCTGTCTTCTTCCTTCCTCCTCTCCCTCTGAGTCTTTCTTATAAACATTCATCTCAAAGAAAATATTTTCCAGTTGTGTGACAGGGTGATGACCAGCCAATGAATATTGTAAGAACTACCCAAGCTGCCCCATACTGTTCACAGTGGATTTCAATCTCCACAAGGAGAGTACCATAATGAGCATGGCCTCCACTGGCTATCAGAACCAGACTGAATCCTGTTAGTTTCAAAGAGTTGGGTGGGCAAATATACAAAGATTCTGCATAGCCCCTTCTTGTGTGTTGATGCTCGCTCATCTGTAATCAGTGAGTTTTCATGTAGGAAAATTAAGCAATTTGTGTCATGAGAACAATTTTGAAAGGCATTTGAGAGCTTTGAAAGTTTAAATTCAAGTCTGTGATTTTAGCACAAGTCTGTGATCAAGTCTGTGATTTTAGGCTGCTGTGGTACTGCGTGAAGGATGCAGTCACAGGCAAGCAGCTGTGGACGATCTTTTTCTCCTTTATAAACAGATCTTGAGCTGTCTGGGGTGAGCAATTGAATTGCAATGGAATGTATCATGGGCATTCCCCTGATCATAATAACAATGGAGTTAAAGAAGAATGTTATGTTCTTAACATATTCCCTGCAAGAAAACTTAGTCTCCCTAGAATCCATAAAATGCTCAAAATGCATTTAGAATTTAATTAAAATTATTATTTTCAGCAACATTATCAAATGGAAAATAAAAACATTATTACAAAAACAATTAGAAAATCAATTCATGGACTTTGTAGACATTTAATCTCTCTTTTCAAGGGGATAGTTTAATCCCTACTAAATCTTTTTGAAAATTAGAATAAGGAGTAGATAATTAATAGCTTCCTAACCCATAATTCCCCAGAAGAGAAGACATTTCAAAAGAGGAAAGAAAAAGGAAAAGAAAACAAAGGGCAGGGCAGGAGCAGAAAGGAAAGAAAAAAAAAAAAATCCCCAATCAAAACTCCATTAAAATACTGGTATTTTAGTTTCCAGACTCTCCATTTACTCAAGGACCTAAAAGCTTGTGCTAAAATGTTTCAGGTGTACCATGAGCCTGTGTAACTTCCATCTCTTTGGAAAACTTGGATTGGCTGCTGGGATAATTATGACCACATGTTTTAACCCAACACCAACACATCTGGGGGACCTCCAGGTCAGAGGGTTCCTGAACTATGTGATAGCGGAGACTAGTACTATAGTACTAGCAAGACTAAGCAGTACTATATGAAGATGGTACTACAGACGTTCCACATAGGGGAATAAGAAGAATAGTTACCAGTTGTTGAGTGTATCTTATGTACCTAGAACTTTGAACATTGTTTTATTTAATTTTCCCAATGACACCAGGAGGAAGGGATCATCACATGTCATTAACAGATGAAAAATAGATTTGAGTAACTTGTCTAAAGTCATACAACAGTAAGTGGTAGGGATAGGATTCAGATTCAGGTGTCTCTGATAAAAATCCAGGCTCTGTACTCATTTTGGCCTCTGTGCCCATTTTGTCCTCATGGATGGGAATTTTTGTTTACATACACTGGGCCTCAAAACAGCTGCATTCATAAAGTGGACGTAAGCAGTCTGGGACCATTTGTCAGGAGACAAATGAGGCCTATAGATCCCTCAGTTTAGGCTAGGCCACACACTGTGGGCCTACAATCTTCCTGAGGTTTCCCCAACCATTTATTATAAAGTCCACCCTTACCTTTGGTCACTTACTATATCCCTTATTCTACTTCTTTTCTTTTTCATAGTTCTTTCCTTCCTTCCTTCCTTCTCTCCCCCCGCCCCTAAGGATTGAACCCAGGGGTGATTTAACACTGAGTCACATCCCTAGACATTTTTGGTTTATATTTTAAGACAAAGACTTATGAAGTTGCTTAGGACCTCACTATGTTGCTGAGGCTGGCTTGGAACTTTTAATCCTCCAGCCTCAGCCTTCTCAATCACTGGGATTATAGGCATGCACCATCATGCCTGGCTCTATCTTATTTTAGTTTTAAAAGTCATACACAAAGGTATAAAATTGGTACAAAATAATGGGACACCATATGATGTTTCAATACATGTATATATTGGGTAATGTTTAAATCAGGTTAAACATATTTATATCATCAATCATATATCATTTCTTCCTGTTGAGGATATTCAATATTCTTTCTTCCAGATTTTTAAGGTATAAAACATACTTCTACAGTCATCCCACTGTGAAATGCCACAATAGAGCTTCTTATTCTTATCTAACATAACTTATTGCCCATTGATCAACCTTTTGCCAACTCTCCTTCCCCTCTCTATGGCTTCTGGTAACCACCATTCCACTCTTGACCTCTATGAGATCCAAATTTTATATATTCCATATCTGAGTGAGATCATGGAATATTTGTTTTTCTGTGCCTAGCTTATTTCACTTAACCATAATGATCCCTAGTTCCATCCGTATTGTCACAATTAACAGGCTTTTATTCTTTTTATGGGTGAATAGTATTTCATGTGTATATGTATCACAGTTTCTTCATCCATTCATCAGTGGATGGGCATTTAGGTTACCTGAAACCATACCTATTCTGTGATGGTTTTCTTATTTGTTGCCTATCTTTTCTCCTACAGTGTAAGCTTCTTAGGAGCAGGGGCCTTGTCTTTTTTTTTTTTAACTGCAGTCGTTAATGCCTGATATATAAAAATAGATAAATGAATGATAAATAGAACCACTGAATAGATAAATGGTTGAATTATTAGACATTTTTTCTAATGGAACAAAAGCCTGGCTTCATTCTCCATTCTTATAGCAAATTTTATAAATAAATCCCACTTTCTGGGAATCTATTCTTGCCTTCCATCTTGAGGAATGATAAATAGGTGCTCCCTACCAAAAACATGTCAGCACCTACAGATACTCTCCCATGTACTACAGCATGTTCCTATTTTCACCACTCTTAAGGAAATCATCTATAACTTGAAAACAAGGTAGATGGTGGACACTATGTCCTCTCAATGTCACCCAGGGTCCAAGACCACCCAAAGGTGTTTAGGAGCATGCACTTATTTTGACTATTTACTATCGATTAAATGTTCCAGACTTAGTATAGTTGCATATTCATTTATGAGTGCCTAGAAGAGATAAAAATGATTTCTGTCCCATAGAACAAATAATCCCAGAGGTTACAGTTCATTGGCCTCTAAGACATTAAGCAATTTTTGTCTAACCAAGTAAGTTTTCCTAATTGTTTATTAAATTGTATAAACTCCACTTTTCAAAAGCTCTTTGAATTGGTCTCAACTTCTTACTAATTTTTGTATAAGTCAATGACTGGATAAAATCTTTGATGTGTTCAATTTATATTTGCACTAAAGTCATGATTTTACATCTCAAACAATTTCAGTTCACTACCACCCACCTACAAAGCTTAAAAGAACAATCACATTCATAGATTCATAGGCTTATTTGCAAAAGTTAATTGACTCACAAAATCACCAACTAACATAAGGTCTAGCCTTCATTTAGAAAGCTTGTGGCCTCCTGTATGTAGTGGAGGGCCTCCCATGTATACACACATAGATATAAATGCATGTGTATGTATGTAGATATGTACATATGTTCATGTGCCTGTGTGTGTAAAATTGGTCTCTTCTTCATCACCTACTTCCCAACCCTGGCCCCCTTGAATATCCTTTCTCTCTCCCTTGGTCTGCTTCTGCCATCCACATGACTCTAGGCTCCTTATCTTTGAGTTTATAGTTTTTATTTTTTTGTGCATGTGTAAATGTGTGTCATATAGCTATAAACAAACACTCATGCCTGCTTAAGATTCTCTTTTTTGTTTTCTAACAAAAACCAATATTGGCACTTATTCTCATGGGGTGATTTGGAATCATACTCAGGTTTATTTATTAGTCCCAATATACTGGTTTTCTGCTTTGTCCATACAGAATTTATTCCCATTCTTCCTTCCCAGCCTGATGTCAATACAGTTCTTCACATACTTGAGCCAGTGTAACTCTTCATAAATACCTTTCTGCAGTTTTTCCCACACCAAGAAAACATCAGTGAGAGCTGTTTCTGACAGAGCTCAACGTGAATGCTCAATGCATATGGGTATTTGGACCTGAAAAGACTCTAAAGATTGTTTCCAGGGTGGTGTTTATAATGAAATCTTTACCACCACCATGTTTTTTATAATTATGTTCAAATAGACAGATTAAAAAAAATTCTGGCTAGAAAAGCATGGATGTTACAAAGCCACTGTGTAGTGGAAGGCAGGTTTTAGCAGATACGGCATTTGAACTTGTTCCCACCTCTTCATGCCCACCTCCCATTCTGTTGACAAGTACAAACAAAGGAATTAGCCATGTGGGAAGTACGTGCACATGATGTTTTTGACTTGATTCCCATCCTGAATATGGATAATTCAGCAAGGTTATTTGGCAGTACTGCAGAATTGCCCGGTGATATGAAGCTGGAGTCTTAATTCTCTTGGCCATAGTGAAGTGATTATGGTATTGGAGGCCAACTGGTCGACACTCAGTAAAATGAGAGCAGCCAGAGGGAGAATCTAGAAACCCCTGACTAGAAACCTTTACTTCCACAGGGCTGAGCCGATAGAGTTTATAAAATCTACAGTCTACTATTTCGTGCTTATGTATATAATCTTTCTGGGAAAAGAGATCCTGAATTTTATGAGAGGAAGTCTTGACTGACAGTTCTTTCCAATATTTAGGAAAAAAGAAATGGTTGGAGGCAAGGAGAAAGGGGTGTTTTATCTATTCAAAGAAAGTTTGGTAAAACTATACTAATAATCAAAAAGGCTGAGTTGATGTGGGATTAAGGGAATAACTTGCTCTGAATAGTGAACTAACTGGATATAAGACAAAGAACAGAAACAAATATTTCTCTAGAAGGAGGTCTACTTGAGGGTTGATGCTATTTGGAATTGGAATCAATCTTGAGAACTTGTCAAGGCCCTTCCAGTTACAGAATGCTGTGAATCTCCACTACCCTACTAAGAAGTAGGGCAGGCTAAAATTGTCCTTTTAAAGGGTTCCAGTGTAAATACACAGTGTGATTAAGCTATGTTGGGTTACAAAGAGAAATGAAATTATTTTGGAGAGGGCACAGTCAATAAGTTTGGGGTGTCAAAATGGTCAGCCTAGCCATCCATAAAATGCCTCAGGGGACCATCATCAGAAGTAGAATTATGTGCGGGATGGACCAAGAGTCTGAACTGAAATGGGCTTTTTTCATTTCTTAATACCACAGCGTCAAGGTCAGGAGAAGCCATACCATAGATTATAGAAGATAAATAAAAGAAAGTTTTTTCTACTAAAAGAAATCCTATCTTAAAAAGCATAAATTGAAATATAACAAAGCTTGAACACTAATGAATAGCACGTATCATGTTCAGAAGAATGAGGATGGCGTCACGTGATTCTATTTAAAGGCAGATCAGGCCAGTTTAGAAAACTGATCTGCATTTTGCTTCTGGATCCTTTCTTTTCTCCATTTTTGTTTATGGGTCAGACAGAATTGATTCATCCAAAGTAAGTTGCCTATGCTTTTATGTAAGGCAGTTGGTCACAAATAGATGACAAACTACTTGGATAGTGTTACAACATGTTAGTTGAGGTTTCCCTCAAATCAGCTTCTGGGGAAAGAATTACAAGGACAGAAGCACAGTGAATAATCCTTGCCTCAAACTGTAAATCTTAAAGATGGAACTAAGTTAGATGTTGACACTGGTGAAAAATCAGGTAAATGTTTTTAGCTCAATTACTCTACTGTGGTTTCCTTTTATTGATGCAAATCATTTTTTTTTTCTTGGTCACCTTGCAGTTTCCCTTTTAGTAGCAAAATGTAGCCCCTTGGACTATCTGATAAGGGGATCCATTTTTTTTTAAAAATACCAAACCTTCTAAAATAAAACCTTGTAAAAATTATTATGCCACAAGAGAATAAATGAGCTAAACATGAAAAGCTTTATGAATAACAAAACAAAGGAAAATAAATATGTGAGAAGGATCCTGGGAAATGAATATGCTTTTAATGCAAGTACATTTCACTTAAAGCAAAATCTTGGTTCAAGGAATATCCATTAAATACCAGTGCTCATGAAGAGATCCTGGCCCATGACAATGCATTTATGGAGAATCTATAAAACTGAAATGCAAATTTAACATTAAAGTGTAGCTAAATTCCCAGTGTTATTTATGGGTGACCCTCACAAGACAATCCTTAAAATAAAGAAACAGTAGTAATTCTCAGGAGTCACCCAAAATATAATTAAACCACATCTGACTAAATGTTTTTGTGGTGAGATAAACTACAATTTACACATTTCCATGTGTTCTTAAAAAAAAAAAAAGTTTATGATAAAGGAAGCTAATGGTACTTGGTGGGCTGACATGTCATCAGCTGCTCCATTATTCATACTCAAACTCCAGAACAATGGGGTAGGGTATCAGTGCTTGAGATTCTCGGCTATAGACCCTGAAATCATTTCCAGGAGTCCTGCTGCTTCACATCCTGAGTCATTTTTCTCAAAAGCTTTGAGGATTCTTGACAGAAAGTAGGAAGTGTGCTGTCCTTCATTAACTAATTAAACTGGTAAGAAGACCTCATTATGGAAGACACGGAACATGAAGCATGAATTATTTCTTGTTTAGTTTCATAGAGCTGAGGAACAATCTTCCAGCTGCTGTGGATAGGTTAAATGACTACCCAGAACGATCACAATATTAACTTCTCACTCCTGGCTGCGTCTGTAGCAAGGCAGCCACCCGCAGATTCTTTCAAACATGATTTGCATAGATGGTTTGTGGAAAAGGGACCATATTAATTCAACTGATATCTATTGAGCTCCTTCCAACTAAGTGCCAAGTCCCTTCTAGACCATGGGGAATCAGTGGTGGGCTTAACTTTCTACATACCCATTCTCATGGAACTGGCAATCTCGGGGAGTATATCTTGGTGGAAATGAGGCCCACTGGGAAATAAAAGCACATCAAAAACTGCTTGAGACTCTGCAGATGAAGCTTGAAAAGAAAACAGCCTCACCACCCCCCAGGGCCCTGAATTAATGCAGTGGCAATAGTTTTGGGGTATGAGTGCCTCGCACAGGGTGTTTCAGGATGGGCAGGTATGGGAAGCTGGGAGCCAGCATTCCCACTTTTCATCTTGGGAGAAAATGACATATGGTTTAATAATGAAAAAAGGAACAAAATCATAACTATTATCATAGCTAGGATTTACTAAGTACTTTCTATGAGCCATGCCTTGTACTAAACGCTTACATGCATTACCTTATCAATATTCCCAGTGATCCTATAATTATTATTACCCTCATTTTACAGATGAGTAAACTTTGGCTTCAAGGTAATAATGATGATTATCACAGGAGTCTGGTGAGAGGGTCTACAGACCGTTTTTGTACCTTGTGTTGCATTCACATTCTTCACGTTAAGGGTGAAAGCTGCAGGTGGTGAGCCTTGCTCCTGTCCCTTTTCCATTCCTCCCTGCCCCAGCATCAAGAAATCACTGATGTGCTTGGTCACCATTGATTAGATTTACCTTTTCTAGACTCTCACATGTATGGAATCAAACTATATTTAATCTCTTGTGTTCAGCTCCTTTTCTCAGCGCAATTTTATAGAAATTCATCTGTGTGGTTGCATAGTTTATTTGCTTGCTTGTGGCCACTTTAGTCCGTAGCAATGTCTCATCTTCGTTTAATTGTATTTCTAGGATGACTAATGATGTCAAGCACCTTCTCTTGTACTTAATTGGGCATGCACGTATCTTCCTGGAGTATTTTGTTAAAACAGTTTGCCATTTCTATTAACTCGTTTCCTTTTAATTGAGTTGTAAATGTTACTAGTCTTTTGTCAGGTAGATATACTTTCTCCTGTGTTTTGCCTCTTGTTTTCTTAATATGTCTTCCAAAGAGTGGAAGCTTTTAACTTTGATGAAGTGCAATGTATCAATTTTTTTTTAATGGTTAGGGTGTTTAGTAATGTATCTTAGAAGTCTTTGCCTAACCTGAGGTCAAAAATTTTCCTTCTCTATTTTCTTCAACAGTTGTCATAGTTTTAGATTTTATGTTTAGATTGTGATTGATTTTGAGTTCATTGTCATGTATGGTTGTGGAGGTAAGGTTAAGACTCATTTTGTTCCCATAAGGTTATCTGTTTCAGCACCACATTTTATAAAGACTATTTTCTCTCCCATTGAAAATATAACCTTATACTTTTGTAAAAACGTGACCATAAATGGATGGCTCTATTCTATTCCATTCATTTGTCTGTCCTTATGCCACTATGTCAATACCATCCTGATTGATTATTGTAAGTTGATCAGGTAGAGGAAGTCTTGCAACTTTTTCTTTTCTTTTCTTCAAAATTGTTCTGGTTGTTCTAGGTTTGTAGAATTTTTTAAAATTATTTATTTACTTATTCATAGTGCACAAGTATAGCATCTTTTTACATACAACTGCTTGTATACAAAGTATATAAGTACCATTCAGATCTTTAATCATGCATTTAGTATAGTGATATCCATCTCATTCAACCACCAGGTTTGTAGAATTTTAACATAGACTTAATTTTTATCTATTTATTTTTATGGGTGCCAAGGATGGAACATGTGCTAGGCAAGCACTCTACCACTGAGTTACAACCCCAGCCCCCACACACATAGACTTTAGAATCAGCTTATCATTTTCTACAATAAAGTCTCCTGGAATTTTGATTGCAGTTGAAGAACATTATGGATCAATTTGGGAAGAACTAACATCATAACCACATTGAGTCTTCCCACCCATTACTACCAGGTATCTCTTCATTTATTTTGGTATCCCTTAAGTTACCTGAAGTGTTTTGTGATTTTTAGCATATAAATGTCACATGTATTTGGTTAAATTTATTCTTGGGTATTTCTTGTTCTTGATGTGATTTTTTATTTTTTTGCTAATTGTTGTTAGAATACAGAAATGCAATTAATCTTTGTATATTGTGACCTTGTTAAGTTTACTTAATTCTACTGACATATTTTTGTAGCATTCTTAGGATTCTATGTGTACACAATCCTGTTGTTTAATCATAAAAATAATTTTACTTTTTACTTCCAACCTTACTTCTTTATTTATTTTCCTTGCCTAACTGTGGTAGGTGGACCTTCAGTATGATGTTGAATAGAAGTGACAGGAATGGAAATCCTTGTCTTATTCCCCATCTTGGAGGACATCATTCGGTCTTTTATAAATAAACTGTAGATTTTCATAGCTGCCTCTTTTTTATCATGAATGGGTGTTGAATGTTGTTCAATGTTTTTGTGCATCTCCTGACATTACCATACTTTTCTCCTTTCTTCTTTAGTGGAGTGAAGTGTTATTATAGCTTAGATATGAGGGGTTTCCCAAAGCTCAAGTGTGAGACAATGCAAGAAAGTTTAGAGGTGAAATGATTGGGTTATGAAAGCCTTAACCTAATCAGTGCATTAGTCACCTTTCAGGGATTAACTGGGTGGTAACTGTAGGCAGGTATGGTGTAGCTGGAGGAGGTGGGTCGCTAGGGGCATGACTTTGAGGTTTGTATTTTGTCCTTGTTGAGGGGGGCACTCTCTCTCTCTCTCTCTAATTCCTAATTGCCTTGTCCTGAGATGCTTTCTTCTACCATGATGTCCTGCCTCACCTCGGACCCAGGTGGAGTCAGCTGTCTATGGACTGAGACCTCTGAAACTGTGAGTCCCAAATAAACTTTTCCTCCTCTGTGGCACTCTTGTCAGGTCTTTTAGTCACTGTGGCAAACAAGCTGACTAAAACAAGTGCATTGATTGATTTAAAAAATGTTAAATCAACCTTAAATTCTAAGATAAATGCCACTTGGACATCATGTATTATCCTTTCAATATATTGCCAAAGTTGATTTGCTAATATTTTGTTAAGGATTTTTCTCTCTATATTAATGAAGGATATTGGCTTATCATTTTCCTATATCTTTGTCTAGTGGTGGTATTAGTGTAACATGGGCCTCATCAAATGTTGAAAAGTATTTACCTTCTCCTCTGTTAATGTCTGTTGTATAATATTGTTATTATTTATCCCTTAAATGTTTGATATAATTAACTAGGGAAGCACTTAGGCCTGGGGTTTTCTTCCAGTGGAAGTTTTTATTTATTAATTCAATTCATTTAGTTTATAGTCCATGTAGGTTCTTTATTTATTCTTTGAATAAGTGTTAGTAATTTGTGATGGTTAAGGAATTTGCTTATGTCATCATTGAATTTATTGATGTATATTTGTCTCTTAATGTCATTTTAATGACATACCAATGATGTGCCCTATTTCATACCTGATATTGGCAATTTACATCTTCTCTCTTTTTCTTGACTGGTCTGATAGTTTGTTCACTTTATAGATTTTTTTTCACTAAGACAATTTTAAAATTCATTGATTTTTCTCTATTATTGATTGTTTCCTATTTCATTGGTTTCTACTTTCTTATTTCCTTACTTTTACTTATGTGGAAGTTAGATATTTGATTTTAGAACTTTCTTTCTAATACAAGCATTTAAAAGTATTGCTATCCATCTGAGAGCACTGTTTTACCTTCATTCCATGCATTCTGATACATCATGTTTTTCTTACCAAAAAGGTTCAAAATAATTTCTAATTTCCTTGTGATCTCTTCTTTGAGCCATGGCTTATTTAGATACATGCTATTTAATTTCCATATATCTGGGGATTTCCTTGATATCTGAGTGCTTCTGACTTCTTATTAAATTCCATGATGGTCAGCAAACATACAACACATGATTTCAGTCCTTCTAAATGTTTTGCGGTTACTTTTATGACCCAGCATGTGATCTTTTGTGGTGAATGCTCCACCTGCACTAAAAAGAATGTGTGTCCTGCTACAGTGGAGCCAAGGTTCTATAACACCAGCTTCATCAAGTCAGTCGACGAATCTTCCATGTCCAGACTGAGCTGCCATCTGTTTGTTCTTACAATGGCTGAGAAACAGATGTTGAAATCTCCAACTGCAGGTATAAATTTGTCTATTCTTTCAATTCTGTCCATTTTTATTCATATAGTTTTTGAAGATCTGCAATGTGGTGCATTCACATTTAAGATTTTTATGTATTACTGATGAATAGATTATTTTATCATGATGAAATGTCCTTCCTCCTCTATAATATTCTTTACTTTGAAGCCTACCTTTTCAGGCAGTAAGTACAGTTATAATAGCTTTTACATATTCAAAAAATGTTATATATCTCTTTTTTCTGTCCATTTACATCTAACCAGTATCTTTATGTGTAAAATGTGGTTTTTATAAACAGCATATAATGGGACCAGACTTTTTAATTACTCGATAATTTCTTTTAACAGGGGTATTGAGTTCATTTATGTTAATGTATCTATTGATATAATTTAGTTTAAATCCACTTTAATAATTCTATTTTTCCCATTCTTCTTTTAATATATCTTTTTGAGTGGTGACAATAGCACTTTAATTTTAACTTATCACAGTCTTCATTAAATATTATGCATTTCACATATTTACGAATCTTCCATTTCTTCTCTCTTGCCCTTTATGGTGTTATCAAACATTTTATTTCTTCATATTTATATACCACAGATATACCATTTCTATTTTTTGCTTTAAGTAGTGAGCTAACTTTTAGCCTTTAAAGGTATTTTGAAAACAAAAATCCTTTTTATACTAACTCAAAAATTTATCTGTTTACCAATTCTCTCTTTTAAAGATTTAGTATTCATCTGGTATTATTTTATTTTGACTTGACAAACTTCAACATTTTGGGTGGCATAGGTGTTCTGGTGAAGAATTTGTATACTAAATTTTGCTTGTCTAAAAATTCTTAATTTCACTCTCATTTTTGAGGAATGTGTTTGCTGATTATTCTGGGCTAGCAGGTTTTTGTTAGAGCACTTCAAAGATGTCTTCCATTGTTTCTCTAAGACATTATATTTTCTCAAAAAATTATTGATTACTGTTATCTTTTTCTCTTTTAAGTAATGTGTTTCTTCTCTTTGGAAGCTTTTAAGATATTTATTTATTGCTGCTTTCCAGGGATTTGATTATAATGATTTTCTTGTTCATCCTGCTGGATTTTATTGAGCTTCTTGAATATGAGAGTTTATAGTTCTTATTACATTTGGAAAAACTTCATCCATTAATTACTCAATTTTCTTTCCCTGCCACTACCCTGTCATTTTCTGGGACTCTGTTTACACATGTTATGTTGCTTGAGGTTGTCACAGAGGTCACTAAGACTCAGTTCATTGTTATTAGTTTTTCTTTTTCTTTTTTGTCTTTAGTTTAAATTTCTTCTCTTGTTACGGTTTCAAGTTCACCAATCTTTCATTTGACTCAATCTGCTGTTGAACCCATTAAATAAATTGAAAATCTAAAAAAAAAAAATTAGTTATAGAATTCCATTTGTCTCTTTTTATAGTTTTCATTATGTTTTTTTATTTCCCTTAAATCCTTGAATATTATTAATATAATATTCCTTGTCTGCCAGTTTCATCATCACTATCATTTCTGGGTCTGCTTCTTTTGACTGCTTTGCTTATGGGTCACATATTCTTGCTTATTCACATGTCTAGTAATTTTTGATTAGATGATAGATATTGTAAACTTTATACTGTTGAATGTCTGGATTTTCTTGTCTTCTTTTTAAAGAGTGTTGAGTATTGTTTTGGTAGTTGTAGATATGGTTGATACTTTCAAGGTTTGTTTTAAATTTTGATGGGGGAGCCTAGCACAGTTTCAATCTAGTTTAGCCCTACTATTAAACTGTGGCCCTTCTGGGGTCTTTGTTAAATCTACTACAAATTCAACAAGTTCTTTCCACTTTAGCTGAAATTTTTACCAGCCTGTAAGCTACCTGGTACCGAAAACCGGGAGGAAAAACTCTCGGAGGCAGAGTTAAGCTTTTACTACTTTTACTTCTACTTTCTTAGAGCTTAGAGAGGGAAAGAAAGATTTTTAGAGAGAAAGATTAAAGCGAGCTTTTCTTCTTGTCTTCTTAGCTTAGAGTCTTAGAGAGAAAGAAAGATAGAGCTTAGCTTAGCTTCTTAGAGAGAAAGAAAGATAGAGCTTAGCTTAGAGAAAGATTAGAGCTTCTTTCTTCTCTCTTCTTTCTTCCTTCTTCTTTCTTCTGTCTTCTGTCTTCCGTCTTCCTCAGGAGCCTCGGCCTAACTCTGACCAGTCATTACTTCTTCTATCTGGTTTCTCTTCTGTCTTCTATCTGGTTTCTCTTCTGTAACCGCTCTGCCTACGTTCTGGCCGCTCTGATTCTTCTGACCGACCGAGTGACTGCCCGACTGTCTGAATTCTCCGTTCTCCTAATTCGGACCGCTTTCACCCGGTTATATACCTTCAGCTTTGCGGGTGCCTACAGGTGCGTCACATACATATCAGGTGGAACTTATGGCTTCCAGCTAGCTACAACAGCCCTTCCTGATTAGGGCTCCTTCACCAGCCCTGTGGGCTCTGGGATTCTTTCAGCCTCTGGATCCCTCATAGTTGTTATTTCCTGAGGCTTGTAGAATTTTATCCATGCATGCTCATTTTGGTATTCAGCTAAAGACTCAAGGGGACATTTATGAAGATTTCCGGAGCTTTTTCTCTATAGCCCCTCCTATCTGGCATTCTGTTGTATAAAACATAGCTGTCTCAAACTCCCTGAATTCTAATCTCCGTTTCTGAAATTTAATCAGACCACTGTGCTATACTCCCCTCACTGGTCTGTGGTTCAAAATGTGCCCATTGGCAGAAAACTAGGGCAATTGTAGAAGTCATCTTTCTTTTATCTCAAGGATCACAGCCCTCACCTTCCAGTTGTTTGATGTAATTTGTCCAGTTTTCCTGTTTTTTTTTTTTTTTTTTTTTTTTTTTTTTTTAATGAAAAAGGACAATCCCAATGCATTTCCTCTTTCATGGCCCAAGGCAGAAATTCTTATTAGCTTTTTTAAAAGGTAGGAAATATGTCATATGTTGCTCTTGCTCTTACATCTCAGTGTCTGATAGCTACTTTATTTGTCAACATGGTACTGTTGTTAATAGCAAAACATATAGTCAGCATTGCTGAATCTGAATCCTAACAGCTTGTAACATGGAGTACAATATTTTATTTCTCTGAGGCTTAGTTTTTCCCATTATTATTATTATTATTTTTTTTTTTTTTTTTTTTTTGTACCAGGGATTGAACTCAGGGGCACTTGACCACTGGGCCACATCCCTAGCCCTTTTTGGTATTTTATTAGAGACAGGGTCTCACTGAGTTGCTAAGTGCCTTTCCATTGCTGATGCTGGCTTTGAACTTACGATCCTCCTGCCTCAGCCTCCCAAGTGCTGGGATTACAGGCATGCACCACTGCACCTGGTGCTTTCCCATTCATTATATAGGAATGATACATAACTTTACCTACCTTTTAAGTTTGAGTTTCAGTGAGTTAGAGTTAGAATATTGCTTGGCACATGATATTGTTAATATAGTGATTACTAATCATCAAAAGGCCAGTTAGCTAATTTTTATATGACTGAGGATTCATTTTGGAGGGGGCTCATGAAGATAATCAGAGCAAATTAGTCAACAAAATCACCTAATATTGTTTCACATAATATCATCACATAAACTTTTATTTAAAAAAAATTATCTACCCCATTTCTCCAAGACAATCATAAATAGAAAGTAACTTTAAACTCTTAGGCAGAGAACAAAAGAGTTTTGACAAAACCATATCTTAATATCTAAGAGCATCATAAGCTTGCCTTGTTCATTATCTTTCCATCCAGGTTAGCAATGAAAAAGCATATGTGTACTGAATTTCTAACAATGAGATTTTATTGGAACTGCACCAGTGGCAATAGATCAGTAAAGGAAGATGGTAGTGAATCTGCTTGTAAAGTGAAGAGTCCTTTTAAAGAGCAAATGATTATCTACTAATTTATCTATGCCATAAATCTAGATTTGGGTACATACAGCCTATAAACGATGTTACTTTCAAAGACCAGGCTTGGCCCCCTTACATGTTTGCCTTCAGCCACATGAAGTGTTCCTTTAGGGAAATTCTCCCTGGAGATTTGAGGAAGTTCTTGGGAAAGAGGTCTCTATATTTATATGCGTGAGGCACAGGTTTGTTAATCACTTGTGTATGTGTTTAACTAGCCTGGATACAGGTCATGCATCCAAGATTCAAATATGGATTGAAGTTTTAACAAAAACAGATATCTTTGGTATTTGCTCTGCAAACCATGAATGTGCTGCCACCAGTTCCTCTCTCTTGAGAATGGTCTTTCTTCATGTGCCCACAGGGCACCTCCATCTTGGTCCTGGACTAAAATGGCCAGCTGACAGGTGACCTTGGTAGAGATATTAGACTGATCTGAAGTTCATGTCTTATAAACATTTAATGACAGTCTTGAGAGGATAAATGGATAAAGAAGCAATTAAAGCCAATATTCCTGAGTGGATACTGCAATTAAATTAGATTCCTACATAGTATTTTAGCTTTTGATGGAGTACCATAGTACAGGGGTTTGTAGGCCATCACTGATCTGGCATGAGAGAATTAATACCAGAGAATAACACACCATCATTTCTGAGTCATCTAACAGCATCCAACTTATGCATAATACTTTTAATTTTAGTAATCTTTCATCCAGAAAGGATCAATGCTTTTGTTTTCTTATGTATCTTCTCAATATTTCCATAAGGAAAGAAGGAATTCTGCATTCCTTTCTTTTTACAGCATAAGAAAGACCAAGAGAGAGTGAGCACAAGAGCAAGAGTGAGAGAGAGAGAGAGAGAGAGAGAGAGAGAGAGAGAGAGAGAGAATCGTTTATTTGCTTGAGATCATGCAGTGACACCTAGTCTAGGAAGATAGCGACACCTAACTTAGGAAGATCATGGACCTTGGAATAACAGTCTTGCAACTTTTCCACTAGATCAAGATCAGCAAGGTATTTTCATAAAGGGCCAGAAACTAAACATTTTAGGTTTGGTGGGTCATATGATCTCTGTTGCAAGGCAACTACTCAACTGTGTGGTTACAGCATGAAAACAATCATAGACAACATGTAAATGTGGCTGAATAAGCATGTTTGGTTATAAGATTATATATTATTTATTTATAGACTATGCTATATGTATATAAATAATATGTATAATGTATGTTACATATAATATGTATGCACACACATACCTTTTTTTAAAAAGCCAGAATAGGCATGAGCCATGGGGCATAGTTTATCAACTTTAGTACTAAATATGACCCAAGCTAAATGCTCCCTTAAGCTGTATGGCCATTATATGACATCAGGTTGTGACATCTGTATGTACTTCCTACATTATCACTTGATCTTCACAAGAATCCTAAGTAGGCTGTTAATAACTTTCCATTTTATATATGAAGGAACTAAGATGCTAACGCCCTTGTCCAAGGCCACATGGTTACAAATGAAGTGTGGAAATTACAGCACCAGTCTCCTGGCTTGTGACATTTCTCTTGTGCAAGCTGTTCTAAGGGAACTTCTTACCTAAGCCTTCATTTCCACTTGAGGAAATCCAATCAGTGGGGAAGCTGAATGACTTGGGTGGGATCAATGGTGTGTGAGTGATTGGGCCAGGACTAGGACCACCATCTGTTGGCCCCCAGACTGATATTCTGTCCCTTCACATTATCATGAACATTTTCAGGGGTGGGGCATGGAAAGCTGAGACTAGATAAATTAGTAATATGTCTATTGTAGTTCATTCTTTCAACTTCCTGAAGTGATACCATTTTATATATGATTGTTCTGATTTACTAAAAGTATCCAAACATAAAATAAATGATTTTTGTTTCATTTTGTCTTTTTGAATATCTACTATTTATTTAATTATTATTATTTTGATGCTTGGGATTTAACCTAAGGTATTGCCTATGCTAAGCACATGCTATACCACTGAACTATACTCCTACCTTCTTTGATTATCTGAATATCAAATCCCAATCTAGATTATAAAAATTCTTATTGGCACACTGCAGTACCCTTAGTTTAATTTTATTCTCTAATATAGTCTGAAGATAACATCTTTAACCAGAGCACTTAATTATCTTCTTTGATCAAGGGAATGTGTGAACCACAGGAAAATAAATGGACAAAGAGGACTCCTAGGTTCTAATCAGCATTTTAAAAATGAGTGCATGTGAATCATCATGATTCCTAGGGTCTCTTCTAGCTCTGCCAGAACAAGGAGAGGACAAGGTGACCAACCCTCCTGTTTGTCTGTGATGGAGAGATTTCCTGGAATACAGAACATTGAATGCTAAAACCAGGAAAAAGTCCCAAGCAAACTGGGATGATTTGTTTACCTTAATTGCTGGGCAAATAATTGTTGAATGAATTGGGCACTACCCATAACTCTGCATCCCTGGAGGTGATGATCCTCTTCTGGAATAGGAACTGGGGAGCTGGGGGAAAGACCAGGAGGGCTGTCCAGCTTCCTAGCAACATTTGAGCACAAGAGGGTCTCATCACTTTATAGAAAACCCGACCGAACTGTATTAAAACATCATAGGGTATCTATAAGAGACTGGTCCAAAGACAAATAAAAATCAGTTTGGATGATTAGTGCTACACTCTCACTCACTGGCAAAAATTACATTGCCACTTAACCTACAAAATATATAAACAAAGAGGGCATTTACCTCCAAGCATAACAGAAGACCCATGAAAGGGCTTAGCTGAAGTTGATCCTCCACCTGGAAAACTATGCCCCAGTTCCTGGTGATTACCAGTTCCTGGATTCAGTGGAGCATCCAGTTGCCAGCACAGGAGCCACAGCAAGTCCAGAGGTAGCGCCAGGTTTCCAGACTCTGGATCTGAGCCCATAGTCCAAATGATACCCTCTTGAGATTTCTCTTAGGCCTCTTGTCATGTCTACCTGCTTCTGATGAAACTGGTTTTGCAAATGCAGGCTGGTCAAGGAGATTTGCTCTGGATTTCTCAGGTTTGGGGGAAGAAATTTCTGTTATTGTCCCATTAGAATCCTTCCAAAGTTTCTCTGTTATCGATAGAGGACTTCATTTATATCATAGGTCAGCCACCATCTCTGCCCAGAAGAATGCTAAAAGTAAACCCTAGAGGAATTCACAGCCCAGCAGTGGAATAGTTACTAACACGCTAGTCAGGCATAAGGAACTGCAATGACCAAAAATTTTGGAAAAAGCAGTGTGAAGGATCTTCAGGCTTTTCCTATAGAAACACTGAAAACCCCCTATTCTGATTTTTCAGTTACATCTGGTGACTGTTTATTTAAGACGTTGGTTAGAAAAATTCCATTTACATATGCATCAGTGAATTCTGTTGCCATTACAGGCTGGCCAAACTAAGTAATGAGCCTGGCTGGCTCTTATTTCAGAGTCTGAATTAGCATCTGCAGGGGACTCTCCCTGACTGTCAGACTATCTTCAAGAATTCAGACATCTAGCTTCATTAGGGATACGTCCAGTCCCCCTCTACTTCTTCCTGGCCATGGATAGCCTGTAATTCTTCAGACCTGGATGTCTCTGACTTTTTTCCTCCATAATTCTTGCTTTGGCCTTCACTTTTTCTATTTCTTTTTTTGAACCCATTACTCAAGTCCATATTATTTCTTTTTCTGTCTCCTTTCTTCCCTTGTGCTTTTTCCTTGACCCCTTCTCCCTTTCCAATATATCACCTGTCAATTTCACTCATTTTTCTTTGCTATTTCACTCTCTCCTTTTAAGTGTCCTTGGCTTTGTTACCTACTTTTTCTCTCTCTTTTGCAACTTGTGCTTTGAATTCCATTTGGAATTTCTTTAAACATTTTAAAAAGCCGATTATAACCACGTTTTATTTTTAATAAACTCGATTTTTAAAGTAGAAACTCCATTTCCTTAGTGTGCTATGGCAAAGAGGTAAAGACATAAATTAGCTAGAGCTGGCTGAGATGGAGGACCGAAAGCCAATTTGTAGCTCTGTGCCAGACTGAATATGAAGCAGGTGGTGAAGAGCAGGGATGTAGACCTACATCCTGCCCAGCACACACTGTCCCACCAGTAACACACAGCCTGTCCCTGCCCAGAGAAAAGCAATTTATCCTCCACTGAATGCCAAAAGAAAGCTGTGTAAGATACTGATCAAGTATTTGTAGAAGCAATTGAAAACTGTCAGGGAGCTCTTTTGAAACTGCCATGATGTCCAGTTTAAGCAACACACAGACCTGAGTCAGCTGAGGATATTCCTACTGGGCAACTGATGTCTGTGCCTTGGCCGAAGGCCTCTGGTGTTTCCTCCAGATCTCCAAACACTGTGCTAACATAAAATCTGAGCAACACGGGCCCCACTAGCTAGAGTAAAATAGCTTCTGGTTGATAAGCCTTCAATAGCTTCTCTGAGTTTGCAGCACACCCACACCTGCCGATACAGCTTTTGATTACAAAACACAACAGTTGGACAGTGCAGGTAACAATAATTATCTTGGTAATTAGATTCTGTCATGCACTGTATAGTCCTGGTACAAACAGAAGAGGCACCAGGAGTACCTTTACCGCACTTGGTCTTCTAGTGAGCAGGACGCTAACAAGCTCTTCCTGAAACAATGAGAAAGCAGATTGCCTCTGCTTTCTCCTTCCTCCCCTTTCTGGTTCAGCAAATTTCAGTTGTGTTGCAGAACAAAAAAGAAAGGAGAAAGCTGTAAACAAGCACTGCAGATGGAAACTGTCCAGGAAGAAATCCAATTTCTGTCTTGTGCTCTGTGCATTTCAAAATGGAAATGCTCCACTCATTAAACTGCCCATTAAGCAAACAATACAGGGAAACAAGATGGGGTTTAGGAAGCTGGGAGGGAGGAGAAGAGGCAGGTCAGAGAGAGAGGAAATGAAATGAGGGCATCGTTTTTAAAGGAGACTGCAAAATGTTCAACCAGAGAAAGGAAAAATGCTCGCACAGATTTCACCAGAGAGTGAAGGAGTGCATCATTTCACCATTGACAACTGGGGGGTAACATCTCTATTGCAGCCACTCACAACTCTGTGGGTGTCTGACAAGACAGGCGTGAGTCTAGGTAATAGTGTGAGTTCCTGGTAGTGTGTTTAGCGCATTAGCATGAGGGATGACTAAATACTTGATATATTGACTGGATATCGAGAAATATGTTGGATCCATGAGAGCAAATATGGCTACCCTGTAGTCAAAACAGACACAGAAAAGGGAGAAGTAAGACACTGAGTCCTTATTATGGGTCTTGTACTTCCCCACATTGTCTCGTTTAATCCACAAAACACATTGGTGCTGTGGGTATCAGGCTTGGTTCACAGAAGAGCAGAAAAAGGCTCAAGAAGATACAAAAAACAGCCCATGTTCACAGACCTGTTCAACAGTATAGCCACAATTTTAGGGCAAATTTCTATGGCTCCTACCCTGCCATGCTGCCTTAGAGAACACAGTTCTGAAAGGAAAGGAAACCAGAGCTTACAGATCACCAATATGGGCCACCTACTTTGGAACACATTCTCCTGTTCTTCATCTCCTGTAATTTCAGCTCTTACCCACACACAGACAATTTGACAGACGCGCAGCATGAGGCCCCTTTGAAGGACAATTCAAATCTCCACCACCACAGCTACACAGATCTGGTGCCTGGCTTCGGAGTATGGTGAAATCCCCAGAATTTGGCATCCCTCTTGAACAGGGAAATCTCATTGGAAAACCAGAGGCAAGCTCTGGAAAGAAATAGGGTGGGAACCCAAAAGAGACTTCTCGGCTCTGTCCGCACGCACTGTAGCCACTTCATGGTGAATGGCCCGTGCTGGGGCCAGTGACACAGACCCTAGTGTTTCCACAGACGGCATAGGCACAGCTCTTCAGATGAGTCTGAGTTTCAACAGTTTAGAAATGGAACTGAGTTCTCCAACTCTTTTGCAAATTGTGGATTCAGCCCACTATTACAAAGTTATGGCATTATTGCATGTTTAAGTCAGTAAACATTGTACCTATATTCTCATTATTTGCTTTATATTCTACAGGTGCTTCTCAGCACAGATTTCATTTCTTCATTATTTTACTTAATTCCAAAACACAGTGAAATCCTGCTTATGTTGTTCCCATCTTTTTTTTTTTTTTTTTTTTTTTTTCCTTTGGTACCCGGGATTGAACTCAGGGGCACTCGACCACTGGGCCACATCCCCAGCCCTTTTTTGTATTTTATTAGAGACAGGGTCTCACTGAGTTGCTAAGTGCCTCGCCATTGTTGAGGCTGGCTTTGAACTCAAGATTCTCCTGCTTCAGCCTCCCAAGTGCTGGGATTACAGGTGTGAACCACCGCGCCCGGCTTGTTGTTCCCATCTTAAGGAAACCAAATTTTTACCCCACCCCCTCATTAATCTGGCTCTTTCTCCATTTACAGGCAAATCTGTTGTTTCCTTCATTGCTAGCTCCATTTTTGCATTTCTCACCCATTTTCGATCTACTTCCCTCTCGCTATTCCCCTGGAATTGTATTTGCCAGTCTCAGCCCTCTGGTGGCCAAACCCAATGGGTATAAAAGTGTCTCTTTGGAACATTGGACCTACTGGACCATCTGCCTTTCTTGAAAGACTCTTCTTTTAGTGCATGCCAAGGACTCCTCCTTCTGGCTGCCCCCACTTCCTGGCTGCCTCTTTTCAGTCTTCTCCTTGGGCTTCCCAACATCTGTGTGTGCCTTCGTGTCCTCGGGCTCTCCTCTTCTCCCAGGCTGTCTGATCCACTCCTGGGGCCACATTACTGTCAAAGTGCTGATGACTTATGACCCTACTAGTCCAGACCTCTCCTGAGGCCCAGATACAAATCAAACAGCCTAAAGAATGGTTTGGTCCTGCCCCGATCTGATGTTCCTTGTGTTCCCTACTTCTGTGAATGCACTTCAACTGTCCCAGAGGGCAGAGGCGGAAAGCTGAGACTCACCCTTTACCCTTTCCTCTCCAGGGACATTGCAGCCCTTCCGTCTTCTCCATCTGCACTACCACTTCCTCACCAAGGCTATCCTCATTCCTGTCTGGCCTTCCTGCCTGTCCCAGCTTGCCACTCCCACTCATGCTATCAACGCCGCTGCCAGAGTGACCTTTCCAAATGCAGAAGAGTCCTCGCATTTCCTCACGAGGTCCCCACTCCTCAGAACTTTCACGAAAGCCCTATTATAGCAACACAGACGGTCCTCAACTCATGATGGGATCATGTCCTGAGAAACCCACTGTAAATGCGGTGACTACGGCTGACCCGTCAGACACCAGGGCTGAACAACACTGTGCACTGTGGAGCGTGGGTTGTTCAATGAAGTGGTAACGTGGCTGAAGGGGAGCTGCTCCCTGTGCTGCCCAGGAGAGGGAGGGAGAGGGGGCGCGAGGGTGGGGGAGGGGGAAGGCAGGAAAGGAGGAGAGGGACTATATCAGAGTGCATATTGTTAGCCTGGGGAGAGATCAAAATTTGAAGTATGGTTTCTACTGAATGTGTATCATTTTCCCACCATTGGAAAGTTGAGAACTCTTAAGTCAAGGGCCATCCCTACCCTTGCTTGTCTTTACGGTCACCACTCTGTCTTGAATTCTGCTTTCTGAACACACCAAGCTTCCTGCAGTTCCTTACCATGTCACGTCCTCATGGTCTCTGGGTGTTCCCACATGTGTCCTCTGTGGGCAGCACCCTTGCCCTGTCCTGCGACTGACTTCTGAGAAACTCAGGCGTGTACGGGACCCTCTTCCCTGAGGCCTCCCCAGGGCTCCCGAGCCTGGACTCCACGTTCCTCTCTGCTGTTCCCACTTTTATTATGATGGCAGTCAGGACACAGTTTTGTTGTTGCCACTTGATGTTGCTTAGATCTCCTAATTATTATAAACCCCAGAAGTAGCTCTGATCCTACTGTGGCTGCTATTGGACCTCCAACTCTACCCTAGGCTCTCGTGAAAGGAAGGAAGGAAGGAAGGAAGGAAGGGGAAGGAAGGAAAGAAGATGTTAAGTATTCTTTAATGAACAAACATACTTTGTAGGACTGGGAGGTTGGGAGTGAGTACAATATCAAAACCAGAGGGCAAAATAAGGAGGTAGGATACAGCAGCATTTCAAAGTCCTCCAGCTCCCATTTTCCAAGGTTAAACATAGATTTTCTGGAGCCAGTGGGAGTTGACGGACTGCTAGATTCTAGGTTGTCTTTCAGGAAGACACCTGAGGAACCTGCCCAGAGCACAGGAGGGGACACACAAGGCACTGGTTTGTTTTGAGAGCATGAGAGAATGAGAACGAGAGAAAAGAAAACACAGATATGTTCATGATATTTGCCAAATTTTAGCCAAAGTTCCTATGTCTTCCTTGGAAAATGAGCAGCCTATTTGGCCAACCTGCTGGAACCCTCCAGGCCTTCCTCACGCCCAGAGAACTGAGCACTCGAACATGTGCTCTTGAACTCTACGCAAGCTCTGCACCGACTGCTGAGTGATGAAACCCTCTGAAGGGATTTATTGCTTCAAGATGATGGTAGGAGGCAGACAGTGCTGGCCAGGAGTGTAGTGCTCCTTTTGAGCAAGGGACATCAAAAGACAGCTTGCACAGCATCTGGCCCTCTGGGATGAGGCCACAGCATCTGGGGCACACTCGTCATTTTGGGTGCTGTCTGCTGCCCTGGGATGCCCCTGATAGTCTAGAGGCCCTGAAAGCTAGGATGGGGTCTATTATCCCATCCTGGGGAGGCTGTGATCGTCCATGAGAGAGACAGAGCTGAAGGATGAATCAGCTGGGAAAGTGTCACAGAGACATTTTGTGCCAGGCCTTGAAGATTTAGCTTCCAGGAGGGAAATAGGGAGGAGGGCATTCCAAGTAAGAATTTCCCCATACTGTGGGAAAAGGCACAGAGGAGGATAGAGACAAGGTACTGCCAGGGAATGGCGATTAGGCCAAGTTGGCCAGAGAGGCGGGCTCTAGTCACAGAATATTGGAAGTTAAGACAGGACAAAAATATCCCGCAGTGTTCCACAGGTAAGATCAATGGCTCATTTACCCCGCTTCAAAAGGCTGAAAATAGCTATTTTTTATGTTGGAAAAGAAATCCAATAATTTGTGTCACTTGCCGCTATGCATCTGATAAAAAGCCTTTCCTGAAGAGTATAACAAATGGCCACGGGAGCCCAGCATTCAAGCTGCAATATTGTAATACACGGTGGGGTGAGTCAGATCATATTGATTTCCTCACGCCACTCCACTGTCTGTACAGAATTCCCCAGCCCCTGGCTGCTTCCCTGGGTTCCATTTTATTCTGTTCTGTGCAGAATTAGTGGGAGCAGGTCTAAGGAAGGCTAGGCAGCAGGTGACCCAGGGACCGCTGCAGCCTTCAGTAGCTCATGTGGAGAGAGATGTCAAAGAAAGGTGTGAACAAGGACACGGAAGTCAGAGATGGATGCAAAGCAACTGGGACCCCCACGTGCTGCTGGAGGGGATATAGGGACGAAAACGAGTAAAAGTCACTTTGGAAAACAGCTTCGCAGTTTCTGACAAAGTTAAACTTACGTTTACTGTATGACTCAGAAATCCCACTCCTAGATATTTTCCCAAGGGGGGGGGGAAATAAAACAGGTCCACCAAAAAGAAAAAGTAAAATGTGTATTTAACAGGAGAACGGATAAACACATTATATTGAGAACTATAAAGTAATAGTTCTTAGCAATCAAAAAGAATAAACTACTGATAAATGCAACAACGTGTTCCTGAAGAACAGGATATGATATCCACGTGGGATTCCACTGACGTGAAGTTCAAGCACAGGCAAAACGAATCCCTGGTGATAGAGGCTGAAACAGTGTTGTGTCTGGTGTGTGTGGGCATGCTGACTGGAAGGTAGAATGAGGAAGGTGTTTGGGGTGTTGGACATGATATATTTTGACTCAGAAAGCAGCCACACAGGTTATGTGATTATCAAGTTACCAAACTGGGTGCACTTACTTTATGCCAACTATAGCTCGATAAAAATTTTTAAAAAATAAAAATAAAAAAAATTGTGTAAAAGGACAGCCTGGCTTGGTAAAAGTGCTGCCTTGAGCAGGCCTCATGAAGTGTGACCCTTAAAGAATCCTTGAGGAAAAACAACCTAGAGTTATGAAACAGGGAGAGAAGGTAGGGAGTTGGGCAATTGTACCGTCGTCTCAGGAAGCATTACAAGGGAATGAGGGACAAGGTCAAAAAGGAAGGCAGGAGTTGCGGTGCCAGGTGGTCATAGGAGCCCAAAGCACTGAATACATACTCCACAGGATTTGCCAAGAAAGAGAAGGGAAATAGAATAATAATTTAGGGATTAAAAAATCTAGGGAATTAAAACAGAAGAAAGGAATTTGACTGTTTCCACCACAGATAAATGATATTTGAAGAGACAGATATGTTTACCCTGATTTGAACACAGGGCACAATCTATATAAGTTTTGAAACGTCACCTGGTACCCCCCCCCATAAATATGTAGCTATTTTATGTATCAATTAAATTTTTTGAACGTAAAATATAGACACATTTGTTTGTAGCATGCGCAGAATCACAGAGGAACAGGTTTGGAAGAGAGGAGCTTTCATGGATTCTTTCTAGAGAAGGGAGGAGGGCCTGGTCCCCTGTCAGGAAGGAAGATGGAGGACAGAGCAAAATTGTGAAGGGTGAAAGAGAAGAGCGTGAGAGTTCATGCTCATGAGGAGAGTCATGATGATGTCCTCTCCTGTCCCAGACGGCAGGAGGAAAGACCTTCTGTGAGAGTGATAAAGAGGTAGCCTGGCATCTGAGGAGCACAAAGAGGACTCAGAACATGACACCATAGAGGATTTGAAGGCCGCCTGCAGGAGATGGGTGGGGACATTCTGAGAGCTCCGTGGTGTAGATGGGAAATGGAGGTCAGTGCTAAGGCTGGGGCCTAGACAGGCATGAAGGTTCACGGTGACTACTGAGGACCCAATGGGAATAGATCATGGCAGAAGGACAAACAGGCAGGGCCAACAGAGAGGTGAAGGTCAAGGGCAAGCTCTGAAGGCATAAAGAAGCAGGTAAGTAGAAGCAATGTTCACATGTGAAGAGAGTCTTAGCGCTTGAGGCGTCTGTAGGAGAGTTGCTAATGATGATGGATTACGAGGTTTGTGAAGATAAACTGAAGGGCAGTGACATTCAGCATTGGCATCTGGAGCCCCTAAGGGTGATGGCAGAAGGTGAGTAAGAAGGGAGACTGAGCCCCCAAGAAAATGTGGCACAGTGTGCCCACTTAATAATTTCTTTTCTCTCCTACATTATTTGCTGCACATAACCCTTTTAATTCTATGAAGTTGAACATTCTTCAGGATATGTTATAAAGCTGATATCCATTGAGTCTCCATGAGTAACATAAAAAGTGGTTTTTATTCACATTTCACAAATAAGGAGCCCTACTTCAGGCCCTCATCTCCTCCTGAGTGCCTTTCTTCCATTTGAGGTTAGATTTGGGGGCACAGAAGTAATTGCTGAAATCACTTGACTATTCAGAAAGTGATTGTGTAGACAAAGGACACCAAATGTTACAGACTTCAGTATCCAAAAAGAAGTCTCATGTTTTGACATTTAAAAAATGCTATTAGGGAGAAAAAAAAGGAATTATTTCATTCTTATCTTTCCAGATTTTTAAAAAATTTCTTAAAATTAAAAGAAAATTTCTTCAAACTTTCAAAGATCAAGATTCTCATTTGAAGACTCCCTGAGTTCTTTATCAATAGATATATTCATAAGGCCAGTGGCATCTGCTTGGTAGGTCATGAGTTGGGAGGAAATAGCAGAACTGTTTCTACTAGCTCATGGCTGTGTATCTCTTGACATATCATCGTCTCTCTGTGCCTCAGCTTCTTCATGGAGAAATTGTGCAAGTGAAAGAGAGCATAGATTTTTAATATACTTAACAGTGAATTATGAGTGAGACAGATAGAAGTTAAATGGACCCAAAATCAACTTGGACCTGAAGTGGCACTGTGGCAAGGAATTCTTAGGGAGGGACCTTGTACCTCACTGAAGAATGAGAAGAGAAATCCCACGCCCTCCCCTACCACTTCTACTTCCTCACCGGTACCCACCTGCTCTGCCTTCCCCTTGTTCCTGTAAGACTACTCAAGTTTATATCCAAAGCCGGTTTCCACACTTCTGCATGAAGCCTCTTCCCTTCTGCCTACTCAGGTCATTGCTCTAGCCAGCCTTTTCTCCTTCGTATCATCTTTTTTCTCTTGCCACTGGATTGTTCTCTTGAGTGAACAAACATGTTATTGTTTTGTTTCTCTTAAAAACTTTCTTAAAATTTTTATAACCCTATTCCTCCATCAGCTCAGAGAGCCAATAATAGGGCCCCTGTTTGGCCCTATGCTTTATGAGGTTATGTTCTGTCCCTTTCCAGATATCCATTGTGCTAGGGGTAAGCACCTTCTGGGCCAAGGAGAAGTGCTCACCCCTGAGTTGAGGCCCCTTGCTCTCTAGATCTTACTCAGGGCACTGTGTCCCCAAGAATTCTCTGCTTAAATGGTCCTTAGCCCCTTGCTTGTGGCTACTGAGCACTTGAAATATGGAGGCTAGCACAGCAAAGAACTGCATTTTAAATTTAAGTGAATTTTAATAAATTTATATTTAGGTTTCAATTTAAGTAGCCAAGTGTGGCTAGAGGCTACCATATCAAGAACAATTTTGGATTTGGTATATATACACAATGGATCACTACTCGGCACTCAAAGAGAATAAAATCATGGCGCAGGTAAATGGATGGAGTCTGAGAAAATAATGCCAAGTGAAGTTAGCCAATCCCCAAAAAACAATGGTCAAATGATTCCTTTGCTATGATGATACTGACTTATAATGGCAAGGGAGGGGGTTGAGAGGAATGAAGGGATGTTAAATAGAATAAAGGGGAGGGTGGGGAGAGGAGGGGTCAAGGGGATAGGAATAATGGCAGAATGAGTTAGACATCAATACCCTAAGTACATATATGAAAACACAAATAGTGTGAAAATACTTTATGTAAAACCAATGACTTGAAAAATTGTGCTCTGTATATGTAATACAAAATGAATTGCACTCTGCAAGCATGTATAACAAATTAGAATAATAAAAAAAAATTTTTTAAATTAAAAAAGAACAGTTTTGGACTCTGAGTGGCATAAGAGCAGGAAACATTGTTATATTCATCAAGGTATCTTAAGCCCCTGATAGAGTGCCTTATATAAAGTAGGTACTCAATAAAAATGTGTTCATAAAAGTATGAACAAAATCCAAGGTCTAGTATGGAAAATAGTATTAGGTTCCTCAAAAAATTAAAAAGAGAACCACCTTATATTCTAGTTTAAAAAAAAAAATCTAAAGCCAGCCTTTCCTTGGCCTTATAGTTGATGGAAAGGGTAGGGTCAGAACCCAGGAACGCATCACTCAAGAAACCCACCTCCTTCCAAGTACGTCAAAGACAGATCCAGGGGCCTGGGCAAAGGCTTTCTGCCCGCATGCCTGTAAGTGAGCACAGGGCCTCATTCTTCGTTTTCCTGATCTTACAAACACATTTACTCACACATATCAATCAGAGAAACAAACGATCGATCCTGCCCAGAATCCAAACCCTCTGATCTCTGCTAACATGTAATCCACTAGGTTCATTATTGGCCATCATCAGAATTCAGGGCAGCCACTTCCCACGTTGACAGTTTTGCAAAGGGTGCTTATTATACATTTATAAAGCATGGTGTCCTCCTTATGATGAAGAAGATGAAGGTATATTTCAGAATTCAGAGATAAAGAGGATGAGGTCTCAGAATATAATGTTTTATGCAATTACATCCTGGAATTCAAGCCTAAGTACCAAACAATGGTGGGAATTGATCTCATTTTTGCAGAATGAAAACATCATATAGAAAATTTAAGCAATTTAAATTTAAACAATACCATGAATGATATTTTAACAGCTCTTTTGGAGATGAAATATAAAAATCAGTTTTATGATGCCAAATCAAGGTTTTCGAACTCTTTCCTTCTAAAATCTTATTTTAAAGGTCCATAAGAAAAATGTTTTCAGTTGTAGTAACGTACAGAAGAAGTTACAAGTGCTTCAGAAATGGCAGTAACACTGAGGGTCAGGCGATATTCTGCTTCTATTATTACTTAGTTCCTTAAGTTCCTAGTAAAAGCACCAGATTACTATGTCTGTAATTTACCTCAAATACTTCAGTATATACTTGTGCACCAATGTTTATAGTGGCACAATTTACAATAGCCATAAGGAGGAAACAAATTAAATATCCATTGACTAATAAAGAGATAAAATGTGGCATCTACATAAAATGGAATAATATTCAGTCTTAAAAAGCAATGAAATTCTTGACACCTACTATGGTAAGGATGAACCTTGAAGACATTAGGCTATGTGAAAGAAGCCAGTCAGAGCAAGGCAAGTACTAGATAACATCTTTTATTTGAGTATTAGTGGTACGAGTAGTTTACATTTATAAAGTCGGGAAGTAGGATGGAGGTTGCCAGGGCTGAGTGAACAGGGGAATGGAGAATTATGGATTTTTTATCAATTTAGAATTTCATTTTGGGGCGATAAAAAAGTTCCATGGGTGGATGATGGCTATGGACAACAGCATTAATGCCACAGAGCTATAGATGTAAAAATGGTACAAGTGGTAAATTTTGTGTCACAAATATTTTACCATAATTTTAAAAATCCCCAAACTTCAGCATGTATGTGATACTATGTGCTCATTGCTAAGGTCTAGCCTGGGTGCCATCTCCAAGCATATCAAGAGGGTACGACACAGGACTGGTCTTTCTGATTATTTACCACAGGTTTCTCTTCTATCTCAACTCATAAGCAAACTTTGCCAATTAACATGCCAAAAGTCAGAAATGCATTTTTGTTGATGAACTTAGTAGTTCATTATTTAGTCTGGTGAATGTTAGAAAAGGGTTCTTATTAGTGAATTGAAAAGTGTTCATTATTTGTGGGTTTGCAGACTATTTTAAAGACACTCCCATAGCTGCTTCCCAACATAGAATCCAATTAGTCCTGTGTGTTTTATTTTCAGGTTTGAAAGTAAAGGCTAAATCTCTAAGTGGTCCTCTGTCCAGCCAGGAACACTGGGGGAATCTAGGATCCCTGATGTTATTAGCCACAAGAGTGGCAGAATCCTGTGTCTGGAAACTTCATGATGGCCTTTGAATAATTTTTGCAAGATGGGGGTCAGAATACCTTCGAATATACAGTCAGGTTATATTCAAGTTTACAAAACAGGTCATAAACTCTCTGTGTGTTTACTTTCTAATAAATATTTACTCAGTGGATGTTTTATATCTGACAATATATGTCTGAGATTTCTGTTCATTACAACCTCATAGTAAAGTTGTCAGGAGAGTTGGCAACCCTTACCTCAAAACTTCTTTGGAAGCTTCCATGATCAGGTTCTTCTAACAGTGAGAACCTAAGAGTCACACATGGCCAAACCAGCCAAAGGCCAGTTTACAATCATCAGCATAGAGGTCAGAGGGAAATGCTAGTGTCAATGGTTGTGAATAATCAAACCATGAGAATCAGGTTATGAATCCTTCAAATGCCCACTGACATGGCTTAGTTTACTCTTCTGTCTGATTTTAAAGATTAAAAAAACTGGAGTTTAGAAATGCTGAGTGATCTTCCCAAGCAGAAACTAAAGGGAAACCTTTGATATCATCATGACTTAGAGACACCAGTTATTTAACAAGTATTATGTGCCAGAAATGCTACTAGGTGCTTAAATATATGACTAATAATTGTCACAAAAATCCCTACAAGGAACACTGTGGTCCTTAGTTTGTAGAGGAACCAAAGTCAGAGAGACCAGTCCGCAGATGCCAGGAGGGCCCATTCCTGCCCTGTCCCACGTAGGGCTCCTTACAACAAACTGGCTGTTCCATGGCAGGTCAGGGCTTCTTGGTCTGCATGAGCAGGGGCTGCAAGTGTTGGAGATGGTGTCCCTGTGTGAAAGCTTCCTCTCCAGTGGTGACGCCTCTGAGGCATGTTCTACACTGCATTCCAGATCCCAGAGGTTACTTGGTGGCCCACACAAGCGACCTGCTTGCTACGTGGCTTCCCTTCATTTTCTCACTCATTTCCCTGCTCCCTGTCAGTGCTTCCTGGGGTTACCTTTCAAGTAAATTACCTCAAATCCTTGTCTCAGGAAATGTTTTGGGGGAATATGCTCAGGAATACATCATCGAATTTTTCCAAGGTTGCAGAGTTAGAATGTGAACCCAGGTTTGAGTTTGAGGCTCATATTCTTCTACTCTTCTCTACTCAAAATATTGCTCAATTTGATAATATCTTCTTTGCTGGACAAGTGGAGATAAGATAAAAGGGGAAGGAGAGATGACATGGAAAATACCTGATGTTCTTAAATGATTTGTTTGATAAGTTTCTGAAGCTGTCACATCCTCAGAATTTACATTCACTACTCTGTATTTTAATAATGTTTAATAATGTTAAAGACCTGGTTAGTCGGGCTGGGGTTGTGGCTCAGTGGCAGAGTGCTCGCCTCACATGTGCGCGGCCCGGGGTTCGATCCTCAGCACCACGTAAACATAAATGCATTGCATTGTGTACAACTAAAGTAAATAAATAAATATTTTTAAAAAAGACCTGGTTAGTCAATGTGGTAGTTTGAATAATGGGCCCAAACGTATTCACATCCTCATCCCCAGAGCCTGAGTGTTACCTTATTCTTACTTGGCAAATGGGACTTTGCAGATGTTACTATGTTAAAGATTTTGAAATGGGGGAATCATCCTGGATAATTGGGGTATTCCAATGTAATCACAAAGGTCCATGTAAGAGGAATCTAGAAGG
The DNA here is from genome assembly GCA_025594165.1 of Tamias sibiricus. Taxonomy (NCBI): domain Eukaryota; kingdom Metazoa; phylum Chordata; class Mammalia; order Rodentia; family Sciuridae; genus Tamias; species Tamias sibiricus. Next base: position 209,131,844 of record CM046658.1, read on the forward strand.
AATTGGAGAAGAAGGCAATGTATGGTGGAGGCAGAATCTGGAGTGTTGAACTCTGAAGATGGAGGAAGGGGCCACCAGGAATTAGGAAACAAAAAATGCAGAAAAATGGACTCTCCAGAAGAAATTGTCCCTGCTAACACATTAACTTTAGTCCAGTGACTTTTAAGCTTTAGAACTGTGAATTTTGTATTGTTTTAAGCCATTAAGTTTTTGGTGATTTTTTTTTTGCAATGGCAACAGGAAGCCAGTGCAGCCAACTAAGGGTCACCAGGGATAACAGACAATAACTATCCGTCCTTACAATGTCTAGGCATGGTGCTAGGAGTTCCATGTGGTCATCTGGCTAAATCCCCCAGCAATTTTTTTGAGGAATTATTTTTAATTTTCTCATTTTATAGTTGAGGAAGCAGGTTTAGAGATGTTCAGAATTTACCTTAAATCGCACAGTTAATAACTGAACTCAGGTCTTTGGTAACCCCAAACCATGTTCTTAATAAACATATTGAAACCTGAATCCTTAAAATTTCATATAAAAAGAGGTAAGGGGAAGGATACATATTGCCAAATCACATGTTGGAGAGACAAGAAGCAGCAACGTACACATGTCCCTGTCGATACAAATAGCTCTGGCCCTCACGCTTCGCCCATCACAGAACTTCTTCCTTATTCTCTTCTAAATTCTGGAAAAGGGCAGCTTAACCTGAACAGAGATGCTTGGACCGAGATGATTTAGTAATTCAGTGTTTTGATTTCTAAAGTCTTCTTAGCTTCCAGCTTAAATCAGGAATTGAGCCCACAAGAAATTCCCACAGCAGCTTTCTTTGAAATCAGAAATGACTTTGCAAACCCAGAAAAAAACACATCCCTTTTACTTTGTTTAAGGTTTGAAGACATTTTCATTTTTAAAACAAAGGAAAAGCTCAAGAGAGCACATTAATTTTACAATGGAGCAGGAGTTGACTGGTTCCCATGGCTAGATCTTACCTCCCCAGATAGATATACCATACTGTATATTCTTCCAGAGAAGCAAGTAGACCTTACATATCTGTTTTCTCCTAACACCCAACATAAGATGAGTTATTGAGAGGGGGAACTGGTTTACCAGTCAGATGAATAAATAACAAAGGGCCAAATGAATGAAGCAAGCAACGTGTAAGAAGGAAGGTTGAGACAGTATTTTCATATAAGTTTTATACTTACATATTACCAATCATCTGCACATACACATTTGCAGGTCATTAACACTGAAAGGGGGTTTCTTTGTTTGAAATTATATACAGCCATCCTTTACTCTTGCATAGTAAGTGGGTTTTATTTTGCCTGTACCAACTCTGATTTATTGATATTGACTGGTTTGAGCTCTATATCTCAAATCAAGATTCAGTTGGGAAGAATATGTGATTGATCAGTGATACCTGCTTAGCACCCAGAGAGGGAGTTAACAGAAGTGCTATATATGTGCCGAAACTGTCTATGCAATTTGATTCTGTGCAGAGGATACTGCCCAAATTTGTTTTAAGACAATGCCATCATCTCTAGAACCATCTCTACTCTACGAATACGCAGTTTTTATTTCTGCTTCTTCAATGGTTTATTTAACATGACAACCAGCAAATCGTACTTTATGCTTTTTAGAGGTACTCAGAAACACTGATTTTAATTTGAGAATCTATTTGAAAAGAGGTTTAAATCAATGTCAAATTTCTCTGAAGATGAGGAATATTATATATGCAAAGAATCATCAACAATAAAGCTTTGTCTAACATTACTTAGCAACACAAGTATGGTTGAGCATTATTCTAATAAAGTTCCTTTTTTGACTCAGTGCATGAATAGATCTTTACTTCCCACATTCTAACTTTATGACATGAACATGTACAATTCATAATAATTTAAATTGATCACCCAAATTTAACTGAAACTAATTTCTAATATTTACTTGGGAATTTTTTTTTGTGTGTGCCAGGAATTTAACCCAAAGATGATTAACCACTGAGCCATATTCCCATCCCTTTTTTATTTTATTTTTTTATTTTGAGACAGGGTATCACCAAATTGTTTAGCCTCCCTAAATTGCTGAGGCTGTCTTTGAACTTGTGATCCTCCTGCCTCAACCTCCTGGGCTGCTGGGATAATAGGTGTTCACCACCATGCTCAGCTCGTTTCTAATATTTACTTAGAAATCTTAAGAGAATTTTCCTACTTGTCCTATTTGGAAATTGCCCAATAAATAATCAATCACTAGATTTCATTTTTTTAACTTATTTTTTCCCAGACACACATCCTGGGGCCATTCTACAAATCATTTTCCAACTCTAAGACAACCACCAGAATCAAAAGGCCAATCAGAATGTGATGAGTACCATCAATAGCAACAATAATAATATCATCTTTTAAATAGCTCTTCAAGTTGATAACTTTTCACCTTATAATATCTTCCTGGTTTTATTTAATATATGTACTATGTATTATTCCCAATTTATAGGTATTAAATAGGGGTTCTTTATCAGCTATTGAATAATGGCACAGCCAGGACATAAACCTAGAAGACACATTCAAGTTCATTCTCCAATGGAGACCTGCTGGTTTCTATTGCTCCACGCACCACACGATTATTCTGATCAGTCAAGTCCCCCTTCCCACCACATCATGCTCAGTCCATCCTCTATTACTTCCCTTATCTTTTCTCCTTGCCTAGTCTCACCACTCTTCTCCTTTATAAGTCTTCATGGCTCTGATCAACTCCGCCCTGTTCACAAAGGCTTCATTATTCTTCCTGAGCTCCTCTGTGCTCACAGCTGTGATACTTGATGGTATAGTGAGTGCTCTATGCAGTTTGATCCTCATTCATTCAACAAATGATTCTTGAGGATTCTATCATTTTCCAGCATATTCAAGGCATTAAGGATTTAGCACCGAATAAACCTGCCTCTCATGGAGCTTACTTTCCAGCTGGGATCCAGCTTCTAGTGTTCATGTCTGGGCTTTAGTCTCCTTAACAACAGTAGCCACACTCAGTGTTTTCTCCAAAGGACAATGGAGTTGCATTGCTGTGCGGTTTATCCCTGAACCAATAAGTGGTGGTCTTGGTGGTGTTGGTGAACAGCTAGCTGATATCGGGGGACCAGACAAGTAAACATACTGGAAACACCAGCTCACTCCATTCTTCTGTAGATTTCTAACTCTAGAAAATCTACATTACTGTTCAGTAAGGTACTGTAGAAATTCTCTAGGAGGAAACTTGTAAAAGAATTATAAGGAGGACTTCCTGGAGACTAGTTTCCTGTTTGTGCTAAAGCAAGATCTAAAATATCTATTTCTCAGAGATATTCCAGGAAAGTCCCACCATGCTTGGGAACAACATTTTAAGAGGTTTTGAATTATGACACTCATTAATATATTTTTCTCTTCTTTGATCTTTTGCTTGAGGACAACTAGAGCTGCCCTTTCAACATTTCAGGCGTGGTGGGAATTTAGCACTAGGAAAAACTTCTTACTCAGAAAAACATATTTTCAGAATTTTTACTATAACCCAAATGAGCAAGGGTGGAGTTGAGCCCACCAAAACAAAACACCTGTCTCCTCCAAGTCTGGTAGAAAATTATGAGAGGAGGAGTTGAGGTACTTCTTCCAGAAAATTCATCTTGGGAAATTTGGCATCTGGAAGAAAAACATCTCTTTGTTTTGTTAAATTAAACTTACATTTAACAGGACTAAATCAGTCTTCCCCACAAAAATCTTCTCTAAATTTAAATGTTTTATACACACAAACCCTTGGATCATGGTGAAATTTAGCTTGTGTGTCTTTGAGGAATTACAGGATACCAATTGCTGTTGCTGGGGTCTGATTTGCATAAATCCTTTTTTTTTTTTTTTTTTTTTTCCCCTTGTGGGAGACGTGTGAAGGGGAATCCAGGGCTATTGCTCATTCTCCTGGTTACTGAAGAGTCTTCTTCATCCACAGGTACATGGATGGCCTGCCCAGTGACCCTTAGGACAATCGGACCCACCACTGGTTAATTTGTGCCATGCCTTAGAACACAATCTAAAAAGAACTTTAATAATATGAGCAAGGGTATGCTTCTGGGCTTTGTTACCTAGAATAATCTCTTAAAATTAATTCTAGGGAGGTTTGCAGAAGGCTTTGGAAACAGAGTGTCTCTGGAGGAACCACTAGAGCGTCTGCAGAGAGTTGCTGTCTATAGCTGGTGTGGAAAGTGAAGGGCTCAGGAGAAAAGCAGAGTTGATATTAGGACACGCCATAGTAGAAGAGGCCCCACAGGGCATCTGGGGTAAAGAGATTGTCTCCTCCCCACAGCATAGGACAGTGTCCCTCAATTACTGTTCTTGAACTAAATTAAATGGAAAGCAGCTACAGAAAGATAATCAAGGGAAAAGTGTATGCTGTACAGTTGGGAAGACCTGATCACCTCTGTATCCCAGCTTTCTTCACCAACTTATTATGAGACCCCCCTACACATCTGAGAGGGGAGAGGAGACTTTGAAACTTTCAAGATACGCAGAATAACTAGAATAATAAAGGAAAAAAAGACTGTAATAAAGATAAGTGCTTACCAAATAATTTTACTTATTTTTTTCCTGGATACCCTTCCTGGTTCCATTGAGCTAAGAAGGAGCATGTAACTTTTTCTGGCAAATGGAATTTAGGCAGAGGTCATGTGTGAGGCCTTACAGGTCAGGCTCTGAGGCCTTTACAACACAGCAATGCCGGTTGATAGAAGAAGTCTTGGTACTTGAGTAGTTGTGAGGTAGACAATCTCTCCCCTAAAGCACGCCCTCAGACTGAGCCCACTGCATTGTGAAATGGCTGAAGACTAAATGTTTTAAGCCACTGAGATGGGGCTGTTAGTTGTAGTTGTCAAGATATTTACATTAATTAAATTTTGTGTTAGGTATAGGGACTTTGATCCCTCTTATTCCTGACAGAAAGTAGGACTAGAAAATAGGAGTTACAATCACAGGCATATTTACAACTGTGTATACTGAATCATAAATGCAATTTATTAAGCATCTTCCATATGCAAAGCATCAAAAAATAACATGCCAGGCATTTAAAAATGATTCTTTGTGTATTTATAAACTAAAAGAACAGAGACTAAGGTTGACGTATTCATCAAGAAGTCACATCAGAGTTGGCCATTACCAACTTCAGGTTGTTTATGACCATTAATTATTTTCCCTAAGTAAATGCATCCATAAAATATTCCTCTGCTTAAAAAAATAAGGGAATAGATTCATCAAATAAAAGTATTTGCTGTCTTCTGAGAAGGAAAAGGGTCAAGGGCACCGAGCTACTTTCTGGGCAGGAGTCATACAACTCTGTAGTTTGAGAGCACTGACAACCCTTTCAAGACAAGAACTATACTGTGTTCAAACATGAAGTCCCAGGACAGTGCAACCCTCTCCTGATCTGTTAAGTGACACTCCACATGTTCGATGCATTGCCACAGAAGTGGCTGTGTTGAAGGCACTGACTAATACAGGAATGGACTGGATTCTAGGAGGGAAGCATATGCCAATTTATACTTTCCTGGGCTTCACCTCCTTCCTGTCATAGATGCCCACACAGCAGCAAGCAAGAGATTCTGGGTCAAGAGAGACTATCCTCTCTTCTTTTCTTCCCTGTAGGCAGAAGGTTCTGCTGGACTCATGCTTTTGTTTTACTTTTGCCATGAAGCACAGTAATGAGAGGTTGTTGTTCAAGTCCCTGTAAGCAACCCCCAAACCCATAGAGTCTTCAGCCCTCTGTCACCTGCCCCCCCCCCCACCAAGGACTCCATTGCACAGGCACATGTCAGAGACTCACTCCTCCTAAATGACTTTCCTGAGCATTCCTCAATCTGTTTAAACCTTTTTTTTTTCAATTTTCCAAGCCCTTGTAGTTTTAGCAATTATAATATTTTCCCTAGTTATTTAGTTATGTTCATATCTTATTCCCCTTTCTAGGAAATAAACTTGAAGGAAGAGTTCTGTTTTATTCAAAGGCTGAATTTAAAACAACGAAAAGTACATTTATAATGACTATGTGGATTTGCCTTTCCAGGCTGTCTCTCATAGAGTAATAGGAATAAAGTTAGTGTCAGAACATGAATGATATTTGTTTTCCTGACTTATTTTTTTTAGCCTCTGGAATACCATTCCACGTGCACAAATTCTGTATCTGCTCCACCAACTCCAAAGCTAAGTGAATTGGCCAAGGTACTTATCTCTCTCAGCTTTAGTTTCCTCGCCCATTAGATGAGATTAGTAATAGGATTAGAATGGAAAATATTTAGGAGGTTCCTAGCACACAGGACTCCATAAATGTAGTTAGCATCATCATCATCACCATTATCCCCACCACGACAATCATTTCACTGGAAAATTGTAGATGATTTTTGTCATTTTAAGCAGAAATGAAAACCAAAATGCCTTTAGAGTTAAGAAAGGTAATGTAAGTGAGAAAAGTAGAATTGAGAACTTGGTGGTAAGAAGAGCAAGTGGCCAATCACAGCACAGTCTGATTAATGCTGTCCCAGCACTACCCTGGAGACCAAGGAGGGGTCCAAGACACTGAAGGTAGGGACAACAGCAAAAACAGCAGCAATAATGATTGCTAACATTTCCTAAGTGATCTAGATATGTAAAGAAGCTACTGGAAGGGCCTTCTTTAAAGATAAGTAGAAATTAGCCAGAGGGGCCAGAAAGGAAGAATGTTAGAAGAAGAGGAGGCAGAATATAAAATGAGCAACTGTGAAATAATTGGGTACCTTTAGGAAACTTCCAATAGGATGTTAGATGGCAAGAGTGAAGTCCACATGGAAAATTGGTAAAGGATCAGGCTGGAGAGTTCAGCAGACAGAGGCTGTGCTCAAGAGTTTTCCTTGAAAGGGTTAGGAAGCCACATTTTAGAAAAATACCTAGCAGAGGTGAAGTGTTGAGGACTTGTGAATGCTGTAACTAAGGTACCTGCACAATGACCAGCGGAGAGGCTTCATTTATGAGGACAGATTGAGTGGAGAAAGTCAAATGAGGAACAGAGGTCCAAATGAGTACCAAGCTTCAGCTTTGAGGGACCAGGCAGTAATTTCTAGAGACAGTTTGGAGAGGGGTGAGATAAAAATTTGGCTTTGGGCATGTTTAATTTAAGTACCTACAGGATTTCCAAGTGGCAATAGCAGCCTTGTGGCATATAATACTTGGAGATACAGATTTGGGAATCTGTAGAATTAGCTTCCAGGAACAGCAAGCTGAATAAGAAGAGTCCAAGGATGACAACATACCAACATTTAGCAGTCAGAAATAAGGACAGGAGACTCAAAAGGAAAGGAGAAGAGGGGTTCAAAACCCCAGAAGAGGAGTGCACAGAAACTAAAGATATACAATGCTCCATCACTTATGGTGGGGTTATGCCCTAATAAACCCTTTGTAGGCTGTCAAAATGCATTTAACACACCTGCCTACCCAACACTACAGCCTAGCAACACTGTACACTGGAGATATCATTTTCCCTTGGGATCCTCTGGCTGGCTGGGGGCTGCTGCTCACTGCACTGAGAGCAAATTTGGGCTACGTATCCCTAGCTCAAGAAAAGGTCAAAGTTCAGAATTCAAAGTGTGATCTCTACTGAAGTCTTATTACCTTGGCACCATCACAAAGTTGAAAGGTCATACAGGCTGAAGGGTTGTTAAGTCAGAGGTTTCTGTAAAGGGTTTCAAGATGTAAGTGGTAGTCAGCTATGTCCATGCTTCCGAAAAACCAAGTAAGGAAAGGATGGGAAAAGCAGGACTTTGAGGCCTCGAGTCTTGTAGACTGCGCAGGTGGAATTCAGAGGAGGAGGAATCAGTGAGAAGAGGGAAAGCTTAGCTGGAGGCGAAGGAGCCAGAGGGTCATGGAGTCAAGTGAAGGAATTCATGTGTATTTTTACAGGAAAAGACCTGAAATATTTTATATTTTGAAGGAAAGACTTCAGTGAAGATGGAGAATTGAATATGTAAGATAGAAATAAGTGCCAGTTTGAGGCGCCTGGATGAGAAGAGGGACACATGTCCTGCTGCATCTGAAAGATAGAGTGGGGACAGATGGTGGGTGGCCTGGGCTGGGGAGGGTGGGGGGAGGGACGATGCTGCACAGCGTGCTTGGTTGCTAGGCTGGAGAGCTGGGGAATGACATCAGTGGTGACAGCTTGGGCAAGGAGCTGATTGAGGACACACAGCAGGATGATGAGACCTCAATGAGGGCCAAGTTAAAACTGGAGGCTATGACTTTGGAGTGGCACCAAGGTAGTGTGTATGTGACTTTCCCAAGCAGTCCCTTGGCTGGCTGACATGGATGGGCAGAGAAAGCAGATAAGCGAATTGGTCCAAGATATCCAGACCTCTGGGATAAAAGCTCATGTCGGGAAGTGTTTAGTGATTTCCTCAGCCTGAGATTTCATTATGGGTTGGAACAATTTGCAAACCTGCAAATCATCTGAGATTCTCCCAAAGCTGTGTTGAATACTAATTCATCCAGATAGTGCAACCTGAGAGGGAATTGGAGCCTTTAAACTCAATTCTCTCTTGACACTTGAGAAATGAGTGGAGAATTATGTGTCCAATTCTTAGTCCTTGGAGAGTCAAGTACAGAAGTGTTTTATAAGAATTATCAGAGAAGAATTTTGCTCTCAAAATGCTCATTCTCAAAAGACACAAAAAGAAAAAAAGAGAAGCAAGGAGGTTTCACAGACCCTTGACAGGGGGCCAAGGTGTGCCCTACCTTTGTTTGTGATGTGGCAGACCCAGTGAGACTCTTACCCTGAACACTATAGCTCAGTGGATTTGGGATACCACAAAACAGACTCTAAGATCCCCATTCTGATGTCAGTGGTGCTTTCGACTATGACAGAACATTTTAAAGTAGAAGGCAAAGAAATAACTGGCAGACGGTTTTCCATAAAGATTTTGGACTCTGGTGATAGAACCTCTCAGGGGGCCTAGTCCTTACAAAGAGCACAGGAAGGGAGGGGGTCACTGTCCTTCCTGTCCAGGTAATAAACATCAGTCTCCACGGCTACCTGTGCCACTGGTGTCACCACTGGGTTCTCTCCACACCTCTAGAGGAAGGCTCCCTCTCACCTGGGTGGTTCTGGAGAAGTGTCTTTTAGGAAATAAATGTATCCCCTCAGACACTGACTCCATTCTGTGTTTATATTAAAATGAGCATTTTAGCCTTTAAACCTTATGATTCTGAGGACAACACAGCTGACAGCAGATTACTGGCAGATTTCAGAGGCAGTGGGTGTTAAAACTAATCACTGCACACAGTTTTCTACTGGAGTTTTCATCCCACATATTTTCCCCTTAGTTATATAAAAAAAAAAAAGAAAAAAGAAAAATCCTTTGAAACATTAGCTGGTCCTTCATGTCAGCAGCCCATGTTTTCAGTAGTATGTGCCAAATAGGTGCAACAGATACGTAGGTAAGTACATACATATGGACATAAATAATGCTGTGGAAGGAATCATGGGCTTTGCTGGTGATTGGTTCTAGAAGTTGTCAGGATAATTACAGCTTCTCCAGGGATGGGAAGAAGTTCAGATGAGCCTGATATTTTTTTTCTCTCAAATACTTCTCAGCCCCCTCCCTCCCACCATCTCTTGTGGACTTAGGCCACCATTTCCTTCCTTACAATTACCCTACTGACCCACTGCTTCATGGGAGAAGTCTTTTTTTTTTTTTTTCTTTCACTGATCCTAAATCCCCAAATGTTCTCAATGCATAGGTTCCTGAATGCTAAGGACATGTACCTTGAGATTAGATCAACAGCTCATAAATGAACAATGGAAAAGCTGAAGATTAATTCTAAAACGTAGCAACCACAAAGAGAACCTGAAATGCTCACCACGAAAAATCATTCTGTCCTGAAACTGATTTTCTACTACAAAAGTATTTGATCTAAAAGAAGAAGAAACCAGCCCCTGGCATCTGGGAACCAGCCTGACATTTACAGGTAGATGTCGGTATCATTAAAGAAGCCCAGCCAGACACACGCCTAATCTTGTGGAACACCAACCTCAGACAAGGTCACTCTGTAGCTGTGACAGAGTGAGTCAAAGCAAGCCACTTCATAATTTTGTGTAAGCTTAGGAAAACAAAACAAAACACACACACACACACACAACAAAGCCACTGTGCCAACCACCAAATACTAAACACCCCCTTTCTGAGTAATACAAGTGACTATTGCTTCTTTACCAATTACAGCTTCAGTGTCTATCTGATTGTCCCTCCCTATAGGTGCAATTTATTAAGACACCTAGTCATAGAATTGTCCCTGCTTCCTGATAGCACCAATACAGAGCAAATCTCTACTTCCTTGGACTCTCCCCAAATCCTCCGTGGAGTGAAACCCACATCCTCTAGGTCCCTCTGACACCTTTTCACTGTGACTTTCACACCTTGCACCTTCGGGTCTCCCCAGGGTGTGCATCCTTCCAGACCGCATCAGGCAGTAAATCCAACTTGCTCAACCACAGGGGCATTCCCAGTCCTAGACAAAGCAGAGGTTAAGGGGCATGGACTTTGGCTGCTCTGTTCCGATGTGGAGCAATACCAGAGCGTTTGGAGAGTTTGGGGTGGGCAAAACAATGAGCCAAGTTTCTCTAGCAAGGGATGTGTCCTTGCCCAAACTCTAATTCTAAAGAACCACTTGAGAACTCTCCCCTACTCAGCCCCTTCTGCTCTCAGATGAGGTCTTGGATAGAAGCACCCACACACTGACTCATTACTCAGAGGGTTTTGTGGTTGAACCTGACTTTTTATCCCACACGATACCCCAGGCTAGCCTCAGCAGCTGGTTGTTATTTTCAGCAAGTCAAATATGGTTGATCTCCTGGGTTCCGAGTATGGGAAATGCAATATTTCCAAGGACGCCTGTTTAGAGGGTGGTTGAGGAAACAGGACACTTAATCTGCCATCTCTATCTTTTATAGAAATGAACAGAGACAGGATGAAGGTAAAGGACACAGTTATGGGGAAAGTCTCAGAGGAAGTGGTTTCACAAGCCATCATCTCAAATGGAGGGACATGATTATGAAACACAAAGAAAGAAAAATGCTGGGTTTCCTATTTGTGTTTGGTTTCTGGAAATCTGTTACTTATGTAACTACACCTCCATGTAGAAATTGGCTTATTTTTATAAGTTGTGCATCAACATTTGTCAGAGCACTGGCATTACGTGGGTAGGAGGTGAAGATGATTATCTCCACTTGCACGCTAGAAGAGCAAGTCGTGGTAATGAATTGCACAACACTGTTGGATCGTGAGCAACGGGGCCCTGGAACTCTCTCTGTCTTCTGTTCCAGAATGTCTCTGCATCCGCCAAGCTGCTGTTCTCATGGAGTAGCCTCGTTGCTTTCCTTGTGGTCCTGAACCTGATCACATTATTAAACTTGAAAAACACTGCCTGGGTCATGCAATTTAAAAGTGGTCACAATCAGCCATTTCCGTGTGAAAAGAGAAATAAGGTCCCAGCAACCATTCTGTTCCTCAAAGAATGGTGTGCGATGCCCTGCGTCTTCATCATCAGGGAAACGTAGGGAAAATGAAGATTCCAAGGCCCACCCCAGACTTATTACATTAGTATTTGGGGTGTGGGACTCAGGAATCTGCACTTGTACCAAGCTTTACAAGAGACATTTAAATACTATTGGTCCAGGGAGAGGTAAGTGTTTCCCCAAAGCCACTTCAAGTTAGAGAAGGGATCAGTACTCCTTACTCCATCCATCTAAGTTCAGTTCAGTACACGAGGGGCAGAGTTGGTGGTAAATGTTTAAATTAGGAGTCACCAAACAAAATTTCAGAAGGGACATTTTGGAAAAACAACAAAACCAATTGAACAACAACAACAAAACCCCACAGATGTCAAAAAGAAAGAGATCCAGAGATTTTTTTCGGATTCTCTTGCAACAAAGCTACTGTTTTCAGGCCCACAGGAGAAAAACCAAATCTGTGTCCTAATTGTAGATGAAGAGGAATCAGCAGATTATCCTGATGGCAGCAGAATTTACAGCCTGAGCTCTGGCCTTGATTAAAGGAAAGACTATGGACTATACCTGGATCACAGCAATGCAGTGAGGCCTGTGTTTTGGGAAGACATGAAGCCACAGTAGGAGAAATAGAAGCTATACAATTTTCTTAATGGCAACAGCTGCCTAGGCATTTAAAGAGTGGTAATATTATAATTTCTTTCTTTTTTTTAAAATAGAAGGACCATCTGTAAAAGTTATTTCAAGCATGGCTTGGACTTCCTATTTTACAGCTAAGCTAGAAGCCATCTATTTCTTCCTGGATATGTAGTAGTTTTAATTAAGCTGTTCTTTCAAGCTACCTATAGCTAAAATTAATCAAGTTTGATAAAAATAATGGTATAAACCAGTCGATTCCCCTAATGTATCATTGAAAACAAAACAAAACAACAACAACAACAAAAAAAAAAAAAAAAAAACAGGCCACATGTTCTGAATGCAAAATTCTTCCATAGACTGATAAAGGTCCCATAAGGAAGTGAGGATCCCACATAGCAGAGATTCTAAGAGAGTCATTTGCTACCAGTCATTCTAGCACTTATGTCTCAATTGTTCTCATTTTCAGTTGAAAGGGGTAAGTTTCAGTACTTCAACAACTGAATAACATTTGAAAACTCATAGTGAAATTACACATGCTGTTTTTTTTTAAAGCCATTCTAGGTTATACAGTCTATAATAAGGTAAGTAATTTGTGTAAAATTTCTTTTTAGAAAAGCCTCGTTTGGGACTTAAAAATGTAGTACATAGAACCAAACAACTTGTATTGAACAAAGCCAATGGTCATCTTGAACACAGATGTTTAAAATCTGCTACAGATGCATGAATCAAGGCATATAGCTATTTTTAAAATTAAAATATCCCATTGATCAAAGATGAAATTTTTACAATCTACCCCACTAGCAGCTTCACAACTAGTTTGGTGAAAATTAACTATACTTAGATGAAATTTACTACCACTATTTACATCACTACCATTTCTTCTTCACCATTAGTATTTTGAGGGCACACAGAAAGTGTGATATATGTTAAAGAGGTACTTTCTTTTTGAAAAACATATTAATGAAGAAAGAGGGTGAAAAAATAGCTCATTCTCATTTCTTTTTGCTTTTAGCTTTGGTTTGGATGTAAAATGTTTAATAACTGGAAGCCAAATATTCCTTGATAATCAAGAAATATTTCCAATATTATGAACTGTGCCTATATATCACCAGAATAAATGATTTAGAAATATTACAATTTGATCAGGTGCTCTAAATGTATAACTCCTTTGAAAACCAGATACTATAAATAGGCATTTTAAAACCAGATACAGACTGTGAATATAAAATATCTCATGTTAGCAATAACCTTTTGTTTTTTAGTGAGATCTTTTCAAATTAATCTTTCAGAACTATTATTGAGAAATCCCAGTTCTTGTCAGTTCTCAGATTTAATGACAGCCTTTTGCATTTGTGATATCGAGGATTAGAACAAGGTAATGAATGCACAAACTTGGGCTAATTTAGCTTACCTGCAGTCCATGAAATTAATGCAACTGGATTCCTAATGGAAAAGCTTTTTAAATTTAAAATTCAGTTTTGGATTTCTTAATTTACTATTCAAGATGCAATGCTAATTATCATTATAACAAAGATTCAAATAAAGAGAAGAGCTCACCCCTCTTTGGGATGGTCATGACTGGCTGAAAGGTATTGCTTCTTAGGTGGGGAGAGCCACGATCTCAGCAGCCACACATGGGAGAGGTGCGCAGGGTGCAGGTGGCTGCCTGCCTGTGCTGGGAGCCACAGGCTATCTTGATTCCCTTTTGGTTTTTCACCGGGCAAGGCCATTCCTACTGTCCCATGTAATTTACAGCCATTATCACTGATATTAGATGTGGAAAGACTTGGCAGGTCACCTAATTCCCCAGCCCTTCACACAGAATGCCCCTGTTGAATATTTATGAGGCAGTTGTTAGCAGGCGCTTGTGGAAGCCAGCCTATTAGCCATCCTGGTCATTTACTATGACCTAGGGGTGCAAAGAACATCAAAAGAGCCTTAAAACATAACTATAAGTGGAAAACTAAATAACAAAGGTATGCGCATTCTAGACATTTGACTAATTGTCAAACGAGGAGGTTCATTAAAAGCTTTCATGGAAACTACATTCCTCTTATGTGGGGATGAGTTGAAAGGACTCTGAAGGGTACCTAGAGGTGGCTTTTTTTCCTTTTGTGTTGGAAAATCTCAGGACAGGCCCTTCCCACAGCAGACATAGGTCACACCTCAAATGCCATCCTGAAGGATTCTTGATTTAGGTATCCTCAATTTAATTACTATGAGACACTCAGCACAGCACATATTTGATTAACGTAAGACAACATGCTTAGTATTCTTCTGGGACATTATGAGTTTTGAGACATTTTAAACCGGCAACTGAGCAGAAACTGGAGAGAAGAGCTAGCGTTCGTTTGATATATGGGATAATTTAGACACAACTCGGGATAAGTCAGCTCCCAGGTGGATTTCTGTGATGAGTTTGGGTGAGTGTCTTTGATGAGTCAGACTGCACTCATTGCAAAGAAGTGGCCACTCTGCTGTTTTCAACATAATCTCAGGGATATATAGACAGCCAAGAAGGAAAACAGCAGGTTTCAGCTCTGACCACCTCATACTACTTAGGTTACTGCTCCTAGCAATCTTAGCCCCAGTTTCCTCATCCAGAAAACACAGACAGCAATATATACTCATATGGATGTTAAGAGGAGTGGATAAAATAATGCATAGTCATGTATGTGGCACATTGTAGGTCTTCCACAAATCTTAACTTCCATTTCCCTTCCATCTTTTCTTAAATGTTAATTTCTAGAGGATAGACTTCTTAGGTATTCAGCAAAAATGTTATTATAAGTAAATATGTGTGGCCCTAAATGCAATCAAATTTTCAAAATATTTCTAAGTCATTGAACAGTAGAGCAGGCTTTTTAAGTGCTAAGCAATTAAAATTGCTTCCTTCACATATCCTTGAGTTTAATAGCAAATGGATGCTAAATTTAATGCTGGAGAAGAGACACACTCAGGCATCCTGTTTTTTTCTATTTGAAGGACAAGGCAGCCTAAAATTTAACAGTTTCCCCTCTTCTGTACAATCCTCAAAGCCCCAAGATGCTCCTTTTTAGTAAATACTAAAGAATTTGTAGGTCATTTTCACTTTTCTCCAATATGCTGGTAATTCATTTAGATATGAAGGATAATTAAGCATTACAACACACTTGATATTTAAAGTTTCAGAAACATCATTAACCACCATGGATGAAACCACCATTATCTTTAACCTCAGTCCCAACTTCTTTTTCTCCAAGTTATTTTTTCAGCCATTAAATAACTTCTTCAGGTAGCTCTTCCATTAGAATTCATTAAACCATTGGTAATATTAATAAGATATCCTCACAATGTCAAAAAGCAGCACTTGTCACTTAAATGCAAAATAAATTAGCATTCTGATGGTCATGCATACCTAATACTAAACATATGCATGAAAATGGGGAAAATGGTCAATATTGTCAAATATCCCAGGTATTAAGATTAGAGAAATGAAATACTTGGATAGATTACTTGAAGATTCAGCTCCACTTTTTCAGGTATTAGATACTCCTGAATAATATGGCTTAGGGGATGAACTGCTATATGCTTACTAGTCAGGAAAAGATTTAAAAAAAAAAAAAAAAAAGGACATAGCTTCGGAGAGGGTCCCAACAACATCATTGCATGTGATATCATATTAAGAAATCTGACCTGAACTTTGACTGAAAAACATTAAGGTATGAAATCAGAACTAAATTCAAAGAACAGAAAAATCCAAGAGAAGCCAAGAAATGCACTACTAGCAACAACAATAAATAAATAAATAAATAGCAGCAACTTCAAAGAAAGGTTTGTAAGTAGAAAAAAATCTTTATGCCCATTACCTGTATGGTTCCTCTTTGGAGACACACACACACACACAAACACACACAAACATAGAGGCGATAATAAGAGAAAACAAAAGGAATAACTAGCTCCTTTACAAGGCACATAAACACATTCTTAGGCAAAATTAAACTCTTGAGTTCCAGGACAGTTAAAAAGCACACACTTTGTAAATGACCCTGAGGGCCTGTGAACTGAGGCGCAGGAGACAGACACCAGGACATGAATGGCGTTGCTGTGCCTCTGTAATCGTCACCAGATGTGGTGTACCAGGAGACGGGAAACGCGGCTTCCACTTCACAGGGGCGTTCTGGTGACTGACAGGATTGGAGTCTTAGAAAAATGAAGGTTTGATGAATGAGGCATCCTGCTTAATTGTGCTAAACCGTTGAGTTCAAATTTTCATAAATAGATTCAACAGTTGAGAAATAGGAAACCTTTTCCTGATTCTCTCAAGAAAAAAAAAAAAAAATGGGAGGGGGATAGGAAGGAAATGAAAGAAGAAAAAGATTCTGTTGCCATGGGATACACAAACTGTATAAATCACCCATTTATGCAGCTATATTAGCAGAAATTGAAGTAAAATTGGTTCCAAAACCAGATGTTAAAAAAATTAAGAAAACGTTCCTTCATTTCCGAGATATTCTTATCAATTTGCTCCCTACATTTTAGTGATGTTGAAATGCAATCTTTTGACTATATAAAATCTCTGGCTTTATTTATTCATGTTTATTTGATATAGGCATTTTTTGAGCTATTTCATCTTCTGTTCCTAAAAAGTAAGTTTTCTTGACTGGCCCCTTCCTTCAAAATGCTCCTGTTTCATGTGGAGAGTAATGGGCTTTTAATTAAAGAGTTTTATCATTAAGAGAAGCTTACAGAGGTAATTATCTCATTTGCAGACCAGAGAAGATGCACACTATATGATTTTTAAAAAAAAAATAAATACTACCTTAACATCATTATTTGGGGCGAGGCTCCTGGCTAACAGAGAATATCCAGTCAGCCCATAATGTGTAATTCAGAACTAGGTGTTGCCTGTGAGAGCCAGTTAGCGTGCCAGCTTGTGTCCTTGGCCATGTATTTTTACACATCCATTCAGATACTCTCCCCACTGACTCTTATTGACTCATAATCAATTTACTTTGGCTGAATGGGAACTATAAAGAGACTTCAAACTCTCCAGTGGCATTCTTTGAAATAGAAGAGCTAGTAATGTTAGTAATAATTGCCTTTTTTTTTTTTCTTGTTTGCTTCCTTCTCTGAAGTGTTGCACCACATTACAGTGGAGTGAGTCAGGTTGCTTTCTTAAAAAAGGTCACACTGAACCAGGACAGTAGCAGGCGGCTTGGCGTGAATGACAGCAGGACTCGAACTCTATCTACTAATCACAAAGTGGGCTAAAGCCCCAAAGGTCAGTTAATACCAATTTTTGTGCATCTTTTGAAGTTTTCATAGGTTAGTCAAATACAAACCCAGTCATCCTCTCTACTGAGTTTAAATACATGAGAGTATGTTCACAACTAGTCCTTTTCAACAACTTTTAAAATATAAAACTTCCCCTCAAACCCCAAAAAACCACTTAATGACTATCATCCATGTAGAGTATAATTGACTTTCAAATACATTTTCACTTATCAAATTCATTCAATTCTTACAATAGCTCTGAATATATTGCTCTCATGTACAGATCAGCAAACAAGCTCCAAGAAGTTAAATAACTTGTCTAAAGTGCATTGCTAGAATGTGATGCCTGTGATCCCAGTGATTAAGGAGGCTGAGGCAGGAGGATCACAAGTCTGAGGCCAGTCTCAGCATAAGCAACTCAACAAGATCCTTTTTCAAAATAAGAAATAAAAAGGGCTGAGGATGTGGCTCAGTGGTTAAGTGCCCCTGGGCACTTGAATCCCCGGTACCAAAAAGAAAAAATAAGAAAGAAAGTGATAGATCCTATTCCTTTTTTCATGACACTTTGCTGCCTCTCCACTGTAAGTTTTAGGTAAGGGGTTAGGGTCATTCTAATGCTAAAGGGTGTCTCTGGGCCATTTGTCATTGTTCTTTCTCATTCCCTTACTCCTGGAGACCAACCATACACAATAGAGTAGCATAGAGGATGTTCTCATAAATAACTTCACTATGCTTTCCCACCTGTTTGGGTAAAAGGAGACTGGGGTGGGAACGATGAGAGAGAACACTTTAGACCTGGTAATGCAGATTGCTGGGAGCAAGGTAGGAATTGATCCAACTCCTAGCAAATTTTCTCATTTTGTGCTAGTGTAAACCCAGACATATAAACCCATGATATGCGTTTGGTTGTAGTCATGGTTCACACTCTGCTACACTTTAAAATTTGCTTCCTAGCAATCGGAGTATCTCAGGTAAACTGTACCTGAAAAGCTAACGAATTCTTTTGTTAAAACTCCTCTAAGAGGATGATTATGATACGGGTCATGAAGAACAGACACTAAGTGTTTTAATTTTAGGAACCTCCTAGCTTGCTTCTGGGATCTTGCTGTTGTCCTTCCTCACCTGACAATAGACCCTAGGACAGCAGAGAGTTTAAGGGTTTTATATATTTTGAATCAGGTGTCAATTGTGAAATCAAGGTGGCTATTGTACAAATCTGCATGGTACCACTTCTTTCTACTTTGACTTTTCCCTGACCACAGAGATGGACATAGCAGCCATGTTGGGTCACTCTGACTTTCCCAACTGAATTGAATAGGATGAATTCCTTAGATCTTCTGTACTTTAGAGGCTTAAATTGAGTCTTGAGTTGTCCATAGTCAGAGTTTAGCCTAAGAGGGCAGCTGGTCCCAGAGAATGAAGGCACCATGAGAAAAGAAATTGTAATGGGAGAGAGAGGGGGCGGGGAGAAAGAACCAGCATGTATCATAACATCATTCAAATGCTGGAATTTGTGAAGTCAGACCCAATTCCACTCTTCTTTTTTTTTTTCTTTTTAAATGTTTTTCTCTTATTAGTGAATTATAGTTGTGCATAATCATTTTCACTCTTTTTGTGGCCTGCTTAAATTCCCAATTTTGCTTCGGGTCATCTTAATTGGATTTCTGTCATTTAGGACTAAGAAGTTTAGACTAATATGGAAGTTTTGGTTTAGTAACTAGAGTAATAACAGCGGCTTGTTCAGTGTTAACTTTGTGCCAAGCATTTTACTTAGATTGTTTAAAAAAAATTTCATGAAGTATTACTATCCCACTTTATTTTTTGAGAAATTAAGTTTCCAAGAAGTTAAATGACTTCACTAAGTTTATGCAGCTAGAAAGTCTCAGAGAGCTGGGCTCATGCCTGTAATCCCAGCAGCTCAGGAGACTGAGGCAGGAGGATCACAAGTTCAAAGCCAGCCTCAGCAAAAGCAAGGCACTAAGCAACTCAGTGAGACCCTGTTTCTAAATAAAAAATACAAAATGGGGCTGGGGATGTGGTTCAGTGGTCAAGTGACCCTGAGTTCAATCCCTGGTACCAAAAAAAAAGAAAAGAAAGTCGTAGAGTAAGATTCTGAGTCCATTTCAACATGGCTCCTTAATGGAGGCTCTTAATGTTGACGCTATCCTATACACCAGGAGATCTCAGTTCTGGTTGCATATCAAAATCACCTGGGGTGTTTCTGAAACCAGGTGTGCTTGGGCCCTGCCTCCAAGTTTGCAGAAGTACAGGGGGAACCATTCACACAGAACAATGGAGTTGTGCTCCAGGAGGCTGGAGGGCTGGGGGATGAATAGGTTCTCCATGAATGGCTTTCCATGACTTCCACAACTGTTGTGACCCTGCAGCCAGACCAATTAAATCTGAATCTCTGGGCGGGGGGGGGGGGGGGGGGGGGGGGGGGGGGGGGCAGCACTGATACATTTTTAAAAGCTCCCCAGGTGATTTTAAAGTGTAGCAGAGTGTGAACCATGACTACAACCAAACGCATATCATGGGTTTATATGTCTGGGTTTACACTAGCACAAAATGAGAAAATTTAAGCTTATGGGGACCCTTGAAATGATCGTACCACGTGACTATAATTATCATGTATGTCTGATAAAATTTGTGAGGACTGGAGTCTGTGAACCACCTGGACAATGGCTCTATTTTCTACTGCATTTTGCAGCATCGTGCTAAGATATTAAAATGATACCTATTGCATAACCTCATCTGTAAATATGACATTAACAATGATAAACTATTTCTGCAAAAAAGTGGATTTTTTTAAAAAGACGTGCCAGCAAACATCTTTCACTGAGGTTTAAACCTCCAACAACTGGATGGTTTTGATTACTGATGGACTCAATGTCATATTCATCCATAAGATTCTATTCTTTCACCTGCCAGGAATAGAAGAAAGAAGGGAAGGCAGGAAGGGAGGAAGGGGGGCAGTGTGGGGGGAAGGTAGGGAGGGAGGAGAGGAAGAGGATTCTAAGAATAATGAGGACATTTCTTATCTACATTACGGGCTATAGATCATTCAAGTCTCAAGAGATCCATAACTAATAAATTTCACAGAGTTCAACCACATTTGACTTAGATATTATGCACTGGAAGGACAATTAAGACAGCAAATGTCATATAAGAAGGAAAAGTTTAGTTACCATTAATTACCTAATCTCATGCTTTCTTATAAAATGGGATAATAGGAAGATTTAATTTACAATGTTAGAAATTCCCATGAGGGATATATACAAGAATATCATGTTAAGTGGTTACTTTAAAAAATTTCAATATTGAGCAAAGGGAAGGTCTTAATCTATTGAAATTACCCAAACTAGAGAGTCTATTGTATGTAATTGAGATATAATTCATTTCTATACTAAAAAGTCCTTATCCAATATGAACTCAATTTTGTCCAAATCTCTTTCATTGTGGTGTTTTTCCTGTTGCTTTCATAATCATTAAAGTAATTAAATTGATAAGCATACTTTAGTAGAGCTCTTTTAAGAAGCCCATGAAATGCCACAATACTCCAAGACTTATCTGACCCCAAGAATCAACAAGTAGGTTATGCAAGTCATCAGACTTTGTTAATATCTGAGAATTTTAGTACAACCACTGATGGTCACAAGTGCAATGCTTTGTGGAACTACTTCTAACAGGAAGGCTTAATTTGGCAAAACTCCTGGTAGCAAAACATCAAAGAAAATGCAAGTTTGCCTAGAAATTGCCAGTAGGCACACAGCCAGTCATTGAGGTATGTGGATCTAAGTAGCTGGGTCTTGTCTTGAGCCCCTCAAGGAGGAGATTGGGGTTAGATGGAGCCTGTCAAGTGGCTGGAATCGAAGCCCACTGTGTCTCATTTCTGCTCAAAACCTTCCAAAGTCTCAAACTATCCTAAAGCCTCTGGAGGGCTGAAGGAGCCCCAATTAGGGAGATGGCTATTGCAGTTAGCTGGAAGCCATAAGTTGCACCTGATAATAAGTATGCACGTGACGCACCCGCAAAGCTAAAGGTATATAACCGGGTGAAAGCGGTCAGAACGGATTCATTCAGTCAGTCGTGCAGTTGCTCAGTCGGTCAGAAGAAGAGTTCAGGTCAGAGAAGAAGAAAAGAGTCAGAGTGGCCAAAACGTAGTCAGAAGAAGAAATAAGAGTCAGAGTGGTTAAGAGTTCGGTCAGAAGAGAAGGCTGGTCGGAGTCAGGCCGAGGCTGCCAAAGAAGAAAGAAGAAAGAAGAAGCTCTCTTTCTCTCTCTAAGCTCTTCCTCTCTCTCTAAGCTGAAGAAGAAAGAAGAATCTCTCTATCTCTCTCTTGCTCTCTTTCTCTCTCTATCTAAGAAAGTAAAAGTAAAAGAAAGTAAAGAAGTAAAGAGTCAGTAGTCAGAAGAAGTAAAGAGTCAGAGATTGATGAAAGAGCCAGTGTTAGAGTTTTGAGAGATAGTTAAAGCCTAAGAATAATAAAACCTTCTTTCATCTTCATTCTGCCTCCGAGTTTTTCTCCCGCGGCGTTGTGACTGTACGTCAGGCAGCTACAGATGGCAGTCAGATTGCAAGTAGGACTTCAGGCAACCTTCTGAGTTTTATCTTTGACTATTTCCCTACTCAGTCTAAACTTGGACCAAACCAAATGACCTATTATTTCAAGAACCCAATGCAATTTCTTAACTACAGGATTCTGCTTACCCCTGTTCTCAGACACGGAATCCATTCCCTTTCCATCCAACTGAACCTGATTCTTTCCTGGTAATCTGGTGAAACATCAGCTCTTTTATGTCCCAATAGATCAATGCCTCTCTTGCTTGAACTATTGCACTTTGTTAAACTTGCATTAACTTTTTAAGGACAGGGATGGTCATGTGACATTGTCCATGTGAGCTAGTCCATGTGACACTGGAGTAAAATAGATCTTCCATGTTAATTCATACCTCTCCATGTAATGTATTTGTGACTTTGAACAAAGGAAACTCCCTAAGCCCCAATTTTGGTTACAAAATAATACTATATACTTCCAAAGTATACAAATTTTCCTGAAATTAAATTATATAGTGGATGCAAAGCATCTATCATGATATTTGGCAAAGAATAGACTCTCTCAATCCTTTTCTTTCTCTCTCTTCACACACACACACACACACATATATGCATAAACTATGTGGAGAGATAGAATGTATATAGTACATATATAAATATATACAATCTCTATGCATTTATATAAAATTGGGTATTTCTTGGACAAATGAATAAAAATGTGAAATTGTCTGAGTCAGGTCTAAGAAGAACAGGCAATAGCATACTGGGAATACAACTATGACTCTCCAAGGTAATAATAAATCCCACAATAATTTTTATTTGTAATTTCTTTTTCACTTTACAAAGGAAAATTAAGAATAATCATGTAAACACTTTAGAAATCAGCAGTTTCCAGTATTAATACAAAAATAACAAAGAAGTGATATCACATACAGGTTAACAGAAGTTTGTATATCTCTAGTAGAATATACATACTAAAAACAAACTGAACCAAATTGTTTTCACTAATCATACTGTTGGTGACTCTGGTGGTTTTTTGTTTTTGTTTTTTTTTTTAGACTATTGTATGTGTATTTGGGGACAAAGCAAACAAGTGATTATGTTGTTCTACTGGAAACAAAGATTTTTGGCATGGGATAAAGGAGATTCAGACCTAACATCAGTGAAGTTATGTACAACCTTATAGTCCTGAACTTGAACTGGAAATATATAATTCTAATATAACTTCTCTTTAGAAAGAAATCCCATGTTTTCTATTTTGGGCTGCTTAAAAGACTTAGAAACAATGACAAGACCAGTAGCAATAAGTACACTCAGAGAGTGTCTTTTATATACCATGTCCTAGAAAAAGAAATTGGGCTTTTTCCAGCCTCAGCAATGGCAAAGCGCTTAGCAACTCAGTGAGACCCTGTCTCTAAATAAAATACAAAATGGGGCGGGGGATGTGGCTCAGTGATTGAGTGCCCCTGAGTTCAATCCCCAGAAGCAAAAAAGAAATTGGGCTTTTGGAGTAATAGCCAATTCCAGATCTGCTGAAGAAATGTACAAGACGGCCTGTAACAATTATCATGTCATAAAACTAAGGTGCTCCCAACATCTGTGAGGGTTGCTGTGGTTTGGACCTGGAATGTACCCCAATGCCCCTGTGTTGAAGGCTCAGTCTCCACTGCAGCAGTATTCAGAAGTGGGGCTCTTGGGAAGTGATTGACTCACCTGGGCTCTGACCTCAGTAATGGATGAATCCACTGATGGGTTCAAAGCATATGGCAATATTGGAAAGTGTTGGGAATTTTAAAAGGTGGGGCTTAGTTGGAAGAAGTAGATCACGGGAAGCATATCTTGTATATCTTATTCCCAGCCTCTCTCTGGCTCCTGGCTTCCATGAGGTGAGGAGTTTTCCTCTGCCACACCTTCCACCATGATATTCCTGCCTTGGAGCCAGCTGAATATGGACGGGAACCTTTAAAATGGAGCCAAGATAAATCTTTCCTCCTTTAAGTTGATTTTCTCAGATATTTTGCCATAGCAACCTAAAGTTAACACAAGAATCATATGAAAAGCATTCAGGAAACAGCTATTTGGCTTTCATTGGCCAAACATAGGACAATTTGGCCAAAAAATTATCACTGCAACAAAATGAAAAACATCAAGTGTTTTTAAGTCTATCAGCTAATAATGATACAAAAATCAATCAATTAATCATTTTTTGGAGGATGGTAGGGAACCAACTGATGAGTTTTAAAATTGTTAAAAAAGGGAAAAATAAAACATTTTTCCTACCTTTCTTATACAAAAGTATCTCAAGGTAACCAGATGGTTGAAGAAGGGTAAGTTCTTTTTTAAAAAAAAAAAATAGTTTTTTTTTTTTTAGATATTAATGAACCTTTATTTTATTCATTTATTTATACACAGAGCTGAGAATTGAACCCAGTGCCTCACACATGCTAGGCAAGCGCTCTACCACTGAGCCACAATCCCAGCCCAGGGGCAAGTTCTTTTTTATAGAATTATTTCAACTAATAAACAAAAAAGAAATAAGAGAAATGAAATATATCATTTAGAATATACTGTAATGAAATAATAAATCTAGGCAATAATCTTTAGTGGCTGCTAACATTGAGGAGGGGAGTGGGGGTGGGGAATGAATTAGACATTAGTCCTGATGAGAATAAAATGAAATACCTAGAAACGATCCTTGCCTTGCCCTCCCTCACCATCCACAATCAGACTCAAATCAGAGCAAGCCACTAAATTTAACCAGCCATTCACAATAAGGTGCATGGGGGTTCAAACCAAATGAGTGAGTTTTCAATTGTGAGCTCTTGGAGAGAAGTGGTCATATCTTACTTTCGTATACTCCATAATTTATATATCATATAGCTACCTATTAAGAAAGACTTTAATTCTTGTTTGGTGGGTTAGGTGCATTATACATTTTGACTCAATATTTTCAACTTACAATGAATGGTTTTATCAGGATATAACCCCACTGTAAGTTGAGGAACATCTGTACAGTTTTTGTCAAGTATTACTGTCAAATGCATAAGAAGGGAAACCCAGGAGAGCCAACCTTGAGACCCACAAAGGAGCAGATAGAGAAGTAACACCTGTCTAGGCTACATTATCAGAAGGCAAGGCAAAGGGTAGAGAGAGAGACACTCAGGTCAGAGTGTTCAAGGGTCATTACAGTGCACACAACAGAGCATCCTGTGGTACCTAAAGCAATGCTTCTCCTCCTTTGTTACTTCCTTGGGCTCCCATTTTACTCCAGAGCTCTCACTTTGAGCCTCCTAATTGAGTGGGATCTGCACACCCTCTGGCATCCTGAAATACTGCTGTCATCAACTCTCTTCTCCTGGAGATTTCTGGCCACTCTGCTACATCTGTAAGAGTTTTCAACCTGAAATTTATGGCTCTTCATCTGGCCCAGAGTTACTCACCTATTCTCTCTGCCCCGAGCCCTCCACAATGAACTGCCCAGGGAGGCCTTTCTCCTAACCATTCCCCACAGGGACACCTGTCTTGCTCCTATCCTTTCTCTCTCTCCAGGAAGGTCCTTCTCTACCCTTTCTGTCCATTCTGATATGAGCATTGTTCAATATCAATATCAATATCAATATCAATGCTGGCTCGAGCTCCCCTCTTGCTGCTCTTTTGTCTTCTGTCCTGGGAGATCCTGCAGCCATTCTCCACGTGTTATTTATCGGGGAGCTGGACCAAAAATGGCCTGTTACTGTTACTTAACTTTTCTTGTGTTCATCTTCGAATCAATATGTGTAATCAGTAAACTTTTATGTGCCAGGTGGTAATAGGCATTGTGGGTATATAAACAAGAGTAAAATACTCTCTCGTTCCTCCATCAGTTAAGGAGATAAAATGCAAAGGACATTAACTTCAAAGTGAAAGTGTGTGTTTTAAATAACTGTTGGAGGCAACACTTGAAAAAACTTCATAAGGCATGACTAACTGCCCAGTGGTATGCCAGTGCCTTCTTCCCCTACTCTGTTGCCATCCTGAAGGCTTGGGCTGGCTCTGCTGTGGGCATGGCACCCAGTAGCTTCTGTTAGGGCTGAAGCAGGGGAGCAGTGTGAGGAACTTATTAGTTCTTCCAACATGTGATTCTAGGGTGCAGGATGGAGGTGGCTGCTATCCATACCCACCTGGAGTAACAGGGTCAAGAAGTAGTGAAGCAAGAGCTCAGACTCACCTGAGGGGAAGAGGGAAGTGGGAGCTACTTACTGGCATTCTCTGTATGACCCTCATCAATCTCCGAGGTTTTTCTCCATTCTTGATTTATTTCTTTATTCTAGTCCACTTCCTCACACTGTCCCTGTGTCCTCTCCTGCAATGGAAACTGCCCAAGAGCTGAGATCTGGTAAGGCATTTCCATGCTCTTAGTGTCTAAACAGTGCTTAGGTTTTTTTTGTTGTTGTTTGTTTGTTTGTTTGTTTGTTTGTTTTTGGTACTGGGGATTGAACTCAGGGGCACTGGACCACTGGGCCATATCCCCAGCCCCTTTTTTTGTATTTTATTAGAGACAGGGTCTCACTGAGTTGCTAAGTGCCTCACCATTGCTGAGGCTGGCTTTGAATTCACAATCCTCCTGCCTCAGCCTCCCAAATGCTGGGATTACAGGCGTGCGCCACCGCGCATGGCATAAATAGCACTTAGTTTATGGAAGGCATTCAAGACACGCTTGTTGATTGAACAGAATTTGCCCAGCCATTTAAATGAGGGTTTCAGGACAACAGCCACAAAATTGAGAGCACCCTATCCATGTTTCCAGTGGGGTGAGGCTTCCTCACTATAGAGCACTGAGCTCTTCAATCACCACTACACAGAATGTTCTCACCATAAGGGAGGTGTCTCTTAATTAGGGACAGCAGGAGACATGGGACTGCTGGGCTGCACCCTTCCATCTGGTGACTGGAAAACATGCGTGACGTGGATCCAGAGGCCGAGCCCTCTGTTGACTTTACACATCGATGCCTACTTGTGTCCTCATTGTCTCTTTTCTTGGAACATTTCGGAAGAAAGGCCTTTGGAATGTCAAAATGGAAAGTTTTAATTTAGTTCTGCTTAATGCCATATGAAATATTGGGCAGAAATAAGCAATACGGAAAATATGTGAAATTCTGAGTAATCTGTGTATTTGGAACTTCAATATGGAGCCTGAACTATTATACAAAAGATGAAAGAAGTCAAAATATGAATTTTTTTTTAAAACCCTATTCAACATGTAGTGAAAGAGCACGGGTCAGTGAGGCAATGTCATTACTAAAGTAATCCTAACCTGTGGATGGGTATGTGTTGCAGCTAACCACGCTCTCTCCTAGCACTCTACTCCTCCTGTAAACTGGGAACATACTTATTCAGGCTTCAACTCATAGATTTTTGTTGGGGGCCAGACACTACTTCTCAGGAATTCTGGGAAATTTCTGGTGGATCACAGTTGTAAGGGCAGTATAAAGTACTTAAGGAGAGGGGAGCTCAGAGCGTCACAGAGGCACAGCCCAGGGACACTTACCAGGGCTACAGGAGATTAGAGAGGCTTTGAAAAGGAGGAGAACAGAGAGCTGAGTCATGGAATTGGCTGGTGAGAAAAGATGGAATAGGGCAGGTCCAAAGGCAAAGCAGGTGGAACAAGAAAGGCCTCGCAGTCCATGCTAAGTAGACACTTTCGTAACGCATAATGCTCTGGGGACAATGGGGGGGGCAGTGAAGGGTCTTAAACAAGGAGGAGAGAAAATCTTAGACATTTCAGCTACTTTTAATTTTTTTGCACATTGGTAATCCTGTCCTCTTCCAAAAGATATTTTCTAATCCGGAAGCTATTTTCAGTGGATACGGGGCCCCACTGTATGCCCAGGAAGTGGAATTTGATCACTGTGAGCCAACCTGGGTAGTCCTACTCCATTAGCACAGTGCTTCTCAGCCACAGACATGTGTCACAATTGAGGAGAAACCTCAAATTCAATTTTACGGTTTCTTGAAAAGAGTCCTTCACTAAAGAGATAACACAGGGATGTTCTCTTCCTCTATTGTACAACATGTGTTGCTTGGAACAAATGCAGCCACCTTGAGACCACGAGGTGAGAAGCCTGAAGATAAGAGTGCGCTTGCCAAGCATGGCAAGGTGAGAGATGTAAAGAACTGAGGTCCTGTTGTGGCTGAATGACGAACTGAAACAGTTCCTTTTACGAGAGTTTAAAAATCCCCTTCCTGCCATTCTGAGTTGGGTCTTCTGTTTTATTTCATAGACAAAAGCATCCCAACCGAGACACTGATTCCAACGGGGGCAGTTCACTCTGGAAGCAGTGGTCCCATGAGGTGGAAGGAGACTGGGAATGTGGGTCAGCATGATCCTAGGAGGCTGCTGCAGGAATCAGTGAGTGGTGATGAGACAAGGTCTGTGGGGTGGAGAGGAGGGAGTGGGTTGCAGAAATAGGAGGGATTTAAAGGAAACAGGACTTGGAGACTGGTGGCATGTTCCAGATTATGTGGAGGTTTTGGGATTGTGGTAACAGTCAATGAGACAGGACAGAGGAGGAGGAGAAACACACGAAGATACTTGGTGGAAAGGATGACTTGTAAGTTACCATATGTACTTTGCAGATGAGATACCCAAGAATCACGCACCAGACTGTGTTGTCTGTAGGGATACGGATCTCCCCACCCTGTTTATTACCAAGTGCCCAGAGCCATATAGTAGATGACTAGTGAAGATACTCAATAATAAATGAGTGAGACTTAGAAAGAAAATTTACATGATCTGCACATATAGTTAGAAGTTGAGAAGCCAGAATACTCAAGGTCTCTAATTTTTTCCAGCACATTCTACCACAAGCCAACAAATGAGAAAAAGGTTAAATCACAGATTTTGAAGCAGAAGAGGAAACTTTTACTGGCATATATGGAATAAAAGTGGAATCATTCTCTTAGGTCATATTGAGAGGGTATCTGAGTTTCCCATTAGTGTATACTTTGTGAAAGAGTTTCTAAAGAAAGATGTTCAAGAGGGATGCATTTAGAGACATCTGAGAACCATCTATTATACCTCAGTACTGAAATATTGAAATGGAAAGAGATTCCTCTCTTTCAGCTCATACGAAGAGAATCATCATTTCCACCACACATCCTCATGGGGTCCTCCTCCTCCCTCCCCTGTCTCACTGACTGGTACCACAATCCAAGAGCCTCAACATAATTTGGGACATGCAACCAAATGTTTTCCAAGTCCTGTTTACTTTAAATTCCTCCTATTTCTAAATTTGCAGGCAAAAATTTTAAATTTATAGTCTGTTCACTCTCTGGAGTGAATAGAGACTAACTTAAATCCCTCTGAGATCACTTGTTGCAAGTGATCTTTGAAATTATCTTTGAAAGACTCAGCGAACAGCTGCTCACCATTTTATGCAGGAGAATCATTAAAGTACTAGAAGATACTTTTCAACATCTCCTCAAATTTTGCTCCTTCAAGAGAAATAATTGTAATCGCTCTGGACTTCCTAATATCTATCATTATTCCAATATCTTAAAACCTTTTTGGCTTTTATCACAGCATCCTTCCTACCCACCCCTTATTTTTCATCTTTCCTTTTTTGGAACTGGGGATTGAACCCAGGGTTTTGCATATGTGAGGCAAGTGCTTTGCCACTGAGCTACATCCCAGTCCTTTCATCTACACTCTTAATGTAAGGCACCAAAAACGTATCAAACATTATTTGCACTGCTTTTGTTTCTTCTCTCAAGTTAGAATTACAAGAACTGAAGTATTTCCCAGAATTAAACTAAAAGCTATGTGAAAGGCACGACAATAGAAAACACTGACTTTAGACTCAAAGAACTGATTGCTAAAGACTGGATACGGTAGGATGCACTGAACTCCTAATAATCCAAGAGCAATGTTGTCATAGGCAGTCAAGTGCCAGATTGTGGAATAAGGACCAGGAGTGCTTTGGAAATTCAGAAAAGCAATAGAGCACCATGGGCTGAGGAATGATGATGAATAGTACCTGCAGAGTGTCCCTTAGGGAACATCTAGGATTTGGTGGGAAGAGCACTACAGGAGGTTGGGATACCAAGATCTGGAATAGATGGTTTACGCAGAAATTACATCCAAGATGCTCATTTTAAAAAGTATTTCCTCCAAAGCCTTGCATTTACCTTGATAATAGATTTCATCTAGATGGATGAAGGACATCATCTCTCCTCCCCCAAAGATGATCCTGTCTAAGTCAATCTATTCATTTTCTATAACTAGTGATAAGCATGTTGAATTTTAGTTCTATCTGTGTTCTCCATTAGTACTTTGGTATTCAGCATATATGGAGCATTAAGAAACCAGGGCCCAAGCATCATACAAATTTGATAGGATTAAACACAGTAGGGGCTCAATCAATGTTCACTGAATCAATGGGAGAAATGAAATGAACAAAAGATAGATGGAATTTGGAAATATTACTTCTCATTAATCTTCCAAAAGTTAGGTAAGCCGTTATTTAAATCATAACTTAAGTAGTATTTTGAATCCTATCTGTAGGTTTGAATATTTTACTTGCCAGGTCTTTAAGAATACAGAGTAGAGAACTACTATGTTTCTCTTTTCTTTTTTAGATCGATTATGCTTCTTTGATTTCTTTTGTTTTCGAAAGTTCTTGAAATTTTCAATAGGCAACAAAGTTCTAATGTGAGCAGTTCCATTGTTACTTCCAGGAATAGCCCAAACCTGAAATTTCGAAAGACAGCTGAACAGAATTCAGGGGAAAACTGAGATAATTTGGTTCATCCTTTCAATACTCTAAAGGAAAAAAAAATTTTTAATTCCAGGAAACATTCATATTCATCTAAAAGAACTATTGCCTTTTTGATTTACAGAGGCAGAGAGGGGAGTGGAACTAAGAATGTGAGAAAAAAACAAGTAGTTATTTACAATAACAGACTCCTCTCTCCCAGAGGTAAATTATTTTGGAGCAGCAGTGAACTGAAATCCTTTGCATAAGAAAAAGCTGGGTAAGATAAACATTTTAGATGCTGCCAGATATCTGGAGGACCATCTCGGCATTCCGACGCCCCTGTGTTGTACACAGTGCAAAAAGTCCACCAGCCTTGACACCAGCGTGGCTTGTTCTCAGGGTGACTTTGGCCCTGAGAGCTGTGTCGCCTTGTGCGAGTCATTTAACCCTTCTGAATCGGTTTCTTCACTTACTTCACAGGATGGTTGTAGGATTCAAAGGCAGCGTCTGCAAAACCCCATAAATGGCAAGAACTCAACAAATTGTAAGTTAATTCCTCAGGAACTGTAATGGGTTCAAATTCCCCACTCCACTTCAGCAGGTGGATATCATCTGACCTTATCATGGCTGAGAAGGACCAGGCCTCCTTCCCTTGGGTGAAGAAAATCAAGTCAACTCATGCTGTCCACACAGAACCTTCTGTTGTAAGGACAGATGAGGCAAGGCACTGAAGATAGCAAGAAACAGTTTTATTTGGCTGCAGCCAGGTTCAGAGGGTACAGCTCTCACTGTAATCAGTTAATCCCCTGAATCCCAAGTTCAGGTAGTTTTAGAATTTTATACCTAGCATGTAAGGGGAGGGGCTCAGAAGTTCACAGTTTACATAAGTTCACATAAAAGCAGATTTTTTCTTTCACTGTTCTGGGCAAGTTAACACTTCAAGGACAACACCTGAGACGGGGAGAGCTTCTTCTCCCCTTTTTTTCCCTCCCCCTGCCAGCTGTTACCATGGAGCCCAAATTGGTAACTCCTCTTATCTTAGAAATGTAGACATCTCTGTGAAACTTCAGCTCAAGGCCAGAGGCCTTGTTAAAGAATTTGTCTTTTTATTATCACATTTTGCATTTGTAAATTCACTTCTACAAACTACTATACTGGATACATGTTTGTGAAAAACAAGTAAAGGGGTGTCCAGCACCTGGAGTGCCGATTTCTTCCAGGCCAGTGGCCAAGTAAAAGAGCAGCAGGAAAATAGGAAGTTTATCTACATTGAACTCTTTTGTAGAGACTCTTTTTCTGACAGTCCTAAAATCAGCCATGGTGAAGATTTCTGGAGAAGCTTAGTTAAGATTTTCTGTGGAGGACGGGGAGCCACTATACTTCCTCAGGGATCAGGTGGACAGGAAGGAATAGAGCCAGAGCCAGTGTGATCTCACCATCACACACGACAAAGCAAGAAGCAAGCAGCACAAGGTTTTGTGCCCTGATTGTAGGTTGTTGTAAGTTCTAGTTCCTTCCCACTTCCCACGACCACCCTTAGAGGGTCTCCAGGCCAGTTCACCCTATGCTTCGAGTCTGCTCCTCAAAGCTGCCACCAGTAGCTTCCTTAAGGTTTCTCAAATTTCAATAATTTCCTTTTGAAAATTTTTCAATAATTTCCTTTTGGCTCAGTAAAATCCAAAATTTCAAGAAAATGATGCTATATGATGTACAGGGCAGACTCTCTTTCCTAGACTTTGATCAAGTTTATCAGTGACATATATCTACATACATGTAGATATATGGATTTGTCCAGGATTGCACTGTCATTGTAAATGACAATGTTGCTTCTGGAGAATGTAAAACATACACGGAACAAATGGAGAGACTTTGAGTCCATGTAGTAGTCCTTTGTTTCCATGGTGGGACAGAACCCAAGACCTAGTACGTGGTGGGTAGGTGCTTTACCACTGAGCTACATCCCCAGCCCAGGTTCTTGCATAAGAATAAAAGAAAACTCCTTCTATTTCTAGTTATGAAAGATTAACATAAACCTTAAGACTTAAAATGTGCTTTAAAACCTGCAATATCTCAATAATAAGCTTTTTATAAATCTTAAATCTATGTAGTATGCTGTTGGTGAAATCTACTTTGCTGACAAGGGGAAAAAAACACACACACACACACACAAAAGAAAGGAAGGAAGGAAGAAAAACTAGTGGGGTGTGCCTTCAAGACACTGTTTTTGTATCTTTGAAATGTTTTGTAGCCACAGAAAAGGTTCTGGAAACAATAATGTTAAAATGTTCAAAGTCTGGCCTTCCTGTTTGTGTAATACAAATACAGACTAATTTGCAGATGGCTCCTTGAACAAGTTTTTTGATTATGTGTATATTGGGGGACTGCAGGAGTCATGAGCATTTAAGAGAGCTTATCCATGCCTGGGCTTGGGCACACTCATGAAGTCATACAAGTCTATCTTCTCGAGACTGTTCCTGCCTCTATTTCTGTCACCTCTCCAGGTCTACTCCCACTTCATAACTCCATACTTGTCCCCAGAGGCTTAGGGCTTCTCTTCAGGATATGCATATGATAAAATGGCTAATCATGCCAAGTCAGTTTATGTCCAACCTCTTAACGGAAGTCTTTGCATTAAGGGAAAAACATAATTAGCAAGAAGCACCCCATCCTCAAAGAATGAATCTCTCATGGTAAAGTTTCAGATGCCACGCTATGTGGGTAGAAAACTTAGATCAGTAAAGATTTCCTGGCACAGCGCTAGGATTAGGAGGATATTGGTGATAATAATTGCCTTCTATTCAGTTTTTCAAATTTTCAGTTGTGAGATCACTGTGATACAGTCACCAGAGATACCTCTTTAAAAAACAAAACAAAACAACTGAATTCTAGGCCAAATCCTAGAGTCATTAAATCAGAATCTCTGAGGGGAAGAGGAGCTTATCATTTAGAAAGAAAAGACAGATGGGTAACAAATGCAAACTGAGTACTGTTATCCCAATTTTAGAATCATCAAATGATACCTGATAGACAAAAGCCCAGGGTTTCCATGCATCATTTGGCCTACCAGTAGCCACTGCACCTCGTTAAATAGAGATTTTATTTTAAATCGGTGGCAGTGGGTAAGGAACATTGACTTCATCTTTTCGTCTTACCAGGCACTCCAGCTTGGATCCAGAAGTTAATGTCTGTCCCTTCTCCGTCACTGAAGACCTGGGTGACGTTGAGGGGCTGTAGCAGTTGCATCACCTCCTTCATGATGGCCCTGGCCTTATCACTGCCAGTGAATTGCAGCCCGGTGGGTAAGAAGGTTCCCGAGTCAGACTCCATCACCAGACTGTAGTTGGAAATATTTACCTAAACAAAAGAGAAAAAAAATGTTTGGTTCCTATCTGCCACTTCTGTGCATTCTCCTTGGGAGCCATCAAACAACAACACTGGCCGTGGCCACGACCTCCTCCCATGTTGCCAGGACAGAGGCGGCTCTGCCTGACTTAGGGTCTAGTCTGCACATGACCTAATGGTTCTGAGACGCACAGTTACTCATCCCCGGCATTTGCCAAACTCAAGCCCTGACTTGGAAGGACTCCAAAAAAAAAAAAAAAAAAAAAAAAAAAAGAAGGGAAATATATTAAAGTTGCTCGATTATTTCTATTAGTAATAATATTCTTTCAACTCATTTTCTACTGTGTGCCAGCCCACGGTCCCTCCTATGTGGCAGGGATCTCCAGGGAGCGTTCGATGTGCTCAGACAAAAGGCATCATGCTCTGTGGACTTATTTCCGCACCTCTTCCCTCTGCAGAGATAGTCTATCTTATTTTAATTGTGAGTTCTGCTGAAGCTAAAAGGCATCAAACTGACAGGTTTGTCTTGGGTTTCTGGTTTAGTTGTTGTTCCATCTGTTGAATCCCTGGGGAGGGCACTAATAGAACAAGACATGAAACACTGCTCTCCCTGGTGTAAAGCCACAGCACTCTAATCCCAGGCAACTCTGCCAGGCTGCCAGTTTGTAAACTCTTCCCAAATGAAGTCTGGTAGGAGAGCACACAGTGATTTGATGTAGCCAATATTGTCACTGCAAGAGCTTCGACTATAACAGGCTCTCGACAGGTTGCACAGCTAAATTGCTACCCAGCCCTGACTTGCAAGTTTCAGGGCCTTCAAGCTGCTCAGGCCCTCTGTTTCCCAGGAGCCATCCCCTTCTCCAAGACTATCAGCTATTTGGTTGAGTTACTTCCAAGCTATCTTTGGATAGCACTATTACTCATTCTAGAACAAATCATATACTGCTTCCAGAGAGTTTCCACATTTGCAATCTCTTTCGGTCTTCTTTGGCAACCCATAAAAACCAACAAATAGGCTTTATTATTAAAGTAGTTTTATAGGAAAGAATCTGAGGATCAGAGAGGTCACGTGATTTGTTCAAAGTCACACAGCAGGCAAATGGTAGCACTGACTCTGAAATCCTTTGCTTTCTTAAACTCCACGGTGCCACTGCTTGCATGGATACTGGAGTGGCGACACTTGTTCTGCATTAAGATGACTTTTCACTTACATGACAATTTGAAAGTTGCATAAGTATCTTTTCTCCTGAAGCAGATTCCATTTTATATTGATCTCTTAACATTTGCTCTGGAAACACAGTGAGACCACAAAAGGCAAGGGTGGAGGCGGGCTCCAAGGGAAGGTGCTGCCAGCATTTATAGGCCTAAACATGAGGCCCTGAGACACCTGCATTTTTGTTGTCGTTGTTAATGACAAGGAGGTTAAGGAAGCAGAAGCCTGCTTGTGTTTCGACTCTCATTTCTAAGGAATTTTCTGTCTTCATGGTAATTTTCACTGAAAGACCCAAGTCATTTATAACAGAAAGGGCCACCTCAGCTTTTAGCTGTGGCTACGGCATTATGGTAGTAGCATCATTAGAATTAATAATATGCAAAATATTTGCATTCGTGGCCTATATTCAGGGCTCATTTAACTGTACATTGCTGCTAGGTCAGCAGGTGGACGTGTGATTTGGCAGTACTAATTCTTTCCCCTTGAAGGCCCTCCAATACGCCTCACCCCGAACTCTGCCTTGCCTGCAAATGGGGGGAGGGGGGGAATCACAGTATACTTTACAAATGAAAACAGATCTGGGTAATCTTATATGTAAGAGTTCCCATATTGTGGGCATATTCTATGTTTCCAACAAGAAAATCAGGCAAAGTGCTCCTAATTAGGTACCATTTAGGTTAAAAGTGGAGCTAGAGAGCAGTTTAGCAGTCAGACCCCACACCAATGAGCAGCCTGGTGAGGTGGACCCATTCCCTTCTCTTTGTGACATAGCAACTGACACTCTGGGCTACTAGGATGGGGAGACTGGCCTCCTCCTTCTCCCCAAGTCACCTCATCGTGGCCCTTGCCTTCTCATCTTTACACTGGCATAAATGCTCTTTCCTGAGCTTGAACAATGAACCTGTGCACGCAGAGCTTCTAGCACCTCTGAAGAAGTGCCCTCTGTAGACCAGGGTGAAAGCGTTGCATGAACTGCGCTTACCGTGTCTTCTAACAACATGTTCACTAAGTGCATCCTGGCTTTCTTTAATTGCAAATGAATACATGTGGTAAGGACAGAGGACTTCACAGTTTGGGAATGCCACTGCAATGTCACAGGATGTTGACAGGAGTCTACAGAGTAATGTAAATGTTCAAAGGCAGCAGGAGCTATCTATGTGGCAGCCATTTTCACAGAGAGATGAAAAGTATGGTCTCTGGCATTTACCTGACTGGGTGACAGCCTCTTATTGGCCCATCTTTAGTGGTGTGACTTTGGGTGCTCCACGTAACCTCTCAGCTTCTTCTGCCATGAGTCGGGGATGATAGCACCCCACCCTCATGCCCAGCTCATGGAGTTGTGAGCAATTGCACTGCAAGGCCTGGTGCACAGTTGGCACTTGATCAACAGCAGCACCATTGGGTGCCTGTTCTCAGTACTGGGCATCAATACCTCTTAGATTGTCAGGATGCTGCCAATATCAACTATTCTGTTAGCTGATTATGATGATGACAGGTTAGCATTTTTTTTCAGTGCCTCCTACAAGCCAGACACTGTGGAATGCTTTGCAGCTCTTCCCATGTGCTGTAAGATAACTGCTGTTACATTGATTGCACAGACAAGCCACTGAGATTCATGAGGCATGCCCAACTTTCCCATGGTTACCTGCCAGTAAGCGGTGTGGTCAGAACTCACAGCAGAGTTCTGCCCCGCCCGGTGTGGGTTCTCAACCCCACTGCCTTGTCAACCCAGGTCACCTCTAACCTTCCAGCCACCAATCCACACTGTTAAGTCAGAAATAGACACTGTAGCTGAACAAATGTATAGATTTTTCTTTTTTACTTTCATGATGTCAATATAAGGTCTGCTTGGACCAATTTAATTAAGCAAAGAGAGGCTAGAAAACAAAGACAAAAACTCTTGCTCCAGAATTGCTTCCCAACGAGGAATAAAAAGCCTAATTTAATAAAACATTTCTTGTAGCCAAATAACACAGGATGTGTAGGTATCAGTAAGCCAGAATTCTGGCATAGGTAGAGATGTTTGATTTCCATTCATGTACAGTCGTATTAGCTGCTAACATAATGGCAGCTTTCTATTGTTTTCTATTTATATATAAACATCTCCATATGTTTTCAATAAAGAACTAAGAAAACAAACCACCCACTGTCGATGACACTGCCTTTGCTCCACATTTATGGAGTCATTATCTAATTGTTAGCACATGGTGAAGGATTTGGGAAAACAAAATGTCTCTGCTCGGAGAAGCTGAGATGGATAGATGGGTCCCCGGGCTGCTAGAACCGTTGCTTCCTAGGAGGCCGTAGTCACAAACATCCAGAGTTCTTATATTCCATGAGCTTCTGGGCCACGTTCAGGGTGGATGTGAAAACCTTATTGCTAGTGACAAGGAGCAGGGCCATGCCCGTTTTACTCAACTCCCTCTAGCACACACCAAGACAGCCTTCCTGGTTTACAGGGTGTAGGACGAAACCTGCTCTGAGAGACCGAATGCTTTATTGCTGAGATAACCAGCACTGACGGAGACAAGCTGGAGCATACAGACGAGGAGGCCGCGCTGTTCAATGAGAAGCTCAGTTATTATCTGCACGCCCCCCACTTTGCTTTCTTAATAAAGGAATCTCTGTTAGGAGCCAGGGAAACTGTCCTTCATTACCATGTAATGTACATAATATAGAGGAATGCCCTCAGGGAACCTTGCTGGTTGGGATCATTGGATTAGTTAATATCTGCTCAGAGTTGAGGATTCATGACTTGTCATGTGCTACAATCACATCCTGTAACACTTCTTTTTTTTTTTTTTCCCCCCCCTCTTAAGGGTCAAGCAACTCTGCCAAAAACCAATTTGGTAACCATTCACATTCTTTGGGTGCAACGCAAGATTAAAAAGAAGAAAACTGTTTAAAATACATATTGCATGTTTTAAAATGCGTACTTCCTAATATAAACACAAAGATGATGTTTGTGTTCTTTGCTTTTATAAAATTCCAGGCGATTCTTCTTCAGAAATAAAGACTCAAATTCAATAACATCTCCTCTCCACCCACCCCCCTAAATTTGGCTTCTTCTTTGTTTAAAGCTTTTTATTTTCTCATAACCTACAGAAAAGAACTGATGAGAAAACCAGGAGAAAATAAATGCGTTTTTCTCATATTTCTCAAAATGTCTTTGGTTTTGACCTATAGCAACACTGAAATCCCCAAATCAAATTTTAATTAATCATGTAGCCTCATATCAATCATCAAAGAAAGAAAGTCCAACAGGGTGCAGTGGCACACGCCTGTAATCCCAGCGGCTTGGGAGGCTGAGGCAGGAGGATTACAAGGTCAAAGCCAGCCTCAGCAAAAATGAGGCATTAAGCAACTCAGTGAGACCCTGTCTCTAAATAAAATACAAAATAGGGCTGGGGAGGTGGCTCTGTGTTTGAGTGCCCCTGAGTTCAATCCCTGTACCCCACCCCCAATACATAAATAAAATCCACACTGACACAGGGCAATCAGCCTTGGTAAGACTTTCTTGCCCCACTGAATGTTCACATTTTACACATGGTGGTGGTGACGCATTTTACACAGGTAGTGGTGATGCTGTTTGGTCAGGTAGTGGGCACAAAATGGGTTTTGCATAGCAGTTCACTCCCAGATGTGCATGCTGAGCCACTGCACTAGTCTCTCATAGCGTGCCAGTGGCCCTGGAGTCCCCTGTTTCCACGGTGGGGGTGGAGGTGGTGGTGGCCATTCTTTACGGAGCAGCAGCTCGGACCCACCACCATGATCATCTAATGGTAGCTAAGGAAGCTTCCCCTGCTCTGCACAGTCAGAAACAGGCTTCACTTTCTGGTCAGGTCTACCCTGAAGTTCATGCTTTTATTTCTAACCAGTCTTCAGCATTCAGTTTTGAGCGGCCTCGGGTACCCGAGGGAGATCTAGAAGAAAGATGACAGGTGTAGTGCCATAAGTTATTTTCATTTGGCAGCTAAACTGGCAGCAGCGTGGGGAAATGGGCAGTCTTGGGTAAGTTACATTAGTGCAAAAATTGCAAACAAGTTTTGTGGGTTATCCCCCATCCTGCCTGGAGACATGAACAGAATGAATAGCTTCCAGGGACCCCTTTCCTGCATGATCACACGGTCATGTGCAGAGGTATTCTGCTGTGAGACAAACCTGTGTTTTCAGGCAATCCCACTTTTACAATGTCATTTGAAGCACTCTAGATATCAGTGAATTCTCCTCTTGGGCTAGTCAAGGTCCACAGATAGCCCTTAAACTTACTAAAGCATATGATCCCTCTCAAAATGGCAATGGCAGTGAGTCAGCAGTATAAAAATATGGCACGAACACTGGTTAAAAGATGTATTTTACTTATACTATATAGGAAATAGGGCTGCATTCATGTTGCTTTTAAAAAATAAAAGAATGCAAGATCCAGGGTATTGGTAGATCAACTTTAAAAAGGCTTAAATTAACATTGATCGCAGTGTCTGATTGTTTTCTTGATGTTCTAGCAACTTATTTGATCATAGGCAGTGGACCTCAAAATCAATGTGCGTGTGTGTGTGTGTGAGAGAGAGAGCACATGCTCTGAGCTATTGCTCAGCACAGTTGACACAGTAAGGCCCAGTGGGGATTGAATTCAGGGTCTCACCCATGCTAGGCAAGTGCTCTACCACTGAGCTTCACCCCCAGCCCTTTTTATTTTATTTTGAGACAAGTCTTGCTATGCTGGCCAGGCTGGCTTTGAACTTGACATTCTCCTGCCTCAGCCTCCTGAGTTGCTGGGATTACAGGCGTGTGCCACCACATCTGATGAAGATCTCACAATTACACTGTGATTCCTTTAATATCATACTTTGGCCAAATGTTTCATGTTACTGGCTTCATACTCATTTCCATTTGCCGTTGTAACAGAGAAACATTCTACATCACTGGCGTTGTAGATGCAGGCTTCTCGAGCTTTGCATTCTCTGTCCTCTCCATCCCCTTCCTCTCAGGTTATTCGCTGCCAGTCTCTCCTTATCCCCACCAACTCCAGTCCTTCTCCATGTTTGGAAGGTGCAAATTGAATTGCCAAAAGGAAGAGCTCATCCTTCTACTGACCCACTTCCTTTAACCCTGATGTGCTGCACGGACATGAAGATGTGCTTCTTACATTGGATGGTGTTGGTCTGCCCCCGGGAGAGTGCTTTCGGTTGACTTCTGCTGCCCTTCTCTTGGCTGGGAAGGCTACACCAGCTTCTTTCTTTAGTTTCTTCCTAAGGTTATAACTGACAACTTGTTCATCTTCTTACAAGTAGACAGATCATTTCTTTTTTAAATTGCATTAGTCATTATTTTCACATCCTACAAAATAAGCAACTTTATACCTGAGAACCCAAATATCACTCAGCCCTAGAACAAATCATATTAAAACCCAGTTCATGAATTCTGTTTCTATACACACAAGCACTTCTTGTATTTTAGGATTATGACAATATCCTCATATACTTTACTTGATTGAGCACTCTTTAGTAATATTAATAAAGATGCCAAACATAGCTCTAGAAATAATTACTGTTTCTTAAAAATTCTTTTCCTCCTTCTCTTTCAAAAACACAATAGTAAGTTTGAAACCTCTTAAAAAACGTAGTATCCACATATGAGCTTTGGGGCTCTTGGTTCCCTCAAATGTCTTTGTGTCTTACTACTGCCCAAATCTTTCCTGACTAACATGCCCCTAACTAATATGCTGGCCAGTTTCACTTTACCTAGTTTCTGTTTTATACTTGCCTTGCTCCTGAAAGAATCCAAAGCTTCTGCAAAGAGAAGATCTTAATAACATATTACAAGAGTAGGTAAAGGTTCAAGGACCAAGAAGATGTCAGGAATAATCCAGTGGATCTCTTCTGCATTTCCATATTAAACAACAGAGCTCAGCACACAGAAGGTGCTTCACAGGTGCTTGAGGAAAAAGAAAAGTCACAACTGGAAAAATTTTGACATTGACTCCAGAAGCAACTTGAGGGTACAATCTAGCTTTAGCTTGTGACTGCCAATGTAAGAGGGAGGACTGACGTATTACTGAGCTTGCAATATCTAGGAAAAGAATGCGTGATGCCGTCAGCACCTTGGAAGGGGCAACACATTTCCCAGCATTCGCTTCTAAGAGGAATCATTCCATGGCTTTTAATATGAGGAACATTGAACAAAATAACAGAGTCTCTAATGATGATTTTACAAAAGATAACAGAATTGCTTACCTATCCCAACTCTGTTTCCAACATATTGATACTCAATGAAAGCTAAAAGCAAGATATTAACTCATATTTCAGTAAAGGTGTAAGGTGTTTTATTCAGGGAGCGAATGTATTTATTTAATAATTGTTGAGAAAGAAACCTAGGAGTAGGATAGCCACAGATCCCTGTTTGCCCTGGGCAGTCCCAGTTTATATGCCTGTCCTCAGTATGGTATTAATAGAGATAGCTTTCTCTTGCAAAGATTTCCTGATTTAACAATAAATCATATTGCAAACCCACCTATGAATAGATGGATGAATGACACCATTCTGAGCACCTAAATAATGTTGCCAGATCTGTGGCTTTTCCAGAGAGGAGCAGAGCCTAGGCAATCTCTAAAAGAATAACTATGAGCATGTTCTGTAAAGCACCCCATTCTCAACCATCAATTGTCCTTCCTAGAACTTTTAGAGGAGTTAGAAAAAACTTCAATACTGAGATTATGTCTGAGCATTAAATTGCAAATATTTCATGGAGGTGCACTTGACACCTGTTTACTCCAGGATACACATTCTTCCCTTGGCCTCTGGGACCTTGAAATCTTGGCTCTCTTCTTGCTTCCGTGGATGCTCCTTCTCATTTTTCTTGGCTGGTTTTCTCATGTCCCTGACCTCTAGATGTTGGGGCGATCAGCAATAGTCCAAAGCCTCTTCTTTATTCACTCTGTTGGAATTCCCAAACAGGCTTTTTTTTTTTTTTTTTTTTTTGTACCAAGGATTAAACTCAGGAGCACTCAAACACTGAGCCACATCTCCAGCCCTATTTTGTATTTTATTCAGAGACAGGGTCTCACTGAGTTGCTTAGTGCTTTGCCATTGCTGAGGCTGGCTTTGAACTGGAGATCCTCCTGCCTCAGCCTCCCAAACTGCTGGGATTACAGGTGTGCACCACCATGCCCAGCAGGCCTTTGGTTTTAAGTAAGTCTACTTGGTGAAAATCCAAGCTCCTATTTCCACAGTTCTCTCCTGAATTCAGACTCCTCCACCAGTCACTCAGCATCTCTACTTGCATGTCTAATTATGTATTCATTTTTTATGCTGCTGGAACAAATTGCC
This sequence comes from Tamias sibiricus, assembly GCA_025594165.1. NCBI lineage: Eukaryota > Metazoa > Chordata > Mammalia > Rodentia > Sciuridae > Tamias > Tamias sibiricus. Next base: position 209,174,438 of record CM046658.1, read on the forward strand.
ACAAATTCAATGACGGTGCCAACATGAATTTATTCCTTTAACAGTTATGGAGGTTTTGAGTCTAAAAGGAATCTTACAAGCAAGAGTCAAAGGTTGGTAGAGCTGGTTCATTCTCTAGGCTCTGGTCTGGCTTTTTCCAGCTCCTTGAAGCTGCCCTTGTTTCTTGGCTCATTCTCCTCATCATGTCTCCATCATCACACTATCCTGCCCCTCCTTCAGTCATCTTTCCTCCCTCTTCTAAGAAGGGTGCAGCTTAGAAAAGAGCAAAAATGTCCTTCTGGTCACAGAGCCTAAAAACATTGATAGTCATTCTTGACCCTGTCTTGCTTGCATCCCAAATACAATCTGTCAGCAAATCCTGTCAGCTCTATGTTTTCAATAACAGACCAATTCTTCTACAACTTCTCCCCAGCTCTGCTGTTCTCATGAGTATTGCAATGGCTTCCCAAATGTCCCCTGCTTCGAGTCCTTCATCAGCCTGCTCTCTATGTAGAGTGATGCTCATTTGAAAAAACCCAAGCCAGATGATCCTATTCCTCATCTCCAAACCTCCATATGGCTTCCATCTCACTCAGAGTGAAAAGCAAAGCCTTTGTATTCATCTCAAAGGCCCTACAGCTAAATCTTTCTCTGAAGCTGCTGAAATGCCCAAACACTGAACTGAATTCTCAGAATTCTTGACCAAAAGAAAAGAGGAAATGATCTTGGTTCATGAAGAATCTGGAGGCAAGAGTTACTGGCTCTTTGTTTTTATGATTAAAGAAGCCTCAAGTTGTCTATAGAATATTGAATTGAACCTCTAAGAAGACAATGACTTAGCCACAAAACCATCCCTATCCAACTAAATCAGTCAATTTGTTGAATGGGAAATGGGAATCCAGTGGCTTTTAGGGGCTGGTGGCTATAGTGGCCCTGGGGGAAGGAGAGAACTGAGATATCCGGTAGTGGGGGGAAAGAGCTCAGAGGTAGTTATTCACTTGAGGCCCATGAGGATGGGCTGGAGGAGGCCTGGGCAGAAGCCTCACCTGAGGGGCCAGGGGTCTTTAAGATGAAGGGACTCTAAGGCTGTTATGTTTTCTGGAGAGAAAACTCAACTCCGCAGCGTGGAAAGCATAGAAGCTGAACTTCCACTGGAAGTGGGGCTGAGAGAGGGCAAGAATTATTGTTGATGCAGATGGAGCATTTATACAGAGAAAACCACATGCTCATGACTAGCTGGTGACCTCTTCCCCGATTTCTACAAGATTTCCCCCTTGACCTCTTCATGTGAATGCCTGATACCTCTGATTCATCGTGTCCAAGGCTGACTTCCTGATCTGTACCTTACTTCCCTCTAACTCCTCTATTTCAGTGGTTCAGGTCCCAAATTGTGGGGTCACATCACTCTCTTCTCTCCCCCTCCATATATGATCCACTATCATGGCCGATTGGCTTTTCCAATTGGCTGGAGCCTGCCGACTTGTCCCCCCTCTGCTGCTATCATCCCCTTTCCAGTTACCCTTGGCTCTGGCTGGATTATTGCCATTCAATAATATTCAGTTCTAGTCCCCCTCAGGGCATTCCCACCCAGCAGCAGATTAATCATGTTAGTTCATGATACTCCTCTGCTCAAGAGACTTCAACAGCTCCATCCTCCCTCAGAGGAGAAGCCCAGGAAGCCTGACTCCAGCTGGACCCTTTACAGCCATGGCCGCCTGTCCTACTACTTTCCTTTCTCAGCTCCGCTTCAAGAACACTGGCTTCCTCCCTGTTCCCTGAATGCTGAGCAGGTCCCCATCAGCATCTTTGCAACAACTCTCCCCTTTCCCTAGGAAGTTCCCTCCGAGATACCCAGGAGGCCCTCTTCTTCATCTTCTTCAGCCCTTCACGCAAACCACCTCCATGGAGTCTTTCTTGTCCCTATAAAAAACTAAACACCTCCCTTCTCACATCCCTGTCTTTGCTCCCTGTGCTATTTCCTCCCCCAGTAATTATCTTCGTCTGACACACTATGTTAGCCATTTATCCAGTTTATTTTAATTCTTGATTCACTAGAATGGAAGCAAGACGAGGAGTGTGATAGTCAGCTTCTCATCACCATGATCAGATTACCTGACAGGAACAAATTAGAGGAGAAAAAGTTTATTTTGGCTCATAATTTCAGGAGTTTAATCCATGGATTAACTGAGTCTGTTGCTCTGGATCACCCAAGGTAAGGCAGAAAATCATGGAGGAAGGGTGTGGTGGAGGAGTGCTGTTCCATTCATGGTAGCCAAGCAGCAGAGAGAGCCAGGGGAAGATGAGTCCTTCCAGGGCAGGTCCCAGTGGCCCACCTCCTCCAGTCACACCCCACCTACTCCACTCAAACTCAGATGGGTCGATTAGCTCACAGCCATCTAATCGTAGCATTTTACCTCTGAATGCTCCTGTATCAACTCAGGGGGCACCTCATAATCAAACCATAACATTCCCCTCTTCACCCCCAAAAGCTCATGTCCATCTCATGAAGCAAAATGCATGTAGTTGTTTCTAAGAGTCTCCATAGGTTTAACAGTTCCAGAATTGCCCCAAAGTCTAAGTCCAAAGTCTCTTCTGAGACTCAAGGCAAACTCTTGACTGTGAGACCCTGTAACGAGCAAAAGCAATTTATGTTAGGTCCAATGGACAGTAGAACAGACTGAACATTCTCATTCCAATGGGAGGAGGAACAGGGGCATAGAGAGAAGGGTGGGACTAAAGCAAGACCAAAACCCAGCTGGGCAGATATTAGATCCATATCCAGCACCTGGGGCACATGGTGGCAAGATGGTCAGTTCCACGCCTATGACCTTGCCAGTTGCAGCGCACATGGCCTCCCTTTCAGCTTGGCTTTCTCCACAGCCAGCAGCTTTCCTTGGCAGACAGACCACATTACTGGTATTTCTTAATTCATGGGGTCTCCATTCCAGCTTTGGTTGCACCTTGACAACTTCACACATCACCCTCTCGGGGCATCCTTTGGGGGGTGGGGGTCAGGTACCCAGGATTGAACTCAGGGACACTCAAACACTGAGCCACATCCCCAGCCCTATTTTGTATTTTATTAGAGACAGGGTCTCGCTGAGTAGCTTAGCACCTTGCTGTTGCTGAGGCTGGCTTTGAACTCACAATCCTCCTGCCTCAGCCTCCCGAGCCACTGGGATTACAGGCATGTGCCACTACATCTGGCAGCCTGCAGGGATTCTGGCCCCGTTATATTTTGCATGGCCTCCCAGGCCTTCCTTTGAAATCTCAGTGGAAGTCTCCATGACCCCAGAGCTCCAGCATTCTGCATTGCTGCAGAACCAGCACCATGTGGATGACACCAAGGTCTGCTGCCAGGTTGTGCAGTAGCCTGGCCCTCTGGGATCACAGCATTAGCACAGAAGATTTGGGGGGACACCTCATGTCCAAACCATACCAAAGAAAGAACTTAGAACACTTTCTGGCACTTTGAAGGCTGTCAATAAACATGTGCTGAGACAAAGAATAAATAGATGTATGTATGTGCGTGTGTAAATGCACGAGTGTGTGTATATGTAAGCCCACAAGAGCACATAACAGGTCCCATTTTGGATGATGGTGGTGGCAGTGAAGATGATGACCACAATGATATGGTCACTAGTGTTGGTGATAATGCAATATTAGCTTTGCAGAATCTGTTTTTGTTGTTGCTGTTTAATTTTCTCAAGCAAGGATAGTGTTCAACTGAAGGAGCCCTAATTAGGAAGGGCTGTTGTAGCTAGCTGGAAGCCATAAGTTCCACCTGATATGTATGTGACGCACCTGTAGGCACCCGCAAACCTGAAGGTATATAACCGGGTGAAAGCGGTCCGAGTTAGGAGAACGGAGAATTCAGTCAGCCGGGCAGTCACTCGGTCGGTCAGAAGAATCAGAGCGGCCAGAACGTAGGCAGAGCGGTTACAGAAGAGAAACCAGATAGAAGAAGTAATGACTGGCCAGAGTTAGGCCGAGGCTCCAGAGGACTGGTCAGAGTAAGGCCGAGGCTCCCGAGGAAGACAGAAGACAGAAGACAGAAGAAGGAAGAAAGAAGAGAGAAGAAAGAAGCTCTAGTCTTTCTCTAAGCTAAGCTCTATCTTTCTTTACTCTAAGCTAAGAAGAAAAGCTAAGCTCTATCTTTCTTTACTCTAAGCTACTCTACTCTAAGCTAAGAAGAAAAATCTTTCTTTCCCTCTCTAAGAAAAATCTTTCTTTCCCTCTCTAAGCTCTAAGAAAGTAGAAGTAAAAGTAGCAAAAGCTATACTCTGCCTCCGAGAATTTTCCCGCGGCACCGTGGCTGGCCACAACAGGCAGCATACATTCAACAACTAAGGTTATAAGCTGATATTTTGGCGTATATTTTATAAAGTTCTAAAAATATAGAGGTTTTGATGACATCTATAGAGGAGCAGAGGGGAGGGATGGAGGAGTGGGAGAGGCTGGTAAGTGGGTACTAAGCTACAGTTAGATTGAGCTATTGCAGATAACAGTAGGGTGACTGCAGATAACAAGTATGTACTGTACATTTCAAGAAGCTAAAAGAAAGAGTTTTGAAAGTTTTCACCATAAAGGAATGATAAATGTTTGAGGAGACATTTCACCCGATTTAAACATTATACGATGTATACATGCACCAAACTATTGCATTAATACATCTGATTTTAAAGTTTTTATGTATCAGTTTAACATAAATTTAATCTAAAATATAATAAAAATAAAGCAAAATAAAAGAGAAAGAATAAATGAAAGAAGGTGTGTGTGGGGGGGAGAAATGTGGGAGGGAAGTGGGCATGGCTACAGAAGGGTAGCCAGAAGGATCTACTGGAAATGAGATGCCCTATGTCTTATCTGCATTAACTCACCACCCAGACTGTAATATTTCACCATAGCTTTGCAAGATGTTGCTACAGGGTAAGAGGCACATGGGATCTATTATTTCTTATAACTGCATGAGTATCTATAATTTTCATAAACAATTTAACAATAATTTTTTAAAAATCATTAAACTAGTACTTTTTAGAAAGCTATATAGAGTAAAAGCAATTTAAAAAATATGTCCATAAATTATCAAACTGCAAGGGAAATGACTAAGGTTCTTTCCATAATGGAATAATAAGGTGCTCTTGCTTTGGAGGCTGTGTGGCAATTATTGTTCCCTTCTCAGGTGAAAACAGGGCTGGATACATTCTTGGCAGACCCTGTTTCCCCATCCAAGGGAACAGCATCTAATGTGTCATACTTCCCAAAATAAAATGGCCATTGTGCCCAGGCGGAGAAGGAGATGAGCAATAATCACGGAATTGCCAAGTGAAAATTTATGGAATCTAAAAAATTATCAAGTATATATTTTTAAAATCTTAAGGTTTGTTATACTAAAGTTAGTGCAACAAGAGGCTAATAATACATGGTATAATCAGTAAGACTCAATTAGAGAAACCAATAAATGCATTCTGGGACTACTTTAACAAGATTTAACAATCACTTCACATCCTTCCTAAGTTTTAAAGTATTCAGGCAAAATGAAGGGAAATAATAAATAGATGAGGCAATTTAGCTTTGAGAAGAGTTAAGATAATTTAATAGGTATAGTTTAGATAAAAGGAGGCCAAGGAATTATAGTGATTACAGAAAAAAAAAAAAATCTCAATAGGCATCTGTATTGAGTTAAGGGAGGTGAAGAAACATAATTTCCCTCTTCTGAGAATAGTAATAAGCAGCAACAATAATCACCTAAAAGGAGAAGGAGAAAATAGCTATGGTAGAAAAATAGCATTGAATATGTTGGGAATAATGATCATTCTGGGAAGCCACCTGAGGACCACCGAGGGGAGACTGAGCACTGGAAATGTTCAGGGCAAGTTAAGCAAAAGCAGTCTGGCAGGCACACAGCCTTCCCTCTCGCTTCCCCTTTGGATTCCTGCACTGTTCATCAGGGGCGTCGCTGGTGACTAGGGAGCATCCCTAGGAGGCCATAATCCTGGGAGAGAGTCCCACCTCTGTAGTGAGTGCCCCCTGGGGGCAAGAAGAGGCGCTGTGCAGGGCACCTGTGATTTTTCAGGAGGATGGGTGGGTACCAACCATCTCAGGCAAGTCAGGAGCCAAAAGGCTGCAGAGTACTACTTTTCTGATTCTTTTGTATCATCTATTTCTGCCACTATAAAATTTAATAAATAAACATCAGATTTTCTTGATGCTAAGGATCTCATTTTCCACCTATCATAACATTTTGGAAACTGGAATGTATCTTGTTGATGCATTCCATAAGAAACTTGCCACACACCATAGAAATGAACTATGCCGTAAGTGACTTGTCATTGCTTCTTGGGGTGCAGGATCCCTCAGAAAGAAAGGGTCTAAGGTAATTCCTTTTATACCTCACTTAAGGTATCTGCGCTGTCAATACAGACCATTAAAATGAATCTCTAATTATTTATTAAAATTCTTCATAAACTTTCGATATGCGGAAGATTGATTTTTCCTGTGTGAGGCAGAACGATGAAGTGCAGTGGAAATCACCAAAATCTTCAGAACAGATCAGAGAGTGTTCAAGGTTAGCAAAGGCTGCTGGCATCAAACACGTATCATGGAGGCCTCCCACTCCGGGCCTGAACAATTTATCAAAAGCTCCTTAAGTCTTTCAAGAGAAGCTATGTGGCTTTTAGAAATATTGAAATTAAAAATAAACTAGAAAAGAACTTAGCCACATTGAAGAAATAGGAAAAAGCTGTATTCAATATGCCTCACGATCAGACCGTCAACCCCTAAGGCATATCTTGAGCACCTCGTCAAACAAGGAGTATAGGTCACCCCAAGTGGCCAGGCATCCTGGTGCTGAGGCTTCACTGCTAATGATCAATCGATATTCAGAGGAATCTGCAGCCTCTGAGCTCAAGGTATTTTAGACATAGGTTGATTCTAAAGACAAAAGTGTTAGTTTAAGTATCGTCAGTGTAAAAAAAAACCTGTAAATTTAATGTAGCTTAAGTTTTACTGAAAATCTGTCTTAACCATAATTGTGCCTGACAACTAATGATCCTTAAAGAAATGGAAAATCTGTTACCTTCTAACCAGGCTCACTGTCACTCTCCAGTGACACAACCTCCTCCAGGCTCCACTGTCTTCTAGTATAAATTCCAGAAGACAATATTTTGTTGCACTTTTACCTTCAAAACAAATAACACAGCCACTTAATGGTTGTTTTTTCAAAAGGAAAAGCAGATCCTTTCACCACTATTCTTAAGTCAACTGCTTCAACCGTGTGTAAGGAGAGGGATGGGGACATGGCCATGGTAGCAGCTGGCGCCACGCCCCTTGACATCCCTGGGGTTTCCCGTCAGTCATAGTTAACGCATATAAATATCACTAACCTGTTTAATGGTAAAATATCTGCTAGAAGAAGAAGGTGTATTACACAAATAAATACAGAAAGCCCTTTCACCTGGTCACAATAAAAATGTACTTTATTCCACTTGAATTTCAACATTGAAATCCACAATTGCGGGCTCTCATTGAAGACAATGTTAATTTATTATTTCACATGTGTCACTTCCATATAATGAAATAATTAGCTGAGAAGTTATATTTGCATTCTTAACATTTTGGTACAATAGGAATGTCAGTCTAATTAGGCATTAGCTACAATTTTCGAGAATTGAAGGTAGCAGCTTTGTGTACCAGGGAATTTTTTTTCCTTCCTCTTCATTTGCTCTTTTCTTTCCTTGGTGATTCAGAAAAAGATGTTTAAATGGAGACTTTCCACAGAAGCCATCACTACAGTAAGCCATGTTAAGGTAATTACCCCAAAATGAGAAGATAAAAATCACACTGGTGGTCAGTCTTTCTAACAAATTCTTTGGGAGCTGAGGCCCAATGCCTTAGGCACCAATGCTGTTATCCTCTAGAATTCTGTCCCTCATTCTCATTCTCCTTTCTACTTCTGTTGTAGTAGACCCTGGTTGAACTATATCCAGCAGGCTGCTCTTCATCCCAACACCCTTCCCTGAGGAAGAGCAAGAAGCATCAAGGGCAATTTTCCAACACATTCAGAGAACAGTTTGCTAGAGAAGGTACTAAAAAACTGAGCTCTCGATTATGGAGAAAAAGAAGGGTCGAAGATTGCACATTATTTTATCTCCTAACCAAGGAAAGAAAAAAGACCCCAATTTTTAAAAAACAAACAACGACAACAAAACCAAACAAGTATTAAGTTGTTTGTGTTTTGTTTGCAAATAATGTTTAAGTTTCTCTTTTAAAAGTCACAATTCACCCCACCCCCGCCATTTCACTTACCCTTCCTTAGTTCTTCCACACAGGAACGACTAAGGCAGGTAGGATTAGGCTGTTAACTTTTGGAGACAGGCAACAACCTTCTTTTATAATTGTGCCTCTTCTAGTGTGCACATTTAGATTAAGACATTACTAAGTAGACCTGGCCAGGGGTATGCTCATCGTCTGATAATGTTAAAAAATACTGACACAATGAAATCTCTGTCCTTAGAAATCCTTAAAAACAGCACAGGTAGGGATTCATCCTGGTATATTCCTGCCCCTGGTATTCAGGTACAGTTTCTCCAAAAGAAGGAGGCTGGACTTGATTGTGGAGGGTTTACACATGTGTGTGTGCGCGCGCGCGCACACACACACACACACACACCCCTCCATCCCTCAAGAGGTGGGTTTCTGCTTTCATTTCCCTATTCTTTTAAGGCTAAGGCAGTGGGGAATGTCCTAAGATGGTATCCTGGGGTGTTTTTGATCTGAAGATAGTCCTTTAATAAGTGGAAAGATCTTAACATTTATTAGTGTAAGAAAGTCTTATAAAAAGGTCTCTTTGGCTATTTTATTTTTATTTTATCTATTGTTTAGCTATAACTTTGCTTTAAAAAAATGCCCCAAACTAAGAAAAAATTTCATTGGAAATTGAAATGGTGTTTTGAACAAGAAAAATCACTGTACCAGGATTCAGTGCGTTAACTTTAGAATAATATAGATATTTGTTTTTATATTCTCCAGAGAAAGTGCAAATACAGAGCATTGGGAATGACTAGCGACAACAAACATCTGTGTGGTTACACATGATTCCTTGGCTTTTTACTCCAAAATTGTACAGAATTGATTCTGTGCTATATGTGTTTCAAACCAAGCACCTTGAAGTGACTTTTCTACTCATCCATTCACGTACTACTAATAATCCAACATTCTTGAATATATTAATGTGTATTTCCTTTAGTGTATGACAAACTGATAGATACCTGTATTTAAGATGGGTGAAAGAAGTACATAGTCATAGATACCTTTATGGCTGAAGTCTGCAGACTTCAAAACCTAGATTCAAGTTCAGGCCTTGAGCCTCAGAGGCTGGGCTCTGCAGACTTGGGCACATTATTTACTTCTCAGAACCTCTGTTTCATCATGTGTGAAGTAAGGAAAACATAGTACATAGTTTGGCTTCTACTGGAGTCATTACTATTAGCAGAGATGATGTCTGTGAATGAGTACTCTGATTTATAAAGGCTCACATAGATGCAAGAAGTTATAATGCCATCATGTAAACTGTAAGAATGTGATACATAATTTGGGGAACGAGAGCTTTCAAAATTTTTGATGGTTTCTTTTCTTTTCATACGTCCATACAAAAATATCTCTACCTCTGGATTTTCAGATCTAATAAAAGGAACAAATAACTTTTCCTCACATGGAAAGATGGACGATTTTCACAAAGTACTTTTCCCCCTGTCTACTATTACATTCTCTTCCCTTTGACCTTTCCTAATTCAAATGACAAAACAGCCTGATTGCCTCCCAATGGGGTATAATAAAGTATTTTCCAGAGCTTTGGAGGGGGAAAAAAGTCATCCAGCTATGGCAGTGAGTGGGGACAGATACATGCCATACATTCTCCTGGCCCTGGGTTAATACCTGGACAGCCGTCTGCAACACATTTACAGGTATTGACCACGGTGCTGCCTCCTATTTCAGGGGGTGGTGCACCACCTTGGATGAGTTTTATTAAATGAAACTATATAAAAATCCATAAAAGCAAATTATACTCCTGTTTTAACTAGTAATAGAAATTCTGTTTAATCTCAAAATAACTCAGGTTATGAAACCACTCTAGGCCTTTGTTGAAAGGCCTCGTTAAGCTCTCTGAATTTGAATTGTTGTTTATATATGTTTTGCTGTTTGGGACATAAAAGCTCTTTGAAAATTGATTTTGAGAAACTCTCCTTTAAGAGAACCCTGAAACCAATGCAGTTTAGACAATAAACTACTGGTTGCTAGGGGCAACCTCAGCTTCTAGAATGAGTAATTGCAAATGCAGGACAAGCATTTGATAAGAGCTTGCAAGAGGGAGGTCTTCTGAAAGAAAATAAGGAATGAAAGTTCTAGTCTTCGGGTTAGGTGTAAAAAATATGCCTTTTACACAAACAGGTGAGTCAACAGGAATTATAGTGAGTTGGGGATGTGGCTCAGTGGTAGAGTGTTTGCCTAGCATGTCTAGGGCCCCGGGTTCCATCCCCAGCACTGGGAGGAGAGGGGGCAAGAATTAGAAATGTGGTCTAATTGATAAGGGGGTTAGAAAACCAGACCCAGACCAACTCCATCAGGTGGCCCTTAAGACACCACAGGACTTCAGGTCTGATACCCTTAGGAATGACCACTAGGAACAGTTCCAGAAGACTGTGACAAGTTCTCAGGTTACAACTGTGCCGCATGGTTCTGCAGCTCAGTTCTGTGTCTGATCTTCAGCATTTAGAACAACATAGTTTATGTACTCCAAATGTGACTGCTGGACACAGTGACTATGAAGTGACCTCACCTGCTGGTGGCTCCTTTCTAGAACTGACCCTGCAGGCTGCCTGCCAGCCCCACTCTTCCGGTTCACTCCTCAAGCCATCTTGGGAGGACACTTCTCTGAAATTCATGTATACGTGTAGCAGAAACACTGAGAAACCACAGGAGCCAGAAGGAGAGGATAGACTTCTGGAAGGGCTATTGACTAACCAAAGACCTAATGTTCTTTGGATCTCTCTGAAAAAGTCTGGCTTTCAGGTAACAATTTAGGTTTAAAAAACGAAATATGGGTTGGCAAGCCCATGCATAAAACGAAGATGTGGTCAAACAATGAATGACTATTGTTCAGGATTAGTAGGAAAGCTGCCGTACCAAGATGTATTGGAATTTTATTTCTTTCCGAGCTGTTTCTAGATGTATAAACTTCTTCAAAAGATGCATTTTTGGGCTGGGGTTATGGCTCAGTGGTAGAGCGCTTGCCTCACATGTGTGAGGCACTGGGTTCGATCCTCAGCACCACATGAAATGAATAAATAAAGGTATTGTCCATCTATAACTGAAAAAAAAGAGTTTTTTAAAGATGCTCTTTAATGTCTTCCAGTATTATTGCATTTAGCCATTAAAAAGAAATATTTTTTGTACCAGGGATTGAACCCAGGAGCAATTAACCACTGAACAACATCCCCAGTCATTTCTATTTTTATTTTTTATTTTGAGACAGGGTCTTCTTGCTAAGTTGCTTAGGGCTTTGCTAAGTTGCTGAGGCTGGCTTTGAACTCAAAATCTTCCTGCCTCAGCCTCCCAAGCTGCTGGGATTAAAGGTGTGCTCCACCATGCCTGGCACATTTAGCCATCTTAATATTCTATTCTTGCTCTAAAAAAATAAGAGGGATCCACATTGGGTGGCTCGCTGGGCTGTAACTAAGGCTGTACACTGAACTAGTGATGGTGGTTCTGCTGGCAAAATACCTAAGGAGAGCATCTGCATTCTCCTGAGTGCTGGCCTTACAAACAAGTCACATGATTAGCCTACCAAGACATAACCTTTAAATGTCAGAATGGCACTGTGTGCTATAAACCTCTTTCATCAAAAACTGTGACTAAGATTGCAATGGCAACAGGAGAAAGTTTTCTAAACTTCCACACAATAAGGACTTAGAACAGGGGTCAGCAAAATATCTAAATATCTGATCTGCTTTCTTTTTTCCCTTTCTTTCTTTTGTTTTGGTAAATAAGGTTCTGTTGGAACACAGCCATGCTCATTCTTGGGGCATTGTGTATGACTGCGCTACAAAAGCAGAACCAAGCAGAGACCATATGTCTTGCAGGCCTAAACTCTTTACTATCTCATCTTTTAAAAGTTTGCCAACCTCTCGTTTAGATGACAGAGGGTAGAAGATAGCTCTAGGCACATTAAAATAGTGCTGGTGATTCAAAAGTGGTTTGCTGACTCTGTAACTTTGTGAGGCCCAAGTACACGTAATGGGATAATTTAGTCCCAAAGGCTCTGACCCATATAGGTCACTTGTGAGCCCAAGGCATGACACCTCGGTTCAGATTTGTGTTTCCTGGTGGGTCAACCTGATTTCCTGGGGACGTTTGTGCAGTGGATGTGCTGTGGGTCCTTCCAGGTCAGATCGTGACCTGGCTAAACATAGGGAGGCACTGGAGCAGAAACTCTTTGTGCCTCGTAGACAACCTCTGGCAAGCTGGTAAAACAGACTGGATACAAGCTGAAGCCCTTCATGGTTTCAGGAGTGGATGAAAAGTGAGATAAGATGCCGGCCATAATAATTCACAATAAGCCTCAGTGTTATGGACCCAGTGTTTTCAGAACCAACTTTAAAAGGCTGTTGCCTTATTTGGGATAGCTATGGCAGTAGAGAAATCATATCTTATTATTATTATTTTTTTTTTTACATGTACTGGGCTGAAACCAACACTTGAGTCAAACTTTACTATGATATGAAACCACAAGTTGTTATAGGATAACTATTACTTCAGAACAGCAGGCAAGGTCTTGCCACCCCAAGGACATGGAAAAATTCAATTCTAGTGGCACAGCCTATCTTTTCAACTGCATAGAAAAATACTAATAAAAGCCAGTTAAGAAGTATCCTTCCTAAAAAGAGGCAAAAGAAAGCAAAAAGAGATGCATTGATGACTACTCATATCCGTTCACTCAGTGGCATATGATTCTCTTGATAGCAAAGGGAATATTTTGATAGTTCTGCCTAGACCAACATACATCTATATATAATTACCATATGTACATAAGATTGGGAAATCCTATAGTCATAATGGAATTCTACACAGGAGAAAGCAAACAAATGCAAAAGACTATCTTTTACTTTTATTTTTAAATAATATCCACAAATTTTAATAAGACCCCTAAGAGATCCCAGGTGTGCTGTACATATTAGGTGAATGTTGTAACTATAAGAGCTCCAGACCAAGAACACACGGAGATAAATGAAATTCAAACCAATTTTGTGATGTGCTTGACAGACAAATGCAAATATCCAGACATTGAAAGAAAAACACAGGATGCATAAAAGCCCAGCAGTAATGATTGCAACCATAACCTCTGATTAGCGTGGCTGTCCTGCACGTAACATTAAAGATGTGAGAAAAGCTGCACTGGAGACACAGTCTGGGCACCGGGATGCTGAAGGAGTACATCGGCTCTGTGACTTTCATAACCAGAGCTGAACATGAGCTGAACATGGTCGCTCTCTAGCAGGGTCATCCTGGCCACAGCAAAATTACATGGTGGCAACAGGGTTGCAAAATAAAGACACATTTGCCCAGATCACCTGCAGTCTCACAAGAATTTCTAACATTTTCTTTATTTCAGAGGGAAATGAGAAGTGTGGGTGGCGAAGTTGGCAAGAAGTTCGCTCCGAAATGTAGCTAACATGATGTTTTTGATATATTTATATAAGTAAAAAAGAAATTTTGATCCTCAGTACTGGCAACACAAGAAATGCTAACAAAAATACTACACAATCATTTTATGTTCTTCTGTTTTCAAGTTGGCCAGAGTTCAAATAAACTGATGTGTTTAGAATGATCATACATCCCATCCCTCATTTAATAAAACCTATTTAAAATATTGCCCTTATTAACGACTAGCAGAACACAGCAGTGTTCATTATCCTTGTAATTCAATTGCCAGAAGTTTGTGCAATAAATCAGGAAAAGGTTAAAATATTTTTCATGCCAGAATAGAACATATCAATCTATTTTATTTGATTACCTTGTGTAATGAGGCTTTCTCAGGGCCAGATTACCTTACTCATTATAATTATGCCAGATCATATTTTTACTTAAAATGGAAAAGATTTAAAAATGCCAGAAATCCAGTTGAAACTAATTAAGGGACCCCCCCTCTTCCTTTGTACATTTGAGGACATGAGAAATGACATCCTGCTCTCCTTCCATGAGAAGAGAAGAGACTAACATTGTTCCCATAAAAGCAGATTGATCAAATGGCATCTGAACAGCCCTCATTCTATTCACTGATTTGAAAATTCAATAAAATCATCTATAATGTTTTCAAATTCCAAAATTAAATTCTACTCCTATAATTGAACTCTCATTCACCATAATATGCTTCTCTGTGTGGTGACATTTTCTTCTAGGTAAATGTAAGCTGATTTCAACCAATAAAGGAGTTCATATTTTTTAAATAATATTTTATCAATAAAGAATAATATGAAGACATTTATGCAGTCTTTCTTCTCCTACCTAGAATAACCTCATTTTCTGGGCACCAGAGAAATGGCGCTTCCCAAGCCCTGTGGGAATAGTCCCCTTCCCAGACTCTGCTGTTGCAACAGCCCCAGGAAGTGATCCAGGCCATGAGCTGTGGCTCAAGTAGGACAGCATTTCTATGTTCTGCTCTTGCCAGGTGTTTCTCCAAGTTGACACAGGGTCACTCCAACCAGAACATCCCCTGCAAACCTCACCGGGTAAGAGGCCTGCGGTCCCCCTTCAATCATAAGCCAGAATCAAGGCAAGGTATCGTGGGAGAAGGAAGAACAGTGACTACTGGAGGCGGAGGCAGAACTTTGCCTTGTTACTCTTGAAAAATATAAAAATATGGCACCTACGGGAATGATCCAAAATAAAAGATTGTGAATAACACTATGTACTAGGAAGGACAGGGAGCAATTAGGAGTCTCATATATTGCTGGCAGGAATGTATAATGGTAAAATTTCCCATCTCTCTGGCAGTTTCTAATAAAGTTAAACATCACTGGTCATATGATCTAGCAACTCCACGACAAAAGAAAATAAATACCTACATCCACCAAAAGATCTCTACAGAAACATTCATAGCAGGTCTTTTTATAATGGATGAAACTGGAAACAACCAGATATCCATCAAGAGAACATCCATGCTGCATTTGTCCAGAAGAATAAAGAAGTTTTTACCTATTCAGGTAACAGAGGACCACTCAGCAATGGAAAGGGACAAACCAATCAGTCCAACAATGTGAATAAATCCCCGGACCACACTGTTAGGAAAAGAAGCCAGACTTAAGATTACATTTTGAATGATTCCATTTGTAAGAAGTTCAAGAACAAGACGGGTGTGATGGTGCATGCCTATAATCCCATAATCCCATGGGCTTAGGAGGCTGAGGCAGGAGTATTGCAAGTTCAAAGCCAGCCTCAGCAAAAGCGAGGTGCTAAGCAACTCAGTGAGACCCTGTCTTTAAATAAACTACAGAAAAGTCTTGGGGTGTGGCTCAGTGTTCCAGTACCACTGAGTTCGATCCCTGGCACCCCCACCTCCAAAAAAGAAGTTTAAGAACAGACATAACCTATCTGTGGTGATAAAGAGCAGCACAGTAGTCCCCTTTGGTGGAGCTATATGGAGGTCAATGTGAAGGAAATCTTCTAGAGCAACAGGAATGCTCTCTTCATGATCTGCATGGTGTCACACAGGGGTTTCCAATCTCCAAGTGTATGGGTTCTCTACTCAAGATGCAGGAATTCACAAAATGCTAGTTAAACCTCCATAAAACACAGCTAGCATAAAATGTGATGAGCTACCTCGAAAAGAATCAATAAACATAAAGAGTAAACAGTATTCCTCTAAATATTTCTCAAGTTCACGCTAATGTGAAGAGAGACAGTGGAAAGAACTTTAAAATCAAGAAAGAACATCTTACAACCTATCAAAATATGTGAGCTAGCTTATTTTGAATAAGAAAAAAAAAAACATGTACATAAATCCTTTACGGTACTTTCTGTTGATGGACCTCAGGAATGATCTCTATTCTAGTTGATGCCAAAATATAGTAAAAAACTGAATAGTTCTCATTTGAATTATTTCATTTAGTAACTATTATCAAAATTCTTATAGACTTTTTTGAGGCAAAGCTTGTGTCCTTAGAAAGAACATTTTAGATATTATAATAAAATTGCATATGAGTTTTAAAATTTGTATGCAAAGCACAAATAGCTTCACATATTTCATAACAATTTTATGAATTGTTTAGTAAATTTAGTAATTCTAACAGTTATTATAATAATTGAGGTGATATTTCACAAGACAGAATAATTATGAAGTAAAGGTATTTATTAATTTGAATAAAATTTTGAAAATTAGTTTGGCAATAAATTTTAGTATATAATTTAAAACCACTTTGATTTATATTTTTCTTTGCATATATTAATAAAAGCACACTGTAAACAAAGATACATTTTCTAAGAAAAGGATAATGAACAATATTAATTTTTTTAACTAAATATTAATTTTATTTCCATAAATTTTACCTAAATATGTCCATTAAAATGACTTTTGTAGTACTTTCACTGTTGAATAGATTCTTCACAGGGAAAGAAAGTGTACATTCAGAGCAATGAAAAGAAAATAAAATTTTCTACATGCTGTTTTGCTTTATAGCTGGTGCAATGTAAGCTTAGCCAACTTTACTATTAAACTCAATCAAATAAGAGTGGGGAAAAAAGATTGTGCATATACCTTTATATTATTATAATAAAATTAGTCAATCTCAAAAATCCAAATACCGAATGTTTTCTCTGATATAAGGAGGCTGGTTTACAGTGTTGTTGGATCGGGGTACACAGGAGGACTAGAGGAACACTAGAATGGTCAAAGGGAAGGGAGGGGAAGGGAAGGAGCAAGGGAGGAGGGAGGGAAAAAGAAAAGGTGGTTGAATGAAATGGATATCATTATCTTAAATGCATGATTGAAGACCTGAATGGTACGAATATACTTTATATTCAAACAGTTGTATGTAAAAAGATGCTATATATGTGCATTATGAATTGTAATTCATACTAATATTATAAATAAAAAGAAAAAAATCTTCCAGAAAAAATATTTACATTGAAAAATAGTGCACGCCAAATAAAATTTACAAAATTCCCCTTTATGTCTCTCAAAATCATAAAGAGATTATTGCAGAAACTGTATGATTTTTTTTTTTTAATCATATAGACCAGGAGTCTGTAAACTTTTTCTGTCAAGATCCTGACAGTTAATATTTTAAGTTTATGGGCCACATTCAGTCTCTGTTCCATAACCAGCTAAACACATAGAAACATTCTTAGTTTGGGATCTGTACTTAAACAGTTGGCAGGTTAGATTTGGCTTGCAGGGCTCAACTTGCTGATTCCTGATACTGATCACCATAACTACACTGAGAAAATGCTGGCAGAGTCACGTAAAAACCTTTTATTTTTACAATTACGAAAATAAACCCCCGCTGAAGGAAAATTCTCTTCCTGTTTCATACCGCCCCCACTGAGGAATGGCAACCCTCAGGACTCCGTAATCATTGACATGATGGGGAGTGGCTGGCCCTCTCTCCTCTCCTCTTCACTCATTTAGATCCATTTACTCTGCAAGGATGAGGCCTAGAATCCTCCCCCATGATGAACACGTCATGATCATTTCTCCTGTTTCTAACTCCTTTACATTTATTGCGCTAAGCCTTTACACCATCAGCACTCTGTCAACGATTGAATCCTTTGCAAAAAACCAAAATACTTTAGTAAATAACTTAGAAACACATTCTATAATGTTTGCTTTCCTATTATGTGTAAGTTTAAAGTTACTGTTAAATTTTCTAAGCTCCTTATAAGCAAACACTGTGATTTCTTTTCTTATTGTGTACTGATTGGCAAAGGTGGTGGTGGTGATAAGCATTTTCACCTAAAAGGCAGCTCACAGAGCTGATCTTGCTTTGAACACCATGGCAGGTAAGGACTGTGGCAATTGGTCTCTTGGGCGGCTGAAATTGAGAATCCAGAACAAAGTAAGAGGGAGGCCTCTGCATGGGCTAGCTTTGCACCAGAACTGCATGCTCTCCTTCAATAGCGTATGCAGGGTTGTGGCTGGGAAGTGACTGCCCAGCCAGGCTTGTGTCTCCTAACACCCAAGCAGTTCCATTACTTGACTAGTTCTTACCAATGGAATGTGAGTAGAAACCAGGTGACCCCACTTCCAGAACTATCCCATCAAAACCTCCCATGATCCCCCCCACCTGACAGTTGGATGGTGCTGCTTAAGGCATATTAAAGGCCACCTTGCTGAAATCTCTCAGCCTGGATCTCTGAATAACTACATGGAACAGAAATCTATCATATGTACATTGGATGTTAAGTGAGCAAGGAATAAACTTCTATTATGCTGTCATTGAAATTGGAGGACTATTTTGTTCCAGCACCTGCCACTACCTTACTTAGAACAGAGGGATCTCTGTTGTGACTACACTGAACGGGACGCTGTTAGCATTCAAAGATGCCTCAGAAAAGACAATATGCTTTGTTTCCTGCTTTCCAGTTTGTGATTCAATTATATATTTACTTTTAGGTTAAATTCAGTACCCCCCACCCCAGATGGTTATGCTTTTGGCAATGCTTCTATGTAAAACATGCAGAAAGTCTTTTAAAATGTATGATAAAGAGCTACCCTAAAATAAAAAGCTTATGTTTTCTCTTTCTGGAATTTCTTCTTTCCATCCCTGAAAATGCAATGCAGACTTAGCCACCAGCATGCCGAAGCATTTGTATGAAAGATAATGTCAAGACACACCAGGTCTGTTCATGCAATTATGCATCATTTGATAGAGAGAGAGAGAATATTAATGTGAGTGTGTGTTTGTGTGTGTGTGTGTGTGTGCGCGCGCGCGTCCACCCCTGCCAATTTCTTCAAGTTTAAAATCAATTCACTCCTGATTTCATCTATGCATTTTAGTAGGCTGTGGTGAAACCGAAAACCTTATAGAGAAATAAATCTTTTCTTCAGATCCCAGAAAATTTCAGTGGTGAGAAATTTTAAGCTGATCCATTGGGGATTAAATCCAATTTTCCCCCTGGGGTAGAGTACATTATAGAGAATAAAAGAGTTTTAAGAACAGTTCTTTCAAATATTCTGTTTTCTATGAAGTCCAAGATGCATAGAATTTTAAAGCTCCTCCTTAAAAATAGTTCAGTTACCCTTCTTGCCCTGAGGATAAAGTGTAAACTTCTAAGCAGGATTTATATGTTCTTGTTCATTCTCCCGCTCACGTATCTACTCTATGCTAGCACCATAATGCACAGGGCGTTCTGTATACCAGCCACGCTGAGTGCCTTCTGTTTCTGTAGGACCCGTGTCCTCCTTTACCTCCAGGCTTTCAGCTCTGGTACTCCACTCCTCCCTCCCACTCCCTTTCTTTCGCTTACTTCTACTCAGTCTTCAGGTCTCAACTTAGATGTCATTTCTTCCATACAGCTTATACCAACTGCCCTTCAAAGTCTAGTTGGGTGACCTTCCTGTGTCTGCCATCAACACCTTACTCATTATCAGAAGACTTAACATCATAAAGACTTAACACCACTGACCACTGACAGTGGTCAGTGTCCTTTGCATTGCAGTCTCTGTAAGGTCTGTGCGAATCTTTTTAAAGAGGTTAAACCTCATATCGAACATAGTACATGAGACATAGCATTACTCAAAAAATGTTAACTGAATGTTGCTGAATCTAGAACAATCCTTACGTGATTTTGAGGTCTGCCATGACATATGAAATATGATGTTACTGACCCACCAACTAAAGGACTCTTGTCTTGAATTTTCTTATCCCCAGGATTACTGGAGGTCAAAGGAACTAAAGTGGTAAAAGAGGCATAAATCATGAGTACTTTGTATAGTAAACAATTATATTCAGTGATCAAATTCATGATCCCAAATTCATGCTCTAACTAATTGAAATAGGGCAATAGAGACTGTGTAAAAAGTGGTCAACAAATGGTATAAATATAAGTCAAGAAACTAACACTCTATGACTCAGATAATTTAAATTCTGTTTCTTCCAATCTGGAGGTTCATGGAGAATGATCCAGCAGGAGCAGCAGAGCAGAGCCTCCTCCCCCTGCCCACAACACTGCCCAGCAGCACACCCACCACTTGGGAGTTCCTCTGAACTTGACTCAACTAGCTTGATTCAGACTACTTCTGACCTTAGTGTTTTGTTTGTTCTTGATGCTAATCTCCACATCCCCAAATGGTCTTGGATTTCTAATCATGTTTCTAATCACATTCCCTTCTTGATTCAGGCTCCACTCTTGCCCAATCAGTCAGTATCAAGCCAAGATGTCCTCCACATTCCCAGATCTGAGACCCTTGGCTGCCCCATCCCAAACACCATGATGGTAATGCTGTTGGCTGACTCAAGGCCTCATGACTGGGTCCCCAAATACCAGGGCTTCCAGAAGGATTTAGCACACAGAGGTATGGGAGGGGGTGCTTGGTGAGGAGAGGGCCTGTTTATGTCTCTGGCATACACAAATACAGAAGAACTACAGAGGCTATAGAAAATGGCAGCATGAAGGTGGGAGTCTTCTAAGGCTGCAGACCATGAAATAGAAATAGAAAAGCCTTAGCTCCGCACCAGAGCATCCTCAGTTCAGCAGCATTTTCTCATTCACAGAGCTGGACGAAGACAGCTCAGACATAAGGAGTGTTTGGAAGGGTTAGCTGACCACAAAGTATTATTGAGAATCCTAAATGGGACAATTAGCAAGAATTTCTAAACCAAAAGCATCATTGTTTTTGGCTTACACTGATATTATATGTACAAATACTAAGCAATCCTTGGCTGGTTTTCACCTTGTGTGACTGATAGTACTGGGAGGCACCGACTCCACCTTGTTCCTCTGCAGTCCAGAGCACCAGGCGCAGAGTCCTCTTCGGACGAAGCCCTAGGAAAAATAAAGGAAGAATCAGTGCTTCAGTTGATTATGACTTTCTAAAAATGGCACGGTGGAGGCAGTGGGGTGGGGGGAATCAGAGGCACTCATCTCTTGCTGGTGCAGCTGCCTGCTTCCAGGTACGGCTGACACAGCAAAGGAGCAACTTTGGGACAGGTTAATGGCAAAAGGTATTGTCAAAAATGCAGTCTTATAGGCCAAGAAGTGAGAGCCTCTGATCACAGCCTTAACTAGATATCCTGCCCTGCAGGGCCCAACAGGCGTTCAAGTTCAGTGAGATATTAGGTCATATTTAGAAGGTGCAGTTAGGAGGAGCCTAGTAAATCTTGGGACCTTCCAGAAATCTTAATTAAAACCAAATTTTGCTCTATTTCAAGATAAGGTGCATTGGAGATTACTTCTTAGTTTGAATCTACAAGTATAGCTAGCTTCTCCTGCTATCCCCAGTAATGTAATGACTGAGAAGCAGATGAAACATTTATGTTTACCCATGACCAATTTTTCCTTCTACTTGGAAATATAAGGTCATTCCCTTAAGGTCAGTGAAAATTAATTGAATGAGGGTAATAGTTATTCACCTTATTGCTTCACTAACAGCTTAGTGGCAATCTCATTGACTTCTGGTAAACAAATGTGTATAGACAGTCCCTGACTTATGATGGTTTTTGACATAGCACAACAGCAGTACACATTCAGTAGAAAATGAACTTTGATTGTAGAATTTTGATCTTTATCCAGTATACAATACACAGCATGATCCTTTCTGTGATGCTGAGCAGCTAAAGAGAGCCAGTCAGCCACAGAATCACCAGGGGAACAACTGAGACTCTGAAGTGTGCTGTGCTGCTGAGCTTGGGTGTTGGTAGGATGAGGTGTGTTAAGTGCATTTTTGACTTGTGATGTTTTATCAGGATGTAACCCCATCATATGTCAAGGAGCCTTTGTATCTTGAAGTTATTAAGGCTAGTGGCAGATTTGCTGTGTCTAGAAACATTTTTGAGTGATTCTATTGAGTAAAATTTAACTCCAACAAAGCTCTTTTCCAAACTTAAAAACACAGAGTAAAATGGTATGCTAAAAGTGCCACTTTTGTCAGCAAGAATTAAAACCTGTCCTGATTCATACCTGATCATGTCATTTCTGAGAAATTGGAAAGGCAGAACAAGTGAAGCAGGACTTAAATCTTAAGTAGGAGGATTCATCTTCCCGCCTCTTTGCAGGAAGAGTCTTTGGCAAAGATTGAAATGTACTTTGAGTGGCTCTGAAATGGTCATGCTACAAATCTCGGGTATAACCACATATGCACACCACCTGGAGGGACAGCCTTGCAAAGAAGGAGGCAGCTGGGCAGCCACAGCCTAGATGACAAAGTGCCCCTGAGACTGGGAACTCCATCCTGCCTCCGCCAGGCACTGACAAACATAACACCATAAACCTAACACCAAGGAACTGAGAGGAGAAAGAGCTACCTTCTCCACTGGGATATAGTGGGAAGTCACTTTTCACTCAAGCATTTTAATAGCATTATAAGAAAGAGCATAGGTTGAGGACGTAGGCCGGCCTGAGTCCCAGGTAAAATCTGGACAAGCAATTTCCACATCCAATTTCTCATCTAAGTCCATCTGGAACCCAACTCCTCACCTCCACTACACTCTCACCTCCTGCTGCCTGGATTGTTGCGCTGCCTCCCCCACAGGTCTTCCCTCTCTGCAGGTGATGCTGCACACTGTGGTCAGAGGTCCTTTGCAAAACCTAAGCTACATTATTTCATGTCTCTGCTCAGAGCCTCCCATAACCACAAGTAAGCTTCTGGAAGGCTGGGGTTTATGCTTTTTAATCCGCTGAAATGTCCTCAGATTGTTTAGCACACATTAAGTATCCATTAACGGTACTGAAGGAATAAATGAGTACAAAGCTTGACGTGTTGGCTAGAACTTTGGTTAAGACTCAAAGCCACTTTTTCCAGCCTCATTTTAAACTCTTCTTCTAGTGCATCTCGAGGCAGGGCATTATATTTGAAAAAGGTGGACAGATTTGGGGAACCCTGCTATCATTAGATGATAACTAGATAACTTTTGGGAAACTGACCTGCCTGAACCTAGTCTCCTTATCTGACAAGTGGAGACAATATATGCCTACACCATAACTCTTACCCGGGGTTGTTTTGAGGATTAAATGAGATAGGATATCATATATAAGACAACCCTGTGGCTGGCATGTAATCAACATTTACTAATGAACCACAGAATAATATAATGGGTGTCCAGGCACACTTTCAACCCCACAGAAAAGAAGGGACCTGAACATGCCCAGAGAGGAAATTGCTCCAAAGGCTTTCAAGTGCATGTGGAAGAAGATTCCTGGAGTGCCCACTGCCTGCCCATGAAGTCCAGCCACCTGCTCAGATGCATGCACAGGCTTAAACTCTTGTCTGAGAAAGAAACCTAATCAGCATTCATTTGAATCAAATGACATTTTGCTTGCAACACAGGAAAAAATAAGAGAGGATAAAGTGATATTGTTTTATAAGCTGCAAGTGAAAATTCTAAACATTTTTATATCTATAAAAGAAGGGAAAAAGATACACTTTCTTTTTACATCTCTCTGCAAATCCCAGAAAAAACAGTATCAAAATATTAAAATGGCCAGATGTTATGGCACATATTTATAATCCCAGTGACTCAGGAGGTTGAGGCAGGAGGATCACAAGTTTGAGGCCACCCCAGACAACTTAGCAAGATTCTGTCTCAAAATAAAAAATAAAAAGGGCTGGGATATAGCTCAGTGGTAAAGCACCCCTGGATTCAACCCCCAGTACAAGAAAAAATTGTTAAAATGATGGAGTTCTTTAAGGAAGAACAGCATTGGCTACAGAGAATTCACTTTTTTAAAAGCAAATGCTCTGACTCACCTTGTAGATTGGGTGTGCCACTCAGAGCCATTACAGTATAGGATTAGTCTCCTTCACACTTCAAATTAACCAGATGGCCAACAATATCACATTAAGATAATAAAGAAGCAATCAGTATGAAGTGAGAGATGCTAAGGCCTCAAAAAGAAGCATAGCTGGCCCTAAAATGATCAAGAGCCTTTTTTTTTAGTTCTTTACATATTCTAGATATTAGTCATCTGTAGGAAGAGTAGCTGTCTCCCATTCTGTAGGTGCTTCTTTGCACTCTCACTTTCTTTGCTGTGCAGAAGTGTTTTAATGTAATGCCATCCCATTTATTGATTCTTGGCATTGTTTCCTGAGCTGCTGAGGAAGTCGCTGCCTTGGTATCTGTTGGAATGCTGTCCCTGTGTTCTCCCCATCAAGCCCTGGTGAAGGCGAGTTCCCATCAGCATGGAATGTCAGCACCTATTCACAAAGTGAAGGGCCCACAAGAGAGGGGAGGAACCCAGTGGTTAGTACGCACCTAACTGAATCCAATGTCTCCTTTCACTCTGATAATCAGATGGTCCCTAAACCTAAGAGAAGTGATGGAATTTCATTCAATGAAAGACCAGACTCTGAACCTAGTGTGGCATTTGGGTCCTTAGGCCACCTAAGACCCTCAGAATGTCTCTGAGTATACAGAATGTATTGCCCTGCAAAAAGAACACAGATCTCATCCACTCTGCAGGAAAACAGATGGCTGTTTTCAGTGTGAAATGCTCTCTCACCCAACATCAAACATGTTTGGATCCAAATGAACAGAATCAGGCTCCACACAATTAAAGTGAGTGCCAGACAGAATTGTTATTTTCTGGATGAGGTCAAAGGCTAAATACATCTGAAAACAATTGTGTGTGTGTGTGTGTGTGTGTGTGTGTGTGTGTGTGTGTAATTTTTTTTCTTTCCACATTTTTTATTGGTGCATTATAGTTGTACATATTGATGGGATTTGTTGTTACACATCTGCACATGAACATAATATAACTATAGAATTTGGCAATATGTTTATCACTTTTAAGTGATAGAACTTACTGTGTTTCTCAAATCCAAACTAGTTTTAAAAGCTGTGAACTTGAAATATATAAAACAACAGCAGCAACAATTATAGGAATAAGGCAAGAGCAGGAGAAGCAACATGACAAAGTACTAATAGGTCAAATGCAGAGAGGGCACTTTGTGGTGGAACAGGGATATAAGTGAACAACCGGGTAATGATCCTTGTCTCCAACTCTGGCCCTGGCTTGGGGGGATGCAGCTGAAGTCCAAAGCAAGCATATGAAAGAAAGTTCAGGAACTGGAGATAAGTGGGAATTACTGGCTAGGAGTCAAGTCCTTCTGAGGTTGCAGCAGAGGATAGGCAAATTGTTTTCCTATAGATTTACAGAAACTGCTCAGAAATCCTCTGACCTCCTAGAACTTCAATTATGACTTCCAGATAGTGAAAAGAAAACTAGTTTACAATATCACAGTTGTTCTTTAAAAGAACAAAAACTATCAGTAATGTGTCTGAACTTTGTTTTAGTTTTTTTGGTTTATGAAATGTGATATACATGCATTTCATCTTCATTTCATTGCAGAGAGTAATAATGCTAAGGGGAAAAGAGGGCCTATGAGAAAAGATGAAATAAATTGTTTTGACTTTTTATCCATTATTTGCAAATTTAAAGACAAGAAGGCTGAGAGATGATGATCATTAAGCTAATCAATTGAAAAGGTCAGTTGACTGTCTCATGTTTGCACCACGAGAAGGGCAAAGCAAAATAAACTTGACTTTCAGCAGAAGAACTCAGATTAATCCAACCTTGTAAATGGCTTTCCCAAATCATGACCTCTAAGACACACTATTTGTTAGCAGTATCTTGACCCCAGCACCCACCCACTACTTAGTTTCAAGTCCTCTAGAACTACAAATAAGTTCCCCTCTGCCTAACTTTGTAGAGAAAGCACAACTGTTATAGAAATACACTCATACGAGTTCACAAGTACATTAGCTGTTAAACTCTCTTTTGGCAACAGTTTGGAAGAGAATGCTTACACTTTAAGAGATTTCTCTTCCTGCAATAAGCTTGATTGATATGAGCACAGTATCTGAGTTACAGAAATAACGATAAGGAAGCATATGAATTGAATAAGAGATACTAAAGCTTAGTGGTTAAATGCATGGGAGTTGAGACTTATTTCTATTTTGTGAAAGTTAGACAATTCATTTCATATAATATATAATAAGCACATTAACATTGATTTTTAAAAATAGGGTGTATGGTTATACAAAGAGGAATTGTTTTAGGGAAGTAAGTTACAACTTCTCTTTGAAGGCAGGAACAGATTGCTTTGTGTCTTTCTTAGTTATGTATTGATAAGCAGTTAGGCAATTTGTGGGGGTGAGCAATGGGCAGGGCAACAGAATTTTTTTAAGTCCATCTTGCAAGCCAGTAGGTTTTGAGCCAAGTGGGGAAATAATCTGGACACTGGTAGGAAGAGAATCAGTATAAACAGAGGAGCCTTCTGGAAGGGAAGCCCCTGTGCCCTCACCTGTTTCCTTGGACTGAGGGATGGGGATGAGAGCCTTGCTGATTGAGCTGCTGAGACAGGGAGGGTCCTAGAAGCTACATAAATAAAGTGACCCTGATGAAAGGAGTCGAGGCCATTGGCCTGGGTTCAACACAGTGGCCTGAGGTTCTAGGGCAAGGACTAATTCCAGCCTGGTGGGAGGCCAGCTCCAGAAACGTCTCCAGATCCAGCCGCCCTGGTGCAGTGGTTGGGATTTATGGCACAGCGGCTGAGGATGGAAAATGGAAACAAAGGGAGTTGTAACCCTGTTGCTCCAAATCGACACTGCTGTGACATAGGTGCACAATGACGCCACACAGCAACCAGAGGGAACAGCAAGCACAGGCCGATTCAGCTGTGGGTTTCTGGAGGGGCACTAACCTGTTGGCCTGACCCGGGGTTCATGGATCCCTCAGAGGTGGTGGGAGGGACCTCAGGGGGATGTGACAGACCTCCTGCTAACGAGCCCTGTGGAGGCTTAGGTGATTAACTGCAAAGAAGATGGGAGCGATGTGACAATATTTATAATCTATGGTTGTGGAGCAGGTCATAACACTTACAATTTCCATAATTCAAAGGGAACAGTCCTACCTCATTATAATGATTAGGATTCTAATAGCCAGGAAGGGTACTATCAATCACTGGTAAAGCAGAACTCCTGTGAATACAGGTGTGTGAAGGCCACTTCTGGACAAACCCATTTTCCCATTCACCCCTGCTCCTGCCTCTCATCCTAAGCTCGAGTTACACCACACTTGTTACTGATCCCTGAACATGCCTTGCACCTCATATTTTTGGCCCTTTGCATATGCACTTCTTGCTATCCATAATACTTCTTCACCTTTTCCATTTGGCAGACTCCTATTCATTTGACAAAGCCCATCTCTAATGTCACTTTCTCTGGGAAGGCTTCCCTAACTCAAAGGCAAGGATGACTGCTCCTTTTCCAATGTTCCTCTAAAACGTCATCTATGTACATCTCTATTTTCATGTCCAACCACACTTCAATGTCAATCTTCCCGCCAAATCATTAATTTTCTTATTTCCCTTTCCATGCTCTGGCCTACTACCTAACATTTGACAAGTGCTGAATAAACACGTGTTGATTAGTTGATTGACTGAATATGTGTATATAAATATAAATATAAATAAAAGGTACTGCCTTGTCATTTAATCTAAAGCATGTTGGTACCTACTCAGTTCAGAAAGTTGATAAGATATGCTATTTTTGTGAGGCAAAAGCACAAACAACACAGGGAAAACACTTCAGTAGTCAAGGTAATTAAATGTGCTTCAACTTTGACATTTGCTTCAGTTGCTATCACAATGCCTACTTTTGTAACACAGCACTGTCTAGTTAAAATTTAGTATATCAATAGCTCTTTGTTGATCAAGTTATTAAATAAATATATAATTGTACAGAATTACAGGTGTTTTAGTCAGATTTTTCACCACTATGACCAAAAGATCTGAAAAGATTAATTTTAGAGGAGGAAAAGTTTATTTGGTGCTCCTGGTCATGGGGTCTCAGTCCATAGACCCCAATTCCATTGCTCTGGGCCCAAGATGAGGCAGAACATCATGGCGGATGGGTGTGGCAGAGGGATACAATTCAGGACAGGGCATCAGGAAGCAGAGAGAGAGCTCCACTCACCAAGAACAAAATATATTCCCCAAAGGCATGCCCCCAGTGACACACCTTCTCCAGCCACATACTGCCCACCAAGAGTCATCGCCCAGCTAATCCCTACCAGGGAATTAATGCACTGATTAGGTTAAGGCTCTCAAAAACCCAATCATTTCACCTCTAAACTTTCATGCATCGTCTCACACACGAACTTTTGGGGGACATCTCCTATTTAAACCATAACATACAGGTATTTTTATATTAAACTGACAACTTTCTTAAAGTTTTAATTTTGATAGTTTTTTCTGAATGTGAAAATATATATCATTTTTAAAATTTAAAACAAAAAAACTATAAAGCAATCTATATTATATTTCCTTATATGTTTCATATACTTATGCATACATAATTATATAAGCATATACATTCTTATATATGATTTTATGCTACTTTTTCCAATTAAAGCCATAGAATATATGGTTTTTATTATGATCAACAACTTTCAGGAAAATGGTCCTTAATTTTTCTAGCTGTTCCCTAACTATTGGACATTTAAGGTTTTTATTTTTTAGACAAATTCTTATCTTAAAAATACTGAGTCTAAGTTAAATATAAACATTTTCAAGTTTCATATGGCTTGACATATGGCACCAATGCCCTGAAGACAGGGTATCAACTTATATTATTAGAAGGAGAATGTTCAATTTTACTTAATGTTGAACTTTTAATCTTATTGCCTTTGTTTTTGTGCTTCATGTTTTATCTACTTCTGAAGGAGCCCCAATCAGGGAAATGGCTATTGCGGTTAGCTGGGAGCCATAAGGTCCACCTGATAATAATCATATATTAAGTATGCACGTAACGCACCCGTAAAGCTAAAGGTATATAACCGGGTGAAAGCGGTCAGAAGAGAGTCAGACGTCAGTTCAGTCAGTCAGAAGAAGAGTTCGGGTCGGAGAAGAAGAAAAGAGTCAGAGCGGCCAGAACGTAGTCAGAAGAAGAAATAAGAGTCAGAATGGTTAAGAGTTTGGTCAGAAGAAGCTAGAGAAAGAAATGAGAAAAGAGTTTAGTAAATAAGGAAAAGAGTTCAGTAAAAGAGTTTAAGAGAAAAAGAGAAAGACAGAGACTAAGAATAAAAGATTCCTGCCACCGAATCTCCTCCTGCAGTGTTGTAGCTGCAACAGCAAAAAGAAGAATAAGAAAATTATCAGGCAGCTACATACTTCTCCATACTTCATTTTATTTATTTTCAGCCAAAATACGTACATATATGCAGTCATACACAATCTATAGTCTAGTTTAACTTTATTGAGACAAATGTTAAGCTTAAATCTGACGCCTGACTAGAGTTAAAATACGTGAAATTTTTTTTTTATTGAAATTGCCTGATAGCAGAACTCTTTCAATCATATACTTCTAAGATAATGTTAGTAGCATGTAGAGATCACAAGCCTGATCCAGTTGGCATTTTAAAATGTACTATTTCCTTTTCCCTGTCATTATTTAGAGTTTTTTTTTTTTTTTTATATGTAAGGAGAAATTGAGAAGCCTGGCTAATGATAGATTTGAACTCTGAATCACAATTTGGTTAAGAGTTCTACCTTGCAAAAACATCAACTAGGGAGGTGCTAAACAGCACAGTTCTTAAGAAATGGTACTTATATACTTTGTATACAAGCAGTTGTATGTAAAAAGATGCTATACTTGTGCATTATGAATAAGTAAATAAATAATTCAAAAAAAGAAAATGATGATGAATCAAGTATGAGTAGGACCAAAGTTCCTTTCAAGTTTACATTCACCAATATGGGTCTTTAAATTATATTTCTTGTGAGGATGCAGCTGTAGGAAGAACAATAACATTGTTGGTGCTTGTATCAGGGATTATCAAAAAGAAACACAACTGCAATAAGCAAGGAGGAGGAGAACATTTCTGGGATCCATTTTTAACACTCAACAGAAGATGATGAACACGATGTTGGATAACTCAGAGGCCCTCACTAAGCTTTTTATGTGAACTCTTCCAAAAGCTCTTTTCTATGGCAATGCAGAAGGAGAAGATATTATCTACACTTTCAAAGATTTTCCTTGTGTATAAAATTAGTTATGAAGTTACCAATACTTTATATGAAGTTACTTATACATGATTGAAGTATTGGTTCTTTTGTTATTTTTGACCCATAATTAATTATAACTTTTTGTTCTTGATTCCATTTCAGTTTAGGTTTCAGACCACAGCGCATTTAGTAATACTTATCCATTTTGCAAGCAGTTTTTAACAAAAACTCATATTCCTGAGTGCCTCTCTGTTCTAGGCCCCCAGGGTTATTGCTGAAGACTCTTGCTAGGTGAAATCTTGCCCTGATAAGGAAAAAATCACCAAAGTGTTGCTGGAATAGTCTCCTTCCTTTACATCCATCCAATGGTGGCTAACACAATTTTAGATCTCTGAGCTGCTGCAATTGCCAACTAACTGCTTCCTCCAATCCTCTCTGTATAATTGCCATCAAATTCATCTTCTTAAAATGCTGCATTGAACATGTCACTGGCCATGTGAAAAATATTCAATCACTCTTTATCATTTGTAGCAATATTCTGCCTCCAGGCTTTTTTGAAACATGCATCTCTATCAATAAAAATATCAATTTATATATGCTCAATGAACTTGAGCATAAATCACCATATATGTATATTTATATAAATGACACATATACAACATTGTCAATGCAAGTAATTATTAGTAAAATTCATTTCTTTTTATATGTAAAAAAAAAAATAACTGCTTTCCTGTACACAAATAGATTTTTATACACACTCTGGCTTTGGAGGCCACTGGTCTATGGGACAGGCTGTCCCCTGCCATGGTGTTCAAGAACCTATGCAGACTCACCTCCAACTTCTCAAGTCCTCATTTCCACGTAAATTCTTCTCTTTACTTTCTTCCCATTTCTGTGCTTTTCCTCACACTATTTATGCCATCTGGTTTGTCCTTCCTTTTTCTCACAACTGACCCATATCCCAACCATCTTTGCAGATCCAGTTCCAATTGCTCCTCCTCCATGCCTCCGTCCTCTAAACTTCAAAGCCGTTATTTTCTGGTCCACGCATGTGGCAATTAATCACGGTTAATGTACTTCCTGCTTTGGTTCTCACACACAGCTGCTGATAAATCAAAGCACCCCATATATATTTGTTAGTTTATAGATTAGCTCAACTGATAGAACTGTTTGAAGCTGCAACAGGAGATATAGATTAGATTTATAGAAAGAACTTTGGACAGAATATATTTTCAAACATTAAATCCATTATCAGTTATAGTTGCCTAAGGGACAGTAAAGCCTCCAGACAAGGCTGGGGTAGGGCAGGTGGGGCAGTGGAAACAGCCTGCAATCTTTGAATCCCTGTTGGATCTAGGATATTATAATTGGTGACTCTACAAATACTGAGCCCCACCCACAGGGACATAGAATTGGCATTTCTTCAAGAGAAGTATTTGGCCTCCCAGGAGAAGTACTGTTTATCTCAAGTGTTTTCATTCCTTAATTATGGAAAGTGTGAGACACATTTGTATTCTCGAGATGAAAGAAAACCTAGAGCAAACTCAGAGGTGTTTATGTGAAATTTCAATGTTTCAAATTTTATGAATACTACATTGCTAAGGTAATGGGTCATCTGACCTTATGCAGTGTTTGCTTTTCTGGGTCATTTTGACCCATCTTTTGTATAAAACTGGTAGGGGATGGGAGGAATGTTACATTGTGTCTGTTAAAAGTATTTATAGGAACATGTCAAAATTTGCTTAAAATCTCAGGGGATTGTTGTCTGAGAGTGGTCCCCCAAGTTTATCTGCTGCCCTCCCAGGGTCAAGTTTATAGGGGTGTGTTCAGTCTGTGAACACTCCATTTTTTGAAATGAAACCAAATTCATGCAGAGTTATGTGCTTAGTGTGGGAAGGAATGTGCTGCCTTCATTCTCAGCACTTTTCCCAGGACCCCCTGTCCTCAAACCTTAAAATCAATCTACTGGATTTTTTCCCCCTGTGCAGACATTAACCTATCCAGAACATTATTTCCTGTTTTGTTCTAACTTATTTCTAATTCCTATACTTAACAATCCCTAAAACACATCATCCGTGTCCATCTTAGACACACAAGCATATGTTTAAAAATTCTACTCCATAAAGGAAGAAACTAAAATTCTGCCACAGGAGTGAACGCGTAAGTGATCAGCAAGCACTCATTTGGTCTAACTGTGCAGAAAACACTAAGATTAAATGGCACAATTGAAGTTACCCAAAATAGCAGACACATTCATTCAACAACTATTCCTGGTCCAGGAACCAAGGGAAGAAGATGATCATGAACCCATGAAACCCACAGTCTAGAGGACCAGGGAGTAAGAAATTCCCACATCATTCTAATCCTTGCATTGCCATGATTATTATGGGTGCATTGAATCTATACAGTGAAAACTGATTCTTCAAAAGTTTGTTGTTCGGGACAAAGAGTGATATTAGAAGAGACAGAGAGAGAAAGAGGGAATGAGATAAACTGATAGAGTTATAGATGATCAAGATGGGGGTAGAAGGGACTAAGATGCACAGGCACCCATGCCAGACACTGTGCTGTTTCCAGACAATATCTCATATAATTTTATAAACATGACCTCATTTCATTCTGCAAAGCAACTAGTATTGCCTCCCTCTTTTCCAAAGAAGGAAAGTGAGTGACAGAGAAATTAAATCAACTTGCCTTGACCACACAGCTAGTAAGCAGCCGAGCTGAGAGTCCAACCTGGGACTATCTGATGCCAAACCATGTCCTCAACTGCTCCATGAGATTGCCTTTCCAAATGTCAGGCTGCAAGGAAGGGTCTGGCCAGTCCTAGCAACCTTCATCTTCTTATGTCTCATTTCAGGTGAAACTCTAGAGAATCTACTGCTTCTTCTCTGTTACTCAGAGGTCCATGTTAGCACCTTCAAGTTCCAGCTGAAACTGTCCTGCTTCAGGGACAAAGTAGCAAGAATATGACCACTAGACCTTAGGTCAGGATGTGTTCAGTCATTGGGGTTGGAAACTGGGGCCCATGTGAGGGACATTTTCTAAGCTGATGGAGATAAGTAAGCCATCAGCTCCTGAGCACCACTGCAAAGTCCAGACTTAGAGCATCAAGAATGAAGAAAAATCTTGAACCCCAGGGTCCAAAAGTCATCACTAACTTAGAGTAAGTAGGAGTCAGAGAAGAACAACTTATTTTCCAGATGGACTCACTTGCATTTCAGGGGAGTAAGCTCCAAAAAAATAAAAAATAAATCTAAAAAATTATAAACCTAGGACCCACTTAAAAAATCAACACAATGTATTGTCTGCTCAGAAAAATCATAGGGCTTTTCAAAATATCAAGAAAATGGCATGGTCAAGATTATATTGTAAAATACAAAGTAAATATGTTGATTTGTTGTTGTCAGTAATAAATCCTGTTTGAAGACAAAAACTCATAATGATGTTTTGGGGAATTTACGTTCTTCTGACAAAAAAAATGACTTTTATGTTTTATTGGTGCATCCCAATTGTACAGAAAGGTGGGTTTCATTGTGAAAAATAGAGAAAAAAATTGTCTCCAGTTCCATCCATAGTCACACATATATAAAGACACAATTCAGATCAATTTCACTCCCCAAAATGCTCTCCACTCTCCCCTCCTCCCTCCCCACAACCTCCTCTCTCTCCTTTACTAACCACCCTTCTACTTTCATGGCCTCTCATTTCTCCCCTCTAGCTTCTACATATGAGGGAAAGCATTATATTGTTCTAAATCTGTCTTATTTCACTCAAAATTATGATCTTTTGCTGGGTGCAGTGGCCTGTAAACCCAGGGGTTCAGCAGGCTCAGAAAGGTGGATCACAAGTTGGAGGCTAGCCTCAGTAATTTAGCAAGAGAGTCTCAAAAGAAGAAAAAAAAAAAAAAAAGATTTGGGGTTGTAGCTCCGTGGTAGAGCATCTCTGGGTTCAATCCTCAGTACCAAAAAGAAAAAGAAAGAAAAAAATTTGTCTCCAGTTCCACCATTTTCCTGCAAATGACATTATTTTATTCTTTTTTATGGATGAATAAAACACCATTTTGTCTATATACTGCATTTTCTTTATCCATTCATCTGTTGAAGGATGCTTAGACTGATTCCATAACTTGGCTATTGTGAATTGTGCTACGATAAACATGGGTATGCATGTGTCTATAGTAGGCTGATTTAAATTTCTTTAGATAAGTACCAAGGAGTGGTAGGGCTGGATCACATGGTAATCTATTTTTAGCTTTTTGAGGCACCTCCAAAACTGATTTCCATAGTGGCTGTACTAATTTACATTCCCAACAGTGTGTTTTCTCTGCATCCTTGCCAGCATTTATTGCTATTTGTTCTCTTGATGATGGCCATTCTAACTGGAGTTAGATGGTAGCTCAGTGTAGTTCTAATTTGCATTTTCCCTGATTGCTAGAGATTGTTGGACATTTTTTTATATAATTGTTGGTCATTTATATTTTCCGTTTCAGAAGTGTCTGTTCATTTGCCCATTTATTGATTGGGTTATTTGATGTGGTGTGTGTGTGTGTGTGTGTGTGTGTGTGTGTCTGTCTGTCTGTCTGTCTGTCCCAGGGTAAATGAACCATTAAGTTACATCCCAGTCCTTTAAAAAAATTTTTGTTTTTTAAATTTTTGAGACAGGGTCTTGCTAAGTAGCCATGGCTGACCTCAAATTTACAAACCACCTGCCTCAAATTCCCAAGTAGCTGAGATTACAGGCGTGTGTCATTATTCCTGGCTATTTGATTTTCTTTTTTTTTTTTTTTTTCAATTTTTTTTGGGTTGTTGATGGACCTGTATTTTTAATTTATTTATATGTGGTGCTGAGAATCAAACCCAGTGCCTCACACATGCTAGGCAAGCGCTCTACCACTGAGCCACAACCCCAGCCCTTATTTGATTTTTTAATAGAGTTTTTTTTTTTTTTTTAAATACGTATTCTGGATATTAACCCTCTGTTGAAAGAGTAGGTAGCACAGATTTCTCCCATTCTGTCAGTGGTCTCTTGCTCTGTTAATTATTCTCTTTGTTTTGCAGAAGGTTTTTAATTTGATGCCATCCCATTTATTGGTATTTGCTCTTAACTACTGAGCTATAGGATTTCTATTCAGTAAGTCTTTGCCTGTAACTATATGTTGAAGTGTTTTCCCTATCTATTTTTTTTTTTTCTTCTAACAGTAGCAAAGTTTCTGGTCTTATACTCAGGTCTTACATTTATTTTGAGATAACTTTTGTACAGGATGAGAAATAGGATTCTAGTTTAATCCTTCTATATATGGATATTTAGTTTTCCCAGCACTACTCTTTTTCCAACATATGTTTCTGGGACCTTTGTCAAGGAGCAGATGACTGTATCTGTGTGGGTTTGTCTCTGTGGCTTCTCTTCCATGTATGTTTCTCTTGCATGTATGTTTTTATGTCAGTCTCATGCTGTGTTGTTCCTACAGCTCTGCAGTATAATTTGAAATCAGGTATTGTGATGCTGGTGGCCTCCAGCGTCACTATTTTTTCTCAGGATCATTTTGACTATTGTGGGTCTTTTGTTCTTCCATATGAATTTTAGTATTATTTTTCTAGTTTTGTGAAGAATATTCATTGGTATTTTGATGGGGATTACATTGAATCTATAGCCCACTTTTAAAAATATGGCCATTTTAATAAAATTAATTCTACCAACTAATGGACATGTGAGATCCTCCCATCTTCTAGTGTCTTCACCAATTTCTTTCTTTGGTGCCCTGTGATTTTCATTGTAAAGGTGTTTTACCTCCTTGATTAGATTTATCCTTAGATATTTTATTCTTTGGGGGGCTATTTGAATGAAATTATTTTCCTGATTCTTTCTCAGTGGATTCATTATTGGTATATAGAAAAGCTATTGATTTTTATATCTTGATTGTGTATCCTGCTACTTAGCTGAATTTATTTTTCAGCTTTCACAGTCTTCTGGTGGAACATTCTAAGTCTTCTATAGGATCATATAATTCACAAATAGGGATAATTTGACTTATTCCATTTCTATTTGTATCCCTTTTCTTTCTTTCCCTTTTCTAATTGTACTGATTGTATTGAATAGGAGGGCTGGAAGCAGATTTTCTCATCTTGCTACTGTTTTTACAGAAAATACTTTCAGTTTTTCCCTTTTCAGTATGATGTTGGCTTTGGGTTTGTCATATATAACCTTTATATTCTTGAGGTAAGTTCCTTCTTATCCCTTGTTTCTTCAGGGTTTCTATATTGGAAAGGTATTGAATTTAGTGAAAGGCTTTTTGTGTATCTATTGAGATGATCATGAGATTTTTATCCTTGGTTCTAATTCTGTGTTGTATTACATTAATTGATTTGCCTACGTGAACCAGCCTTGCAAACCTTGATCATGGTGTATGACCTTTTTAATGTGTTGTTGAATTTTATTTTCTAATATTTTATTGAGGATTTTTTGCGTCTATGTTCATCAAGGATATATGTCTGCAGTTTTCTTTTATTGAAGTGGCCTAATCCAGTTTTGGAATCACTCCGATTCCAGTGTGTTCGAACACATTCCCCACTTGCAATTTCATGAAATAATTTGAGGGATACTAGTACTAGTTCTTCTTTAAAGATCTGGTAAATTCAGCTGTGAATCCATCTGGTCCTGGGCTTTTCTTAGTTGGGAGGTTTTTAATTACTGTTTCAATCTCAGTGCTTGTTATTGGTCTATTTAGGTTTTCTATATCCTCTTGATTTGGTTTTGGTACGTTGCCTGTGTCTATAAATTTATCCATTTCTTCTAAATTTTTCAATGTATTGGAAAGTAAAGTTTCAAAATAGTTCTTAATAATTCTCTGAATTTTAATTGTATCTTTAATAACATCCCCATTTTTTAACACTAATTTTGTTAATTTGTGTGTTTTTTTTTTCTCTTTCTTTCGTTTAGTCTGGCTACAGGTTTATCAATCTTGTTAATTTTTTTTAAAGAACTAACTCTTTGTTTCATTGATCCTTTGTATTCCTTTACTTTTTTAAAAATTCTTTTAGTTTCTATTTCATTAATTTCAGCTCTAATCTTTATTATTTCTTTCCTCTTACTAGTTTTTGGATTATTTCCCTTATATTTCTAAGATTTTAAGGTGCAGCATTAGGCTGTTTATATGAGATCACTTTGTTTTTTCAATGTAGACATTCATAGCTCACAGTGATATTTTAGGGACTTTAAGTTTTTCTAAAGTATCATTTTTTAAGCATTGAGGTTTTACTGTTCTCTACAGAGAGGGAGATTATAACAGAGGTAGAGTCATAATTGAGTTTTGGTATAGATCTGGAGGGAGGGCAGAGAGGTGATCAAGGAGCAGATTGATGGAGAGCAGTTACATAACTGTGAAGGTATTTATAGTTCCACTGATGCGGTGAGATGAGGCTAGGGGAGGAGGAACGAGGGTTTACTGGGCACTGAACACCATGCCAGACACTGGGCTAAATTCTTTCCAGACATTATCTCATTTAATTTTCACAACAATCCTATAATACCTGAGCTTATCATGATATCTGATAGCATTATCCCCAAGTCACAGATAAGAAAACAAGGATTAAAAAAACCTACATGACTTGCAGAATATCACAGAGTTAATCAATGCTAGAGGCTGGATTTGAGTCCAGAGTTATTGTTTTAACCCAGTGCCCATGCCTTTTCAACTAGACCACCTGACTCAGGACCCCTGACAAAGAACATTTTCTGATACATGAAAACAAAAAATAACCTAAGACAAATATTACAGCATAGGCAGACCATAAAGGCTGACTTCAATCACGATATGGGGGAAACTGAACAGCTTTCTGAGTCATCTGTGTTGAGTCACTATGCATCATCACAGCAGGGATACGCATATCCTCACCTCTCCATTTTGGTTCTTACCCACAAGTTTGTGGGGCACTCCTCCCCAGGAAAATAAGATATCATAGTTCAAATATGAGATGTCCCCTGTAGGCTCATATGATAGACAATACAGGAATGTTCATAGGTGAAATGATTAGATTGAGAGCTGTGACCTAATCAGTAGATTAATCCATTTGATGGTTAAGAATACGTAAGGACTACTGTACTAGGTGGTGACTGTAGGCAGGTGGCACGTGGCTGGGAAACTGTATGGCTGGGGGTGTGCTCCTGGGGTTATGCCTTGTCCCCCTGGCTCCTCCTTCCCTCTCGGCATCTGTCTGCCATGACTTGAGCCAGGTGTTCTTCCTCACCTTGGGCCCAGTGCAATACAGTCAGCTGGCCAAGGACTGGACCTCTGAAACTGTGAGCCCAAAATAAAAATTTCCTCCTCTAAATTGCTTGTCAGATATTTTGATTGCAGCGAGGAAAAAAATGACTAATGCATAAGGATTCAGATAAAGGCAGAGTGTGAGGAAAGAAAGAAGTCATAGGGGGCAGCCACAAAGTCCAGCACAGCAAATCAAATACCAGCAGCCTGTGACTGGTAGAAATCACAGAAATTGCACCAGATGCCCTCCAAGCTGAGGCCAGGAGGCATCCTCATTCCCCTCTGCCTGCTATACCCTGGGCACAGCACTCAGAAGATGTCACCTTCCAATTTAGCAGGCCTTGCTCCTTCACCAGAGCAACTGACTGAATGAATGAATAAATGCATAAAAAATAACAAGTGAGAAGTAAGAAAATCCAGAGAACATGATGACTCGAGCCATAGATGATATAGATACAAGGACATATGAAAGACCCATTCCAAAAGATGAAAGCAAGATGGCAACCTGTGTGTCTTTTTAAAGAACAAATAGAATAAAGAGCATCTTTTTTTTCCCCATAGATGAATAAATCATAAAGAGGGGGCAAGGAGATAGGAATGATTGTAGAATGAGTTAGCCATCATTACCTTAAGTGCATGTATGAAGACAAAATTGTTGTAAAAATACTTTATATAAAACCAGCAACTTGAAAAATTGTGGTCTTTAAATGTAATATGAAATGAATTGCACTCTGCAAACATGTATAACAAATTCGAATTAAAAATAAAACAACTAATGACTGTACAAGCACTGTCAAAAACTTAAGAGGTGGATACCTTAGTCTCTCACTTCCTGCATGTCCTGCCAAAGCATTCACCCTATTTGGGGCAGCTGTTGGCAAACCATACTCACTCTTTAGACCCTGCACCCTTCTGAACAATCAGAAGTAGCATGGAGGAGATGAGGTGTAAATTCTCTGGGTCCACAGAGGAAGAATGCTGGAAGCAGTCAAGCACTCAGAGAGGAAGGGGTCTGTCTGGTTTGGCTCTCTGAGGCATCAACAGGTGCTCTGTAGTTGCTAGAGGCTAGCACAGAGCCAGTGCAGATGGAGAACAAGTGCCCAGCAGCTGGCTGTGCAGAGGCTGCCAATGCAGAGTGACTGGGTGGGTTCTGCCAGGGAGAGTAATAGCAGCTCTGCTCCTGGCATTGTGCAGAGGATGGGATGGGATTGAAAGCCAGGGGACACAGGAAGGATGGCACATGGCCAATACCTCAGTCAACCAAGTCAGCGAGTAAAGAAACACGCATGTGAGCAGCAGTCACAATTACAAACCAGAGTGACTTCTGTGATGTTGAGCTGACCTTGACCTGGGCAAGAGAATACCAAATAAAGATGTTCAGTAACATAAAAAGAAAGTTATTCTTTACTGAGGGCATGTGATGTGCCCAGCCAGTGTGCTAAGCTTGTTTCATATATTTAATTTTTCTCATCAGAGTAACACAAGGATGTTTTATTATTATTTTTTTCCTATTTTACAAATCAGCAAGCAGAAGCTTAGGGAGGTAAAGCAGCTCATTCATGGTCACATGCCAAACAAGAGGCAGAAACAGGACCTCAACCCAGGCCCTTCTGTCCATAGCCCAGGGCTGAAGATTTCATTCTATATGAATCCCTTTAATGTTCCCAGTGGACTAAGGGTGACTCAAGTGGGGATAAGTCCTGTGGGAACCTGGCACAGATGGAAATAGTAATGAATTCATTGGACACACACTTATGAGACTCCAGTTAGAAAAAGTACAGACTGGGTCAGTCACACAATGTAAAAACAAGGAGCCTAGAACAAGGAAAGAGCTATTCTTTTGAGAACTGGGTTCATCCTAATTACAAGTTGAAGGCACTTTTGTGTAAATACACATCTTAAAATGTCCAGGTATAAATTGATGTATTATTGTAGAGACTACTGAGCTATCGATTCCAGTTTCCTGGCTCCCTTTGGCTTGGCCCACCACCATGAGGCCTCAATCTATATCGATGTGCTTGCTGCAGGATCAATAGCAGAAAGCATCTGATCATTTTTCTTTTTAAATTCTTCAAAAGATGATTGACATTAGAGTGGTTTTTATAATATAAAGATGTTAGGTCATTTCCTCAAGCCTTGGACTTTGGGAGGGACCCTAATGAGGGAGGACCGTTCATGGCTCCGTCACCCTTCTGGTGACACATGTTCAAGTGCTCTGTACAGTAATGATGTTCATCTATTCATTTTTGAGCCTCAAATCTGGAGTACTTTCAGTCAACGGCTTATGTAATCTTAGCCAGACTATTTTACTGTTCCAGCAGTAAATAGCACCAGAGTGAGCCTCTTTGTGCCTAACAGACCATGGGCATTAAATGTTAAATAAATAAGACTTAACCTAGGTTTTGCAGCCCACTTCTTTATAGCATTAACGCCATTACTTCATCTCCCTCAAGTTCCCAAATAAGAAAAACAGCCTGCTCTTTAGTATAAACAGTAATGATTTCTTCTCCTATCTAAAAAACTCATGACATTGCTCAGCATGGAGTTTTGTTTCAAGAATTAGATCACCTTATATTCTAAAGCAAACTGCTCTGGCTGCCTGGGTTTTCCAGTGAAATCCCAATTTGCTTTGAAAATTTATAGACATTTGTCATTTTAGAAGTAGTTCTTTGCTTTGGCTTTTGAGTCAGTACAGAATTTTGCTAAGGACAGTGTCAAATAGCCCCGTGATTACTTCCATTTTGTTGTGCTAATCATTATCTTCCATCACCAGGCAACAGACACTGTCGATTTTGAAAACAGTCACTTTATGGAAGATAAAATATGAGTCAGGAGGCAAGCAAGTTCCCAGTGGCATTTGCATGTGTCCTTTCTTTGAGGCAGTACCTGTGGCATTTCTGCAGGGTGGGCCTGCTTTTATCTGCTGCCAGGGGCATTGTGGGAAGACGCTAGCGCTCAAAGATCTAACTGAAAAAACACCACACAGCTTCTATGAAAACAGATGCTAAAAATTAAGCCACACAAAAGACCGTTGTGTAAAACTCCAAATGCAGTGGGAGACTTTGTCTTGCTGAAGAGAAATGTCTCTTATTCCAGAACCAGCTGTTAAAGACGTCAGGCTACTGGGGGCCAGTGTGGAGTTCTAGGGAAGAAACTCTTCAAACAAACTTTTGTAGGGGTGGTGGAAGGCATGACTGGGAACAGTAGTGTGCTTTTTAATGACTGAGGCTGAATATGCTTTCCTCTGGTTTTCTTTTATTTTTTTTATAAAGCATTTTTCATGCTTTCCTTTTATTTCATAGCGGCCTTTCCCCCTCATATGCTATGGGTTGCCAAACTAAAGAAGAATTTCTGCCCCCATGTACTCTATTTAGTTGAAAGACAAGTTTCAGCTCTGCCACGTAGGAGAATGAGCCAGCAACCTGTCACAGGAGTCAGGAAACAAAAG
This sequence comes from Tamias sibiricus, assembly GCA_025594165.1. NCBI lineage: Eukaryota > Metazoa > Chordata > Mammalia > Rodentia > Sciuridae > Tamias > Tamias sibiricus. Next base: position 209,216,345 of record CM046658.1, read on the forward strand.
GCTCCCTTCAGGGCCTGTCCATTTCCAGGCCCTGCTGCTCTGTGACCAGATAAGTTGGTTCCCTGTGCACCTGGGTCCTCCTGGGCTGCCAGCAAGGGTTGTCAGCACAACACATAGGGGATCCAGCTGCTATATTTATATTTTAATAAGTATTTTGTTTTTATTACCTTGCTTCGTATGTTCCCAGGGGTTCTACAAAAGGGAGTGACAGTAATAACCAACTCATACAAGGTAGAATCAGCTGTTTGGCTGAACTGCAATTTGGACTAAGAAATCAGAGCCGGAATTTTTCAAATAGGACAAATATTGAGAAGACTGCAAATGCACTTTATGTAGGTTTTATTTCCCTTTTACTTCTTTGTACACTGAACAATTCTTTGCTGTCCTGTTTACTGACTACTAAAGATGTAGGAGTAACAGACCCCTCTGAGAGTACCTCCTAGACACCCGCTCCTGACCCCTTTTTTGAGTCAGGTTTGAGAAAAACCTAAGGAATTGCATGTACACAGGAGGAGACTAAAAAAAAAAGCAACTCCAGTTTAAGATTCTTTCATTCCTGCTATGGTTTGGATGCAAGGTGTCCCCAAAAAGCTCATGTGTGAAACAATGCAAGAACATTCAGAGCCTTACTCCAGACAGTGAATTAATCCCATGACAGGATTAACTGAGCAATAACTGAAGGCAGGTAGGCTGTGGCTGGAGGAGGTGGGCACCACGGGTGTGGCTTTGGGGTGTATAGTTTGTATCTGTCTAGTGGAATCTCTTTCTGCTGACTGATCATCATGTAAGCGGCTTCCCTCCTCCATACCTTCCACCATGATGTTCTGCCTCACCTTGAGCTCCAAGGAATAAGGCCAGCTGTGTATGTACTGAAACCATGAGCCTCTAAATAAACTTTTCCTCCTTAAAATTGTTCTTGTCAAGTCTTTTAGTCACAGTGGTGATAAAAGCTGGCTAAAACAATCCCATTTCTATTTCACTTCTATTCCTTATATATATACCATCTAGTGGTGTTGGGTTTGTTGTCTCCATCCAGCAAATAATTGAAGAAAAGGACACAGAGATAGCAATAAACCTTACAGCGAGTTTATTGCAAAGCAACAGTAAGATGAGTTCTCTGAAGAGAAGGGTCCCCAGAGCCGGGAGTCCAGTGTGGAAGTTTTGGCTTGTTCTTTTTATGGTCTCTGAAATTTCTTTCTTTCCTTATCTCCTCCTCTGTTCATGCTATCCCCACTATTATTGATTGGTGCCTCTCCATGTTTACATGTCTATTTTAGGTTTTCTGTTGGATTCCCTGCTTAGGAGCATGAGAATGGAAGTGTCTGTCTGACTGATCTCCCTCATTTTTATTGGATCCTAAGTAATTTCATTATCCTGGAAGTTGACCCCATTGGAAGACCTCCCATGCTCCTTTTGTCTGCCCCCCCCCCACTTGCCATCTTGCCCTGGTTGATCACGCCCTTCTATATCTCCATTACTTACACAAATTCTAACAGTCTTATTTTTTTCAAAACTGCTTCCTCACTTTTACTAAAATCCTGAGGAACTTCTGACAAGCACAGATAACCCCTCAAAACCCCCACTGGTCCAGGGCCCTCAGACCTGTCAGCAGATATGGCTGACTGAGGCTGGAAGGCCTCTATGACTGGCAATGTTTGGAGTGGTGAGACTTTTCCTTCCTTCATCATATGTTTTTGAGGAAAGTATTCAAGATTCTAAACTGCAGAGAGGACCCGAGACACTGGTGGTTAGTGTAATAGATTTCTAGGAGCACACAATATAGGCAAGGATATTTTTCATTTTAGGTCTCCATTGCTCAGAGCAGCAATGTGTGTATATATGTAAGAAAATATCTCTAGAGTGGAAAGATTAGCGCTGAACAACTATGAACTGAGGTTCAATCATCAGAACTGAAAAACAAGTTCAACTATATATACTCATACTCACACATTTGGATTTCACCTCTTTAAAGTGATAACCTTGCCAATGAATAAATAAGACCGATTTGCAATTAGCATAATTTACATGCAGTTAGCATGTTAAAGCCCATCAAAAACTAAGTGTGGTTTAGGATCTAAGCTAAAGACTTTTCTGGCCATCTTTCTCATGCTCTTACAGGTTAGCTTAGGAGAAGTTATCTTTGCTGGTTATCCAAAACAAAATCTAAACCAGTCCATATGAAATGATCATAAATACTCAGTTACTATAGGAAAAATTCACAGGCTTTCCAAGCCAAGCAGCACTTATACACATCCTTTCTCTAGCCCCACAAGAAAGACTTTTGAAGCCGGGTGTGGTAATGCACACCTGTACTCCCAGCATGCAGTAGGCTGAGGCAGGAGGACTACTTGGGCCTATGAATTTGAGACCAGCTTGAGCATCATAGTGACATTCATCATCTCCCAACCCACCCCAAAGGCAGGTTTGATCATATTTTTCTTTCTTTGTTAGAAAGTAAAATTTTATCTTCTTAAAATAGAAGAAATTTTATTCAGCACATAAAATATAGGAAAAATAGTCAATACCCTATAGAAAAGAGATAATCTTTGTTAACTTTTTGGTATTTTCCTCAGTTCTTTTTTTCTTTTTAACATTCTTTTGAATTTCTTGAATTTGATCCATAAAACATGTACATATTTAATTTTATAATACAATTTACACATTTGTGTTATTTCAGCCTCCCTAATTCTAAACTTCTATTTGTATTCCTGAAAATATTTTAAGAATGAAGCAAATTTTAAGTGTTCTTCAACTACTCTAGTTTTCATTTATTTCTAATTGATAATGTCACAGGTAACATTTGTAATGACTAGTTCTGAACATAAAGTTTTTTCAGATATTTGATTTTTTTTTTTGAGAATAGATTTTGAGAAATAAAAACTAGTCCAAGCATACTCTTATGGCTCTTGATATATATTGCCAAATTGCTTTCCAAATATTTGGTACCAAATTATTTTCCCACAGTATATGAAATGCATTTTTGTCATGCTTTTACCAGCAATGTTACATTTTTTCAAATAATTAATTTAAAAGCCTAAAAAATTTATTTTGCTATTCTTGAAGTGCATGTATTTAATTGCTATTGGAATCTAACATTTCAGACTTAATTGCAAATTATGTATTTCAGGCTTTACCAGCCAAGCAGCACTTATACACATCCTTTCTCTAGCCCCACAAGAAACAGTTTTGAAGCTGGGTGTGGTGATGCACACCTGTACTCCTAGCATGTAGTACTCATTGCATTCCTGAGGCTTCTTTCTTATTGATTTGTTTGAACACTTTATGTGTTAATGATAGTATTTGCTTTAATTTTATCAGAATTCCTTTATATGTTTTATATTCGTTTCTGTGATTTCCCTAACTATACTTCAAAAGATAGCTTTGGATTGTCACATAATGGAAATGAATTAGGGGAATTAAAGGAAAAGATGTCAGGATGGTTAATTCCAAAATGTAATTCCATCTCCAAGATTATAAGTTCAATATTACCATTTCTCCACACAACCCACATTTCTAAGTCTAACTAAGAAACATATATCTTAGATGATAGTGATAATGATAGTCAACAAAATGATGCATAATAGTAACTGAGCAGAGTGAAGAGGTTTGAGGTAGATGCTCTATAAATGTCCACCCTAGCAATGAGAATTATTTTTCCCCACTTGGTTTGGCATTGTGAAGAAGAGTGCAAATTAAAAGTTCCCTTCCAAGAAGAGGAGATTGGTATAAACCCATGCTTATCTTAGGTCCTCATGAAATCCTTTGGTATCAAATTTCCGGGGCAATGGATTCAGATGACCGCTGGTAGAGTTAGGAAGCACCAAGACCACTAGGAAAATGGAGCAAAGGTAGTTCTACACTGGGAATCTAGTGATGGGACTCCAAAGATGAGTATAGTTAAAGATGGGGCCAAGACTCTCAGGCTTCAAGAGAACGATACAGAAGCTTATAGTATGTCAAGTCCCGGGAAATAATATCAAAATAATTGAATCCCAATTTTATTTGCCTAAAACAAAATTTCAGGTAAATAACAACTAAATTATGCATAGTGCTTTTAGGTAATTCAAATAGTTTTCACATTAATTTCCTCAGCTTCACCTCCCCCAAATTCAATGAAATTTCCATAAAGTGAAATTCTTCATTTTATTGAAATGGCAGTTAAGAATTTCATTGAGGTTTCCAAAATCAGAACTCCTATGGTACAATGTGGGAAACTGAAGTAAGACCTGTAGACTGCAAGACTAGTCAACTCTGCAAACTTATCCATGATTCTTACACAGCTCTTCTTCTCTGGCTAACTTATTGGTTCTCAAATTCTCTATGAATTCTGCCATATATAAAGCTTTGATTTATTCAGCAGTAACAAACTATTACCTTTCTCCCTAGGAACTCGGTGAAAATTTGGGAACAAATAGCTTCTTTGGTGGACATGTTTCTTTATTCTGTCCCTCAGTATAACCTCAGCTATCTTCTCCTCTCCTAAGGAAACCTCCCTAGAGGACAACACTGGAGTAGCTACACCAAGGAAGCTCATCCACAGTCTGAAGGACTTGCCTGATCAAGGAATATGGCCCTCTGTAGATGCCTGTTCTGCAACCTCTACAGAAAGCACAACCTGCCAGCTTGTCCCAACCTTACACAATTTAAAAGTAGCACCAATTTCTGCTTTCAAGAGAAAGACATAAAGGCAAGAGGAAATGCTCCTGTTAGAATTTACTAGACAGCTTGGGAATACCTTTAAGTTCTGGTGACAGAAAATTCTTAGCACTCTAAAAAAAGGGCAGGTAAGTTCTATGACTAAAGAGTCTGAATGTTTTGGTTCCCTTAGTAATATATCATAGACATAACTAGACTTCCTGAGAAAGAACTCATAGTTGGGCAGCCTAGATGGGCTTGGCCACATGTAGATCTGAGAAAAGTCAAACATGCAGAGAATAGTCAGTCACTAGTCAACAGTTATGAATTCATCAACCTCAATATTCCACAGGAGGAAGGTTGCTGAAAAAGAATGATCAAAGTCCCAGTAGTATTTTGGGAACAAATTTTTGTCACATGCACATCAGATAGAGCACTAATCTCAGCATATATAAAGAACTCAAAATACTTAACACCAAAAAGCAAACAACCCAATCAATAAATGGGCTAAGGAGCTGAACAGACACTTCTCAGAAGAAGACATATATTCAATCATAAATATATGAAAAAATGTTCAACATCTCTAGTAATTAGATAAATGCAAATCAAAACTACTCTAAGATTTCATCTCACGCCAGTCAGAATGGCAGTTATCAAGAATACAGACAACAATAAATGTTTTTGTTGTCGCCTTAGGCAACGATACCGTGGGAAAGAAATAGGAGGCAGACTGGGAATGAGTAGTTCCTTTATTGTTGCTTCTTCTTCTTCTCTATCTTCTCTCTTCTGATTCCGCCCCTGATTCCCCCACAGTCTCTTTAAATACTCTTTACCTTAACGAGCATACATGTTTCACAGCTCAACTTACAGGTGCGGTACGCAGTGCCCATGGGCACAGAAAGATTCTTAGTCAATTACATTAAGGTCAGGTGTAAACAAGTAAACGCCTCCTCTTGGCTCTCAGCCAGCCGCCATCTTAGCTACTTCCTCATTAAAGGCTCTTACAGTTGGTGAGGATGTGGGGGGAAAGACACACTCATACATTGCTGGTGGGACTGCAAATTGGTACAACCAATTGGAAAGCAGTATGGAGATTCCTTAGAAAACTTGGAATGGAACCACTATTTACCCCAGCTATCCCATTCCTCCATCTACACCCAAATCACTTAAAATCAGCATGCTATAGTGACGCGGCCACATCAATGTTTACAGAAGCTCAATTCACAACAGCTAAACTGTGGAAGCAATCTAGATGCTCTTCAATAGATGAATGGATAAAGAAACTGTGATATATATACACAATGGAATATTATTCAGCATTAAAAAAAATAAAATTATGGCATTTGCAGGTAAATGGATGGAGTTGGAGAATATTATGCTAAGCGAAGTAAACCAATCCCATAAAACCAAAGGCCAAATGTTCTCTCTGATAAGTAGATGTTGATTCATAACGGGGGGGGGGGCATGGGAAAAATGGAGGAACTTTGATGGGGCAAAAGGGAGGGAGGTGTGGGTAGGAGGCCTGGGGGCAGGAAAGATGGTGAAATGAGATGGACATCATTACCCTAGATACATGTATGACTGACTGCACATATGGTGCAACGCTACATCGTGTACAACCAGAGAAATGAAAAGTTGTGCTGCAATTGTGTACAATGAATCAAAATGCATTCTGCTATCATATATAGCTAATTAAAATAAAATTTTAAAAAAGTCCCAGTAGTTTTCTAAAAGGTTTTTTCTCTCTCTTTTTCTTAATAAAATTTATAGAATAGTCATTAGGAATTTTAGCTTAGATTTGACTTTGAGAAAATATAAGATCTGCCACTTAACAGACTAGCTAGAGTTTCATGACCTTAGGCAAGTGCCTCAGCTTCTCCACACCTCTGAGTCCTCATTTGGAAAATGGGAAGATACAGTAGTACCAGTCTTATGGGAATGTTGTGAGGATTAATGAGCAAAAACCTTGTGAAACTGTCTACTGAGACCCTAGAGATTGTTTTGCTATTGTTGTGCTAGTATTATGAGCCTGCTTTAAAGCCAATCCTTCCAATCCTTTCTTCTAGAGTTTATTCTTATTTGTTACAAGTCTTTTAATAAAAATGGTTTTTTGGTTCATCAAGCAAAGAATTGCAGTAAACTAAAATAAGCTGGAGCCAGTACACTGATTGGATGAGAAGTGAGTACCAAATAGCTAAATCAACATAGAAGACAGCTTTATTCCAACAGAATGCAAGAGTAGGCCTTTAGAAATTGGCAATATAGCTGGGCGCGGTGGCACACACCTGTAATCCTAGCACTTGGGAGGCTGAGACAGGAGGATTGCGAGTTCAAAGCCAGCCTCAGCAATGGCGAGGCACTTAGCAACTCAGTGAGGCCTTCCTTGTCTCTAATAAAATACAAAAAAGGGCTGGGGATGTGGCCCAGTGGTTTAGTGCCCCTGAGTTCAATCCCCAGTAACTCCCCCCCCCCCCCAAAAAAAAAAAAAAAAAGAAATCCGGCAATATTTCATTTCTCCTCATTCAAAAACACAGACATTTTGCCCTTGATGTTATTCAGTTTTGCTATAATATAAATATGCAAAGAGTTTTTAAAATTTTAATCTTGTTTGGCGTCTTTCGTCTTTTTTTAAACATGAACACTCATATCTTGTCTTAATTCTAGAGAATGTTCAGCAAATTTCTCCCACTGGAAGTATTGACTAATGTATAATAGAATTTATTCTGTTTCAAAGTCTTTTATATTTTTAATTCTGTGTTCTCTTTCATACACCTAGGCAATTTTCTAATTTCTGTGATCCAATTAATAAAGTCTTTCTTTGACAGCATTCTCTGTTTATTCCTTGTACTGTGAAGATTTTTTAGGAAATATAAGTGACTAGGCATTTTTATTTCTAATAATTTAAATTAGTTCTCTTTTATATCCACACATTCTGATTCCATTACCACTTAGTGTCATTTCATAAATTCCTATTCTTATTTTAATTTTCTTTTCTTTTACTGCTGGAGGTCAAACCTAGGGCCTTGTTCATGCTAAGTGCATACTGTACCACTGAGCTACATCCTCAAGCCCTATTCTTACTTTTTATTGGATGCTATTCATTGGTGTGTGTGTGTAGACTATATACATACTTATTTTCAAGTTATTTCCACCTTGATCACAGCACCCTATGATGATTAGGGAGGCATGGCATGCTATGAGAGATATAAACTCAGGTTGCTAAATAGTGTAAGGGAATGTAAAACTAAGACAATGGTAGAAATAGAAGAATAGAAGTGATAAAGATTATACGAGAAGCCACCTTGTAATTTCTATTTTTCTCAAGTTGGACTTCAAAATATTTAGAGAAAAATGTTGAATCCTTCTGGGACATATCCTAGATTAAGACATATGATAAATGGCTCAATTTTCAAATTCAAAATACCATTATCTCCAAATACTATTCACTGTCCTTTGCTTAGCAAAAGAGTTGAAGATGTAACATAGTTCTCAATAACTGAGTTGAATGCATTAATGAGCAATAGAGGGATGGATATTAAGTCATGATGAATCCCACCAGTGAGAAGGCTCATTGAAGTGAAATGACCATTAAGGTCATATCTCTTCAATTCCAAGAGCATATTTTTTTCACATTTAATGCTTCTGAAATTAGAGTAGCCTTATGATCAATGTATATATTCATTGAGAAGGAGTTTTTCGCTTGAAAAACTTTTTTATCAAAGGTGCATCTTTCCACTAATGTTATTCAGAATTAAAGAAATGGAATATTTTAATATAATTATGAAAGGCTTTAAACACAAACATAAAAACAAATAAAATAATAGCAACAATATGGGAATTTCTAATGCAAAGTGATAGCAGAGACCAATCTCTAACTGAAGTGGATAGGCCACATTACACAATAAAGTCAGCAAAAATCTGAGCTTGGTCAAAACCAGAGGAAAATTAAATTACAGGACTTGAACTCTTTGGAGGAAAATAACCTTTTCCTAGCTCCCTAGGGTCTGTCTGTATGAAAACTTTGACTCTTCTAGCTAAAGTGAGTTTTCTAATAAACCAGGGCAACCAACTTTATGAGCTTTAATCTACCCAGCTAAGGGGACCTTAATTGGCAGAGGAAAAAGACTAAAAGGGGACTTGTGAACTCTTTTGATCAAAATTGAGGTATCTCTGGGAGAAACTTTCCCCTTGAGGCTAAGAAAACATTTGAAGAGACTTTCCAAACAGAAGATCCCAGATGAAAGGCTGTAGCACAGAATGATGACGTGGTTATAAATTCCAATTCTAGCGTGCCCTAGCAAGAGTTCAGGTGAGTAATGGCAGAACTGGGACCTTTCACAAACAAGGCCAGGGGCTCCTCCTGGTAGAACACTTCCAGATGGGAGCCTAACTTACCCCACTAGTAGCAAATTAACTCTGTTCTAGCTGATAAACCTACCAAGGCTCTGGGGAAATCACTGAAGTCTTGAAAAGAATTACCATTCAGGAAACATCCTCCAATGCTATGATGTAATCATTTCATAATTATTCTTTGGGAGAAGCTGGAAACAGGCACAAAAAAAAAAAAAAAAAAAAGTAGTCAAAAAGACCAATTGCATACAAGCTCAAGCAACTGGTTGAACATAGAAGCCAATTACACAATAATTTGTGAAGGAATGGAATGTTTATGAAGCTAAAAAAATTAACAACACCATTCGCATACTACATATGGATATACATTTTGATCCCCAAAATATATTTCCCTAAAAACTTGTCAGATCAGGTTAAATTCTAACTTAAATTTGTTAGATGAGACAGATTTTATTCCTTGTTCACAGGTATCAATCTATGGATATAAAAGCGCAACCTGGGTCCTTATTAAGTGGAGTATCACAGAATAATAAACACTTTGAAACTGAAAGGACTTTGAAAGTCATGTAATACCAAATCTTTCCTGACCTGCAAATCTTCTGTGTGATTCTGGGACTGAATGATCACATAGGCTTTGCTTTTAAAAAGCCTCCAGCCATCAGTTAACCACTCTTTACAGGAAAGTGCCCTGAATAAAAGAAGCATATGTCATATTTGTGTGTCCTATCTTCTCATTCTCACCTCTACCATTGGTGATCTGATTGGACTTTCACCTTCTATCCTCCATTGAATCTATTATTAAAATCACCAAAAGACCCACATTGCTGAATATGTGGAACTCATTCCTCTTCTTACATTCTTGATTTGTGTTTGGCACTTGACACTGTTGTCCCCTCTGTTGTTTTTGGCTTTATCTCCTACCCTACCTTCATTCAGATCATTTGCATGATTGTCTCCTATTTCTGTGGCTATTAAATCTTGTCTTTTTCATGGGTTTCTTTTCTGTTTTCTTTTCAATACTGACTTATCCCCAGATAACTGTTAATAACCTTTGCATACTCTAGTTGATTGATGGTTCCTTGGCTTCCACTGCCATCCAAATCCTAACAACTTACAAATCTAGATTTCTGTTTGGAACTCTATCTGAGCCCTCAACCCAGTTACTCACCTGCCTACTAGACATGGCCATTTTGATATGCCATAGGTCATCAAGCTCAACATAATCAAACCAAATACGCTATTCCTCCACCTAAATTAGCTTTCCCTGTATTTATTCATTTAGTAATTCTTCTGAACTATATGTATTGTTTCCCCTATTTAGACAGCTTCCCTTACATTTACTATATTATACAACCATCCATAAAGACACCCAAGTCAGAAACCTAGGGTTTTGTTTAGACACTTCATTCATATTCAGCCATTGCAAAAGAAACAACTATTTCTTCTTCATTATTGTAATCATAACAAATGTATATTGAGTATTTAGTATATGTGAGGCATTAATGAGCTTTATAAGTTTTTATTGCATGTAATTGTCACAGTAATAGAGCATTCTTATAATCCCCCTTTAAAAAAGTAGTAAATTGAGGCAGAGATTAGTTGGTAACTTCACAAGTTAAGATAGCTAATAAGTTGACAGAGCTGGTATTCAGACCCAGATGGTCTGACTTAAGAGTCTAAGGGTCTTAACCACCATGCCAATTAGTTATCAAGACTTGTACAACTTAATTCCTCAACTTCTTTCAGATATATCTCCACTCCATCCTTACACCAATTGCCTATATAGACCAGATTATGTTTCAGCAACTCTGTACCACCTTCTCCTTCTATACCCTGCCCCCTATCACCGGGATTTAAACCATGGAAACTACATTTCCTAGGATCTATGCCAGTAGGAATATGGTTTCAATTAAAATGATGAGACTCATCCATGTTAGGTTTCAAAGACAAAAGATAAAAATAGAAACCACTGTGCCCCTTTGAGGAGGGTAGTCAAAAGAGCTTGGTAGCCCCCAGATATGAACTTTGGCCAACAGATTCCAAGTATCTTCCTATCAATCACTCAGTCAGAAGCCAGAGAGATCACTGGTGACCAATTCCTATAGTTCCTGTGCTTTATGGTTTTCTTAACATGAGTAGATGCATCCCTGACCTTCCCTCCCTGAGACCTTCCAACATTTTTATAAGGATTTGCAAGGTAATTAAACCCTAGCTGCCTCATTAGACAAAGTTCTCAAATCTCCATGGTTTATCCTGGTTAAAGATGGCTCTTTGCTCATGCAAAATCCAGTACAGGTTGTGGAGAGCTCTCCTCCATCTGGTGACTCAGATGATGATGACCAGGATTCTTCCATCGCTTTATTTTCCATTTTTAACATATAGCTTCCAAGGTTATTTCCAGGAACAGTAAGGGTTAGAAGAGGCACACAAGCTGCTAACCAGTTTGACCTTGGGAAATTAAACTTTACTTCCCTTCACAGTCCGTCAACCAGGACCATCATAAGGCCTTAAACTAAGGCCAGAGAGAATGATAGAACAATTAGTTATTTATGCTACAGGTTCTAATTCTCCAAGTTAAATCCCTTGCTTGAAATAACTAGAATAGTTTCTCTTCTCCTCACTGACACATTATTAAATAGTACAAAATTATAGAACCTAAATATATTAATTTTTGTAAAGAGACACGAATCCTTTGTTCTCACATTTTAATGTGTAAATATGTTTTATTCTGGATGAATATAAACATTATCTCATATAAAATTTAACACATATGCTTAGTGTTAAGATAATCTACCTACTGATAAATATTATTTGAATTAGTAGATTTAATAGTTCAGGTTAAATTAGTACTGAGGTCTTTAACAAAGAGAAAGAAACAAATAGTTGTTAGTGTGGAACCTATTCATGCACGCACTAATCATTATTTTAAATTAAAATGATCTGTATATATTTCAGCAAGTGGTAATACTTTTGAAACATCAAGGATATAGTACTGTCACCCCATGGTCCTAGAAAGACCAGGGTCCACATCACTATCTTCACATTCAACATGCCTGAGAATGCATAAGGGATGCCTGATGTGCTAAAGGGAACAAAATGGATGTGAAGGAGAACACTGACTCAAAATTTGGAAATCATTATATTTTCATAGGAAGCTAGTAGCTTCTATTCAGCTCTTATTCAAGAAGCAAATAACACATACACAAACCCATGCATGCAACACAATATCTTAAAACATTTTCCAAGTGGCAGAGTTAGAAGAATGCAAACATTGACATGATTATAGATATGGATGCACCATATACCGTGCTGGACCTTCATCCTCCCCATTTGAAGGTGAATTTCAATGGACAGGCACTTGTTTCCATTTTAATGACTGTGGTGAAGATGGGTTAATTTCCCGGGATGATGTATGGTCAACGCGGGTGGCAGAGCTATCCTACCCCACAGGCAATATTCAGTTTCTGCCTGAATTGAGGCATCCATCAACTGTGTTCTGCCTACTCCTGTCTCTGTCAACAAATGAAGGTCATGTTACTCCCTCCAATTTGTGTTAACAGGGGATGTGCGTACAGCAAGCAATCTGAAAGATGGATATGAGTTGAGAGGATGCACTTTAAGCAAGCCATTACAGGACTGAAGTCTAATTCTGCCACTTTTCATCTCAGGTTAACTTACGGAAAAGAGAATGAAGGGAAAGAAAGTAGGTAGAAACTCACTTTTATTGAATAATTACTGTGGCCAGATTCTGTGCTCAATAATTTCACATGTATTTTCTTATTGATTCACCAGAGCATCCCTTGAAGAAGGCACTATTATTGCCCGTTATACAATAAGGAGGTCTGACTGTGTAACTTCATGTCTCAAAAACATTGAGCAAAAATTCTTGTCTCTCAGACTTAGTTTTCTTATCTCTGAAGTGAAAAAAAATACTTGCCCCACATCTAGACAATGTTTTTGAGACAGCAAGCACAGGCAGGTCTTAAACCTGGGTCTCTATATTTCTAGGACTAATCTAGGACTCTTTCTGTCTTGTGACATTGCTCAAGTTGAATATGGTAAATACAAACTAAGATGGAAAAAGACTAAATAGATTATAATTAATTCTACAGGTGACCTTGAGACCTTCCCTTTTTTAATTTTAACCCATGGGGCTGCTGTTTTAGGAAGAATTTTTTAAAGGATAAAAAATAAAAGAACCCAAACCCAAAACAACAACAAAATAAAAACAGCATTGGGCTGGGGCTGTAGCTCAGTTGGTAGTGTGCTTGCCTAGCATGTGTGAGGCACTGGGTTCAATCCTCAGCACTACATAAAAATTTTTTTAAAAAAGGTGTTGTGTCCATCTACTATAAAAATATTTTTTAAAAAAGCATTGGTTATGCTATGATTTACAGATGCTCCTTTGCTTGAGATAACCCTGGTCCTTATTAGAATACCTGAGTTTCCTAGGAGTTACCTGCCACCCAGGTAGTAGATGTCTATGCTGGGCATCTGCCAGTATACTCATTCTGTCTTCCATCCTTTCTTAAAGGGGAGCTATAGATAAAACTGTGAATCTGTGACCTAAGGACCATCCACTAGGTTTCACCTGCTAAAGGTTCCACCATATCTCAGTAGCTCCACCTGGGGACAAAGCATTTACACAAGGGCCTTTGGGGGACATTTAACATTCACACTAAAGCAGTGAGGTTTTCGGAAATCAGCTCACATGCCCACTTCTTTTGCCTCCTGCCATATACGCTTCCTATAGGAAGACAGGTACCACCGGTCACATGACATCACACTGCATAAGACTGGTCTTACACATTTCTTACTTAAGAATCACTTTCTCTTGAAGATGCTTCTGCACAATCAAGACTTGCAGATAACTGTGGCAGCCTTAGTTTAGTGCCTCAGTCATTGCAGAGGGCCTGTCTTCTATGAGTAGCCTCAGAATGATGGGAATCGCCTCTACTTCTTGGTAGCTGAGTGGGAATCCATGTGAACTTTGAGTCTTGATAAACCCAGAGCAAACATGACATCTTAAACAGTCTTTTATATAGAACTGGAAGTTTAAAAACAATATTTTTTATCTAGATGAATTTCCCTCAAAGAGAATAAATGCACAATTAATCTCTGAAGATCACATAAAAATAAGCACATATCTACACACTCATCGAGGGAAAGCTCCTAAAACTTGATTTTATGACTACCACACAGTATCCTCAGTTCATATTTTACTGGAGAAGGAGACATTTCTGTTTGATCGTTTTCCTCTCCTCCCCCTAAGCAAGTGTCTACTTTCTAAATCGCCAGCTGTTCTTAACAAGAAGCAGAATGACCAAAGTTACCTTTTCCTGATGGTGTCTTAGAAGATTTTAACTGCTGATATTATTGCCTCCGACAACGAATCACATGAGATAAATCTTTCTAAGTTTGTGAGGTCAACCACCAAGGTTTTGTCAAAGCTGGAAAACAGCATCTGCACTTAAGTTTCTCATGGGTTTAAGCAGTAAATCACAGGGAAAGAGAAATAATAAAAGGCATCTATCCAAATTAAATCATCTGCTTACAAACAGTACATTCTTTCCCAGTCTAGAAGATACAGAAAGAAAACAAAATCCTTGAAGATGTATGCAGCAGAAAGGGAAAGATGCTGATCAGTCTCATTAGCATCAAAATGTTGAGAAATAAAACTGTAGAGTAGAAGCTGTATGATTTATTAAAGATGGATGCAATGAGGTTAACATTAAAAAGGAAAAATAAATTTTTTTTCCTACAGCTATCTTTCATAAGTGAAGGGTAAGAAAAGAGGACATAGTAAAAACTGCATCTGCATGTAAAATCTCAGGATAGAAAAAGCATAACAAAACTAAAAACTACCCACAATTGAACTAGCAAATGGTGACCAGATCCAAAAACAACAAGCAAAAAAAAAAAAAAAAAAAAAAAAAGTTTGAATTCCTTGGATGTAGATCAACTAATCTTGCCCATTTTTGAATCTAAAACAAACTATACATAGTTGCTGACAGACAGTGTGGAAAAAAATATCACTTCAAAGATGATTACAGCAATTCACAGTGACAGGACAACTCCATCATGGGAATTCACTTCATGCCATTAAGTTACTTTTTATAGCACTTGGAGAATTATGAAAAATTTGCCACTGTGACCACAACTAATCTTCCCACTTGAAAAAATTATTAATAAGATCTGTCTCCCATAAGAAAAAATAACTGTCACTTTAAACATGAGAGTATCAAAAAGAGACTGGGAGTAGCTTACCTGGAGTCTGCCTAGGTTAAAAGTTCTCTGAGTTATCATCCATGTGATGTTTAAGATGGAGCCTAGGGGACTGGGGATGTGGCTCACAGGTACAGCATTTGCCCAGTAGTATGCAATAGGTCCTGGGTTTAACCCCCAGCACCCCCAAAAATAAATAAATGAAAAAGGGGGGGACAAAAAAAAATGATCAAATGATTAACCAGAGGCTGAATGGTTAACTAAAGGTAAACAATCAGAGACAGTAGGATAATGGTGACCTAAACCAAATAGACACAGATGTGGACTTCCAAGTGACTTCATGATGGGCACACAAATGTGAGTCCTCCACTCAACTCTGCCTCCTTGGCCAGACTCTGCTGTTACTTGGTTTTATCTCTTTGCCTTATTTTCTCTCCTGTCCTTTTTCTTTGTTATCCTTTTTCCAGAGGAAGGAGAAGTCGTGCTCCATTTGTGTCCCATGTGTCTAAATGCATTCCACTGTCATGTATAACTAATTAGGACAAATAAATTTTTTTTTTTTTAAAATCCTTTTTCTTTATATGTAAGAAAACCAAGAACTTTTGTGGACTGGCTTCTCCACTCCCCAAAGTGAAACTTCCCTTGGCCCTCTCGGTTTCTTGTCCTAATGCACTTGAGCAGGGTCAGTTTTTCTAAGTCTGACAGCCTCTATTGGTTTTTACCTGGTGCTGTGTGTGGGCCTGGGAAGGTTAAAAGTTATGCATAAGGGGCTCAAATCCGATCACAGAAACGAGTTCACAACAAGTATGGAAACACAATGAATGAGGAGCAGTGACAGAGTATGACATATTAGGTATCTATGGGTAGACACAACATAAAATGCCCTGACATGTGGGGAGCAGGCAGAAGACCCTGTGGAAGGACTGGAAGGCCACACACATGCTCATTTCCCATCTGACTGCTACTTGTGCCCACTCAGTACCTACCCTAAACCTTCCAGGGC
Source organism: Tamias sibiricus (assembly GCA_025594165.1). Taxonomy (NCBI): domain Eukaryota; kingdom Metazoa; phylum Chordata; class Mammalia; order Rodentia; family Sciuridae; genus Tamias; species Tamias sibiricus. Next base: position 209,232,558 of record CM046658.1, read on the forward strand.
AATGACCAACAGTGACCAATGTCACTCTCCATTCCATTCTCTTTAACCATATCACCCAGACTTACATATAGTGAGCCTAAACATATTCATTAACATACCATCCTCACTTAATGCCCTTAATTTTTATGGAAAAATAATACCTACCTAGGAGCGTACAAGGTAAGTCAAATGGCTAGGAGTGTGATACAAAAGTTTGTGTAATAGAATTTTAATGTTTATCTCTTTAGCAAAGTCCATGATAAAACTACATTTAACTACATAAAGTAACAAAGAGATGATTGCATCTCCTGATGGCTTCCTAATTCCCCTTCTGTGGTCTTCCCAAGCTCTTTGCTGACTCATGTTCTATTCACTGTCCTTTGAAGACAGGCAGACTTCAGAGTAAAATCAGTGTGGGTTTTGCTAATGGCTTGGACTCAGGACTAGGGTTAGTCTCTTCCTCAGTGTTGGGAACTGGGGGTTGAGAGGTGGGGAGGGGGAAGGCTTGCCTAATAACTGTCAAGAAAAATCCGTTACATATTTTCCTAAGGCATGATTCTGTGAGAATAAACAGACCCAAAATGAAAAAATTTTCAGTGAGAGCTGATTATATAAGTAAGGTACATTTTCCAAAGCTGGGCAGAATCACTGATAAGCCATAAAAGAACACATTTGCTTTGATGGTCTCCAGGACTTTCTAATCTGATATGAAAATTGGGGTCATTTGTCAAGGGTGGCAATGAAATGATTTTGTGTGATACTCCTTGTGTGCTATGCCAAATATCATCTTCTAAAAGGTAATCAACACCCACACCTAGACTACTTAGGACCTGCATCTGTAACCTTGATAGGTGCTGCTTCTTGGGTCAAAAAGGGAGTGAACAGTGGAGGCAGAGCCAGTGCTGGCCTGGCTGGGGGTACCAAACCTTAAAAAGAGGAAGGAGGTGGGCAGGAATGACTTTCCTCTTTCTGGGGCTCTGATCAGAACATTTATAGCGATGCTTCCAAACTCAGGATTGTGAAAGGGACTCCATAATCCAGTTTCAAATATTCTGAAGAAACTTAGAAAAATCATACCTTTACGGGTGATATGGTTCTAATTTCTTTGCTCTTTGTTGAAAGTATATTAACTTGCTCTAGTAACACTGGTCATCTCATGATAAATTAAAACATGGCTGTTAATACATGTTTGTGATTAACAGAACCTGGAATACATAATTTGTTACCTATGATTATTAGGTAACAAATTTAAATGTTGCTTTCCTTTCCTTTTTTAGTTCCAAAATCCTGCAAAGCACACACACAAAGATAGAAATGTAAGGCAAACTTGATGGTAAACCGGGGATAACTGACCTTTGCCCTTTATTCTTGGGTGTCACAGATAAGCTACTCTTCTGATTCTCCAGATGACAAATATCAGGTTGAATGAAATGTGTTTTGCTTCCTCAGCAAAGAATTAGGGGGATTTCTGGCAAATCAAGCCAATACAAAAGGGATCCCTTTGTCATAAAAAAAAAAAAAAAAAAAAAATGTGGAAATGCTTAGAAAGTGTGAATTTTAGGAACCATTACTGCTTAAAGCACAGCATAACTCAGGGGGGGAAAAGAAAGAAAGGAAAGAAGGATGGAAAGAAAGAAAAGGGAAAGAGGAAGAGAAAGAAAGCCAGAAATCCTCAGATACCAGACACAGAAAGGAATTTGGGCCAGAGCATAAAGTCAAAGCCGGTGCTGCAGTAATGCATTGGGTTTTGAAAGCTCCAAAAGAGACAGTAACTGGAAAACGGCTCTCCCTGAAATGCAGAGAGATCAAGTTGAAGCAAGCCTGGATTTGCAGTGCAGGCGCCTCTGCACTACTCTCAGGGAAAAAGGACCCAATAAGACCATAAAGAAAAACTACACACTGAGACTCTATGTAATGATAGACCACATGTAGTTTAAATTAAATTTCGATAGAAACTACTTGGTGGTTGTTATCAGGGGACTAAAGGAGGAAAGAATGGAAAACTGGTGTTTAATGGGTACAGACTTTGCGTTTTGTAAAGAGAAAAACATTCTGGAGATGGACGGATGGTGGTGGTGGCTGACTGTGCCTAATGCTGCTGAACTGCGTACCTTTCAAACAGACAGAATGGACAGGGTGGGGAGTGACAGTGCAGAAACCTGGTAATCACAGCTCAGCCAGGTGATCTGGGTCAACCCCAACTGTGAAAGACATGTCAATAGCATGTACAGTTTATTGTGATAAAAATAGGGCCTTACCTTGGTGATCTTCTTCCTCAAAACCCACACCCCAGTCTAACCCTGAGAAAAACATCAGGCCAATCACAATCAAGAGGCATCTACGAAAGAGCTGACACCCTCTAAACATCAAAGTCAGCACAGGAAAGTTTGAGAAGCTCACAGCCAGGAGCCTAAGGAGACACGGGTTCTAGATGTAATGGGGTGCCTCAGTAGGATACTAGGACAGAAAAAGTATACCAGGTCAAAACTAAGGAACTCTCAATAAGTTATGGTCTTTTAGGTAGTAATAATGTACCAACATTTGTTCATTAATTGTAACAAATGACCACACCAGTTGCAAGATGTTAACAGGGAAAGCTGGGTGTGGAGTATTAGGGAACTCCGAGCTATCTTTGTAATTTTTTTGTAAATATAAAATCTTTCTAGAATTAAAAACTTCATTTAAAAAAAACCCAATGGATAGAAACAATGGCAGAAGGAGTTGGACATCAATACACTAAGTGCATGTATAAAAACTCAAATGGTATGAAAATACTTTGTGTAAAACCAATGACTTGGAAAACTGTGCTCTTTATATGTAATATGAAAGGAATTGCCCTCTAAAAGCATGTATAACAAATTAAATTAAATAAAACAAATTAAAATAAACTCAATGGAAATGTTAAATAAAACAACAACAACAACAAACAACCATGAACTGAAAGGATGGACCTAAGGAACCACTCAGAAATCTGCAAAGAAAGATGCAGGGACATGAGAGATAGAATGAGGTATTTGTCCTGTGAGGACTTCTTAAGGAGAGAACAGAATGACAGACAACAATATTGGAAGGGATACTAGCTGTGACATTCCCAAAATTCCATCTCCTACCAAAAAAAAAAAAAAAAAAGAAGAAGAAGAAGAAGAAGAAGAAAGAAAGAAAGAAGGAGAAGATAAGGGCTCTTAGTTCTCAAAATGAAGAAGCAGAAAGAATTAGAGCAGGGAAAAATAAAAACAAAGTGTCCCCAAACAAATCATGGTCAAATTGCAGATCATCAATGACAAGATTAGAACAAGTATAAGAGCCAAAAGAAAATAGGATATCTTCCAAATTCTGAGGAAAAATAATTGCCATCTATAATTTCATGCCTGACTAAACATCATTCAAAACTAATAAAATAAAGGCATTTAAAAATAAAACTGGAAGTCTATTGTTCACAAAATTGTATTAAAAGAACCACTGTTGGTTCTACTTCAAAAGGTTAATGAACCAGAAGAAAGGAATAGTTAGTAAAAATGTCAGTAAACACGTTGACAATCTAATAATCACTAACTAAATAAGAGCAGCAAAATTTCAGAGCAGTTATATGTCAAGAACTGAACTAGCTCATTTAATTATCAAAATAATCTCATAGTAGATACTTTCATAATCTCCATTAAACATATGAGGAAACTGAGGCATACCACAAGTTAACAACTTGCAAGATATAGTAAGTGGCAAGGTAAGAAATAAACAATCAAACCATAATAACCCATTTGGGAAAGGTTTATAAAAAAGGTCTAACTAAAACACTAGTCAACAATAATACATGATAATATATATATAACAGAAGGGGACATTTTGGAGCAATCTATGATTGCTGTATTATTTCAAGACAAATATACTGATGATATTTTAACAGTAACCACTAAAAGAATAAAAGGAAAATGTACAAATTTATGAATAGCTGAAGGAAGGTGGGAGAGAGGGTAAGAAAAACCAATTAATCCAATACCAAGGCGGGGGGTGGGGAGAAGGAAAGGGGGGGAGGGAGAGAGTGAGAAAGAGAGAGAAAGGAAAATATAGCAATTGAAAAAACTGTTGGAGAACTACTGAAATATAAGTAATCACAATAAAGATAATCACAATAAAGATAAACAGAAGAAAACTCCCTAGTAATACTGTCAGATTGGATATTTAAATTTTTAACTTTTGTTTACAACAAAATCAACCAAAGCACAATGACCTCGATAAGCTGAAAGTAAAGGAATAGAAAAAGAGTAACCAAAAGAGAGTTAGTTCTGTGATATTAATGCAAGATAAAAATGGACTTGTGGGGGAAAATCATTATTAAGAATAAAGAAGGTCTTTAGGCTCCACCATATCAAGTAACAAAGCCTCCAAACTATATAAAGCTAAGGTGATGGAAACTTAGAAACATAAAATCACAATCCTAGTGGGGAATTTTTATATACTTTTCTCAAAAATCTGATAGATTGATTTCAAACACCAACCAGGTAATAAGCCAAAATTGACTTTCAACAAATTCCAAAAAATTAATATTCTGTAGACCGTGTTTCAATCATTATGCAACAAAACTGGAACTCAGTAGCTAGATAACAACTCTGTATTTTTTGAAAATTAAAGCTGTGGTAATTAAAAAGTCAAAGAAGAAAATAGAACAAAAATTCCAACACATTTAGATGGAATAACTATTCAATTCCAAACTTGTAGAATGCAGCTAATCCAGAGAGAGCTATATGGCCTTAAATACATACGTTAGAAAGGAGAAAGACTGAAAATTAATGGACTAAACATTTACCTCAAGAAGACAGTAAAAATAAAACAATAAACTTGTATATGGAAGAGAATAATACTGTTTATGAAAATTCAAAATCACAAAAACTGCAGGATACTGTTTTTGGATGTGCATACTTTAAAAAATAATCTCAGACTACTGGTTACAACTGCAAAGGAAAAAGGAATGAATAGTGGAGAGGTATGAATCAGATTTCAACAGTATCTGTAAATTTTTTCATTTTCTTTTAGTCTAAGAATCTGAAACATATATTCTAAGTTGTTAAGATTTATGAAGTGGACATGTCTGTGTTTATTATTATATGTCATTTTTAAACACTTGAAATTTTTCTGAGCTAAAAAAAAGAGCAGAGGAAAAATGTAAAAAAGCAATGTTAAGACAAAGAAACAAGATATTTTCTACTTTTGAAAGTTGTGAGTAGCATCAGCCTAAGCCCCTTCATTTATAAAAGGAATAATTGTAATTCTTACCTTCTAGACTCAATGGTAATTGCACATATAACACAGAGTTGGCACAGTGTATTCAAGAACGCTAACTGCTATCACTACTCGATCCTAAAATTGAAAACAGTCTACTCTCATCTTCACATCAATCTAAGCAGATCTGGAAACAAAATTTTATTTTATTCTACTTCATTTAAAGTCTTAAAGTGAGCATACTCACTGCTACCATGGATTCTTTACTCATAAAATGTCATTATTTGCAATTAGTTAAATGACATTACTGTTATAAAATTCTGTAGGGCAATAGTGACGTTTTCCTTCTTGTGACCACTAGGAAGTTTGTCATGATTCTTTACATGCCACATCACTGCTCCACCAAAGTGCCATGGAATTCCAATTCAGTGACATGATGACAAGTGGCAGCATTGCGACTAAGGTTTTCTTCAACATTTCATGTCATCAACTGTATTTTCCACCTTTCCAACTCTGATCTGTGTGTGCTTTGCCCACATGATGTTTGATCTTTGCAAATATATTGTCATCCCATTTTACTGATAAGGAACCAAGGACTGGTGACCTACCAGAGTTAATAATACAAATTATCTGTTTTGAAAATTAAAATAGATCATGGAAAGTAACTATAGAGGATATTCAATAAATAGGCTCTCTCCTCCCTTCTGGTATTCAATTAATGTTTGTTGATGCTAAACAAGAAAACATAGGACATGGGATTCTCTTGGAAGATATTTTACATTTTTATCAAAATCCTTTTCTAAGTTCAACCAACCTTGTTTTTTATTTTGTTTAGCTGTGCTAGGGATGATCAGGGACCATGTGGCCTGGATCACTGTTCTACCACTGAGCTACCACCTCCAGATCTAACCAATGCAACATTCCAGAAAGGTAATCAGTTTAAAAAAAAAAAAAAAATCCCTTGACCAAACTCTTCATTTGTGACCAAAAATGACATTTAAATGACTTCACCTAAAATTATTCAACCATAATGGACGAATCCATGCATTCTTCTTTCAGAAAAAGAGTAATTCCAGCATGAAGCACTTCATAAAATATTTCTTTGTTCTAATGTGTTGCCTGAAACAAGTAAACACGGGATGGCTAAATGGATCTCTATGGTGATAAGGACAGAAATATAGCCTTTGAATACTTCTGAGCTATATTTTCCCACACATATTAATCAAAGCAGTAACTCAGAATAGTTCCAATTATATCTTAAACATAATCCTTTTGAGAGATGCCATTAGTATAGAAAAAGGACAATAATACAAGCATCAGTGATCATTGACCTTGGTTTTCTGTTCAAGATCTGATAGTGCCTGAAAATTGATATTATATTTATAAATTTAGATTATATTCGAAACAAAGATTTTTGAGAATTCAGTCACCAGTGTAAATTGTAAATAGTAAGTGATAAATGGGCTACCCCTCCCCTCCGGGAAGTTTCCATGCCCTTAGAGAAGCAACCTTGTTTCCTTTCCCCCAGGCAGGAAGCAACCTTGTTTCCCTTTTCCTGCCCAGGAGCCAATAGGATTAAAGGTTGTTCTGTTTCCTGGACAGGAGCCAATAGGCTTCACCACAAAAGGTTTTAACAGACAACCTAATGGTCCAGGGGGGTATAAAAGGGCTCCCATCCATTGGGGGCAGGGAGATGGAGAGAGACAAAGAACAAGCCAGGTGACCAGAAGACAGATGAAGAGAAGAGAGAAACGATGAGACAGTAGACAACGGAGACAGAGAAGAGGCAGCCACTGCACACTTACCCACCCTCTCCAGCCCTACGGCAGCTGCCCCAGCTGATAGCTCCAGAGACCGCAGCCAGCACGACCAGATTCCCACCTTCTGTTCAGAGCTTGCACACTCTTCCACCAGAGCTTGCACACTTCCTGAGCTTGCACACTCCCCTCTCCCTAACTCCTTTCTCCCACCAGAACTTGCACATTTCCCTCTCCCTGGTTCCCCTCTCCCCGTTCCTTTTCTACCCTTAACCAGCCATAAAGGCCAGTGAATAAATCCCTTGGCTGCACGGGCAGTCCCTGGTGTGATTTTTGCCCTTCAGTAAACACTTGATTCTTTGTCTCCTCCACCTTGATTTTTTTCTCTCTCTCAGATAATTTACTTTGTAGTACATTAGGTTACCCTTGGCAGCTGTTTCCTCTTTTTGCTATTCTTTTCTTCAGGAATATTGTACATTTTTCTACATACGGTGTTACTTTTAGGTTAAAGACATTACCAGTGAGCAAAGGGGATGGGAAAAGAAGATGATCTCCATCTTCAAGCCCTGGGAGTGTTATTTTAATTCTGTATAACATATATTTATTTGTTAGCTTACTTAGATTTTGTATATCTCTTTATTTTTTAAAAAATTTATTGGTGTATTACAATTATATATAATAGCAGGATCATTACATAATTATACAAGCACATGATATAACACAATATAAAAATATAATTTGGTCAATTTTGTTCCCCAGTACCTCCCCTTTCTCTACATAACATTTATGAAGCGTCTATTTAGTGTGCTTTACTACAGAAAAGAGGAGAATATCAGCCTTGTATGCTGATATTATAGCTTTATATGCAACCATGGATGGTGGCTATGCTGGAGTGGAGGTCTGTGAGCCAGCTCCTGTTATTATGATGGCTTTTCTGATGTGGGGTCATCCCTGACTGTACTGAACTGGGCAATGGGTAATATGAACTAGAAAATGGGTAATATGAAGACTTGAGAGATGAGAGGACCCTGAGATTATATCTTCAGGCAGGTCACTCACATCTATTGTTTTGGCCATTAGCATCTAATAATAATGATCACTATTCCTGTTAGTACCTGGCCCCCAATAAACCATCACTATCTAAATTATTTCATACCATCCTATCAACTATTGAGGATACATTACTCCCATTGTAAAGAAGAGGAAATTGGGATTTAAAAGACTAAATGATCAGTTCAGGGTAAGACAACTACTAAGCAGCACAAGAGGAATTGAACCTCAGATATTCTAAGATAGAGCATGTGCTCATTCTAGTATTCCTGCTATTTCTCATTTACCTCCAATTTTGAGGTATTTAAGGGAAGAAGGGTTTAAAGGATTGAAAAGTCAAAGAGATCTGAGTCACTTCATAGTCTGGAGCTGCTGGCATCAGATAAAAACTCTGGCTGAGTATCAGCTCATCAATGATGATTGACGGTTATTGATGGGCTCATCTAATATGAGAGAGCACTACAAGATTGCAAATATATACTTTTATAATAGGCCCCTGTTTTTGATACTTTCTTTAGACTGTCATTTCCATCACAGACCATTAGAACCTCTCTGTTCTTCATGCTTGCTTTTGAGAATGTTCACAGGAGTGCAGGGACCTAAGAATAGGTCAAACTAAACCCAACATTCCAGGACAACTTTTAAAATCCACTTAACCATAAAGATCAGACCAGATGTTCAAAGTATATTTTTTCATTTCTTTGTAGGCCTGTGTTTTTAGATATGTTTACTGGAAGAGAATTCACTGGAAGCTGGGTAAACCACAGCTTTTGCAAAATGCAGCACTAGCAGGATGAAGAGAAGTGTGGAGGCAAGGAACACAGCATCCCCGGAAACCCCATCACTTCCTCTTTGGTATATTTAGCACTAGAGAGGTAGAAGCTGACTCATCACCACACAGCAGATGAAATTTGCTTAGTCATTCCAAAGTTGTGGTTTTCCATGTTCAGTATAGCTGGGATATTAATAGGAGAACCTATTCTCATATATATATATATATATATATATATATATGTATATATATATATTTGTTTATATATTTACATAAATATATAAACAAATATATATTTATATAAATATAAATTCCTATTTATATTATTGTTTTTATGATAGTCTTTATTTTAGAAAGAAGTCCAACCAAGCCAATCCCATGCTTAAAATCTTCAACGGCTCCTGCTGCCTACAGCACAACTCCAAACTTTAGCTTTGTATCCAACACCCTTTAAAGTTGACCCTCTTCCTGCATCTGACTATTTCCCAGCATCTCTCACTCACATACTGCTCCAGGCTTACAAAAACTTTGCCTCCACTCCTCAAGCTATGGCCTTTCATGAGCTTTAATTTTGCTTTTTCTTCTCCCACTTCCTACCTTTTCAAGACTTAGCTCAAATGTCTCTGACCATGTGAGGCCACTGCTGCCAGACCATGATCTCTTTCACAGAGGAATTGTGCCCTGTCCACTTTTTTTTTTTTTTTTTTTTTTTTTTTTTTTGCCTTATGTGAATTAGCTGCTCAATACTTACTGAAAGGAAATCTTGTGAGCCAAATTACACAATACTGTGGTGGTTTTCCAGACAGCCCCACCCTGGACTTATATATATCCCATTCTTGGGTGGGAGAAAATCTACTAGGTTACTAATGTTACTATTAGTCTTTCCATGACCCCTCTTTTCCAAGATAAATAATACCAATTTCTTAAGCTTCCACTTCCCTTACACCCTGTTCTTTTACTTTCTAACACATGGAGGCCAAATTAAAGCATTTGTGGGGGGACGCAGCTGAGCTTGCTATGGAAAAGGGAGATCCACGAGCTTTTTCCTCTCCTGGCATTCACTTGCCATCCCTCCAGATTCTCCGTCAGACAGGCAAGAACAAATCATTATGCTATATGCCACTGGGCCTGGGTTTGCATGGACGTTTATATAGAAATGGTATATCTTAACCAAATGATAAAATAACATCAATATTCATGCAGCCTATGTCTTTAAAATGACCACAGAATTTCCCATACCACATTCAAACTAAAAGATAGACCACATTCTAAGAGATTCATCTTTAACAAATCTTACTTTATCCCATGGACTATTTTACAGATCAATCTACATGAAATTTATCTTCTTGCACATGCCAGCAGAAATGTCTGTATTAGCTGAATGAGATAGAAAGATGCCAAGTGTGTTAGTGAAACTTATAAGTGTATTTGAACCACAAAAAGAGTTTTCAGAAATTCCCAGGTGGAGAGAAATGTATCTTCCATAGGTCTTAGGGAAAAGCCAGATACTACATAACTTACCACTAGAGAAAAAAGAAATATTTGAATAAAAAAAGAGATCATCCTCAAACACAAATAAGAAAGAGTATAAATGCTATAAAAAGGAAAGAAACAAATTAAATAATTAAATAATTCTAGGTCAGTGTCTAAGTTCAATTACAAAAAGTCAGAATCAAATAAGATTTGTTTATAAAAGACAAAAGCAAACAAGTATCCATACAATCAAATTGAAATTAATAAAAATTAAATTTAATGTCAGAGTAAATCTTTTTTTAAGACCTAAAACAAGTCGATTGCCTGGACACGTCACAAGCAAAACAAATGTATTTCATCTGCCACCCCTTCAGATTCTTTATCTGGCACAGAGGAATTGGTCACAATGCTCTATGCCATTGGGCTTGGGTTATGTCTACCTTTACACATAAACAGTAACAGTCTAGCCAAATGATCAAATAATAACAGCAATATTCATGCAGCCTAATGCTCTAAAATGACTATGGAATATCCCATACCACATCCAAGTTAAAAATACTGAGGACCAGTGGTTTTAATAGGATATCTTTCCCAGGGTCATTAGACTCCCTTCTTGTATTCACAAAATAATTGTGGAGAAAAAGCGTACAAAATAGGAGTAGGGAGAGTTCATGGAATGTTTTAAGATAAAATTTCTTTCTAGGAAAAAATGCTACCAAATTCAGATTCTTAGAAAAACTTGGCAAAGAAAGGCCTTAGCATATTTCAAATATTTCTATTAATACTGCATTCATTTTAAATGAAATAGGCTCAGAGAGTATGGATAAGAACTCAGTTGTTGAAATGTGAGATATATAAGAAACATCTTTTTAGAAACATCTTTTTAGAGAAGAGATTTAAATGTGAGCATCTGGATTGTGAGATTGTAGAGCTGGGAAGTCATCCCTTAGGAAAATGTTTTATTTGGATGCTCTGCTCCTTCACACATTCACTCAACAGGGTGGAGTTTGGGTAGAGTTTTGGCTTGGTGGATATAAATGCTCTGAAAATAAACACAAGAACAATCTCCACCATGTCAGTTAGGGAACCTTCTTCACCTTGTCCTAGTTTGACAATATTTTGGCAACTGAAAGCTCCCAAAGGCATCCAGAAAATCTTGAATGAGAACAAATCCAAGGCCATTCATACTCAGTTCCATGAGGTGCAACTGAGCAAGTATTCTTGGATTCTTCTTCAGTTCTGCTACCTCCCAAAATGCTCCAGGGATAGTACCATGGAACACTCTTCAAACAAACGTTTTAGGTGTTGATGGACTTTATCTATCTATCTATTTCTATCTATCTATTTATTTATATGTGGTGCTGAGAATTGAACCCAGTGCCTCACACATGCTATGCAAGTGCTCTATCACTGAGCCCCAACCCCAGCCCAAACAAATGTTTTTGATAAATAAAAGTAATTATCACAAGGGAGTTTCCCAAACGTATTTGACCATAGGTGAGGTTGAGTGTTTCTAGGAACAGTCTGGGAATCTGTTCCAGTAAAACAGTATTATCAAGTACTGAAGAGTGTTGAGTGTGTAGTCACACTGCTTCATTTACATTTTTTTTGTTTGTTTTGTTTTTTGTATGATGCTGGGGATTGAACCCAGGGTCTTGTGCATGCAAGGCAAGCACTCTACCAACTGAGCTATATCCCCAGCCCCCTCACTTACATGTTTACATGGTAGCTATGTGACTTTGGGCAGGGGACGTACCTTTCTCTGCTTCAGTTTCCTCTTTTGTACACTAATGACCTACCGCTTGGGTTATCGTCCAGAAGATAAGAAAGCATGTGTATAGTGCTATGCTCAGCACCGTGCCTGCTGCATACTGCTATAAATGCTAGCTCTTAGCACTTCAATTACACCCAAAAGTCTCGCTAAGCCTGCAGGGAGGGATTTTCTAAGAGGGATCACCTTTCTAGGTCTGGGTTAGTCCCAAATTGGTTTCAAGGCTTCAGCTAGATATTTCTACTGTTAGGCCTTCATTTCCTCGGAAGCTGCCCATTTCCTTCCTTCAGTTACTCTGGATTAAGTTTCTTGGGGCTTTTTCTAAGGCAGGGTTGACCAGGGCCTGGGAGAGGAAACCTTCTTCTGGCTGGGTCCCCACTTCCAAGAGAAGACCCCTGCACTGGAAATGCCCGCATAGAGCTCTAACTGCCATGGAACCAGTGTGCCAAAGCCTTGGAGGGCATTTGGTCTTGTTCTCTGGTGTGTTCTAGGCCCTGAAGGCCTGGTGGCTCCTGCATGACTTCCTGCTTCCTACCTCTGCCCTGCTGTTCCTGAGAGTGTTTATGGTAATGGTTATATCAAGAATCATTATCACCCTATATCCATGTATGTTTACACTACTAGAGTGACACTGCACCAGACATAGCCAGAGGCATGAGAAGTTGTGCTCCACTTGTGTACAATGTGTCAAAATTATTCTACTGTAAAATAAACTAATAAAAAAAGAATCTCTCTCTTTTTAAAGGACACTTTTGAGGGCTTTTTCATGATTACACAAAAGTCTAATGTTATGCAAATACATCAAGTAAAAAGTGAGGAGCTCCTACAATTCCATCACCCTTTACCCCTCATTCTCCAACTCCCAATGCCAAGACTACTGCGGTCAACAATTTTCTCCTTATTTTTAATATGTGCAGAACTGGAAGCTCTATACTTTGCTGAGAATTCCTCATCCTACCCCCTCCACATTAGGAATTCCTATTTTAAAAAGAAAGCTCAAACTTCACTTTGGATAAGTTATTCAGAGTCAGCCAAGCTACGCTGTCCACTCCCCTCACTGATGTCCAAAACAATTTGTATACACTACATTTGAAGAACTTATAAAAATTTCATTGCAATTTTTGAATCAAATGTGTCTTCTCAAATACAATTAATCTACAAATATATGAAAAAATATTCATCATCTCTAACAATTAGAGAAATGCAAATCAAAACTAAGATTTCAGTCAGAATGGCAATTATCAAGAATACAAGCAACAAGAAGTGTTGGTGAGGATGTGAAGAAAAATTTACACACATACATTGCTGGTGGGGCAGCAAACTGGTGCAACCACTCTGGAAAGCAGTATGGAGATTCCTTAGAAAACTTGGAATGGAACTACCATATGACCCAGCTATCCCAATCCTCAGTTTATACCCACAGGACTTAAAATCAGCATACTACAATGATGCAGCCATGTCAATGTTTATAGCAGCTCAATTCACAACAGCCAAACTATGGAACCAACCTAGATGCCCTTCAACAAATGAATGGATAAAGAAAATGTGGTCCATAAAGAAGAAAGTAATTATGGCATTTGCTGATAAATGGATGGAACTAGAGAATATCATGCTAAGTGAAATAAGCCAATCCCAATAAACCCAAGGCCAAATGTTTTCTCTGATAAGTGAATGCCGATCCATAGTGGGGGTGGGTAGGCAAGAATGAAGGAACTTTGGATTATGCAGAGGGGAGCGAGGGGAAGGGAGGGATTGTGGGGATGGGAAGGATGGTGGAATGAGACATTATTATCCTATATACATGTATGACTTACATGACTAGTGTGACTCTGAATCATGTACAGAGAAGTTGTGTGCCATTTGTGTACAATGTGTCAAAATGCATCCTACTGTCATGTATAATGAATTAGAACAAATGTTAAAAATGTCTCTTCTCCCTCTTCTTTGGTACAAGGCATCTGGGACATGGGCATGCTGTCAACACACATCAAATACCTGTTGAGAGTATAAGTGAAGGGACACACAAATTAAGTAATTTTCTAAGAGAGAGACTTTCCAGCAGTAAATTTATCACAATGAGAATGCTCACATTTAAATTTCTCTAGAAAGATGTTTCTTATATACTTCACATTTCAATAACCAATATTGTTCATTGTAATTCCTTTCATTCCTTTGGGCCTAAAATCTCAAATTTCTAACTTCAGAGAAAAATGATAAAGTTGGAAGAATTTTGGAATGGATGGTAGTTTATTTTTCTAGTGCCAAATGAACATTTGAAGTATAGCATTTTTGGCCATAGGCTTTGTCCACTGACACCAGAACATTCCAGGAAATGACATTTCAAATAAACAGTTTCACATCCAGTAAACCACAAACACAAAAAGTATTCAACAGCACTTCACAGCAAATAGCCTTCTGTTGACAGTTACTTGGGAAAGACTGATTATATTTACAAAGCACAAAGATCTTGTTATATTAATTGAATATAATTTAAGCTGATGGCTTGGGTGAAAGAGTAAATCTTCGAGCTGTGTGAAAGAAGGGAAAAAGAGAAGATACCAGAAAGATACAGCTTAGAAAAAGATTTCAAAATATCAGAGAGCCCCACTGGACCAACACTTCAAATTAACAAGCCACCGAGGGACTCTGACATGCATGCCACATGACACATCATCTGAAGAAAAGCATCCAGAAGGAGTGCCATTTTTCTTGGGAAAAGAAATCACCACAGAGCTTTCCATATTCCACCAATTAAGCAGTTTGGGCTCAATGTAATTAAATAATATCATTATGAATGCATTTTTTGGTCTCAAGCCCAAGGTCCTATTTCTTATTCAAGTATATCAGTAATTTTTGTCCAGATCCCATATGTCATACATTGGACCCAGTTCTTCTGGTTAAAATACATAGGCACTCTACAAATACAGATCCATAAATTTAACATGAAGCATGAGACTCGGTGGGTACGATTACAGGAAGTAAAGGTTACAGTGGATACAGGGCATTCAATTTAAGCAAGACATGGATGCTAGAAGTGACTAAGAGGAATTTAAAATTTAGTATAAAGATGGAAAAAAGTGGAGGGGTGAGTGAGTTTCCATCACACAAGAGATGGTGGCTTAAATAATAAAGGTAATGATATTTTAGGGATACCATAGCAGCTGGCCCTAGAATTGCATTAGTAAAACTAACATTAAATTAGGAGACAAAAACTCATGCAGGTGGAGGTAAAAAAAATTGGTAAAAATAAGTTATCATCCTCCCTTATATTAAAAATATGATTTATAGTCATGCTCATTAAATTATAAAAGCTAACTTTTACTGGAATTTGAGTTGGGTCAGGCCCTATTCTATATATATTATGTGTTCATATAACTTTCAAAGCAACCCTGTGAGGTAGGTCTGATTTTTATCCTCCTTTCACAGATGATCACACAACTAGGAAGTCACAGGACTGAGAAGTGAACCCAGACAGCCTGGTTCCAGAGTTGTGTGGCTGTGTGTGTGTGTGTGTGTGTGTGTTTTAATTATACTGTGCTCTGCTTCATAAACACCTACTCAAAAGAAATGTTATTCTTCATTTTAGAGTTTTATTCACATGTTTACATAGGTTTTCAGAAATCTTTCAGAGGTATAGTTCTGAATTGAAAAGACTGATTACTAGCTATCAAAAGCAACTGAAGTCAATGTGCTATCAGAGTGGGAAGAAAGATATTCGATTCACCTTGGCATGGTATTTGACATTTATCTATGCAATTGAATTGAACTCAACTAACAGTGATTTAGGGTCCCATGCTGAGTTTCAGAACATGGAGATTCAAAGCCTAGAGAAGACACAATTTTTATTTCAACCCAGAGCAAATAAAATACTTGGGAGGCTTACAACTGACTAGAGATGAGGAAAATGAAGTCCAGAGAGTTCAAATGACCTGCGTGGGGCCAAAAAAAGCAGTTTGTAGCACAGAGTGACCTAAAATCAATTCAGATGAATCTCGTTTCTCTTTCTTCTTCACCATTCGGCTTCCAATCAAGCTGGTTGAATGCACTGAAATATACTTAGTTTCTAGAAATTTTTCTGCATTCTATTAAGAGGAAAAATGTTTTTGCTTCTGCCTGCTTTACTCTAGAGCCACTTCATTCTGGAACAATGTGAGGGGGGGGGGAAGAGCTAAGGAACATTTCTAGGGAACAGGAAAGAGGAGAGCATTCATGGAGTTTCTCAGATCTTGTCTGAAGGAATGTAGTTCTTGGTTTTATTTGATGGACAATTCCTCTCTCCAGTGTTACCCATTCTACCAGTGGACACTGAAGCTACATGTATATTGATGAGTGTGTGTGTGTGTGTGTGTGTGTGTGTGTGTGTGTGTTCAAATCTATTCTATGGCTCTTAAGAACAGAGGGCACATTCTCTCTATGCCCAGCTTTCACAAAAGGCTTTATGAAAAGCATAGCAGGTGCTCAACAAATCTTTTCTGTCACATATGGTAATGATGATGAAGGTATATGTATATGTAATGTATGGTTTCAAGTTTTTCTTTAAAAAAAAAAGAAAAAGATCCTACATTCAGGTAACCTAGAGATTTTTTTCAGCAGTTTATTTTAGTGTTCCTAGAATTGGAACAATTATCCTCTCTCTCCCAAGGTCATTTGGCAGTGCCTAGAGACATTTTGGTTGTTCCAATTTGAGAGGGGGTAGGTGTTACTAGTACCAAGTGGGTAACAGGGATGCTGCAAAACATCTTACCACGCAAGGACACACCGTACAACAAAAAGTTTTCTGATTCAAAATGTCAATAATGCTGAGGTTGGGAAACACTGCCCTGTTGAGAAGTAAAAACATGCAGAACCATCTTTGCATCTCTCCGTTTTAAAACACAGAACACAAGTAAGCCAGGCATGGTCGTGTACTGTAATCCCAGAAACTGAGGAGACTTAGGCAGGAGGATTGTGAGTTCAAAGCCAGTCTCAGCAACTTAGAAAGGCCATAAGCAACTCAGAGAGACCCTGTCTCTAAATAAAAAATAAAAAAAGGGTTAGGGATGTGGCTCAGTGGTTTAGTGCCCCTAGGTTCAATCCTCAGTGCCAAAAATAAATAAAATAAAATAAAACAAAACACAAGTAAGATATAAATCAAAATACTATATCAAAGATCTGCCTGAAACAAGACCATTTTAGCAATCTATTGTTAAGAAGATGATCATTTTTCATATGCCTGTGTATGAGATTAGAAGGGTTTGCTAAAAGCGGTAGGAAACATGAAATAAGACATATGCTCTCAAACAAGCAGTGGAATGTTCTGATCTTAATACATCTGAAACCCAGGTTATTCCACAGTTATGGTACAAGACGTTCTGCTGATAAAGCACTTCAAAGCCACCACAGGTCTGAGTCAGGTATGGAACTTTCACTTCGGACTATTTTGTCATTTCTGTATTTGTGTGTGTGTGTGTGTGTGTGTGTGTGTGTGTGGTGCAGGGGATTGAACTATTTTGCCATTTCTAACCATATTCAAAATCTACCTATTTGGCCAGCGCACAGAGAAAAATACAGGTAATTTGTTTACAAATTTGGTCATCAAATTAAACTGCTTTTGCTATTAGCCATCCCCTGTTACATCTCCCTATCTGACCACATCTGGGTCTACCTGGAAGGTCCAATTTCTCATCCCAGATTCCAATTGTCTTTAGGAATCATTCCTGAGACACTGTCTTTAATATCTATCTTTTCCATTATCCTA
The DNA here is from genome assembly GCA_025594165.1 of Tamias sibiricus. Lineage (NCBI taxonomy): Eukaryota > Metazoa > Chordata > Mammalia > Rodentia > Sciuridae > Tamias > Tamias sibiricus. The sequence continues at coordinate 209,250,311 of CM046658.1, forward strand.
AGAGCTTGGTAATGTCTGAAGAGGAAGAAGGAAAGGAAGTAGGGGAGCTGCCGACCTCCCAGCACTTGGTCATGGTTTCCTTGCACAGTCTCTAGTTGATGGGTTACATTTGCTGAAGTTTTATTTGCTTGTTCATTTTCCCCAGTGGCTGATAATAATATGTAATACTTTGCATGAATGGAGTATACTCAAATGAAAATGTCTTTCTTTAAGGGAATAAATTTGTTCTTTTCTGGGAATCAACAACAACAACAAAAATATATGAACCTCAGGAGTATCTTTGAACACACCACAGGAACTAATCTGTTAAGAATTTTGTGTATTGAGTTCAACATGTCACTACTGAGATCCTCACGCCTTGGTTAACGATTTTCTAAATATTTACCAAGATCTTTAATAAGCGAGAGTGCTTCCCATGATATGAAGGCTCCACCACCATCATCCATGGCCCCCTGCCCAACATCCCAGCTGTCCAGATGTCCACTCACAAGCACAACCTAGAACAAATGAGAGACAAAAACTTAAGCAAGTTGACATCATAGTCATCTGAAATACCAAATGAAACTTTTATGTTTCCTTTTCTATTTTTATATCTATCCTACTAGTGGAAAACTTGGTATAGCAGCATTGCCTAAGGAGTCTAAGGTCATTTTAATAGTAAGAAAAGTCCTCACATTGCACTTTTCCTTATTAATAAATGAGCACTAAAGAAATTGGTTTAATATTGACAGATGTTTGGAAATTTTATTACATGAATTAAAACGAAAATGGACTCAAACCTTCAATCATATTCTTAATTGTCTCCCATTTTAGAAAACACATAACAAAGAAGTACCATGAATTCAAATGGAAAAAGGGGAATAATAGTTTATTTTTTTTTATATTTCATTTTGCACATTATACATTACTTTTGGTGTTGAATAAATAAGTAGCTAGATTTAAAAATTAAACTCGAATAGAAGAACCTTGAGAGAGATTTCAATTTATATTAGTTTTAAATAAACCTAGAGATTACATGATGAATTTTAAATCACCATAAGTCTAAACTGTTTTTTAAGAAACATTATTGTCTCCAGGAATATATTTAAAAAAATGTTTCTCTGCAACTAAATTTTATGGGCACATTTCAAACACATTAAAAACTAAGTAAAATGATGATAGGATGTTGATATGAAAAAATATGCCCTGGTTCCTACATGTCATATAATAAATAAATATCAAGTTAGATGGATTAGAGAGCTAAATAAAGATTTTAGAGAAATGAACAGAGCAGCTTTGCCAACTTAGAGTAGGCAAAGATTTCTTAAACTGGACACAAAAATCAGCAGGACATCCTATGACCCAGCAGTCCCACTCCCAACTGCTATGGCACGTCCAACAGTGTGTGTGTGTGTGTGTGTGTGTGTGTGTGTGTGTATAATTTAACAAGAAGATGTACTAGAATGTTCATAACAGAATATCCATAACAGCCCCACCCACCTCCCAAAAGGAAATGACTGGAACACCTGCTAACAGTAGAAAAAATAAATTGTTTTCTTGAATAGGACACTGCACGGCAATAAGAATGAACAAACACAATACACAATAAATGTGGATAAATCTCATAAACATAATGAAGGATGAAAGAAGCCAGATACAAAATAATACACTGTGTACAATTCCATTTACATCAAGAATAAAAGCCAGCAGGAAAGTGGTTCCCCTTGGTGAGGAGGGCTGGTGACAGGGAGGGGGCCTGAGGCGAGCGTCTCAGGAGCGGGCTATGCTATTTCCTGATGAGGGTGCTGGTTGAGCAGGCATGCTCAGCTTGCAGAAGTTTGTCTTATCATACACTTAGCATTTTTGCTCTGGGAATATTGCACTTCAATACAAAGTCTAAAAAATGTTCAACAGATTGATATCTATGCACAGCATGTAGTAATAAGCAAACCAAAATTGAACCAATCTTCTTGATAGTTAAAATAAAAATTCCCCATTACACTTGGAAAGCAGGGACTTTGACCTAAAATATCAGGGTGGCCCTTTGTATCGCCTGGTCCACTGAGCAGCTGTGGGCTGTCCCTTTGACTCTATGCAGACCCAGCCTAGTATGACCTCATTGTAGTCACAAACAGGGATAATGCCCCAGACTAATTAGTGGACATGTAATGAACCCAAATGGATTGTTTCTAAGGGGCAAGGAAAAATAAAAAAGAAAAGAAAAAGAAAGAATTTCATGGTGTAATAGCTGGAACTTTTGATTTAGAACGTGGTGTAATCCCATATGAGACAAGAGAGCATAATTAGTCAACGTTCTCATCAACCTCACAACCATTTTTTCAACAAGGTTGCAGTGGCTGAAAAATGTCAAAATGTGTTCTAATGAACTTTTTCTCAGATAACACTCTTTCTCAGATAAATAAAAGTTACTAAATCAAGAAAGCTATTATTTTATCCTTCAAACTTCCTTCACAGTTTCTGGGGTTTTATAATCATACTTCTTTATGTTTCCTTAAGTGCCTCCATTTTCTAAACCAGAATTATTACTTACACTATGTAGTTGAAAGGTGGAAAAGATGGTTTTGAATGATAGGAAACTAAATGATATCCCATAGGATAAGGTCTTTGGCACAATGCTATAGAAGAATAATTATACGTCATTTAGCTTATGAGAGATTAATAAAAAGAACAACATTTTTTTTAAACCAGAAAAAAATTGGAGGCCACAATGTGATAGCTGCAATTTCAATATCTACTGATTTTAAACTAGGTAACAGCAACAACAAAAATACTTCTCATTCATCAGTATTTTTAATGGACTTGAATCTTTCTAATTATAAGAACTTCTACATACGCTTAGAAAATAGTAGTGCAAGAAGGTTTCATTCAAAATGGTGTCTGGCCAACACTTCTTAATGCAGTCTCAAAAGATACCCCATAAAAATACACAAACTCACAAAGCTGCTGAAAAATCTGCCTTGAGTCAAGGTCAGGCATAAATGAAGTTTAATTATAATGAAGTTGGACCTGACTTAAGCAAACAAAAACAGACTACCCCGAGCTGTAGTAAACTAATTTCATGAAAGATAATAACCTGGTAGAAGATAGGAAAACACACAGTTCCTTCATTGCCTCCCTTGCCAGATATGGAGTCCTAGAGCAAAAACATGGCCTAGAGCCAACAGAGACAGATGTGGGCCCCTGTGTCTCCCCGCCTCTTGTACTGCTGGCCGAGGCAGCGGGAGCACTGACCAACCCTTTTCCCCCTGACTTGCTTTCCACCGCCATCTCTTCCAAAGGCAGTACAGAGTTAAAATGATTGAAAACAACAGCAACCACAATAACAGCCCTAACAAAACAACTAGGAAGATAGAATGGGGGGCTCTAGTGCTTGGGGATGCCCCACTTATTCATTGTGCGGCAGACATTAGCCCTGACTCTCGAAGGCTTTGGGGGTTGGGGAAGAATCTAGCATGGCAGGGCAGAAATGTAGAGGGTGCAAGTTTGCTGGGGTGAGGAATCAGCCTGGCAATGGCACAGCCACCTGGAGGTCTGCCATAGGTGTGCGAGATGAGCTGGACGAAAGGATGGGAGGGTGGTGAGCAGCCCCAACCAGCCCTCACTCCTCTGTTACTGGCACTTAGGGAGACACTGAATCCAAATGGATTCATCTGACTAAAAGATACCCAAGTACAAGATCAAAATATGGCAGAACAAGAGAGGACAGTCTCAGAGGAACTGCGTTTTTATGAATTGAGCTAATGCAAGATACCAGAGAAAATGTCAGGATCTTTGGGATCCTTTTATGATTTCCTTCAACTCTCTGATTGAGTTCTGATTGAGTGCTGAAGATACAGAAATAAACAAAATGGAATTACATTCTGCTGGGGGAGATGGAAAATAAACAAACAAACACACACAATTTCAGAGCAGTTTTAAGTGCTATAAAGAAAACTAAAAGAAAGAGAACAGAGGGATGGTGGCAGGGAGTGGATGGAAAATGAAGCTATTTTAGGTAGAAATGTCTGGTGGGGGGAGTCTCTCTCCCTAACTGAGCCCTGCAAAATCTGGGGAAAGAACATTCCAGGCAGCATGGAAACATATGTAGAAGCTCTGGGTGGGAACACATGTGACCTGTTTGAAGGCTGGCAAGAGGGCTGCGACTGGGGCAGAGATAGCAGGAAGGTAGAAAGCGGCCAGAGGGATGCTTGAGGCTGCAGAAGCAAGTAGAAGCGTGTAGGCCACACAGGGAACTTGGACTCTATTCTAACTATGATGAGAAGCTGGGGGGAAATCACAAGATCCAGATGATGCCTAAATATCGTTGCTAGTAGGGAGAAAGAATGAAGGATGAAAGGAAGGCAGGCCAATTTCACAGAAAGTAATTCATCAGAAATCAATTTGCAAGGGAAAATACCATCTATCTCCTCTTAAAATGTACACAGTCCCAGGAGAATGGTGTCCTCACCCAACAATGACAGAAAGCTGGATAGACCATGACATCGTAACTTTTTAAAGAGTGGTTCAGAGATTCAACAAGATGGACTGAGTTCTAGGGGATGACAAGCCCCTCTGAAGAGAGATGGGACCCAAGAACTGTTCTGCCTTTGGCCGTGACAGGAGGGAATGGGGGCAAATGCAGAAAGGAAGAAAGCAACTGAAATGCTGACGAATTCTTAAAGGGCAAATGTGGGTCAGCCCGAGAGTTTAGAACTTCTGGAAGCCCCACATAAGGGCACTTGGTGCCTATTTTCTAGATCAAGTGCTCTCAAGAAAGACTGGAAGCCGGGCATTAGCCCTGGGACAGCCTGCCGCAGGGTGCAGGGATGCAGGTGATGGCCAATGCTGCTGGGAGGTGGCCCATAAACAGGCGTCGGGGGTCCTTGTCTCATATGAAACAAGGCCATCTCTCTGAGGGAGAAGCAGAAATGGTCCTGCACGCCTGCTGCAAAGGTCAGGGGCCATGGGCAGAGGGGCAGGAAGTGCACTCCTGCCCTGCATTGACACTGGGGGAAATGCGAGCTTTTCCTGCCCTCTGGAGAAGGGCAGGAAGCCCACGCATTCCCACAGTGCTGCATAGACAGAATCATGAGTCCTAGTGCACTGGAGAGGGGCACCAAGGCAGGAAGGGGAGCAATATGTTGAGGAAGCCCACTCTTGAGCTCAGGCATACAGGGCTGACTAAGACCAAGGGGTATGAGGACCAAGAAATCACCCTGTCTCCGTCACACTGAGTCACAGGCAGAGCAATAACATTTTCCAGCCAGGGAAGGACAGGGGCACAGAGATGTACCTTCTGCAGCGCAGACATAGAGAGCCTGTTGAAAGCTGAGGATGAGGCCCAGATGCCATGCAGACGCCTCCAGCAATGCAAACCCCAAACTAAAACAGAGTAGCACAGCCTGTGAAGCATGGGAGCACCCAGAAATGAAATCCAAACCTAGCTCCACTCTGCATGGACCCAGTCAACTGCACCATGTTATAGGAGGTGCTCTCACGCCGGACACAAGCATGGGTTCTCTTAGGGCCTGTCCTTCTCTTACATCCAACTGAAAATGATGAGATACAAGAAAAAGTAAAACAATCCATTATCACAAAGCAGTATTCAGAAGAACCAGACCCAAATATCACCTAAATGTCTAAACTATTAGATAGGGATTTTTTTTAAAGACATGATTAATATGTTAATGGAACTAATGAAAATATGGGACCTTTTAAGATACACCAAAACTAAAATCAAATGTAAATGCTAAAAGTGAAAGATATAATGATTACAGATGAATTTAATACTTGAATGTAAAAGTTAAAATTTAAGTTTTTTTTATAAGAAAATAAAACCATATCTTCATTGGGGAGTAGAAGAGTTTTAAAATAGGAGATAAAAAATTCAAAACAGGGGCCTGGAGTTGTGGCTCAGTGGTAGAGTGCTTGCCTGGCATGTGTGAGGCCCTGGGTTTGATCCTCAGCACCACATGTAAATAAATAAAGAAAGTAAAAGATCCATTGACATCTAAAAAATATTTGAAAAAAAAAAGATTCAAAGCAGGAAGAGAATATGCACATATTCAACTATAATAAAATGTAACCTTTGGTGCTGGGGATATAGGTCAGTTGATAGAGTGCTTGCCCCCCATGCACAAGGCCCTTGGTTTTATCCCCAGCAACACACACACACACACACACACACACACACACACACACACACACACACAAATGCAGCCTTTATGTTCATCAAGAGAAATCATGGAATGAGAAGAGTGGGTACCAACTGGGAGAAGATATTTATAACAGCCCAAACCAGTTTGTATTCAAAAGCGGCAAAGAATTCCTACTAATTGATAAGAAAAAGACAAGCAACCCAAAAGCAAGTGGACAAGAGATAAGCAAGCATTTCATGAAAAAAGAAAATACAAATGGACATCAAGGATTTAAAAGATGACCAACCATTATTTATCAGGGAAATTTAAACCCAGTCCTCCATAAGACACCTCTTTGCAAATGACTGGAAAGAAGCTTACAATCTGACACTACAAAGTCTTGGCAAAGATGCTGAGAAACAGGAATTCTCATCTCCTCTTGGTAGGAGCAGGAAATTGGTAAGATCATTCAGAAAAACAATTGGACATATCATTGTAAGGGTGAAGATATATGCATCCCACATCCAACAATTCCACTTTAGGTGTAAGGAATTCCGGGGCTTGATTTCCAGAAGACATCTACCAAAATAGTCAGAAGCAATCAGCAAACTGAAAACAGCCCCAGAGTATATCAACAGTTGGATGGATGAATAAACTGTGGCTTAGGAACACAGTGGAATGTTAATAAATAGTGAAAATGACTTATAGTTGCACATATAAATTTACATGAATGTAACAACAAAAATCTGGAACAAAAAGGAAAAAAAAAATGCAAGAAGAAATAGAAAGCCTTGACTTTATAAGATAAATTTCAGCTAGGCTGGCAATATAGTAATACATACAAAAAATGATAAAACTATAAAGAAAAGCCAAGTGCATGCTAGTAAACCAGAATTAGGGTAGCATTTATGTGCAACATGGGGTTGAGGCAGAAAGGAGGAGATGCACAGGGAGAGGAGCACAGGAGCATCTCAGGCACTGCTAGTGGTCTGTTTCTGGAACAGAGTGCTGAGAGCATGTGAGACGCTTCCTTTATGGTTCTCTGAATTGCACACTATAAAGACTTTTTATATGGGCTATGTTAAACACTCTCAAGAATTATCAAAGTCCTACCTTTGAAATGCATGGGGTCGGAGAGTTTTATAAATGAGTTCAACCAAACACTTATCTCATCCTATTTCAGTTGTTCTAAAACAAAGAAAAATATAGACAACATCTATAATTACTTACAAAGCTATAATAACCTTAATATGAAAACCTGACAGATACAATATTCCCCATAAAAACCTATTAGGGATCAAATATAATTGTGCAAATTTGAAATAATTATATCTAGAAGCTTATTAAAAGACACTGCAATATTGGCTCCATAGTCTCCAAATACAACTAGAAGCTGTGTGTACATATTAGAAATACTAAGAAGGGCTGAGCATAGTGGCACACGCCTGTAATCCCAGTGGCTTGGGAAGCTGAGGCCAGTCTCAGCTACTTAGTGAGGCCCTAAGAAACTCAGCAAGACCCTGTCTCTAAATAAAAAATATGAAAAAGGACTGGTGATATGGTTTAGTGGTTAAGCATCACTGGGTTCAATCCCTGGTACCAATCAATCAATCAAACTAAGAAAGGGCCACTGTTGGGCCATACTTATCTTCTTGACATGCTTAGCTTTTAACATTTCTCACTGAAATTTAAGTTGTATAGGTATTTACCTAACCTGACCACATTCTTGTTGATCGGTCACCAATAACAGGATATCCATCTGACAATGAGTCATGCTTCATTCTACAAATATCTTGGTCAATCAGAACTCAGGAAGACAACAACTCAGCATGTTTATTTTTTGCTTTTGTGAGGCTTTGCTTTATTTGTAGATGCTTCATTCTCCTTGTCTTAATTTTATTGTGTGTATTTTAAATGCTGCTAAGAGGAGTGTTAGGACTACAAAGTTGGAGGCCTAATGCATTTCCAAACAGGAAATCCCCAGTCAAATTTTCAACAACAGAAAATGAGATTGAAAAATATGATCTATAAAGGAGGAGGAAAAAGAAACTCATTATTTAGCCTTAGAGAAGAGGCCAAGGGGTGACCTAATAATGGGCTTCAGCTGAGACCAGTCCCTCTGTGGGTATATGAACAGAAGAAAATGCAATGGGAGCAGGGCTTCAGCTGCAGCTGTGAGCATTAGGGCCATGTGAGTGATCAAGAATTTTCTGATAAAGGCTGTTCTTTAAAAAAAAAAAAAAAAAATGGATAGCAGGGGAAAGATTATGGATAATTTCCTTCCTTGGAGGCTTTCTAAAATGGGATACATTTATAGGCCTTAGATGGAAAACTAAAAGAGAGGAATAAATAAAACCTCTCAAGATTCCTTCTAACACAATATTCCTAACCCAATTATACAGTTCTCAAAAACTTGTAAAGAACGTGTCCTTTGAAAACTCTCCATAAACTCCACACCTTCTTTTCTGAGCATCTCTTTCCAAGCATCTTCTCATACACTAGATTCTAAGCACAGGTGGGCTAAAGTTTCTGAAGAAATTGATGTTTTCATAATCCCTGTTTGGAGACAAAGCCTTGGCTTTCAGAGGGCAATAGCTGAATGTATTATGCTACTGCCCAGCACAGACAAAAGGGCTATGTTTGAACAAATATTTTCCTCCCCAACAATTCAGACTAGGTGGTCCACAGGACAAAGCTGGATCCCTACATACAGGGCATGTCCAGAGACAGCACAGCAACACTGTGGTGCTCTTGAATTATTTCTTATCTTCAAGCATTTTTAGTGACGCTGTTGGGTGCTAGCTTCTAGGATGCAGACTTCTTTTGCAAGAAAATGGGCCATCTGCCCACATGTACACGCGCCTCCACAGCTGCTCCTGAAAAGAGATGCTTCCACTCCCCGACCATCCGCTCTGATTTGTGCAGGTCACTCAGATTGGATTCATAAAAGGAAGCTCATGCCTGTTCCTAGCTGAATTCTCTGAGCACATTACTGGACTGGTATCTGAGGCTAAAACAAGAAGGGTGTAATTATCTGTGGCTCCTGAAAACCTTGGGCAGATGGAAAATGTGATTGCAGTGTACTTGGAAGAAATGGCTGCAACTGATTAAACATTGATTTGAGGATGGGGCACAGCAGAGAATGTCTATGGAAGGAAATCCTTGTGATGAAACAGAGGCAAAAGAATCATGGAGGAGGAGGGAGGAACATCTGTCAGGTAAAGAGTGAATACCTGACCTGAAGGCCTGGAGCAGAAAGTGGGCACTGAGATAGATGATCTCCAAGGACCTGTCAACACGAAAGTGCAATGATTCTAAAAGAAAAAGGGGGTTTACCTTGGCCATTACTCAGTGGGAAGGAACTGCTAATGTTTTCCTATGAGTCTAGTATTGTTTTTCTGAGTTTCTGTCATCATGATTTTTTTCCTACTGGAACCAAAATGAAAATTTTAAATTATACTATATTAATTATAATATTTGTTATTAAAGAACTCTGCCCTCCTAAAAGGAACATTTGAGGACTTAAAATTTGCCTTCCTGAATAGGGACCACAGGGCAAGCACCAGCTTCTATTGGAGCCTGGGGGAACCCTGCAAAGGACACAATAATTACAATCATTGACAACACCACACTTTGTGTCCTTTGATAATCTATGATGAAATTTCATTTCTGCATTGGAATAAATGTTCTCAGAGTTCTTTTTACTATTTTCCGTCCATGGGCAGAAAGTTCTAGAAATTTATCACCCACCTTATGAAACAGTATTTCCCTTTATCTGCCCAAAGATTACCTTCTCAGGCATGAAATACATAAAACCATGATGTGTAATCATTTTGAAATGCGTTTTTTTTTTTTTTCCTTTTGCAGGCTGTGAAGATTGCTACTTCCCCCCCATGTCTTATGGTGTCATTCTGACAGCTCCCTCAGAACTTTCCTAAATTTTACTATATTTTAGAGACATAGCATCCAAGACTGGGATGTGTAGATACCATGAACTTTTTGTATATTATGTCTAAACTGTAATAACCTTCATGACAGTTCCCAGAATTTATTTATTCTCTTTAATTGCATAGAATATCATAAATTTTAAAAACCTACAATGAGTCTAGATTCCTTTTTTTTGGGTTTCTATACTCTATTAATCCTATAATGACCTTAGGAGATTACAGGCAATATTTTACTGTTACACAGAGAAGTGAAATGATTTGCCCAAGTCACCGGGCCTGAGAACAGAATGCAGGGCTCCTGACCCCAAAGTCAAGGGTTATTTCAATCATATCCTTCTGCCTGCTTCACAAAAATATGGTGCAGAACCTATCTTTGATGCATGAACTTTTACTTGACTATGCTAAAAATTATTCTGCACCATGATGCTGACATACATAATGGTCATGAGTGCTTTCAACAATTTATGCCTGTAAGCTTGACACAGGCAAGTTACTAAACACCTCTAAACTTCATTTCCCAGTCTGTAAAGTGGGAGTAATAATCGGAACCTACTTTTGAAGTCTTACAACCTTAATGTTGTAAGAATTAAAAGAGATGAATGCTTACCACTGTCTTGGGTTCCCTGGCACATGAAATGAATTTGTCAGATGATTGCCATTATTATCTTAAGATGACCTCAAACATTGTCCCTAGGAAAGAGTCACTTGGGTAGTTGCAGAGATAAGTAGATTTCATACAGTCTGTTTCGGCCAGCACTGGTTGAGGGTACTATGTGCTGCCAGTTTGAATTAGAGGGAGTATCAATCACAAGCACATGTTATTTAGAAATGTGACAAATATTCTAAAAATGTTGTTTGGTGAGTCTAATTTAAAACAGCATGAACTTACTCCATTTGAATACATCCATCAGCCATGAAATAGCTAAATTACATTTTTATTTCAACGATAGGGTGCAAAGGGTAAAAAAAAGTTACAGCTCAAGCAATCACATATGCACAGCCTTCCCTGAAGAACTTGGAGTTACTAGGTAACCAGGCAGCTCTGGGTTTGAACTGAAGCTTCCCATATACCTGGGGATGGTTTTGTCCTGGTTTTGATGAATCTTATGAATGATTCTTGTCAACTGCATGAGCAGAGTTGACAAAAATGGCCACACAATGGCCCTCTCCCTAGAAGTTCCTTAAATCCAAGGACAGGGTGCAAAATAGGGCCTTGGAGAAAGCATTAAAAGTCTGGAATATTTCATAGAGCAATGAGAAGCATAAGCAGAAGACAACGCACCTTTTGACACACCACCAAAGCATACTCTGTGGAGAAGGAGTAGAGGTGGTCAGAAATGAGGACCGGATAAGGAAGGATGAAGCTCAATTTGTTATGCTATTGTAGACAAAGGTTTAAGTGGACTTTTGTTTAAAGATCAAAGAAAAAACTAAATGGTTGGTCATAGGAGCATCCTCTCCTCTGTTTTAAGCCGATACTCCAACAATTTATGACTTCTGATCCTCAGATGTTCCTTCAGCAAACTTGCAGTGACACAGGGCAAGTTTTCGCCTTGTGTTTGTCCCTCTTATTGCAGCAGAGACCATATGCGTTAGAGACAAAAAGGCCAGGACTTGGAGTCTGCCCCCACCACTTACGAGGAACCTCGGCAGGCTGCCCGAGCTCTCTGAGCTCCTATTCAATGTATCTAAAAATGGATGTTAATATCTGTCTACTGTGCCACTGCCACAGTGACGGCAAAGGCCTAATGCACTGCCTGGCACCCAGCACACGCTCAATCCATCCATTTTCCTAATCCATCTTAGAATGTAATCACATGTTTGTTTTGTTTTGTTTTGTTTTGTTTTTTGGTACCAGGGATTGAACTCAGGGGCGCTTGACTGCTGGGCCACATCCCCAGCCCCTGTTTTTTTTTAAAATTATTCTAATTTGTTACACATGTTTGCAGAGTACAATTCATTTCATATTACACATAAAGAGCACAATTTTTCAAGTTTCTGGTTTTATATAAAGTATTTTACAACAATTGTGTCTTCATGCATGTACTTAGGGTAATGATGGAGCCCTTTTTGTATTTTATTAGAGACAGGGTCTCACTGAGTTGCTAAGTGCCTCTCCAATTGCTGAGGCTGGCTTTGAACTTGAGATCCTCCTGCCTCAGCCTCCCAAGTGCTGGGATTACAGGTGTGCACTACCACACCCCGGCACTGTAATTACATGTTTTATTGTTATCATTATGCCCAATTGATAAGATAGATGTTGTTAATAAAAGTGGCTCTCTGATAGCAATTCTCAAGCAGATGGGGTTGGGGATAAGGAATAAACTCCTCTGGTGATAGGGAGCTGAGGCCAGGACATAGTTTGGGCAGTTTAACAACAAAAAGGCTGTCCTCTCTGATTCTGGTGGACTTCTACAGGGGGTCAGAAGATGCATGCCCTCCACCCCAGCCTCCAGCTGAGACTTACTAGACTTCTTGAAGGCATGGGCCTCCTTATCCCCTTTCACATGCATTTCACAAGGCCTGGAGGACAGTAGAGTCAACTCAAGTTGATTTGTTTGTTTAGTAATAAAATGTGACTCAGAATCAAGCTTTAATTTAGTCCCTTAAAGGAAACAATATCACTTTTTGTGATCAATGCACAATTAAAACACATTTCCCATTAATCACTTTGACCTTTACAATTTTAGAGGCATAAAAACATTAAAGAAGTTTATTTTCAACTACTGTGTAATGTAACTCACTTTCACTCAGTGATGAATATAAATAATGAGTGCATTTTTAAAAAATTAACCTTTATTGTGTTCTTCAAAGGTCAGAACCATACAAAACTACAAACAAGAAATTAGGGCCAGAAATAAAGCAATGCTTAAAAGTTAATGATGAGACTTCTGGTCAACACGGTTCAGCAAATCTACACTATTATGACTCCTCTGTTCCAAACACATGGCAATTAGGGATGATATATAAAAAGTGAAAACTAAAAGGTTACAGTTTGTCTCCGAGAAGCCGATAAGCATCTCCATGGACTATAAATGGATTAGAATCACAAGCAGGGAGTAGATATGAAGCCAGGGCAACTGCAGGACACTTGCTGCAGAAGCTGGCATTGACCACTGGGTATTCTGCTCCTCAGGGAAAGAATATAAAATTACTTTACTGGGGATAAGGGGACCTAAGCCAGGACAATTGTGTGAAGTCAAGCAAGGAGATTGCGCTTAGGAGAGGAGGCTGAAACAAACAAACAAGAAGACATGGCAAGTGATAAAAATTTATAAAAAGTTGGAGCCTGAAGAGGAGACATGGATGAAGCCATGACTCAGCATCAGGCACACTCAGTCAAGTCACCTGCTGGCTTAGAGAATGGCCTATCCCCAATATCACCATTAGCAAGGGTGACGGATATAAAACCTGGCTCTGGACTGGAAGTGTTGCAGGCAAGGTGGAAGTGATAAAACAACAACAACAACAACAAAACAAAACAAAACAAAACAAAACAAAAAAAACAACTTCTAGAGGAAAAAATAATGAGCCTAAAGGGAGACAAAATTCAATAAAAATGGAATTTAAAACATCCTATGCAAAATAAGTCAGCAAACCAAAATTCCAAAACACACAAAGAACAATAATTATTAAAATGTCAACAAGAAACAAAGCAAATGTATATTTAAATAAGAACAATAAAGCACAAAGGAAAATCACGAGAGGAAAAACAGACAAAAGGATTACAAGACTCATAGAAAACAGCTAACAAAATGGCCATAGTAAATGCTTGCCTTATCAATAATTACAATAAGTGGATGTGATGGATGAAATTCTCCTATCAAAAGTCATACAGAAGGCTGGGCATGGTGGTACATGCCTGTAATCCCAGTAGCTCAAGAGGCTGAGGTAGGAGGATCATGAGTTCAAAGCCAGCCCCAGCAATGGCGAGGCCATGAGGCGCTAAGCAACTCAGTGAGACCCTGACTCTAAATAAAATATAAAATAGGGCTGGGGATGTGGCTTAGTGGTTAAGTGCCCTGAGTTCAATCCCTGGTATCCCCCCACCCCAATAAAAAAGACATACAGGGACACACAATAACTGAATGGATCAAATAAATAAATAAATAAATAAAATTCAACCTCAGAAACTCACTTTAGGTTTAAGGACATGCATAGACTGAAAGGGAAGGGATGAAAAAAAATATTCCATGAAGATAGTAACCAAAGACCGAATGAATGTACTTTTATCAGGCAAAATAGACTTTGAGACAAAAATATTATAAGAGACAAAGAAGAACCTATAAGGACAAAAGGGTCAGTACACTAGGAAAATGTAATAGTAATAGATATATATTCACCCAACATCATAGTATTCAAATAAATAAAGCAACAACTGACAGAATAAAGGGAGAAACAGGTAGCAAGATAACAAGAGTAGGAGATTTCAATATCCCACTTCAATAATGGACAGAACATCCAGATAGAAGATAAATAAGGAAAGCGAGGGTTTGAATAACACTATAGAGCAAGGGAGCTGATAGACATATACAGAATTCCACCCAATAACAGCAGAGTATGCATTCTTCTCAGGTGCACACAGGTATTTTCCAAGGTAGATCACATGCTAGGTCACAAAACAAGTCTTGATAAGTTTAAGATTGAAATCTTACAAAGTATCTTCTCTGACCACAATGAAATGAAACTAGAAATCAACCACAAGAGGAAAATTGAGAAATTCATAAATATTTGAGAATGAAACAACACTTTTGAACGATCATTGTGTCAAAAAAAATAAATCAAAAAGGAAATTATCAAATAGTCCAAGACAAACAAAAAGAAAACACGATACATCAAAACTTGTGGGTCATAGCAAAAGCAGCATTAAGATGGAGGTACACAGAAAGGGATGCTTATGTTAAAAAGGAAGGAAGATCTCAAATAAGCAATTTAACCTAATACCTTAAGGAATTAGTAAAAGGAGAAAAACCCATCCCAAAGTTAGCAGAAAGAAGGACATAGGATTAACAAAGAACTAAACAAAATGGAAAAAAATCGGCAAAACTAAGAGTTGGCATTTTTAAAGAGGTAAATATAATTGACAAACTCTTTCTTTACTAAACTAAAATTGAAAAAAAAAAAAAGAGAAAATCCAAATAAATAAAATCTCGAAAAATGAACAAAGAAGTACTACAACTGATGACACAAGATTAAAAAGGACTGTAAGAAATGTATGAACAATTCTACTTCAACAAACTGGATATGCTAGAAGTAATGGATAAATTCCTAGAAATGTAAAACTTACTAGAACTAAAGCAAGCAAGAAGAAGAAGGTCTGAACAGATTTATAGCTAACAGAGAAACTAGATCAGTAATCAAAAACCTCCCTATGAAGAAAAGCCCAGGACTCGGCAGCTTCACTAGTGAACTCTACCAAATATTTAAACACAAATTAATACCAATCCTTCTCAATCTCTGTGGAAAAACTGAAGACGAAGGAATACTTCCAGACTAATTTTACAATGCCAGAATTACCCTTATACCAAAGCCAGACAAAGAGACCACAGGAAATGAAAACTACCTAATGAACATACAGTGCAAAAATTCCCAAATACTCACAAACTAAATCCAACAGCATATTAAAAGGATCATATGCTATGACCAGGTGGAATTTATCCCTGGGATGTGATGGCTTAGTATATAAAAATCTACTAATATGACATATAACATTAACAGAATAAAGGATAAAAATCACATGATAATCTCAATAGATGCAGAAAAATCACTTGACAAAATTCAACATCCTTTCATATTAAAGATATGCAATAAACAAGGAGTAGGAAAACATTATCCCAAGATGATGAAGGTAAGATATTAAAAGCCCACAGTTAACATCATAACTCAACTGTGGAAAACTGAAAGTTTTTTCTTGAAGATTGGGACAAGGTCAGAACACTCACTTTCACCACTTTTATTCAACATTGTACTGGAAGTCTGAGAACAAATAAGCAAGAATATAATAAAATGCATCCAAGTTGGAGGGAAGAAGTGAAATTGTCCTTATTTACAAATGACATAATTTTATATAGAGAAAATGCTAAAAACTCCATGAAAAACTTAGAACTAATTCAGTGAAGTTATAAGATACAAAATCAATAAGCTAAAAACCCAGCCATGTTCCTATAAACTAACAATAAATTATATGAAGAGGATTTAGGAAAATAATCTCATTTATAATATCATCAAAAATAATAAAATACTTAGGAATAACCTTAACCAAGGAGGTTAAAAACTTGTATACTGACATCTACAAAATAGTGATGAAAGAAATTAAACATGATACAAACAAATGGAAAGACATCCTGTGTCCATGAATTAGAAAACTGAATATTGTAAAAATGTCCATATGATTCCAAGCAATGTAAAGATTCAATGCGATTCCTATCTAAATTCTAATGACATTTTTACAATAAAAAAACTATTCTAAAATTCATAGGGAACCACAAAAGACCGTGAATAGCCAAATCAAACTTAAAAAATAACAAAACTGAAGGTATCACACTTTCTGATTTCAAAATATATTACAAAGCTACAGTAATCAAAACAGTATAGCACTGGCATTAAGACAAACAGATCAACTGAACAGGATAGAGATCCCAGAAATAAATGTGCATATATGGTCAAATGACTTTCAACAAGGGTGCCAACAACAAATGGTTTTGGGAAGCACAGAATAATCACTGCAAAAAAATGAAACTGGACCTTTGTTTTATACCATGTATGAATATCAACTCAAAATGCTAATTGAAAACTTAAATATAAGACTTGCAAGTGTAAAACTCCTAGAAGAAAACATAGGGAAAAATCTTCATGACATTGATTTTGGCAATGATTTCATGGATATGAAACCAAAAGCACTGACAACAAAATCAAAATAAACATGTGGGATTACATGAAATTGAGAAGTTTCTGCCAACAAAGGCATAGAAAGAGAGTAAAAAGACAGTATGTGAAAAAGAAGAAAATAATGGCAAACTATATATCTGATATGAGGTTAATCTTCAAAAAATATAAGGAATTTTTATATCTCAGTATAGAAAAAATGTATAACCCATTTAAAAAATGGGTGAAGGACTCAAATAAATGTTTTTCTAACAGAGACATTAAGATGGCTAATTGATAAATGAAAAAAAAAAATGTTCAAGGCCACTTGCTTTTAGGGAAATGCAAATCAAAACCACTATGAGATATTATTTCACATTTGTCAGTATGGCTATTAGTTAAAAAAAAGAAAAGACAACACACATTGTCAATGTTAAAAACCTAGAAATTCCGAGCAATGTTTATGGGAATGTGAAATGTGCAGTTGCTGTGGAACGCAGGATGGAGTTATCTTAAAAAACAAAAAAAAACACAGCTCCCATATTATCCAGCAATTTTACTTCTGGGTATTTATCCAGAAGGATTGAAATAAACATACTGAAGAAATAGGAACACAACAAACCTTTTTAAGGACATTATGGTAAGTGAAATAAGCCTGTCACAGAAAGACAAGTACCGTGCCATACCACTTATAGGAGGTGTCTAAAATAGTCAGGTTTATAAAATCAAAGGGTGGAACAGTGGCAGCCAAGAGCTGGAAGGAGGGGGACTTGGGGCTATAAACCAATAGTCATAAAGTTTCAGATAAGCAACAATGAAGAAGCTCTAGGGAGCTGTTGAACCACATTGTACCTGTAGTCGACAATAATGTATTGTACACTTAAAGTTTCTTAAGAGGGTAGATCTCCCGTGTTATGTGTTCTGACCACAGTAAAATAAAATAAAACAATAAAATTGACAGCTAGAATGAAAACTCCACTCCAGATAACATTAAGTTTATGGAAAGATTGCACACGTTTTTGAAAACTATATTTGGGGTGATGAAAGGAATAAATATCTAGAAAAAAATGATTACAACAATTGATTCAAGAAGAAACTAAAAACATGAAAATATCAGTAAGCACTAAGAAATTAGATCAAAAAGTGCTTTCTTGCCGGGTGCGGTGGCACATGCCTGTAATCCCAGCACTTGGGAGGCTGAGACAGGAGGATCGCGAGTTCAAAGCCAGCCTCAGCAATGGCGAGGCACTTAGTGACTCAGTGAGACCCTGTCTCTAATAATATACAAAAAAGGGCTGGGGATGTGGCCCAGTGGTTGAGTGCCCCTGAATTCAATCCCTGGTACAAAAAAAAAAAAAAAAAAAAGGGGGGCTTTCTCCCCTTTTCACATACACATGAAGTCACTAGACTCAAGAGGTTTGATGAGTGAGTTTATCCAGTTTAAAGGAATAATCATCAAGTTAAGCCAACTTACTTACCTTGATACTTTAACAAGACAAGGACAGCATAATAAAGTGCATTTTAGACTAATCTTAGTTATGACCACAATGCAAAGTTATTAAACATGCAGCAAAACTTCCTCCAATTCTAATAGATAAACAAAGAAATAAACAGGCAAGGTTAAAAAGTGGGTTTATGATTCTAGTAAATCAATGCAATGTATGGTCCTAAAGTAAATTCATCCATCTTGAAAAAACAAATACAAAAGTAAATTAAAACTTATGCTTGGTTTAAAATGTGAAATGTAAGTTGGTGGTCTTTATGAAAAATTAAAACCTACAATTCTGTTTCTCCACATAAAGGGTTCTGTAGATTATGTACCTGACATTTAGGATGATCAACCTTAGCTTGTTGTTTAAAGTTTAAAGAATTGTGTTGAGCAGAAAATGATCACATTCAATCTGTTTACTCCTGCTTCATCACCCAAATCTAGAAAGCCTAACAATACTACACTAAGCACCACTGTTTATTTTTCTTGAATATGCAGAGTATTGTACTCATGGAGAAGTATTTGACAACCTAAAATACCAAAACAATTAAATAGAAATATGGGCCTATCTCCCAAATTTGCTATCCTATACCAGATAAGAGCCCTGAAGCAGGAGGCTGCCCCAGCTCCCCATTAGGAAAGCAGGCTTAGGAATTCCCCCTTCATGGAGTTCTAAGGGCTGTACCACACATGGCAAAGGAAACCACCTCTGCTATCATACCAAAATCAGGGCCCAAGCCAAAATAACATGGAAAGTCAGACATAAGAGAAGCCTACCTCTAGTCTGAGGTGGCTCCAAGCCTACTCTATAGCAGTGACATGCATTGAATGGTGAAACTAAGGACACACATGGAGGACAACAGAGGAGGGAGGGCTCTTCTGCACTTTCTAGAGGTCCTCTTGGTTCTCCTTTAAGCCTGACCTATAGTGCAGTCTTAAAATTATAAGAACCATTAGTTACTACAAGGCTAAAATGACAATCGTGTACCTGAATTTATCCTTATACGCAGTAAATTGCTATGACATTATATCCAGTTTCTTCTATGCTCCCCCAACTGTGTATGTATGTTCTTGGGTACATTTAGAAATGCTATGCCAGTATGGCTCACTCTGACTGTATTTTGTCCATCATTTCTCAAAAGTTTTATCCATGCATTTAGTAAGCATTTCTCATGCCACCGAGTGCCAGACACCATACTAAGTGCAGAGAAGACAGCAATGAACTTGATAGAGAAGGCCCACTCCTCTTCTGAACCCTCATTCTCATCAGAGGATAGGTGACGCAACTCTAGACAGTGACACATTCAACAAAAGCAAACGATGTGACCAACGGTGGCAGAAGACTCCGTGGCCAACGCAGTCAAATCTGAATTGAGACCTGAGTGGTGAGAGCTGGTCCGTGAAGATCTGGGAAAGAGGCCTGAGCCACAGGGGGCAGCTTTGGAAATGAGTGTGCGCACTGGGGAGCTTCTTTAAAACGACTTGTCAGCAGTGAGCAGAGAGTGAACCAGGGAGCCCCATTTAGGAAATACTTGAGGTGCCAGAAATACTGGCTTGATTTAAATTTGGGAATTATGGATGGGCATGCTAACTTAAGAATTAAAGAAATAATTAAACACTGACAAACAGATCCACCTGGAAACGCTGGTGATAATTTCCATTCTAACAGTGAAACATGACTGGAGAAACAAGCCAGGAAAGATTCAATACAGCTAACTAAAATGTGATCTTCTTGTAACCCTTATTTTCCTAATCATATACAGTTATCAAATAATTTTGTTTTAGAAATGAAAGTAATACATGCACTCAATTGTTAGAGAAGTACCTTAGGAGGGAAGCAAAAAAGAAAGAATCTCTTTTGGGGGAAAAAAAAAAAAAAAACCTATACCAGGGAAACCTGGGAAAGGATGAGTGCTAGTGATGGGATGGAATGGAAGGGGAGTTCAGAGAAACGTCTTCTTGCACTGTTGACTGGAAGGTCAACATCACAGAAAGCAGCCCTGATACTAACATCTTGTGACACTGGCAACATCCATTGGTCAGCACGACCCAGGGGTTTCACAGTGCATAAAAGGAGCAGCCTCTGCTCAGGCAAGTAGTCACCTGGAAGTCACCTGGCTGTCTACAATGCAGCACCAGTGTTGGGTAGAGAGAAAACCCAGGGGAATCTGAGAGCCAGGTTAGAGTGTGGAGGCCTTCCCCAAGCAAGGACGTGGTTTAGGAGCAAGTGAAAACCAGTTATCAGAGAAATCACACCAGGCAGAAAGGATTAAAGGGGGAAGAGTGAACAAATTAACAAGGAGGGCTGTGTTTTAGTAAGAAACGGAGTTATCATACCTTTACAACAGCTTATCTCACCCAAATGCAGTATCTCCAATTTCAAATCTAACTGGAAGAAAGTGCTAAATTGGATATAAGAGCAAAAAAGTAACCATGCTGCTGGGTATTCTTTCATCTTTAGAGGAAAAATATGCTCAATCAAGTCTTTTATGGAATGTGGTATTCTGATTAAATCAATCTCCTGATTAGATAGATGAGATTTTTGAAATATACTTGTCAATCTTTCTTAAATATATCAGCTAAGATCAATAGAAAAAAAAAGATGGTCCTGAAGCTTATCTGTGCCTATGTATGCAAAATAATCAAGTGTATTACAAAAGATGTACCATGATATCAATATACTATGGTGCATTATGATATGTACACAAGGGTAGAAACTTAAGATGAGATAAACTTAAGTTTTGTATTTTCTCCCAACATCCTCATGCATTTTCCCATACTCACTTTGGAGATTGCTGTGCCTGTGCCCACAGTGACCCTTACTGGGCTCCAGGGGGACACAGCCCAGGGCTGTCTTCTTCATCGTCCAACTCCCAGAGCCTTAGAGCCTAAAAGCTAGTTTTCCCCTGGGCCCTCTCCTTCCTAGGGCACTGACACTGGACTCAGGAAGGGGAGCTCTCCATTAGCTTTAAGCAATTGAATTTTATAACCTCTGGGGACACTGAGGTGAACATGTGTCACCCACTGACAAGTTGATAAGCACCAAGGTATACAATGAGTCCCATGGCCTAAAGCCACTGCTGAAAGTGAAGGGGAATTTTTTATACCCTGTAGGAAATGCACTCTATGAAAAAAGGAATTTGAGATACTTCCCTACTACCATGCCACTGGAAGAATTCTTAAATTTGAAAGAGTAAATATGTGAACACTGTAACCTTTTAGAAACACAACTGTTTAAAAAGAGTACACTGGCAGGCTGCTCAAATATTCTAAAACAATGAGCAGCTTGACATTTTTCAAACAAATATTTTAAAACTCAGGTCCACATGTGCACTGGAAATTAATGCCATTTGTTCAACAATAATAGACTTGATTCATATCCACTCTCATATAGTGGATTATATTTGCTGATTTCATTAAAGCTTCAAAAGGTTACAGCTGGTTGACATATGAAAAACTCCACACCTCCAGAAGAGGGAATTTTATTTCTTTTAAACAAATTGCTCCTCAGAAAGAAATAGTGGTAAAGCATAGAAATCTGTTCCTTCCCATCACTTATTTTATATTCCAACTTTTATTCTACCAGAATACACGGATGACATGACAGAAGTTGGTGGTCACAAGCAACTTGGGACTGAGCCCAGAAGAGGCACCCCCTGGAACTCTCTGAATTGCCTGGAGAAGATTTGGTAGGTGGCCTGGAGAGTTGCAGCTCTGCAAACCAAGGATACAGGATGCAAAACTGGTCGCGAGCCATAATGAGACCAGCTTTGCACCATAGCTAGTAAGCCAGTAGAATTTTGTTGTTGTTGTTTGTTTTTTGTTTTTGTGATGCTGGAGATTGAACCCAGGGCCTTGTGCATGCAAGGCAAGCACTCTACCAACTGAGCTATATCCCCAGCCCCGATAGACATTTCTATCAAGATGCAACTCTGGAGTTCAGTACTAAGCAATACAATTCTGTCATTTTAGAACACTAAACATAAACAAGCCAAAATCCTCAAAAGGGAACCTACTAGGACTAACCAGAAGGGCTACATAACTCCAGACAGACCAAAGTCAGACTTTAAAATCACTTTACAAAGCTACTTGAATCAGGGAAGAACTGTTTGACCATGCCAAAAACATGTTATGACCAATGTGGGTTAAATTAGAATTTCCACAGTCACGACAGTGATTTCCTCCATAAGATCTTTAACAGCTACTCAAGTACAAAACCTTCCAGCCTAAAAAGGTTTAGTGACACAAATAACTATTATATTGTCAAATCCTGGATGACAATAAAAGTCCTGGAATTAACCCCAATATGCATTAGAGGATAAAGCGCGAGTCTAGGTACACTTCTGGAAAAATTTTTAAAAATAGCTGCGCTTCTCATGGTTGTGTTGTGTCCCTCTGATCCTCACCTCCCGTGAATTTACTTCCTTTATCTTTTGAAAACAGAAGCTTCTTCTGATTCATGGTTTCCTCAAGAACTTCATTTTAACTTACATAAGCCAAGATGGCCAAGCTGCTATTTTCTTGCTGTCCAACACTAAACAAGTTACTTAACTCTCCTGTACCTTGGTTCATTATCTGTAAAAGGCGAATAATAATAATTCTTAAAGTATTGGTAATTCTGAAGATTAGCAGAATATATGAAACTCCTGTAGAATAAGACCTGACACATAGTAGTCAATTATAAATGATTTGTATCATTTTTATTATTTTAGTCATACCTAGAGATTGTATAGATCTCACTGTGATATACAGGGGAATCTTTAAAATTCTCGACTATTTAATTCTGGTTCATTCACTTTTCCTAACTGAAATTCTAACCCCGGAGCATCTCTTACTTAACACTGGAGTGGTAGAGGGCTTTTCAAAGGGAGAGGATCTGTGGAGGTCTGGAAGCCTAGGTGCTGGTTCCAACTTTCTACAATTCCACCACTGGGCCAGTGGGAACCTTCTAGAAAGTTAGGTTTCCAGCAAAGAATGTACCTAAAGTGCCCTCAGCTGGAGTTCCAGTGGGTGAGATAAGAGTACAGCAAAGGAATGCCTGACTCCAGGTTCAGGTGGTGACACTAGAGTCACATTCAGAGTTACGTTATGAAGCAGAGGCAAAGGGCCAAAGGGAAGTGAT
Source organism: Tamias sibiricus (assembly GCA_025594165.1). NCBI lineage: Eukaryota > Metazoa > Chordata > Mammalia > Rodentia > Sciuridae > Tamias > Tamias sibiricus. The sequence continues at coordinate 209,273,849 of CM046658.1, forward strand.
GACAAGGGGCATTCACCTGGCGTTTTTCCAAGTGTAGTCCTCAGAACACCAGCAATCATATGCACCCTCCACATAAGGCAGATTTGAGTTCCTCACCGAGACCTACAGCATCAGAATCTGAGCGTGGGTCCCCGGAAGCTATGTCTTCGTTAGGCATCTAGGTGATTCCTGTGAGTGTCGAATCGCGCGTACTTTACTACTCTAGAAATTTGACTCAAATTATAGAACAGAGTCATAAACCTGTTCTGCTGGTGATGGATCTTTTGTGTGGGCTAGCAGAGATGTAGGCCGCCTGATCTCTGGTTCACCTTTTCCACATCCCAAGGGCCCTCTTTTATTTTCCATTTTCTTGGTCCCTGTGCCCCACCCAGCCTCAAATAGAAAACCCAACTGTACAAATCATGCTGGGACCAAAGAAGGTGATAGGCCCAGCTGGTCACCCTGAGAATTTAGCTCCAAGCACACTGCTGCCTCTGTAGGATTTCTGCCTATATGTGACATTTGGCAAGATTATTGAGTTCCTGCTTATAAAACAACTGGGGGGCTTCAGGTCAAAACAGTAAGGTTTATAAAAAGCTGATTTGGCTCCTGCCTTATGGGGATGAAAAAAGGAATGGAATACGGTGAAATACATAAAATAATTCCTTTTTGTGATTTACTCGTGAAATCAAGTTAAACGGTTTTTAAAAGGACAATGCTATTCAGGTTCTGCTAGCAAGAGTAGCCAAATTATTTCTCTAATTTGTAAATCAGCATATACCCTCTCAGTTATTTAGACTTTGCAAAATAAATCCATGTTTTCTAGAGAAAAGGTAAGGGAGAAAGGACAAGGAAAAATATTCTTAAGCATATATCACCTTTAAAGAAATACAATATTTCAGTAGTAGGGAAGCTAAGCTCCTTCCTTTTTCAATATTAATAGCCTCTTTCTCCATCAGTTCAGTTTTCCTGCATTTCTATATTTTCAAAAAGAAAAATGACCACATTTGGTGCATAGGTATGAGAAGAGGACCAAATAATGCCTAAGGTATGTAAAGATGTGGAAATGGTGCTTATTCCACTACTGTGAGGGACCCGGAATAATGTTACAAACTTTCACTGCAACAGTTTTAGAATCATGGTTCCAGTTATGACATCTCTAGTAGGGAAAGGAAACCTCTCCTCTGGTAGGAGTAGAAGAGGAACCTGGGTGGCTTGGTAGGTTCTCCAGCATCTCGCAGAGCATTAGCTGGGAAACCCTCAGCCCTGAACTGTCTGAATTACTCCATCTACTCAAGCTTCTTACTGAAGCTCAATAACAACTCATTACTACTAATAGCAACCATATTGCTCAGTGTTAAGCCACACTGCCATTTGGACAGGAGCCTACAAAGAAAGAACTCTTTACAGAGTGTGAACTGGGGCAATATATGGGCAGCTGAAAGTCTGAAGCCAATTTACATGCAAGGCGGCCAAGACAAAAGATTAAAGAAACTAGGGACCCGGGCAAATGCAGCTGAGCTCTGGCGTGCAAATAAAGTTTACAGATGAGAAAAACATCAAGGTTATAATAGTAGAGTGCAAGGCCAGTGCAAGTTCAGCCAATCCCAGCAGCTTGTTAAAAGCAGTTCTCCCCTACCCCACGGATTCTGCTTCCTGATTTCAAAGTTGCATAACCCTATCAGCAACAGCATCAGCAGCATGGCCAGCACTCCATCTATTACCCACATTCCATCCAGCTAATTACCAAGCACCAGACATGCTTCTATGGGAGAGGGCTGACAGCAATTTTGTTAGTCCCTGTGTTTTCATTAATGTGAATTTCTCAGCTTTTTCAGGTCGGAGGAACACTGGGTGATTACAAGCTCTACTTGTATGGAAAGGGGAAAAAGCATGCTGGCTCATTTTAAGGAGTTGATGCCAGTTCCCAAGATTTAGGAAAAGAAGATGAAGTGCTGGAAAGAAAGCACATACTAATAAACAAAAGTAAAATAAATTAATAGGATGTTTTATATCTCCTGAAGGAATCAATCAAGAGATCATAGAGGGTACACTAAGTATTAAATTACCAAAGAGAGTAACTCTAGTAATGAAAGATGGACAGGTTGCTAGGAATTCAACTCCATGCAGCTCTCGCTAAACTACAGTGAGCAAAGAACTGAAAACTTTTTGTAGTATTGATTCATCCATCATTTAGCAAATACTCAGTAGTGCTTTCCCCATCCCAGGACTGAAGTGGACCCAGAGAATACAGAGGTGAAGTTTCCTCCTCTGCCCTCCAGAAACCATGGTCCATTCTTCATCATCCCTTTTGCTGGCCACTTAGTCATAATACATTGTTTTCTCCACTAGCTTTTCTTTCTTTTTTTTTTTTTCTTTTTAGCTAGTTAGAGAGTATGTATGTAAAAGAAGGAAAGGAAGATAGAATGGAGAATGGAGGTAGAGAAGAATGAATGGATTGAGGAAGAAGAAGATGGAGGGAGACACAATTCCTTTCAAGGAGCACACAATCCAGTTTGCTGTGAGAGGCCAGGTGGTCCAGAGTTTGGTAAAATGGGCCCATGGAGAACTGTTGGTTTGCTCTTTTCTCTTTGTGAGCTAACTTCTCCATATGGGATCAATCCTGGTCTTCAGTTTCATGAACCATAATTTGCATACGGAGTCCTATCAGAATTTATGTTAGAGTTGGGAAGAACTGAAAGACTCGTTTGCTTTCCGTGTATTAACTACCTTTAAGTATGTTTGGAATGTATCACAGTTAGTAGATAACATAAATTTCAGGAAACAATGGGGCAAATAAAAGAGGGCAGGAAAGGGAAAAGAATTTTTACAGAGAAAAGTAGAAGTCATGTTTTAGGATAGTGAGATTAAAAATATTTATTATGATAAAAGAGTCAGAATCTCATTAAGCTTTCTCTTGGCATCCCAGAAAAGAATACTAGTGATAAAAAATCAAGATGTCTGAAAATACCAAGCACAGGGGAGGACGCAGAACAACCGGAACCCTTACATACTGCTGGTGGGAATGGAAATCGGCACACTCCCACTGAACACGATTTGACATTACCTAGCACAGCCAAATATGTGTGAACCCCGTGACCCAGAAATTCTACTCCTAGGTATATGCCCTGGAGCAACTCTCCTATATATGTGCCAGAAGACATGGACAAAAATGTTCATAAACAGCATTGCTCGAAACAGTAAAACCTGGAAACAACCCAGAAGTCCATCAACGGGCGAAGGGGAAGGTAAGTCGTGGCATGTTCGCACAGTGCAGCATTATAAGCTGTGAAAATAAACACAGCACAGCTGCACACAGCAAAATGGATGTTATGTTTAAAAATATAAAGCAAATTGAGGAAGACTATATACCATTAAAATAACGGTTTTACATTGCTTCAAAACAGTAAAACTACGTAAGGTGTTGTTTACAGATACCAGCAAACATGGAAAAAAGCCAATTTTTAAAAAAAAAACATAAGGAGATTAACACACGCATACACAAAAATCAGACTAGCCTTTGCAGGGTAAGAGGGCACAGGAAGTCTACAGATGAAGAGCCCCAGATTGGGCCAATGTAATTAGTGATCTTAGGCTGAGAGCTGAGTTTACAGGTGATTGTTTTATTATTAGCTTTCCTAATTTACATAGATGGTACATATTCTATTAGATAGAGCAACTATTACAAGTATAAACATTTTTAAAATTTCTGATATGTTGTATGATGAAATGCTACACAGACAATGAATAAAATAGACAAGTTAGGTCCACATGTACTGACAGGAAAAGATTTGAAGACAAACTGTTTAGGTTAACTACAACAAAACTCTCAGAACAAGGCCTTGGTACCATCTCACTTCTGTAACAAGCAGAGAAATGAAAGGTCACAAAATCACACGACAAGTACAGATTTGTGCTGCAGGCCATCCGTTTGCCCCTTCAGCGGGCTCTCCAGACTTCCTCTCCACTCTGCTCTCAGGCCCAGGAGGCTAGCTTTTCTTGCTCCCTGGCTTTCCCTGGGTTCAGTCAGTGGGGGAGCTTGGCAGGAGAGTAGGAGGAGTGCACTAATCCCAGCTACCTCCCTGTGATCTCTGAGGACAGCTGAATCCCTATATTGAGGTCCTAGCACCCATCAGGGGGCCCTTCCTGACCTCCTGGGGCACGCTGTGCCCCGGTCCATGACCATTCCCTCTCTGTGCCCCCTCAGGTGTAGGCATAGTAAATATGATCCTTTGTCTTTTCCCCAAACCATCTCTATACCTGTGAATATTCCCTTTATTAAACTCACCTTAAATGGTCCTAATTTGATGTACCATCTGTTTCTTACTGGGACCCAAACTGATATAATTTACATATGGATAGAAAAGCACAGAACATGGACTAGGGAGCCAGGCGTGTTGGCACACACCTGTAATCCCAGCACTTGGGAGCCTGGGGCAGGAGGATCGCGAGTTCAAAGCCAGTCTCAGCAATAGTGAAGCACTTAGCAACTCAGTGAGACCCTGTTTCTAAATAAAATATGAAAAAGGGCTGGGGATGTGGCCCAGTGATTGAGTGCCTCTGAGTTCAATCCCCAGTACAAAAAAAAAAAAAAAAAAAAAAAAAAAGAAAGAAAGAAAGAAAGAAAAAAACATAGACTGGGGAGATACACGAGAAAAATCCTGAGGGCCAGTGAAGGAAGCTAGAATTTTGAGAAAGATGGAAAACACTAATTCTTTGGCCATTATAGTTCTGTACTGTGTAATTTATTTCTAAGAGAAAAGTAGTCATGTATTATTTGGACAAAATAAAATTTTAAGAGTATCAAAAGATAATAGTGTTTTTTTTTTTTTTTTTTTTTTTTTTAATGCAGAGTAGCTTGGTTAAAAGAACACACCAGGTCCCTTCATCTCTACATCCCCCGTGCCCAGCACAATGCCTGACTAGCACAGCATCACAGGGGCTGATAGGAATGCCAACACTAATGTGTGAATGTTAAACCTGAAGAATTTTTCAGAAACAAGATTAGCATCTAGAGAGAAGAGAGAAATGCTTCCTAGAGAAGCTCACAGAGGCTTCCTGGGAGGTGTGGCAGAGGTGGCTCCTGGGACTACAGGTGTGGGTAACCATAGGCCAGCCTGCTTCCTGGACCGTGCAGGGTCCATACCCCTGAGGTCCCAGGCCTTCTAGGGGATGAGCTGTGCCACTGTCTCTGGGCATTAGAATTGCACCTAATCGTGCTCACACAAGTGTCTTTCCTAAGGTCAGACAGATATCCAGTACTTCTATGTTCTCTCTTGCTACCCAGGGTCTGGAGGTGTCTCTAGGTGATGAACTTCATGGCTGAATCCTTTGGCTGCCACACCATGACCACTAGATTGGACTCTATCTGAGCACCTGAAGCCAGGGCGATGACCAACACTGGCCTTACCCAGGCTCCTCCCACCTGACCCACCCAGCCACAGAAAACTAGGTCTAGCTAATCTGACTTCTCTTTCAACATGCAGGTTAGGTGGTGATTCTTCTGAGAAGCCTGTCCTGATTACTCGAGTATGAATGAAGTGCTCTCCTCCTTAAATGGCCATGGCCATGGGTGGCTCCTTCATTATAGTATTTATTGTATTACACCCAAAGTGCCCATTTATTTGCATGTATCCTCTCATTAAACTGTAAGCTCTTTGAGGGTTAAAAAGCCGTTAAGCCTTATTCACCTGTGTTTCATCAGGGACATTGATGCAGATAAGGGGTAAATTAAATACTGAAAGGAAATAGGGAAGTAAGAGAAGGTGCAGGGAGAGAGGAGGCAGGAGGGAAGGAAGAAGGAAATCTCATGCTGCTTGATCCATAGATTCGACAACCCAAAACTGATCAGCCTGTTGTCCTTGCTCTAATGCTCTTCATTAGATTCACTCAAGAATCAGTGTTAAGATGAAGTCACAGATTTCCCCACATATTTACTGAGAAGCGTCTCTCCACCAATCACTGCCCTGAGGGTCAGTGATGTAATAGGAAAAATTATACATAGTCCTGTCCCCACCTCTGGGCTTACATGTGTACTTTGTTTCTCAAACTTCTGATGTTGCTAAAATGTTTTAAAATATTTTCCAGAGATCTCTCCAGTATCTTTGGAGTATCCAGATAGTTCTGTACATTTCTAATTGTCAGGCAGGAGATTTTTGCAAGCATGTTTTAATTAGCTCTAGGTACAGCTATCCGAGACCCACACCAGTTCCTCTGTGCCAAATTATCTCAAGAATTCTTTGCCAAAGCAACGAAGATGAATGTTTAATGTTGGCCCCCTCTGTCTCTCTGATGGCTTTACAGAATTCCATGGTATTTGAGAAGCATCAGCGAAAGTAAATAATGAAGGTTTGGTGTTCCTTTTTTAAACACAAATGAAACCATTAAGCAAATGAGTCAGAAATCATGTAAAAGAACATTAGGAATTAAAACAGACTTGAAAATGATCTCTAAAAGACTACAGGCAAAAATTCCATTCAATTCAGTCCAGAAATGCATATTCGTATTCATCCCACCATCTTGGACTAGGTCACCTTTCAACTGCCCCTCTCTGTCCTTCCCTCCTTCTGAAATGTGCCCACTGGACCCACCACCGCACCGTCTGGGTGAGAGAACTCGGGTACTTCATTTTTAACAAACAAGCCTGGGTTCTCTCCAAGCACATGAGTTCTACACAAAGGTCATGAAAAGGAGAGAAAGAATACACAAATTTATCATTTCCTATCAGACTTTCACTGTTGGACTTGGGCTCGTCAGATAATAGTTATGCTCAGGAGGAGATAAACAACACCTGATAGGAAATGAATCCAAATGGATGTACAGTTGGGAGAGCAATTAGGTAGCATCAGTTTTCAACTGTCCACCACACCTGACTGACCAGTGGAAACCTGTGTCTGGCCAATGTCCCTGCTGACATCAGGATAATTAGAAGAAAACAGAGCAGACAGGTGATTTGGGGGGAGCCTGAAGAAACTGAAATCCCAAATTTCCCAATTTCCCCATTCTCCAGTGCCCTCAATGACCTTTCCAGGGTATATAAAATTCCCTTGTTGCACATACTGAAACGTTGACAGTCCTTCCCAAGAGGCAAATGCTATCAGGGATACAATACCTTAAATGATTAGCAGCGTGTGGCAGCTTGTGTGGGGTGAGGTGTGGCTGGGTGCACACACTGCCTCAAAATCCATTTCTCTTCCTTTTAAAAATAGAAACCTGCTTGTATCTTAGGATCTACCCCTTCACTACTCTCAGTCCCTAGTTTAGGGAGACTGACCATTCACCTCTGGTTCCAGTGGAGGGCACTGACCCTGTCATGGACAATCACAGCTCTACGATCCCCTCACCACGAGCAGTGTGAGCACATGGCTCAAGGCGGATCAATGAAAGCCTGATCTAGATTTTTCTTTCTTTTGAGTGGGGGAGTACCAGGGATTGAATTCCAGGGGCACTCGATCACCGAGCCACATCCCCAGCCCTATTTTGTATTTTATTTAGAGACAGGGTCTCACTGAGTTGCTTAGCACCTCGCTTTTGCTGAGGCTGGCTTTGAATTCGTGATCCTCCTGCCTCAGCCTCCCGAGCCACTGGGATTACAGGCATGTGCCACCACACCCAGCTGCTCTACACTTCTGCCAGAAAAATCCCCCTATTTCTCTTGGGGTGTTAAGATGGTCGATATAAGTCTGGTACTACAGAGGCCTTTGGGATCCCATTTATAGGTAGCAGTGTGCCTGGAAATGGAGCCACACCAAGAAAGGCAGAGCCTGAGAGGCAAACACCTCCACCTTCTGGAGACCTGGACTCAGCCCCACTAGATGCTTCAGTTACACACACTGAGACGTCCCCTTCTCAGGAAATCCTTTCCCCTAGGTTTCTGACACTTAAAACCCCCACAGTACCGATTAACACATGGGTATGGATGCCCTGCTCACATTAATTAAACAATGCCTGGTGGAGAGAAATATGCAGGCGCAGAGTGGAAGAAAGAGAAGGTCACAGTCATCTGCCTCTGTCCCCTTTCTGTCCCTATGTACTTAACTTTGGGCATGTCCCTTCATAATGAAATAAGGGGCCTGTCACGACGAACCCCAGGCTTCTGTTAAGCTTTGACATACAATGATTCTAGGGATGCTTTTGAGGGTGGGAAGTTGAATTGCGAAAGGGCTGTCACAGAGGGGTGGGTGTGGGGGCTGGTTCAGCCCAGCTGGCAGGAAGGCACGCACAGGCAGAGGAAGGTGGGCTGCTGACAGGAAGATGGATGGCCGTGCAGCCTAACTTCAGTGACTTGACAGTTTTCCCTGAACCAGTCCTGACTATCAAAGAAACAAACCTCTGAGCCAAAGTCAAGACCTTTGTATCACCCATTCTCCTCCGCGAGCAGGAGGGGAGGAGGCGACGAGGGAAGGTGCTGACACACTTGACGTGTGACTTGGCCCCTGTTGCTCAACTGTGCCCCTGCCTGGAATGTCCTCTTCATTTAGCTCTTCCTGTCTAAATCCTACCCGACCTTCAGCACCCAGCCCAAGGCCGTTTCTCCCCCACAAAGCCTTCCCGAGTGGAGTCGGGGCATCTCTCCACTGTCCTTAATCCTAGTTCCTTTCTGTGGGTTCCTCTCACTTAAAAGTTTTTCTGATGGACCCCTCTGCACCAACGGGAGACCCCAGGGTGGCACCCATGGGAGTCAGGTGAAAACCCTCTGCACTCCCCCAACTGTTGGTTCTAGGCAGAAGGCCGCGCCTCCCAGGCAGGGAATGTACCCAGAGAAGCGTGACCAAAAGCCCAAGGTCCACTACCACTACCTCCCCCCAGCTCTGCTCAGGTCACAGATGACCCCTACTCTATTTAAGCCAGCCCCCAGGTGAAAACCTGGTCCCTGCGGCTCCCTGCTCCTCTCCGCTCCCGCTCCCGCGTGCTCCAGCTCCCGTCCGTTCCCCACGATTTGTCCCCCATCCCCTCTACGTGTTTCTTTGGTAATTCAATAAACCCCTTTCCTTTTCCTATACGACAGTTCGAGCCTCGGTCCCTTCCTGCAAATTCCGCTAACACTACCTTCCCTTCCTATTCCTGTTGTCTTTTTACTGAATGTTCCTTCCAACCCTCTCCTCCAGCTTCTCACTGAACGCCCCATGTGCAAGGCACTGTGTGAGGAGGGCTCCTTAGGGACATTTATTATGACCATCACAATCATCCGGGAGCTACAAAATCACATTTTCATTTTCTAGATGAGGCACAGAGAGCTTAAGTGACTTGCTCAAGACCACAGAACTAAGAACAGGAAGAGCTAGGATTTGAAACCAGGGCTATATACGCATGAAAGCCATTCCTTCCCTTTTTCTGTCATCGTCTGTCTCGGCATCAGTACCACATTGTCATCACTGCTGTTACCAAGCAAGCAGCAGGAAATTTAAAGACATCACCACCTTAAATTCCCATTTGACAGACATTTGCCCCAGGAAGCCTCTGCTGACCACCACACCTTTATGAGCCCCTACACCATCCTGTGCTCCTGCTCCTCACATTAGCATTTACCTAGTGTCTTAAAAACACCACATTTTGTCTCCGCCACTGGATCAGAAGCAACTTGGGGGTAGTGGTAACATCTCGTCAACTGCTTGTTCAGTAAACAATTATTGAAGGAATGAGGCTGAAAGGTCCCCAGGAAGCCTTTGCAGATGGCACAGAACCACTTTCCATTCCTCCCACCCCACCCTACTCATTATAGGAGGGAGGCCATGCCCACTTCCAGGCAGAGCAAACTGGCCCTGGGCTGTGGCAAACAGCAGCATATGGGAAATTGTCTCCTGTTAACTGGAGCCATGTAACTGGCATTTTGTCACCAAATCTGGCATTCATGACCTTGCTGGGGCCTAGTCAAAGCCAAATCAAAGCTACTTCTAAGAGACAGATGGCAAAAAGTGTACCATCTGCCAGGCCTTTCAAATCACCAATTCCTCACGGCAAGAGCTGTGGGTGTCTCTTCACAAATATCCAATGGTCCTCACTGAGCCATGCGGGATTCGACAATTGGAAGAGCTGACAAAAATCATCTCTTTATTCCATTGTGGCAACGCCTGAATAATGAACTGGCAGGAAACCCATGGTTGCCGGAGAGCGGTGTAGTTTAGAAAAGACCTTAATGCCCTCTCACATGCACTGGCATCACGGTAGTGAACCCTTATTCCCCAGCCAACTACTTCCACTCAGGAGGCATTCATCCCACAAGTGTTTGCGGCACACCTATTAAGAATCAAGCCCTCTCCTGGATGCTAGAAAGATAAGAGTGAATAAGCAAATTCCATCTCAGATGAACTCTCTCACCTGGAAGAGCCTCCTCATGAGACCATTTGTTCTCACTGGGGTCAGAGTACAGACAATTAACTTATAAATTAATGATTTTTTTTTGTAAAGCAAGGTCCAAGCAGGGCCATGGATCCAAGAATGTGTCAATCATGATGACTAGAGCAGGTTGTGGTCAGTTTGCAAAGAGTAGGGGACAAACAATCACTTTGCGCAGTAAAGTAGCATTCAGAGCAATGAGGGCGCTGAGTGAACGCTGGCTGGTTCACACAGTGAAATGAATGGACTAGAGCTAGATGGATTAACATGGATCGGTTTTTAAACATGTAATAAATAAAAAATAATGTTGAGTAAAAATCAGGTTTCAAAAGGAGGCACACTTTACAACACTGTTTGTTTGAAAAACTATAATACTAAAAATCAATAGTCTACACTATGAGAACGGATATTTGGATAGAGATAATAAAAATAGGCATGGAAATGATATACACAAGCCTCAAGTGAATTTTGTGGGGAGAAAAAGAGAAGACACTGAGGAAGTCTCGGTAGAAAATTAACTTTATCTGTTTTGCTTTGTTTGCTTTCTTTTCTTCCTTTCTTCTTTCCTTAAGGAGGAATCTGAAGCAAATATAGCAAAGTGTTAAAAATGTCTGTTCAATACAGTGAATACATACATTCATTTCTTTTTGGTTTTCTGAGATTTTTTTAGTATGTCTGAAGCATTTTTTAGTTAAAATTTTAAAATAATATAATAAAGAAGGAAACATTGGGACAATGTAGAGATATATAAATCCTGAGTTAAAGATCTCAAGTTTCCCTCTGGGGAAGTTACTGATTGGTAAGAGGGAAACAGTCCAGAGTTATCTATAGATATCACTCAAGGCAGTAGGACCAAGTCAGCACCAGGAAGACCTTGGCCTGCTCCCACCTTTCACCACACCAATATGCAATCTGGTGTCTCTCCTCCTTCCAAAGGGAGCGCCATCTATTTGGAGCAATTGTGCTGACAGAACTCTTTTGAGTGAGCCTGTGGGGTTGGAGGGCACGTGGGGTTGGGATGGAGAGAAAAATGGTAGTTTCAAAGTTCACAATACTCAGACTGCTATAATTTAGACCTTAAATGTCCCAAAGGCCCATGTGTTAAAGGTTTGGTTCCCCCAGGGTGGCACTATTGGAAGGTGGTGGAACTTTTAAGAGGGGCCTAGGAAGGTCTTCTAAGAGGGGCCTAGGCATGCCCTAGAGGGCAATTAGTGGAACCTCAGCCCTGCTCCTAACTTTGCTTTTGCTTGCTGGTGAGTAGTCTTGCTCCATTGCATGCTCCTGCCATGTTGTGCTGCCTGACCACAGGCTCAAAGCAAGGGGGCCAACTGATCATGGACTGAATCCTCCAAACTCTCTGAGCCAAAACTAACCTTTTCTCTTTATGAGATAGTTATCTTGGAGATTTTGTTATATAGAGACCATGGCTTGGACAGTCCCAGGGCCCAACTGTGCCAAGTCATGGGATGGTTGCAGGTTCTTAGGGAAGGGGCTCCGTGGGAAGAGAGGGAGATCATTCTAATCAAGTTAAACCACTCTAGTCTCACATCTATCCTCTCTTCCATGTCCACTCCCCCTCTGAAAGGCAGGCTTCTCTAGCCGAGGCAAAAACAGGTACTGGACAGAGCCCAGAGAGAGTTAGCATTCTACTCCACCAAACAGGAGCAAAGCAAAGAGTGAGGCTATAATAAAAATAAGCAAGCAAGCAATAATGTTTTAGAAACAGCAAGCGATTTCTCCATCAAACTACAGGACCAAAATTTTACCTTTGCCAAAACTTCATTAGGTAAGCATGAGAGAAAGGTTAAAGAGAAGTAAAAGAAAGGAAGCTGAAAACAAAACCATTTAACCTATTTTGTGTTTGAACTTAGCATGGCTATAAAAAGCAAAGGTCAGTTGTAATCCCCGGGATACTCCATAAGAGGAAGCCTGTTACCCACTATCCAATAACATGATCTTTACTTCAACAGCCCTTTGTGGGAAAGAGGGAGGGGGTGGTCTGAGGCCTGCTTGTGTATTTGATGAAAGGTCAATATATCCTTTGGTGTGTAAACAGCCAGTGACAGAAGAGAGGGGATACCTTGGGTGTGCAGCTTGTCCTTCAGGACCACCTGCCAAAATGTTTGATACAAAGGATGTTTATAAGATAGCACATTGATGTTGGATCTTTGCAGTGTGAGTGTCTCTATGTGGGACAAACATCTCCCTCCTCCCAGCAGTATTGACAGACCCAAGTCCAAAGAGACATAAATCTGACATTCCAATTGCCCATCAAAATTCTTTCCTTATCTTGGAGTTCAGCCAGATATAACTATCTCCATTCCTATCCTTTTCCCAGGCACTCAAATGGCACGTCTGAGTGTGCTCCTCAGAAGGAATTTGGCCTTCTCCCCTGCATTCTATAGACCCAAAAAGTCTCTGTTAGGAGAACCAGAAGGGTAATGAAACCTTTTCATCTAACCTCTGGGAAATGGGCACCTGCAAACTGTACCTCCAATAAAATACAAGGTTTAAAACTAAAAGTCTCTAAAGAATGCCATCTTCACTGCAAGAGACCAAACTTTTGGTAATCTTGTTTGTGTGAATTTGACTTATACTTGGAAATAGCTGGCCAGGGAATGAAACTCCTAAAACAGCAATTCTCTGAACTTCAGTTCCATAGGGGAGTTACAAATGAGATAAATTCTCTATTTCAAACAATTGTGCACAAATGAATAGAATTAACTTTTCAATCTGTCCAAAAATTACTCAAAAAAAGAGGGAAATGCAACAGTTCTCTTGATTCTAGTGAAGAGCTTCTAAGAGGTTCCAGTTGCTAGCCATCTGCTGGGTGAAAAGGAGCGTGTGCCTCTCTCTGCTCTATGACTTTCTGTGCATTTGATCCCTTGATCTTGGGCTCATGTGAAGCTGAGGGATCTTAGGAAAAGAAGATGACGTATATTTTCATTTTGTCTACCATAGAAACCCATATAGTTTTTGAATATGTCTCATGAAACTCATATGTCCCCTTTGATCTCCTAACAGTAAAGTTCAGAAGATTCTCCCCTCCTGGTTCTGACTTCTCCAGCTGGGGGTGCCTCTTGATATATCTCATCCCAAGCTTTGAGATGAACACAGCTCTCTCCTGAGTTCTCAGAACACAGAAAAGGCTGCTCCCAAGGCACAGAAATTACTATAAAGAAACTTCTGCCTACCAAGACACTGATATATAGATGTACTACTAAATTAAGTAAAAGATCCACAGTTTTCAGCAAATGATTTCTGTTGGAAACAAGCATGGGTAATTGTATCTCAGAGCATAATTCACTTGAGTGCTTATATACACACTCCTGAAAATAAGAGAAAAGAAAATAAGTGAAAATAGATTTCTAACCCAAACTCTACAATGTAATGTTTCAGCAAGACAGTCAGAATTGGTGAGAAGTCATGCTTTGAACTATGCTGAAGGAAACTGTCTAACTGGATTTCTGAAATTAAGTCAAAGTGATAATGGAACAGGGGACAGACAACACTTCAGCTGTCTAGCATCAGAACTGAGAGACTAGCATTGAGTGAAGTACACAGGAAAGCCTAGAAAGATGAGCACCTCTGTTTAATCTCAGGAAACAGGTCAAAAGAGTCATAAGCAGAAATTCTTTATGATATAGCATTGCTAAAAATATACATGTAAGCAGAACAAGACAGTTTATCTTCTGATATTCCTCCTAAACAAGGAAATGGGTGACATCTGCTCACCAGAATTTAATAAGGCCTTCCCCATGCTGACAAAATGGGATGTTACATATTTTAGTTCTTTGTCTTTGAAAGGTTCTGTCTAGGTGGTTTTAGTCCTTCCCCTGCACCACCCCAACAAACACAAAGAAAGCACCTGCTTTGCCTAAGCAAGCTCTCAGCAAAAATGCTTGTTAATAGTTCCTTAGAAAGCCACATGCCAAATGAAGTTGGAAGGGGAGAGCATCTACTCACTGGCAATAAGTTCTATTAAAAAAAATACAGGTTTTAAATAATTTACAATTCCTTAAAAGCAACCTGGTTTGAGGATTTGAGTTTTGTTTGTTTTCAGAAAGCCTTCAGGCCCCAGATTCCTGAAATTAAAATCAGACTCAAATCCAAACAAATTGTTTCTTCTGATGTGCCACTTGCAGGCTTGGGAGTATAATTTTCCTTCATCAGAGGCTGAGCTTCGGAATCCTATCCTGCAAGCAGCTTCCCTTCCATGAAGAAAGTGAAGAGGGCTCTGATTTTCCCTGGGAGAGTCAGCGATGTGGAGAAATCTGCAGATCTGCAGAGCAGAGCTCAGTGGCTGCTGCCTAAACACACCAAGCTGTCCTCTCTCAGCTCTGGCACCAGCACCACTGAGCACAGCAGCACGCTGCTTCACTGTTCCACTGTGTCTGCCTGCTCAGAACACGGTGGGCAAAGAGACAAGCACCTGGTGAACATGCGTCACCCACAAATCACAAGTCAGCCTATCTGCCACCAGCCAAAGGTCAACCTCTCTTTCCTTCTTGTGTTAGATCTGCTCATTTATACCAGGGTCATATTTTTGGCTTATTCTTAATTCAGAGTAGGCAGATACCAGTCAGTTCATAAGAAAGGAATGTTAACCCCTTAATATTGAATTTCCTGACATTTGATTTATGCTGCCACACCAATGTTAACTCCATTTAGTTTAATTGCTTTGGTTTACATTCTTTTGAAAAGCACAGAGGAGGAAGGTTATTAGTGCATAAATGCCCCAGGGTTTGGACCTGAAAGCACTTTTCCCTCACTCCCTGTCTTATGATATTAGAAAATGCTTCCTGAGAATAAAAGATGGGCACAGTCAACTCATAAAATGAATTGTGTAATTGGTTGGTTGTAAAACACCATGATGACCGTGAGTGGCTGGGACCTGCCAGTCTGACCCTGCATATTGTCAAGTGCTTGTTGTCTGCCTTAACGTGGATACAGTTGGGGGAGGGCACAGCTAAGTCAGGGCATAATGCACAGCACAGGATAAAGTAGGACAGGCGGGAGGAATAAACTGGAAATCAGTTACCAGAGAACAACTCTTGTACTCAGATTAGAGAGAATTCAGGCCATCTTAGGGTTGGGTGTATTTGAAGGGAGGAAGAATCTGGGGGCTAAAGCAGGTGTTAGCATCATCTTAGCTAGCTCAGTTCCTGCAGTATAGAATGCCTATCTGGTCTATTTCTAGGTTAGAGTCAATGGAACCATGTTCTAGTTTTCAAGAAAGAGCTCTAGGACCCCTGACATTGCCTGTGCTGGGATAGCATGTAACTGCTAACATTTCTCTGCACAGTTCTTTCACAAGGTGCCCATCTGCAGTGTGCCCGGGGTCCAGAGCCACCCCATTACTCTCTTGCAAGGGCCCACCGATCCCCTCAGGAGAACAACAGTGTGAATGGAGCCCCTGGAACTCAGCCTTTCCTGGCCTTGCAAAGCTATGTGAGTCTGGGTTGACCTAGATCCACCCTTAATGTGCTGTTTCCCAGCCAAACCCTCAATTTCAGGGAAGTGGCACAGGCAAGCACTGCTGGACCACAGTTCTTCCCAGAGATCTCATCTGGCCATGTGCATGGTGGGGAACAGCAGGCAGAGAAGCCACTTTGTTTAACTTTTCCCCCCGAAACATCATGAGAAAGTGAACCTGTATCTGGATCATTCATTCTGACATCCCCCAGGGCCGCCCCATTTAGAGACTTAGAGTGACTCAAAAGAAATTCTGAGAAGTAACACAGGGCATTGACCTCTGCCCTGAAGGCAGAATGTAGAAAGAATCACATGAAAGTATGTCATATTTAAAGTCTCAAGGAAAGACTCCACCCTTTACCCAGGAAACTCTTCCCAAAGTTTAATAGTTATCAGTCAGCTACCTAAATTTCTGATGAGATAGCTTGAGCCTATTTGTTCTTCTACTTTTCTAACTTGGGATAACATTTTACTTAAGTGTAGTAGATTAAAATCACCACCAACAAACAGAACTTATTTATAGACATGGAAAATTCTTCTAGGAACACATACTTTTATTTCCCACGAGGTAGCCTAGTGTCTAATATATGATAGGCATTCCATAAGTATTTATTGAATAAATGAGTTGTTTAAACATTTACAAAACTTATTCAAAAAATTCTCCCATCTCCACTCAAAACTAGTAGGAAAAAAAAAAAAAAAGAATGTCTTGAAGTTACAGAGAGATCAGCTTGTATCTCAACTGGTCAGAGATGCTCAAAGAAAGACAAGGCTGCACTGAGGATAGGTTCCATGGATGGGTGTTCAAGCTGGATGGCCAGAGGCTGGCAAAGGTATCCAAGAATTGAGAGAGTGGTTGGATTAGCTGATCTTCAAATGTACCTTGACCCAGAATATAATGCTAATTAAAACTATCTTAATCTAAGAGGTGCAATCTAGGTTTTCTGGGTCTTCAGAGTAGAGAGCTATCACATTCAGATAGGATGGTAGTTTTCAACCATCCAAGCTTTGAACAATGGAGACAATTTAACAATTGTGTGACTGAGGCAAAAGAGATTTTTAAGAGCTCCTCAATTTCAGTCAAGTGTAAGAAGCCTTGAAGGGAAGAAATTGGGGAAACTTCATTAACCCATTAAGTCCCAAGTTTTCAATTCTCTGAATATTTCAATGAAACTGACACAGGTATATTAAAATAGGTTGGAAACTATAACTAAAGCTTATATATTACTAGATTAATATTATTATATTATAATGGTTATATTATTCTTATTATTAAGTAATTATGTTATATGTTATATTGAAGTTTTCATAGGAGTTCCACATCTAGGATAATGGGACAAAATGGGTTAAAAAATGGAAAAATTATTCCTGTGCTTAAATGTTGAACATTTTAATAAATTCAGGGAAAAGAGAGGCATTCTTGACATAAACTGGTACATATTTGATAAACACACACACAGTATCTATAAATGAACACAAAAAGAAAGCTAATTTATGAATTTTTATTACAGTTCACCTGCATTCATTTTTTGATATAAACCTCAACTGTTTTTTTTTTTTTATTCATTCAATACATAGTTTTCATGTATAAGTTGCTCACAGTTACTTTTGTCTTCAAGTGAGGTATAGAGTAGAAGTGGTTACATATAAGGGTGGGTGGCCATGTTGAGAAAAAAAAAAAAAAGAACAAGATTAAATGCAATCAGAAAGGGTAGGTGAAAAGCTTTTTAGTGGACCCAAAATAGATGGTGTTCAAACTTTGATATTTGAAAGTATTAATATCCACAGAAGTGGGTTTTGAAAAAAGTGTTTCAAACAGTTAGATAGTACCTAGTAAATTAAGCCCACCAAGCCAAGCACTCAATAAGCTATGGTATCTAGTCTGGTTTTGTATCCATCTCCTTTTCTCTAAAAGATAGGTCACATCAACTATTTCTCACCCAACTTTTCATGCATAATATCTGCTTACTAACACACCATAATTAGGGAGTGAACAGGTGATAAAGCAAACTGCATTAGCTACTAAAGAGTTATGTTACAAGGACGTAATCATTTTTGGTGAAAAAAAGGAAAATAACATTGCACAGAGCTGTAAAATAATTCTTTTCAAATGATAGATAATAAATCAAATGGGTATGATTAATGTCAGCACAGTGAAATTTGCAGTGGTGCTTTGGGTTAAAATATTTTTCTTGTATGCATAAATCTGCTGAAAAAAAGGTTGTAGAAAAAAGGGATGTCATATATTTTCAGGAAATGAGTAAGTCCAGTTCTATATGTAGTGCTGAGCTTCTGCCCACGAAATTGAGTAAATGCCCACCCTAGTGTTCTTTACTAGAAAATGGAAAACCTATCATGCGCCTCCACTTAAGGCAGTTGGGATGGCCACAGAGTTTGAAGCAGAAGATATGAATGCCTCGCTCCAAAGCTGCTGGGCCCACCTCTGAGCTCACCTGCAGCCTGGCAGAAGAGACCTCTGCATCTGCCTGAGTGCTTTCTCTAGCACTAGGGCTTGCAAACCCTGAAAAATACCCTGAAAGTGCAAAGGATGTAATGTCCCCAGGATAACTCTCAGGCGATGAAGACAGGAGTCAATGGATAAACTTCTCAACTTTTGGGTCCTTCAGTGGGCAATTCTGAGACATTTTCTACAAAGTTTCTCAAAAAATCCCCAGAAGGACAAAGTCCACTTGACCACAGCAGTCTCCCACTTCTTAATACATCCTTTCTTGTTTCTTTTTCTTCCTTCCTTCTCCCTCTTTACTTCACTTTTCCTTCCTGGAATCATTTATCAAATAAACAACTTACACTCAATAAGTTCTTACAGTATATGCATTGGAAGGGCCAACCTAAGTCAGTGCTTTTTTGTTTCTTTTGTTTTGTGTTTTTGGTACCAGAGATTGAACCCAGGGGCCTTAACCACTGAGCCATATCCCCCAACTCTTTATTTTTTGGGGGGGACAGTACAAGGGATTTAACTCAGGGGCACTCCACCACTGAGCCACATCCCCAGCCCTATTTTGTATTTTATTTAGAGACAGGGACTCACTGAGTTGCTTAGTGCCTCTCTTTCGCTGGCTGAGGCTGGCATTGAACTCACAATCCTCTTGCCTCAGCCTCTGGAGCTGCTGGGATTACAGGCATGTGCCACCACACCTGACTGCCAGCCATTTTTAAAATATTTTATTTAGAGACAGGGCCTCACTGAGTTGCTTAGGGCCTCCCTAAATGGCTAAGGGGGGCTTTGAACTAGTGATCTCCCTGCCTCAGTCACCCGAGTGGCTGGGATTACAGGCAGGCATCACTGTGCTTGGCTAAGTCAGAGCATCTGATCTTTCATTATCTTCCTAGCTTTGAGAATATCCTTCACATGCACATAGTAAAGGCAAATAACAATTGATTGGATGGATGGATGGGTGGATGGGTGGATGGATGGATGGATGGGCAGAGCGAAGAATGGATGAAAAGAGAGCTAGATGAAGAAAAGTGTGTTTCTGGGGACAATGAATAAAATGATAAAGAGATCAGTATAGTGCAATGGGTCATACAATGACAGCCGAGAGGGAGAGAAGTGGAAGAAGAAGACTGAATTGTCCCTTTGGCCAGATTTTACAGTATAATTGAGTGATTCTGGTGGAAGAGATATGCCAGCGCAGGAGTAAAAAGAAGGTATTTCATGGGCTTGTGACAGTTAAGCCCATTTATAAAGGTACTCTCTTTGACTACTCAGACCATTTTCTTAACTGTCTAGCCACTGATGATTCAATTTTGTATTTTATACTGCTTCCTTAAATTTCTTTGCATCATAATTTTAACAACTTCAGGTTAATGCATTACTTCTAACCTCCAGGTTAGAATTCTAATTTGCAAGGATATGATATTTTTTAAAAATCAAGCAAAGATTCTTTAAAGCCCAAGGAAGAGGAAATATCAGAAAGTCAAGCTGGTTAAATGTGCTCCATGCCACTAATATGGCTGTTGTGACCTTGACTGAGAAGTCCTTATCCCTTCACAGCTAAGATGATTTCCATGTCCAGTAGCAAGAGCTCTTCTAAGAGCTCTTCTAAGACATGGTCAAACTGTTTGTAGCAGTTACTGACAGCCCAGGGAAAGATGGGGCTGCTCCCGTAGAATTCTTTCAACTCCTTTTTGCCTACAGGAAACTAAATCTCAGTGAAACATTGGAACTGAACTGAGGGGAGGGGTCAATCCTCAAAAGATGTCTCAATTGCATAGTCCCGGCACCACCTCAGTTTTGAAAGTCAGTTAATCTTAGGGGATATGCCACCCAGTCAAGCACCAGAGGGCTATTTTGACACTGCCATGGATTCTCTGAGCCCTGTGCATACTACAATGGTCTAATCAAAACCAATCATGCATGCATTTATCCTAAAGAAACTGGCTCTTCAAATACATCATGACCTGGGCAGTGTTATTTATTTGAAGAGGGTTTCTGCATTGGAGATGGAGGTAACTAGAAGGAATTTGATTAAAATTGCCACAAATTAGTAGCATCATCTCATGCTATCAGAAAAGGATAACTTAACTTTCATGGTGATGGAGACATTGATTTGAAAATTGTGATATATTTTTGCTTCTTTTAAACAAAACAAAACCTTATTCCATAGGGTCACGAAGAGCAGGAAAACAATGAATCGTCCCTGCCTCGTGTTTCAGCCACCAGTCAGTCAAATGGTTTCCAATCGCAGCTGGCAGCTCAGGTTAAGTACATGGAATTCATAGCAGTCTATCCCCTTCCAAAAGGAAAAAGAGAAACAAATTAGGGGGTTAATGCTTGCTGTCTGATGAACTCCCACTGTCCGAATCACATGCTGCTGAACAAACAGCTTTACAGGCTCTGTTTGCAAAAAGCATTTGATAGTCTTCCAAAGTTTTTCTTTTTCTTTTTTTTTCCCCTCTTTTTCTAAACCCTCTACTTATGTCATCTTGTAAAAAAAAGACAGTTGGGAAAGTATTAGGAGTTGAACATGGTTAGGAAGAATGGGTTGCCGTAGTGACTGTTTATAAATATGGGTGCTGGACCGATTCCAGGGCTGGTCATACTTTGGAAACAGCCTTTTAATTAGATGGCCCAAAGCTTGAAGTTACATATTCTGTCTTGTCATAAAAGAACAACAAGAGTCTATGGAATTAAAATTTTTAATTTAATTTTAAAAGTTATTGCTAGTTGTAGGAGGGGAACGGAACATTCTCCATTTCATGAAGTAAAATTTTTGGTGAAAAAAATAAAGATAATGCCCATAAGCTTACTTAAGTTGTCATCTAAGAATAATAGGGAAGAAATCCCAAATAAAATTCACTATTAAGCCGGGCGCAGTGGCACACGCCTGTAATCCCAGCACTTTGGGAGGCTGAGGCAGGAGGATCGCGAGTTCAAAGCCAGCCTCAGCAATGGCGAGGCACTTAGCAACTCAGTGAGACCCTGTCTCTAATAAAAATACAAAAAAGGGCTGGGGATGTGGCCCAGTGGTCGAGTGCCCCTGAGTTCAATCCCCGGCACAAAAAAAAAAAAAAAAAAAAAAAAAAAAAATTCACTATTAAAATGTCCTATCCCTGCCTATTCACTTTTCTCCCAAGATACCTGCAATATGAGCATCATCATAATTTTAATTATGAATGTGACAATTAAACCAAAATTATATAAAATAATTCATATCAGATTGATTGCTGTTATTTGGAGGCAAACTACTTCAACATTCAATAAAAATCTTCTGAGAATGAGGGAGAAGATTCAAAGTTTAAAATGGGGTAAGGGGAAGGCATATTTTCAATGCAGCAAAGCAGCTACAATGTCATCTCATGGAAAAGCCTCCCTGGCTCAGAACCAGCCGTTCTCTATTCAGCCCTATCTCTCCATGCTGAACACGTTAAAGCCTCCCTCAAAAACTGACATGCAAGCTCAGAGCTCATAACAGGTACTCAATATATATTTGTGGAATGAATGAATACCTAAAAGTGGATCTAACCACATGGAATGGCTTAAATGCAGAAAAATAAAAAAGCATATCAACATTCCATTCTTTACTTTCAGTGGAATAATGACAGAAAATTAAAAGGCATTAGATTCTGAAAGCTGAGTAATAAATCGAAATGCTCTCTTTTCAGATTTGGCAAATTTGTTATTTTCTTCAGCCCAGCATGAGGCAGCCATCCACAGTCCCCAGGGGTAACCTGTCACTTGTACAAGTGCATAAACAACACTAGGAAGAAACAGGGGCATTCTCCTTACTCATGGTAAAGGGAAGAGAAGTGAAACAGTTGGCAAAGTAAGAAGAGAAGGAACTTAAATCAAATGATCCTGGTTCAAATTCTACCTGTTCTCTGAGTAGCTATGTGTGTGTGTTGTCTCTCTGAACTCAATTGCTTCCTCCTTAATTCAGAGTTAATAATAACACTAACACTTAGTTAACAGGGATGGGTAAAGTTCAAATGACTATGAGATAAAACTTTATAAACAACAAGAAATAAAATTAAGTCAGAAATTCTGTCTAAATTTTATTGTCAGTGTCAACTATATGATTTTTGCTAGGGCTACAATAACAAAATACCAGAGACTGGGTGACTTAAGCAACAGAAATTTATTTCCTCACAGTTCTGGAGGCTGGCAGTTGAAGTTCAACAATCCCATTTGGATGAACAAGGGATTATGGTATATATGAATTTGGGGAGAACAGAATTCAGCCTGTAACAGCAACTATAAGTGAGTTTCCATACAAAAATGTGATGGGGGATGGGCTATTGAGACAGAGCTGAAGGCTGATCTGCCAACTAATTAGTGGAATGCCAGAGTTAAATTATAGCAGTTGGAAAGAACAATATATTATAATTGTTAAGAAAACAAGTCCATTACCAAATAACACATTTATTTACACTGATGGCCTCACAACATTAACAGTTAAATGGTGTGGCTAATGGACTTTAGATCATAAGAAATGATTCGTATAGCTACTCTTTTCCTTGCTTGCTGGAACATAATCTTTCAATTTAACCGGGCTCAGTGAAGAAAGTACCACTGCTTGCCCAGATTGCTTAATTTCCTACGCCCAATCCCTAACTCGCAGCTCTCCCAATTTCTTTCACTAAACTTTCTCAGTTTATTTCTGATAATCAATTTTCTGTGTATTATATTAACTGTCATTATAGATATTAATGAATGTAGATAACATTTATTATTGACAGTTTGCCACGTGTCACACATTGTCCTCAGTGCTTTATATACAGTGTCTTGTTTAATCCTCACATAACTCTATAGTGTATGTATTATTTTCATGTAGAAAAATAGGCTCAGAGCAATTTGGTAAGTGAAGGAGTTACTATTCAAAGTCACATCTAACTTCAGAGTACATATTCTTAATCATTACCTCATGTGGCCTTTTTATCTTAGCCACAACTGGACTTCTAAGTTAATTCACTGTTAAAGTGAATATTTCTAACGATCAGGCCACATGAAGGTCACAGTAAATCAGCACAGAAATGAAATCAAAGTATGCAAGATGCCTCTATCTAATGAGAAAAATCAAGTTCTTTGGGGGAACATCCAAGATTACAAGTTCTCCATTTCCTCTAATTCTTTTCCAGGTCACCTAAGACTACCTCCCAGGCAAGAGATGGGGTTAACACTTGGAAATGTGAGATTCTAATTCAGATTAGCATCATCACTTAACTTTTCCACTGGTGCCTAAGCAACGACAATATATCTCTGAGGTTTCAGAGCCTGTTTGTTAATGCAGCAAACCTGACACTGTGGACACACGCTTGACTTGATAATCATGTACTGAGTACACCCAGCAGAGATGGGCTGGTGCAGGGCACATGGTGCACATGTATTAGATGTAGTCCCTGCCCTGGATGAGCTCATGGTCTAGTACAGAAAATGAGAAGATGTCTTACAGTAGAGTATGACATGTGCCCTGGTAGAGGCACAGACAAAATGCCATGGAAGCCAATCCACAAACAACTTCCTTTGCATAGAAGATTCAAGAGGACCTCCTCCCAAGAGGCAACGTGAACTGGGCTTAGTGGGGACCACAGGAAATACAGACCAGGCATATGACTTCAGGTTTAAGTTAAGACATCCTTTTCTCTTAAAAATCACCCACTCACACACACAATAACCAACAGCACAAGATGCTCAAACATAGATTCCATCTTTGATGAAATTTAAAGACATCTGTTACACTAAAACACACCAAGTGAAGCTGAAAAGTTGATATAAGACTTTTTACTGAATCAGCAGAACAAAGCAGGGAGTCTACCTAAGAGAAGCAAGCATTACTGCAATGAATCTAAGGAAGGTACAGGAATCAGAGGCACGAAAGCAGACATAAAGCACAGGGTTGAAAGCAGGAGACATGTGTGAAAGGCTACACAGCCCAGGTTCCTACTCTCTCCATGCCCAACCAGAAAACTGCAACCCACATTCTCACAGAGAATGGTTCAGAAAGGCATGGGACTTAGTGACCTGGTGGGGTGAGGCACCAATCTGGGAATAAGGAGAAGAAGAAGCCTGCATATAAGACAGTGAGTGAGATCCCAAGATTCTGTCCCCACTCAGTTTCCAGACACCAGCAGCCTCATTCCTGGCTATGCACACTTATTCTCAATGAATAAGAAGGAGGTAAGAGGTAAGGATTAGGGTTCAGAAGGAAATGAAACTATCCGGTAAGTGTGACTATGTGGGAAAATAATACTATAGGGTGGGAAATCATAATAGGAACAAAGAATGAAGTTATCATTAAAGGCAGGGTTTTAAAAATTGTCAGGAAAGTAAGTAATTCAAACACTAAATATTGATTTAATCAAAAAATTATAAAATATGTCATGAAAAAATGGGTCAGGTGGAGGAGATGTAATAAAGCTAAATTTTCATCTACAATGATAGAGAAATCAATAGATAATGTTTCAAGTTGATGTCTCAAGAGATGACTAAAAGGCAGATTGTTTAGACTTAGATGAGTATACATAAACAGCTAAGAGGTGAAAGTCTACTCCTGGGAAATAGGTCAGGGTTAGTGGGAGTGGGAGGAGGGGACCAAGCCAGTTTTCATTATAAGACTGTCAAAACTATTTTTTCTCTTCAGCTAGGAATTAATCTCTTGTAAAACTATGAAATATAAGTTTAAAAAGACAATGGTATGGAGATCCAAGATGGTGGATTAGAGGAAGCCGCACTTCAGGGCAGCTCCGTGGAAAGAATCCAGCAAAGCAGATAAACTGCCCTTCATCATACATATATAGGCTGAAAATACCCATCTCCGGGATGGTTTGTACCGCAACCCAGGAGAGAGAGACACACACACACGCTGCTGCAGCGACTAGAGCCGTGTGGCTTCTGCTACACCGCCCTGGCGGAGCAAAGGCTGTGCAGAACAAAGCCAGAGCCCAAACCGGGACTGCAGCCCCAGCCATGCTGTGGCACGCCAGCGTGAATCCAGCGAAAACAGCTGGTGGAATTAGTGCTGGGAGACCTCAGGAGACCGCAGGACAACAACGCCAGTTCAAATCCACACTCGGCCAGACGCGACCCTCACCAGTAAAGCCCCAGAGAAAGTGGCGTGGAGACCAGCAAACAGGCAAGGAGGAACCCGCGACTGGGAGGACCTTCAACAGATAGCGGGAGAACTCGAGTCCAGTGTGAGGACCCTCTGCGACCCTTCAATTGAAGAAGAGCACGGAAGTAGACTCCACACAAAGACCCGGTCTTCAGCATCACTCCTCGCTAACCAGGTATGCAGACTTGACCCCACCCACAAATTCTCCGCATCAGCCAGAGCAGATCTGACGAGCAGCTAATTTAACAAACTGAGAGAGGAGAATAAGCTGCCTATTTGAGACTTGTGAATTCGACTTTGTGGTTTTTTTTTTTTTTATGTCATTGTCTTATTGTGTATTTTCTTTCTTTTTTTTCTCTTCTTTTTTCCTCTCTCCCATTTTCATCCCCTCTTGCCTCTCATTCCTTATTTCCTCATCTTTCCTGTCTACACCCTGCCCCTGCATTCTCAACAGAGAAGAAAACAAGTTGTGTACAGGAACTTGGAATCTTAAAACTGGGGCAACTGAATAGTATATCAAATGGGTGTTTTATATAGTCTCCTCTTTCTTTTTTGACTCACCCTGTCTTTTCTCTTTCATTAATTCTTACTACCCGGCCATTTTCTAATTTCTCTCAACGTTTACATAAACCTAGCTGAAATACACATTGGTCTTCACACTTAACTGTACACTCCAATTCCTTTCCTCCCCCTTCTGCTATTAAACTACTTCCACAGATTTTCAGTATTACACTCCCGAAGGGGGGGGAAGCAATACCCTTCCCTCCTTCCTCCTAAGCATATCACCTTTGTACCCAATATCTGAAACTATAAACCCCATTATAATCACTCAGAATATATTGGAGGCAATATCTAAATTCTCTAACTCTGTAAATTGTTAACAAACTGTGATTAACTGAATATAAAATGTCTGGTTTTAAGGTGCAAAGTATATATAAGGGGAGCTGATAGAATCATACAACAGGAGCATGATTAGGCCTTAAGGTAAAACCAAAAAAAGTCAAGGTTCCACAGTGCTAAAAGAAAAGACACATAAGCAATATAAGAAAACAAGGGAAGAAAATGTCCCAAACAAATCAACATACCTCCTTAACAGACTCCTTGGCAAGCACAGTATATCTAATGACAGAACAGGAATTTAGGAAATACATAATCCAAATGATTATGGGGCTCAAGGACGAATTCAAGAAGGAGGTGAGAGAGCAAATACAGATAGTAAAAGATCACTTTGACAAAGAACTTCATAAACAAATACAAGAAGCAAAAGAGTACTTCAATAGAGAGATAGAGGTTCTAAAGAGAAACCAAACAGAAATTCTGGAAATGAAAGAAGCAATAAACCAAATTAAATGCTCTATTGAAAACATCACCAATAGATTAGACCACCTGGAAGAAAGGACCTCAGATAATGAAGACAAAATATACAAACTGGAAAAAAATGCAGAGAACACAGTAAAAATGGTCAAAAATCAAGAACAAATCATCCAAGAAATTTGGGACAAAGTAAAAAGACCAAATTTAAGAGTGATTGGAGTAGAAGAAGAAGGAGCAGAATTCCAAGCCAAAGGAATGAATAATGTATTCAATGAAATAATAGCAGAAAATTTTCCAAACTTGAGGAATAAATGGGAAAACCAAGTCCAAGAGGCTTACCGAACACCAAACGTACAGATCCACACCAAGGCACATCATAATGAAAATGCCTACTATACTGAACAAGGAGAGAATATTAAAAGCCACAAGAGAAAGGAAGCAGATTACATATAGGGGGAAACCAATCAGACTATGTTCAGACTTTTCAACCCAGACCTTAAAATCAAGAAGATCCTGGAATAACATATTTCAAGCCCTGAAAGAAAAGGGATGTCAACCGAGAATCCTATACCCAGCAAAATTAAGCTTTAGATTCGAAGATGAAATGAAAAACTTCCATGACAAACACAAGTTAAAAGAGTTCGCAACTTGAAAGCCAGCACTTCAGAACATCCTGGGCAAAATATTCCATGAAGAAGAAAAGAAAAATAGCAATGAAAATCAACAAAGGGAGATATTAAACTAAAGGAATTACCAACCAGAGGAGAAACCAAATCAAGATAAATACCATAAACAAATAAAAATGGATGGGAATACAAATCACATCTCAATAATAACCTTGAATGTTAATGGCCTAAATTCACCATTCAAAAGACACAGATTATCAGACTGGATTAAAAGAAACGACCCAACAATATACTGTCTCCAAGAAACCCACCTCATAGAAAAAGACATCAATAGACTGAAGGTAAAAGGCTGGGAAAAATCTTACCACTCACATGGACCAAGGAAGCAAGCAGGGGTTTCCATTCTCATATCATATAAGGTTGACTTCAAGCCAAAGCTAATCAAAAGGGACAAAGATGGATATTTCTTAACAATTATAAATCTGTATGCCCCCAATAATGGAACACCTACATTCATCAAACAAACCCTTCTCAAGTTCAAGAATAAAATAGATCACAACACAGTTATTCTAGGGGACTTCAACACACCTCTATCACCACTGGATAGATCATCCAAACAAAAGCTAAATAAAGAAACTTTAGGCCTCATTAAAACAATTAATAACTTAGACCTAACGGACATATATAGAATATTTCATCCCTCAGTAAGTGAATACACTTTCTTCTCAGCAGCACATGGCTCCTTCTCCAAAATAGACCATATATTATGCCACAAGGCAACTCTCAACAAATATAAAAAGCAGAGATAATTCCTTGCATTCTGTCAGACCATAATGGGATGAAATTGGAAATCATTGATAAAACAAGAAATAAAAAAAAATTACTCCAACAACTGGAAGCTAAACAACATCTTACTGAACAAGGGGTTGAAGAAAACATCAAGGAGAAGATTAAAAAATTCCAAGAGGTAAATGAGAACACAGATACATCATATAGAAATCTCTGGGACACTATGAAGGTATCATTAAGAGGATAATTCATTGCACTGAGTTCATTCCTCAAAAGGAAAAATAAAAAACAAATAAATGACTTAACATCACACCTTAAAGCACTAGAAAAAGAAGAACAGACCAACACCAAGAGCAGTAAAGACAGGAAATAATTAAAATCAGAGCTGAAATTAATGAAATTGAGTCTAAAGAAACAATTCAAAGAATTGACAAAACTAAAAGTTGGTTCTTTGAAAAAATAAATAAAATTGACAGACCCTTAGCAATGCTAACGAAAAGAAGGAGAGAAAAAACTCAAATCAGTAACATCCATGATGAAAAAGGAAATATCACAACAAACACCTAAGATATACAGAGAATAATTAGAAATTACTTTGAAAACTTGTACTCTAGTAAAATAGAAAATACTGAAGACACTGACAGATTCCTAGAATCATACGAATTGCCCAAACTGGATCTGGAGAATATACACAATTTAAATAGATCAATTTCAAGTGAGGAAATAGAAGACACCATCAAAAAACTACCAGCTAGAAAAAGCCCAGGGCCTAATGGCTTTACAGTCCAGTTCTACAAGACCTTCAAAGAAGAACTAATACCATTGCTCTTCAACTTATTTCAAGAAATAGAAAAAGAAGGAGCTATCCCAGACTCTTTCTATGAGGCCAATATTACACTGATTCCAAATCCAGGCAAAGACACAGCCAAAAAGGAAAACTTCAGGCCAATATCTTTAATGAACATAGATGCAAAAATTCTCAACAAAATCCCAGCAAATCGAATACAAAAACATATCAAAAAGATAGTGCACCACAATCAAGTGGGGTTTATCCCAGGGATGCAAGGTTGGTTCAACATTCAGAAATCAATTAACATAATACATCACATCAATAGACTCAAAGATAAAAACCATATGATCATCTCAATAGATGCAGAGAAAGCATTCGACAAAATACAACACCCCTTTATGTTCAAAACATTAGAAAAACTAGGAATAACAGGAACATATCTCAACAACATAAAAGCTATTTATGCAAAACCCCAGGCTAACATTATCTTAAATGGAGAAAAATTGAAAGCATTCCCTCTAAAAACTGGAACAAGACAGGGGTGCCCCCTTTCACCGCTGTTATTTAACATAGTACTTGAAACTCTGGCCAGAGCAATTAGACAGACGAAAGAAATTAAAGGGATCCACATAGGAAAAGAAGAGCTCAAATTAGCACTATTTGCTGATGACATGATAATATACCTAGAAGACCCAAAAAACTCTACCAGAAAACTTTTACAACTAGTAAATGAATTCGGCAAAGTAGCAGGATACAAAATCAATACCCATAAGTCAAAGACATTTTTGTACATCAATGACAAACCCTCTGAAAGGGAAATGATGAAAACTACCCCATTTACAATAGCATAAAAAAATACCTAGGAATCAACTTAACAAAAGAAGTGAAAGACCTCTTTAAAGAAAATTATAGAACACTAAAGAAAGAAATTATAGAAGACCTCAGAAGATGGAAAGACCTTCCTTGTTCTTGAATAGGCAGAATAAATATTGTCAAAATGTCCATACTACCAAAAGCATTATACAGATTTAATGCAATTCCAATCAAAATCCCAATGACATTCCTCAAAGAAATAGATAAAGCAGTCATGAAATTCATCTGGAAAAATAAGAGAACCAGAATAGCTAAATCAATCCTTAGCAAGAAAAGTGAAGCAGGTGGCATCACCATACCAGATTTTAAATTATACTATACAGCAATAGTAACAAAAACAGCACGGTATTGGCACCAAAACAGATGGGTAGACCAATGGTACAGAATTGAGGACACAGAGACTAATACATATAATTTCAGCTATCTTATATTGGACAAAGGCACCAAAAATGTACAGTGGAGAAAGGACAGTGTTTTCAACAAATGGTGCTGGGAAAGCTGGAAATCCATATGCAACAAAATGAAATTAAACCCTTATCTCTCACCATGCACAAAATTCAATTCAAAGTGGATCAAGAACCTAGGAATTAGACCAGACACAATATGCCTAATAGAAGAAAAAGTAAGCTCCAATTTCCAACATGTTGGATTAGGCCCCAAGTTCCTTAATAAGAAGACTGTAGCACAAGAATTAGTATCAAGAATTAATGAATGGGATAGATTCGAACTAAAAAGCTTCTTCTCAGCAAAAGAAACAATCAGTGAGGTGAATAGAGAACCAACTAACTGGGAACAAATATTTAATACATGCACATCAGACAGAGCACTAATTTCTAGAATGTATAAAGAACTCAAAAAACTCAACACCAAAAAACCAAATATCCCAATAAATAAATGGGCCAAAGAAATGAACAGACACTTCTCAGAAGAAGATATACAATCAATCAAAAAATACATGAAAAAATGCTCAACATCACTGGCAATTAGAGAGATGCAAATCAAAACTACCCTAAGATACCATTTCACACCAGTCACAATGGCAGCTATTAAGAACACAAACAACAATAAACGTTGGAGAGGATGTGGGGGAAAAGGCACGCTCATGCATTGCTGGTGGGACTGCAAAATGGTGCAACCATTATGGAAAGCAGTATGGAGATTTCTTGGAAAACTGGGAATGGAACCACCCTATGACCCAGCCATCCCACTCCTGGGTCTATTTCCAAAGGACTTAAAAACAGCATATTACAGTGACACAGCTATCTCAATGTTTGTTGCTGCACAATTCACAATAGCTAGGTTGTGGAACCAACGTAGATGTCCCTCAGTAGATGAGTGGATTAAGAAAATGTGGTATATACGCACAATGGAATTTTACTCAGCAATAAGAGAAAATAAAATAATGGCATTCGCAGGTAAATGGATGACGTTGGAGGACATAATGCTAAGTGAAGTTAGTCAGTCTCAAAAATCCAAGTACCAAATGTTTTCTCTGATATAAGGCGTCAGAGTCACTGTGGTGTTGGGTGTCGGGGTACTTAGGAAGATTAGAGGAGCACTAGAGTGGTCAAAGGGGAGGGAGGAGGAGGGAGGGAGCTAGGGAGGTATGGGGAGTGAAAAAAAGGGGGTGGTATAATAAGATGGATATCATTATCCTAAAGACTAAGACTAAGACTAAGACTTGAATAGTATGAATATACTTTGTATACAAACAGTGTTATGTGAAAAGAGGCTCTATGTGTGTATTATGAATTGTAATGCATTCTACTATTACAAATACAACATTGAATAAAAAAATTAAAAAACAAAACAACAAAAAAAAAGACAATGGTATGAAACCACCTCACCAGGTAGGGTGGGGGAATAGGTGCTCATCGAAGTAACTTTGGAAATGAGGGGAACCTAAGGCTTAAAGTAAAAGGATCTATACTATATGCACTATATTCTAGTTGATAAAATAATTTCATGTATGGGTAAAAGTTAACAATTCTGAAATGACAACACATATATGCCGAAATAGCACATTTAGCTAAATGGAGGATAGGTGTAAGAGCTAGGTTTGTCAATGTTGGGGAGGGCAATTAAAGAAAAACAAATAGATGAAGCTAGAATATGGTAAAGGATTAGCATTGGAGACAACAGTATGAAATCACATTCAGCTTAAGATAGAAACAGAAAGTTGCACATAGATAGGTGTATATACATGGGTTGGTCTGCAGCTGAAAGGATCTAGAAGCAATGATACTCCAGGAGTAATGGGCATACCTTACACTAGATCTTTGTTTCT
The DNA here is from genome assembly GCA_025594165.1 of Tamias sibiricus. Lineage (NCBI taxonomy): Eukaryota > Metazoa > Chordata > Mammalia > Rodentia > Sciuridae > Tamias > Tamias sibiricus. The sequence continues at coordinate 209,305,889 of CM046658.1, forward strand.
AATACCATTCTCCAATAAAAAGAACTAGGGATCCTTGGAGAAATGGCTAATTCTATGGCTGAGCAGGAAATATGTCAGATAAGCCAAGGATAGCTAGTGCCAGAAAGTAATCAAGTGCAAACAAACAAACAAAACATAATGAGAGGATGTCAAAGGGACATCGGAGCCAACTGAAAGAGCTCCCAGAGCAAGAACAATTTAAGCAACATAATAAATAAACTACTATTAAACAATAACCCAAAACATAGAATGATATTGATATATCCATACTAATATAAATTATTAAGTACCTAAGTAAAGGAAAGTAGACAACTCTTGTGCAGAAGTGTTACAAATAGTTTATATACATACTGCACCCTTAAGGAAGTGGAGTATGATGCTCTAGGTCTTTACATGTGCTTGCACATAGTGGTTTCTTTCCAAAGAGTGTAGTCTGCAAAGGGAGGGGAAAAAAGTGACTGCACAGTGTAACTCTGACAAACACTACTTTAGTCAATTGATCCAAGTCAACATCAATGACGATAGTATGTACCCTTGATATGCTATGAAGAGAAAAGCAATTTGCCTCTGCAGTCTTCTTCCCCAAAACCTATTGTCTCAGTCTAATTATTAGAAAAATATTAGACAAATCCCAATAGAGGACATTCTACAAAATACCTCCTCAAAATTGTAAAGGCCAGGGCAGGAATGGTGGAACATATTTATAATTCCAGTGGTTTGGGAAATTGAGGCAGGAGGAGTAGAAGTTCAAAGCCAGCCTCGGGAGCTTGGCAAGGCCCTGAGCAAATTAGCAAGACCCTGTCTCAAAATTAAAAAACAACAAAAAAAGAGGGGGCCAGGGATGTTGCTCAGTAATGAAGCACCCCTAGGTCCCTGGGTTCAATCCCTGGTGCCCCCCACCCCACCAAATTGTGAAGACCATTGAAAACAAGAAAGTCTAGGAATCCTTATACCAGAGATGTAGCATGGTGTCCTGAATAAGATCTCAGAACAGAAAAAGGACCTTAGGGCAAAACTGAGAAATATGAATAATGTATGGACTTTAAAATCAGGCATCAATATTGGTTCATTAACAATGACGAATGTACCATACTGATGTAAGATGCTAATAAAGGAAACTAGGTGTAGGACACATGGGAACTATGTACTATTTTCATAATAATTCTGAAAATGTAAATCTGTTTTAAAATTTTAAAAATGTTTTTCTAAAAAGATAATGATCCTAAATTTCCAGTTAATCTCAGCTCTAATTCTCCATTTTAAACTCTAAAACTCTGGAAAGAAGTGAAGTGGTATAATGGAGAATGTTGTTTGTTTTCATTTGTATCTATGACCTCTTTGAATAGCAGAATGTTTTTTGAAGCTTGTGAAACAAACCATTCTCCTTTCAAAATGCTGCAGACACCATGGTACATACAAAGGGAAATAGAAGACAGAGGTTCTATTCAGGGTACTTTGCCAACAAAGAGCAACCAATTTTGGCCAACGAAGATACAACAAAGGGATTTAATGGGAAGTGTGGGGGCCGCTCACTGGTTCTCAGATAAATCTAGACCTTATAAAGCATGAAAGTAGGCAGGCAGAAGTCAGGCAGCAGTATCTCCTGCCTTGTCTTCAGTGAACCCTCTTGAGAGAAATCAGCTTTAGCTCTTTTCCACTCTTACAAGGATTCACTTAGAACAGAGACAAAAAGTCTGGATGGTCTTACTGGAATCATGTGATTACCTCCAGGTAGAAGAGAGCAGAATATCTTTCTTGGTATACCACTGAGCCTGCATGCAAAGGAAGAGGTGAGTTCCCTCAGTAACTAAGGTACTATTTTCAGAAAGAGGAAGCAGATGCTGGGTGAGCCAAAATATCAGCTGTCTGCGTCCCTTCAGGAATTTACAATCCAAAGTGAAGGTCCAGACAAGGAGGGTATTTAGACCCAAGCATCCTGAAATAGAGAACAGAGGAGAAAATTACAAAGAGCAGGGAGGTGTGACTTCAAAGAGAGAAATCATCAAGATCTTTTCTACGTACCAGGAGGACTGTGATGGAGGACAGAGTCCGATAATACCAGGGTGTTATGGTTTAGATATGTGTCCCACAAAAGCTCATGTGTGAGATAACGTAAGAAGATTTATAGGTAAAATTATTGGGTTATGAGAGATTTAACCCAATCAGTGAACTAATCCTTGACAGGGATTAACTGAGTGGTAACTGTAGGCAGGTAGGTTTGGCTGGAGGAGGTGGGACCATAGGACGCGCATTTGGGGTATATGCTTTGTCCTTGTTGAGCAGAGCTCTCTCTGCTTCCCGGTTTGATGTCTTGAGCCACTTCCCTCTACTATACTCTTCTACCATGATAGTTAGCCTCACCTCAGGCCCCAAGGAATGGAGCTGGCCATCTATGGACTGAGACCTCTGAAACTGTGAGCCCCCAATAAACTTTTCCTCCTCCAGTTGTTCTTGTCAGTTCTTTTAGTGACATCAGTGAAAAAACTGACTAAAATTCAGGTCTATTAGAAAGGGCATTCACTGAAAATTAAGTAGGGAGAGCCCAAATGACTTGCAATTCAGAGAGGAAGAGAATTGCCCATTCGGTGTACATGGGTAGGTGGTACATTTTTCTCTTAATTCCTCCTATGCAAACTTTATTTTTAGAGGGATGTTTTTAGAATAGGTACAAGTTCATGAAGGAAAACGGAAACAGTAGGTCCAGTCCCTGGCAGGTTTCCCGTGGTCGGCTGTAGTGATTCTGGCACTCAGCGTCTCAGCCGCAGACTTCCAGGCAGATGACGTGCATGCTCCTAGAACAGGGCGTTGCAGACCCTTCAAGAGCTTTGGACCCAGGATGGGTACTGAAAAGAGGCTTCCGAAAGTCTCGTCTCTTAAAAAGGCAGGCCCCTGAAGCAGCAGGGCAGGAAAGGGCATCAATTATCATTGGGCAAGTCAATGCCAAGGGCTACCTAGCAGATTCATGGTTTTCATTCCTTCCCTGAACGGAAAACGTTAATGTCAGGTGAGGCAGGTAAAACAGATAACATAGAAAATCAGCATCCTGTGTCACAATCCATCTTTTCTGATAACTTAGGTTTCCCTCTGGTTATTCCATCAGTGATTTCAATGCCAAAGAGCCAGCTGCAGTAAGTAATTTCTCCCATTTTTTGACTTTACAATGGACCATCATTGGCAGAAATGCATCCCACAAATCAGTCTCTAACCTACAATTTCAGCTTACATCAACAAATTCTTCCCAATGGCCAAGTGTTATTCCATCTGAGCAAATTGCCTTATTCCTGGCATCCTAGTATGCCATTTCCTGTTCTGTATGCTGGAGGTGGGGGACCATGTATGGCTAGTTGGAGTCAGCAAACTCGGTTTGAAATTAGCCTGGTGGAATTCTGACCAAAAAAGTCCCTTACTACAATTTTAAAATAAATCATCCCAAAATGACAAAATAGGAGTAGGGCTGTATTCCCCTCACTTGAAAACTAAGATGTTTAATGGAAAGGAAAATGCTAGAGCTGAGGAAAGCACTATTACAATAAATTATATTTTAGATTTCTAGGCCTGAGTCAATTATAGCTGCTAAACCTGTTCAAAGGATAGATAAAATGGCACCCAACTACAGTGTTTTATCTGTTAATTTTCTACCATTGATATTTGCTGAAAATACCACAAGAGCATTCCTGCAGCTCTGTTCATTTGCTTTCGCAATCTTACCACCATTGTTATAGGCTTTCTGTGATGGAGGCATTCAAGAAATGAATCAAAACTATTTTTTTCTCCTATCCCTGTCATTGTAACTACCCTTGCTGTTTTATAGTTATAAAGTCCTTGGGTTGCTGTCTCCTTTCACAAAACTAATCAAGGTAAAGAAACAATCAAAAGCCTCATTCCAAAAGTAAGGTCAAGTTTCCTGATGCACACTGAAGATACTTGATAAATGTTTTTCAAATTCAATTAAAAACAAAAGTATCTGCACCACTAATATAATTTGTTGAAAAATAACTAGATTTTTTTGGCCACCTCAATCTCCCAACACACACATACACAGTAATGCCAAGAAGTTTGAACACAATGAAAAGAATAGGAATTATTTTCTCTTAAATCCATTTATAATGACTTTGTAAACTCAATATGTGTTCAGGAAGCATTATTTTATAATTTCTTTTCAGTGCTGTTCAAGGTAAATCACATGGGTGTGTATACAGCAAAGTAATGCCCAAGAAGTAAATGACCACAATATCTTTTTTACTTTCTCTTTTTTGTAAAATTTTGAGCAATTATTAGCAAGATGCTAGGCGACTACTGATAATAATTTGTAAGTATGCAGACAACCACAACAACTTTCCTTAAAATGACTGTGAAGGCTGTTGCTGAAAAGGAATTCTCAGGTATGAGAAGCACAGAACTTTTTGTTTGTTTGCAAAGCACAAAAAATTTGCTTTCCAGTCTGTGATCACACCTTAGAGCCTTGGCTAGACGAGGGATGAGGAAGTACCACCCAATGAAGCTAGAAGGCTTATAATGGGGGAAGTGCTGAACCCTGAAAAGAAAGAAGAGTCCAAATCATTAATTTCCTCCTTCCACACCTAACACTCACCTCTGCTTTCAAGGGTAGGATGACAGCAAAAGTTGGTACCTCTCACTTTAATTTAGAAACTGAATTCCCACCTCGCACTAGGGGAATGTGGGGTTCACAATTGGAGAACATGTATTTGCTGTCCTGGAAGTAGCACAATGATATGCTGGTTAGATCATTAAACTTCAGAAGCTAGAGCAAAAGGCAAGGGACCATATGTGTTATGCCAATTTTTTTTTTTTTAATGTTCCAGCCCCACCAGCAGTGTGGACAATGGTCCATCTGTATGGTCCATCTGGAGCTACATGTGGTTGCCTGATTGTCTTGCTCAGTGCATCTGCATAGTTAGTAGAATGAAAATGTTTGATACAGATTCCTCTTACCAGAGAGGAATGGCACCTTTTCCCAAAGAATATCATTTGTGAAGCCTCTCCTTCCATCCTTCCTTCCTTTCTTTTTTCTTTTCTTTTCTTTTTTTTTTTCTTTTCTTTTGGTGGTGGTAGGGATATCAGGGATTAAACTCAAGGGCACTCAACCACTAAGCCACATCTTCAGCCCTATTTTGTATTTTATTTAGAGACAGGGTCTCACTGAGTTGCTCAGTGCCTCACTGTTGTTGAAGGTAGCTTTGAACTTGTGATCCTCCTGTCTCAGCCTCCTGAGCTGCTGAGATTACAGGTGTGAGCCACTGTACCCAGCAGCCTCTCATTTCTAAGAGAGAGAAGGTGTACACCCGTGGGTACTCAAGAGCTCAGGCGCCTGTGTGGTAAAGAGGAGAGCACAGGAAAGTAGAACAGAAGACAGCCACAGTGGCCTCTACAGAAGTGAAGCTGTCATTATCAATGAGATGACAGAGTCCCAAGCATCTCCATCCACACCCTCCTTGGAAGAGTCCTTCTGTGTCCCTCTCCTCCTTGGATGAGGATCAAATGGTCCCATTTAGAGATGAAGAGAGAAGGTTCCACAGGAGACCATATGGAAGCACTCTGTGCAGCTGAGGGAGGTTTGATCTTTGAGACCATTTAAAGACTCAAAGCCCTTAGTTCTAAAACTGGTTATTTCTCTCAATACTCCTTTGAGGTAGGCCAGATTCTACTGTGTTCTTTAAAGAACTGGCAAAGGATTTCACATTCCTTTGTTTTAGCATGATTTCAATTAAACTCTAAAAAAAAAATACATAAAGTCATGTACTTGGCTAGCACATGCCAGATTTAATACAATTATGAAAAAATAATAACCTGTTTATATGCCCCTGAGTCCTCAAAATAACTTTGTCTTTTAATGTGCTTTTTAATAAGCATTTTAGCTATTATAATTATGCTGGAACTTTTGAGATTTTTGGACATTAAAAGGCTAGCTTAAAACAAACAATACGCTCACAAAGATGTACTTGGCACATAGAGATTTCACATGTAAGATAGAAAGAATGCCTTTCTCATTACCTTGCTCACAGGGAAAGGATAAGAAATGAAAATAATCTGAGCTGAAAACCTATTAATGTTATAAGACTTGACTTCTAAAGTAAGGGACAAAACTTTAAAAATAGGGCTTCTTACTTTTTTGAATAAAATGAATGTATTTCATATGTTAAAAAAAAATCCTGAATGACTTTTGTCTAGCTTTCTAATGAGGGGAAAACATCACAAATGAAGCATTCATCTGGTTCTGGGGAGTGAGCTCAGGGAAAATGCTGCTCTGTGACTAAGTACATTGCAGGCAGTGGCTCTTTGATCCTCACTGCACTAGCCAGGGTAGGCACCGTGACTGTCACTTACAGATATAGAAATTGAGGCCCAGAGAACTCATGTGAAGTCATGCAGGTAACCTGAAGGATCAGGCTGCATCTGAGGTCCAGCTGGCTCTCCAGCCTATCCTCTTCCCATAAGCACAATTCTGTTGCTGGGCTATCTTATAAAACTGGAAATAGCAGAAAGAATGGGCAAGTCAAACTACATCAGGTTACACGGGAAAAACCTTACAATGTCAATATTTACATTTTAAAAATTTGCACAGCTTTCTACACATGGTCAGTAATAGGGTTTCTGAGATTAAAAGATTTCATTTTATTACTGGAAAGGACTGGTTTTCAGGAGCCTGTTTTTTTATATGTATAGTGGGCCTGGAGAGCTCAGTCCTAGCATGACAGGAGGAGCCTGGGCATTGTACAAGAGTGGCAGGATGTGAGTGCAGCTTACTATTAAACCACACTGTATGGAAGAGACCTAGGACACGGCCTAGAGGTTGAGAAAGGACAAAGGAGACTGACACCTCATGCATAAGGGCGCTGGGATGCAGAGCTAAGCACAAGGCCCACTGACTCTCGCCCACTGCTGAGCTCACAGCTCCCCATTTCAGATCATGCACCAGCTTGACCATTACTGGCCTGAACCTGAACTTGGGTGCTAACAAATAACTCTAATGGTCTTCTTATTCATGAGCTACATGTATAAAGTAGCAAATTACGCATTTGCCTCTTGGAACAAGGACCTTATGTAGTTGTTGTCTGGTGCCTTTTGTTTTGTCTGCTTGTTTTGTTTCGTAACCGCTCCCAGTGCAAACCTGCTGTCTCTTGCTCCACTGCTTCATATACCCAGGGGGACCTTCTGGTGTCTAAAAAGCACATGGATCACTAAAATATCAATATAATTCAAGAAAATTGCTTTGGTCTCATAGAATCCTCAACCTAAAAATCCTAACTACATCTACTAAATTATAAAAATGAACATTGATTCCTTTTTGCTTCACTACTCAGTCATCTATATTTGTACTGGTCTAACAGTGACAGTCCTCGGAGTATAGCATGAAGACCACACACTAGAGTCTCACAGACCTGGGGTCAAGACTTGACTCGGCCTTCATTATGATCTCAACAAGAGATTTGGCCTTGCAGAAATTTAGCTTCCCCAAGGAGTAAGGATAAGGTGACAATATGACTTCACCTACTGCATATTAAATGGAATATACATATTAAAAAGAACTTTACAGGTTAAAAAACCATGAAATGATAATTATCATGATTATTCATTGTGAAAAAAATATATTGGTTGGCCAGGGTGGAGAAAGACAGCAAAGGCTCTAGATATGACAAGAAAGAAACTGTCCTGGAATAAGGTCTTAGAAAACTTTATTTCTAGCTAGACATCCACTATTAACTAGACAGACAACATTGGGCGAAGCACCAAACTTTTTCATACCAATACTTCTTCATATATCATAATTGAATGGAAAAGGGGGAAGAAAGAATGGCTGGGATTGACTTGTCCCTCTCATTTACTAAAATAACAGGCTCCACAAGAAGCATTATGGTGTCCACTGCCCTGGGTGAAGAGGACAGAGATACTAAAAACTCAGCAATGAGAACTCAAAGCACATAGTGGTGACTCAGAATTCAAACCTTGTTCTGCTGACTCCCAATCCCATGCTCCACCTGGCCAGGTACCATAAAAGGAAAAAACAGTGACCGTGGCATTGATAAAGGTGATTTCTAAGGGTTTCTTTTAACTTTAAAATTTCACAATTCTACAATTTTGATTAGTTTTTCCACTTAGAAACAACAACAACAAAAAATGCTAAGCAATCTGAGGTAAATATTCAAGTTTCTACATGACCTCTCTCTCCAAATGTTCCTTTATTTTTCATGGAGAGGCAGTCTGGCTACTCATGTTCCTTAGATGTCCACTCCCAAGTCTTCTCTGGGGATGGATGTGACTCATGTCATTAGGCTATTACAACTCATCTCTCTTCTCACAAAAACACAGGCCAACAACAGCAGAACAATCACACCAGTACTGTGAGAAAGAGCTGCCCACACATGGCCAGCTCCATGGACAGAAAATAAACACAGCTCTCCCTCTCACTAAAAGAAATCACTGAATTTATAGCATGATGCTCTCATGGTAAGTGTATTGAAAAGAGGATGAAGAAAACCTCTAAGGAATTCTCCTCTCTGATGAAATGCCTGCGACAGAAGAAACGTATTAGAGGAAGGCTGCCTTGTGTTAAATACAGGCCTCTAGCTCCACTTTATTTTCACCATTACTGATGTAATTGTGAATTCCTGCTGCATTTATAATTAAGAAAGAAACAGATGGTAATGTTTAGTATTAAGCAATAAGGAGTGGCCATTAAAACAATCTAGAATGCCAGCAGTTTATATGATATCAGAGGGTTAGTTTACTATAACAAAGTTTTATATCCATGGGAAAAGAGAAGAGGCATTAAGGCCTCTTTCTCCTACCCAAAAAATACATTCACATCACAGCTGTCCCCTCATGGAAGGCACATTGTGCATCACAGGCAGACTTCAACCTTTTGTAATTGCTGGACACAAAATGGGTCATATCTTGGTTTTATGATAAATTGTCATCTCAAGTGGCAAAACATGAAATCCAAGATGGAACATTCACCAAGCAATAGAAATGTAGTTGGTGAGGCACTGCTTCATAACACTTGTGTGATGGAGGTAGAGGGAAAATTCCAGAATCCTATAAGAACACCGTTGGCAGCCCAGATCTCCTGGGGCTATTAAATTGTGCTACAAAAGTAAAACAAAATATCTCATTCTCAAAATGTGTGTGTGTATAACTGAAAAAGAGAAATGCCTGTATAATTTTTCCACTAAGGCAAACTTTAATGACAATGTCAACTCGCTGTTAGGAAAGTAACCTAGTTCCCACTACCCCATTTATACACATAGTTATTTTTGTATTCGGTAATCTCAGCTTCCTAAACAATTCTCAGCCCTCAAAATCTGCCTTCAGCTAGGCGTGGTTACGCACGCCTGCAATTCCAGCAACTCGGAGGCTAAAGCAGGAAGATTACAAGTTCAAGGCCAGCTTCAGAAACTTAATGAGACCCTGTCTCAAAAAAAAAAAAAAAAAAAAAAAACTAAATAAATAAAAAGGCTGGGGATGTGGATCAATGGTAAGTACATCTGAGTTCAGTCCCCAGTACCCCCTGCTCTACAAAAATCTGCCTTCAGCTTTTTCTTTGAGGTAATTTCTCTCATTGGAGCCATACTGCAATCTCACAGGGATCTAGGACCCATGGTGGGGAGATCACTCTCTAAACCAAGGATCTGATCCAGGCAGAGCTCTCACTAATATCAATCTTCTTCTGTCCTCCCCAACAGTATCTGGCACCTGCCAACCTCCAATCTATATTGCTAACTTGCAAGACGCACGACAGCAGAGTGACTTCACCTTTAGAACAGCCCCAGGAAGCTAATTATCAGACCTTTCTGTTATGAATAGTGCTATACATCAAAGAATAATGAGGAATGATCTTGAAGAGTCATAAAATATATTATCTTGGTAAAACACTCTTTATCCTACTCCTGATACTCCCCCCCACACACACACACACACGGTGGGGGGTGCAGGAGAGAGGAAGAGAGGAAAAAATAAAATAAAGAGGTAGTAAAGAATAAAGAATGCAGAGATAGATGGATAAGTGGAGACTTGGGATCCATCAGTAAAAATGTTGAAAATCTATGCACTCATTTTCTGTCTGGATGATCCTTATGAAAATGTTCTTAATGCTCAGAGCCTCTGATTATGTGACAGTGGTCATACTTGAGATTCATTATAACTATTGAAAAAGCAAATGGAAGACAATTCATTCTGGTACTTTTGCCAGCATTTTCTAACCAATAGCCTGTTTAGTAACTATAGGATAGAATTAACGTATCTTTTCTTGTGACCTACACAGGATTCAAGAGAGCACTAAAACTGAACAACACAAATACCAACAACCACATTACACAGAAGAATTTGCAGGCCTAGCTGGATACTAGGAATAGGACTTTAGAAAAACTGGAAACAGCACATCAAATGAAATACTGATACTGTACAGCACAGTAGTAGCGCTGGTCAATTAGCGAAGCCATGAAAAGTAGTGATTGGCTCCAGTTTTAAAGCTCCAAATACCTTTTCTGTGGCAGAGATTGCTAATTAGTTACCAACTCTGCTGTCCTCTTTGTCTACAGCATTAAAGATAGAGTTATAGTTAGACACGTGGCTCTCCGGCTGGGGTGACATTTCCCACGCTGCCTGTGGACACAATGGTGTCTTTAAGCTCGTCAGTGGTTTGTGAATGGAAGTGCCACTCCAGGTCTGAGCGTACGATGCGATGCTCCATGTTCTCTCCCTCTTCCAGGTGACGAGCCAGCTTCTGCAGTGCAGATGATAACAGTGTCCTTGGTGATAGCTGACCAACAAGATGAAAGAAACCCTTCCCTGAATGACCATGGGCAGCAGAGCTACTCATCAGGCATAAACTACTTGTATCAGAACTAGACAAGAGCAATCAATAAGCTTCTTTATTATTTGAGACACTATATTATGGGATTCTCCTTTTTACGGCAGCTAGACTTTAACCTAATGCATTTTCCAAATAAGAATAAAACATATTACAAATATAAAATGTATTATAAATACAACTAATTGGTCAACATTTGTTTTCCTCATGTACTAAACTCTATCAATCTGCTTTACAAGTTCTTCTTCTATGTTACTTTGACAGATTCTATTTTCTAATAGGTGCGAATTAACAGCACTTCTGTCATTTTAATTTCTGAGAAATATTTCAAAGACTCTGCTGTGGTTTGAATGTTTGTGTCCTGCCCAAATTCATATGTTGAAACCTATCACCAATGTCATGATATTAGCAGACAAGGCCATTGGTAGATGGTTAGGCCATGAAGGATGAACCCTCATGAACAGAGAGTTCTTACAAAAGAGGCCCTGGGAAACTGCCTTGCCCCTTCCACCACACAAGAAGGGGTCATCACCAGACACCAAATCAGCTGCTAGCACCTCATCTTCAGCTTTCCAACCATCAGAACTGTGAGAAATTAATTTCTACTGTTTATAAGCTACCTAGATGATGGTGTTCAGTTATAGTAACCCAAATGGATGAAAAAAAGTCTCCTAAGCGATTTTAAGCAGACATTATAGAGTTCCTTTTGTATGCATATGTGTGCTCAGGGTTGGATTTGGGAGTGGGTTTAGAGAAGTCCATGACATAGATTTTTATTCATGCAGACTTCTAACTATCACTACTGCTTTAATCCATTCAGTTTATTTTGAAATATTTTTCTGAGACCTGGCAAAAGAAGATATCATTATCCATATTATGAACCTAAGGCTCAGAAGAGTTAATTCCCAAGGTGCAGAGAGCCCAGGTGTCCCCTCCATCCCTGTTGAATCAGAAATGACTAGTGGCACAGGGAAATCAGCATTTTTGACAAGTGCCTCAACTGCTCCTCACGCAAATTAAGTACAGTTTCAGATAGTAGACATACCTCATATCATCCCAGCCACATCTTGCTAGCTTGTGAGAAAAGAACTCACAACATTTAATCTAATGACAAATGCATGCCACTTCTCTTACCCTAGAATTTCAGCCTTCTATATGCCTGAATATCCTGAGTCTTTTGTAATTTTTTACCAACATAACCCAGCTTCTGGCAGCTTCTGCAACATCTCTGCACAGCTGTAAGTGAGAAGAAACTTTTTCTTATTTCTTTGATTTAGCTAACATATGGTTGGGATTTTTTTCCATAAGAAACTTCACAATGTATAAAGGGAAAGCAAAGTCAAAGAACCCTCAAAGCATAGAAATTGGTTGGCAGCTACAAGCTTGAATTGGCTGGGAGAAAGCCTTGTTTCTCTTCCTTCATTCAAGGCTGTCTGAAGACTTCTGATCCAAGGATGCATTTTGGACCAACCTGCCTTCAACACCCTGCTCTCTCCACAAACCTCTTTCTCTTCTCCACAGGTGCCAGTTGTGATGCTGTGTGTGGGAGACAAGCTGATAGCCAGCACCCTGTGTTGATTAGCTGTTCCTAAATTGCTTCTACCTCCCTATCCTGTGGTCATGGCTACCATGCCTTCACCCTTAACCACATGCTTCTGGGCCACTGTCCACTCAGCACCTCTCTCCACTCTAGTGTCATAAAATTAAAGAATATTCATGCCATGCTTGGAAATGACCCTATACACAAACAGCTTATTCAGGGCTGCTGGGTTGCACAACTTTGAGAGAGATTATTCACATTCAATTCTGTGTGAACCATGCCCATGGAGTCCATACAGTGCAAATGGCACCCACGGAGTTGTTATACTACGTAAAGTATCTATCAGAATGACCTAGGGAGCTTGCTGCAATTGTGGATTTTGAGCTTCTTCCCCCACCCCACACTGACCTCCTTTTATCAGAAGTGTGTTTCAGATCTGAGTTGTGTCCTTAAAAATAAAACAAAGGCATCTGTGAAAATTCTGATGATCAGCATGGTTGGAAAAAATAAAAGAGTTAGATATTTTAAAATAGAAAGTACTCCTGCCTTAATAGCTGGGCACAATGGCACATGTCTGTAACCCTAGAAACTCAGGAAACTGAGGCAGGAGGATCACAAGTTTTAGGCCAGCCTCAACAATTTAGCCAGGCCCTAAGCAACTTAGGGAGACTCTATCTCAACATAAAAAATAAAATAAAATAAAGAGCTGGGGATATTGGTCAGTGGTTAAGTACCTCTAAGTTCAATCCCTGCTACTCCCCGCCCCCTGCCAATAAAAAAGAAAGAAAGAAAGACAGACAACAGACAGTACTCTAGCTTTAAGAATGGGCACTTCTTCCTAGGAGGCAAGGATACTCCACACATCAGCGGCAAGCTCCATCACAAGTTGCTTTTGGAGCAAATTAGAACAAAAAAATAATGTTCTCTCATGCCATATTTTCTTTCCATGTGGATTTTTTCTGCTCCAGATCACTTCCTTTGAAGAGGGACCTTGCAAAAGATAGCAGAAGTTTTGAGTATAGGCTTCAGAGCTAGGCAGGCTTGGGTTGGAGATCTGGCTCTCACACTCAAGCAGTTTGTCATTTTCCTGAATCAATTTTCTACCTTGAAGAAGTAGATGAGAAAAAAATATATATATATATATAAGCACTTAGCATGGTGTCAGACACACTAAAGTGCTCAGAAAATGGTGGCTATTTCGCTGTTGGTAACATGAAGAGGAAGACATGGGCAAAACAGGTCATAAGCAAACCTGACTGAGAGCCTGATCAGGGAGTTCTTTCCTCCTAAAATTCCCTCCTCCTTCTTTATAAATGCTCACATTATGGTAACTGGTTATTAAGAGATGAAACTTACTCTTTGGTTATAATATCAACTTCCACTTTATTCTAAATTCATTTTTCAAAGAATCTACATCTTTCCTTGTCTCTAAACCACACAGTGTTGGGAACTATTATCGGTTATTTCATTTATTTCCACCTTTTAACCCAAGTCAACTTCTCAGTTTGTCCTTCAATGCTTCTTTGAAGTTTCTTTCAGAAGAAGGAAAGTGAGATAAGGAACCACACCCACAACACCAAGGGAAGTGTCACTGTGTCACCTACTGCTTCTTGATAAACCAGAGATGTGATAGGTCCTTCACAGGTGCATCCTCAACACAAGGGAAAGACTGAGCCAGAAGGAAAACTCATGCCTCTGAGTAGTTGATGGGACAGAAGGAGATGAGGGAATTCATTTAGCTGCTTTCCTGTGGTCAAATTCCACCCCACAGAGTTAGCCCTCCTGCATTTCCAAATTATATAACTGACTTCTGATGCTCAAGGGGCCCCTATCTGGCACCATTGCTTAGTAGCTCATCCAAGTTCTGATGGGGCTGGAAGGGCCAGAAACTCCAAGCAGGGGACAGGCTGAAGCCAAGATACCTGGCAGCAGGGAAAAGCAGTAAAAGGTAAGTGACCAGGAAGTACAGTGCAAGATGCAGCTGACCAGACACATTTGAGGAAGGTAGAAATGAGGGTCTGTTACACATGCATTCTATTCGGAATCAGTCTTCCCTTTATCAAGGGAATTTATAATATATAAGAACCTTCTGTTTCAGAAACAGGTATGGAACCCCTAATAATATTCAGAGGAGCAGGAAATTCAGGAAATATTGCCTGGATTTGAAGCCAGGCTTAGCCACTTTTTAGCTATGGGACTTTTTTTTTAATATTTATTTCTTAGTTGTAGTTGGACACAATACCTTTGTTTTATTTATTTATTTTTATGTGGGGCTGAGGATCGAACCCAGGGCCTCGCACATGCAAGCTTAGCACTCTACCGCTGAGCCACAACCCCAGCCCTAGCTATGGGACATTTCAATCCTTTCATACCTCAGTTATTACATCTGCCAAATAGGTCTGATGATAATAGTAATGGCACCTACTTCATAAGCTTTCCATGGGAATTAAATAACTTGGACATATCAAATCGTTAGAACAGTATCTGACATATAGTGACACATAATATGTATTTGCTATTGTTAGACATCTATTCTGCAGTCAGACCTCTCCTGGGTTCTTCAGCAAGGCCCTGTGTCTTTCTTTCTTTCCATCTCCTAACTAGATTCCTATTTCTGCGATGCATTTCCTAAATTGAACCCAGTCTTTTCTCTTTACCTGAACTGACCTTGCCTCTTCCATGCTTTGGATGTCTCATCTTGTTGACATATAGCTCTTCTGGTCACCAAGCTCTCAGTCCTATTAGGTCAAATTCTTGGTGACAAATATGGAATTTTGGACATTTTGTTAGACAGGGGAAGTTCTAGCAGGACAATTCCATGCTGGCCTTGTGACTCAAAGCTCTCCCAAGGTAAATCAAAATGCTAATTGGCTGCCTGACTACATCGCTCACATCTCCTGCCGAGAACCCATGGCTTTACCACTTGGCACCCAAGAATGAGCTCATAGGAAGTTGCCACTGAAAACTGACTATGAAATGATGAGATTATTGTGACCAATCATTTCAGTGGTGATTCAAAAATAAAGGATAGCAATTTCTATTATAGGGTGTGATGCTGGAACACTGTCTCAGTCTGTGCAATGACAGGTAATCTTTCATTTGGATTCCAAGCCATCTCCCAGGTCCTTCAATTTTCACCTCAATTTATCAATAAACCACCACATGGCTTAACAGCATCCCAGTAGCACTCTACATATGCAGTAGACACAGAGCAGCTAAGTCAAAGGCATTCCAGAACTCATAGAAAAACCATTGTCAAAACTCTTGGTGATAAGTGTCCACTGTTGATATTAAAGCATGTGGGGTATGTGGACCTTTCTATTGTGTTTTCTGTGATTTCTCTTTGTGGTATTTTATTGGCCATAAGTCTAGATAGCCAAGATAAGTAATTTATTCATGAGCATACTGCTTTATTGCATCGAACTCATCAGAAAGTCTCTCTGTCCCTTACGATCAGAGAAAAGGAAGCTGGCAGTAGTTCCATGGATGTGACAGAAGAGAATCTAATTCAATGCACTTTGTCCTTCACCAAGAGAGCTCTAGAAGCCCAATGTTACTGGTCATGGCTATCCCCCTGTATTAGTTCTTTCTTATGCACTGTCTCACATCCTCTCAGCTCAACATTTTATTCCCAATGTTGCTGCAACAAGCACTTGTGTACAGGAGCAACCTGACAGCACCTTGCTTCAGCTAACTTCCTGCCCAGGGCTGTCTCTGCCTGTCTCCTGGGAGGCTGACCAGTACTCACCCTGCTGTCCTGAGACACACGCAACCTGAAAGTTCAAAGCAATTAATGCCTCAAGAGGCAATGCTTGGCCAACTGGAATGAGGATTTGGTGAAACACGCTCTTCTTTCATCCTCTGACAAATGATTCTACATGGCCTCTGAGCAGGTCCCAACTGGGAGTATACCTCTGTTGCCTGGAGTGTTAGGTGGCTCAGTAATGAGCATTACCCTGACTCTTGGACTCCTAGAATCTCCAGGTTGGATGGGAAGTTTCTCTCTTGGATTTGTTCTGTACTCAGGCTTTGTTGTGCCACCTTGGATTGGCTGTCCTTCCTTTAATATTCCCAGTGTCCTGCTTCTGTTCCTTGAGATAACTTCCCCAAATAAGCCACTCAAATGTAAATCCTTATCTCATGATCTGCTTTTCAAAGGGAACCTAAGCTAAGACAACCCAGTGAAAAATTTCTGAACCATATGAGCTTTAAACAGTGGATTTATAATAATGAAATTTATTTTAAAATATTCTTCAAATCCAAATACATTTTTTATATAGGATATTACTCCTAGGTATCCATCTACTCCAGAAGAGCTACCAAAGCATCTAAGTCCATAAAGAAGTTGGAATGACTCTCAAAAGATATGATGTTGTATATTATAGGCTGGTCTCCCTTGGAAGCAGACTGTGCCATATGTTGGCATATGTAGTTCATGCCCTTGGGATGAACACCTGAGAAAGGGAGGGAAAGGACACAAGAAGGACAGAAGGAGCAGTCAAGTTGCAATGCAGCCCAACACTGGACACTAAAATGGCTAATGAGAGTTGTCATTAACTGAACTGAAATAACTGGGCTTTTGAACATACAGCAGAATCAGTCATTGGGTGTGGACCACACCAGAAGAGGGCATGACTTGGATGAGCTGCTCTCTGTTAGCAAGCCAATGACTAAGGGGATAACACTGGAGCCACCTGCTTAATACATTCCTATCACCGGGGCCAACAAATCCCATGAAGGAAGATGCCCTCCAAGGAACAACTAAAGAAATGGGCAAAAAAAAAAAAAAAAAATTAAGCCAAGTGAAAAGAAAATCAAGAGCAACATGGAGATCATTTCCAAAAGTGTGCTGAGCCCTCATGTGAAGAACTGGGAATGACTGCTGAATAACTACACGCAAGGAGAATTCTACCTCAAAACTGAGACCTTTCATAGGAAGCTATTGGAAGGACAGGAATGTGACAATCATGATTTCAAGAAGGCATGAAGCAATGTCTGACTACCGAACAAATCCAAAAGAGAAAATATAACTTCCCTTCTAGCCTGGAGATTCTAGGATTCCAAGAGCCAGGGTAATGTTCATAATATAAAATTGTCACTTCTGTACCATTCACAGGCAGGACTATTAGCCTTGAAGCACAAAAAATAAATATGAAAGTTTCATTTGTTCTAGCTACACATGGAAATAAAGTTGTTACTGTCTAGGAATACTGTCTAGTAACTGCAGACTTTTTCCAACTTTCAAACACCCACCTCACAAACAACCATATGCCTGTCTGTGTATCTATTTATCTATCTAATCATCTATCTTTTCTAATCATCTATCTTTTCTATTCATCTACATATTCATCTGACAGTAATTCTATAGCAAATGAAACACTCCAAGTTCACTGATCTCCACCATTGGGTAACAAACCATGATTTCCCTTGTGACTAGACAGCAGAACATGGCTATCCCAAGGCAGCTCAAAATCAGTTTATCTATAACCAAGCTTATTTTCCTTTACTCCTACCTACACCAACCCACACTTCATTGTTCATGGTTAACTCAGATATTCCAAACCAGAAGTATTGGAGGTCCTGAGCTTTTGAGTCTAACATATTTGATTATGAAACTGACTTTCCTTAATTACTTATTAAATGGGCACCAACAAGTTGCAGAAATCAATCTGAGCTTCATTTTCCTTAACTGTAACATTGTGATAACACTGCTCATTGGGTTCTTGTGCAAAAAGAGGGTTCTGTTAGGGACAAAGCATATGTGGAAACTGGTGGAATAGGAGGGAAAGAGAGGTCATCAGAGTTAGCACTGTTTGTTTGTTTGTTTGTTTGTTTTTTCCAAAGAGTTGGCCCAAAGTCCCTATATAATTCCCTAGATGATTGAAGAAAGTCTATTTCTCCATCATCCTGTGCTCCTCATACTGACTTACTGTAAGAGCCTTAATGAGGAGGTAGTTAAGATGGCGGCTGGCTGAGAGTAAAAGAGGAGGCGTTTAATTGTTTTCTCCTGACCTTATTGTAATCAACTAAGAATCTTTCTGTGCCCCGTGAACACTGTGTGACGCACCTGTAAGTTGAGCTTGTGACACGTGTATACTTGTTAAGGTGAAGAGTATTTAACCAGGTAGAGTTGGAGTTGGGGGTTGTTGGAGTTGGAGTTGGAGAGAGAAGTCAGCAGAGAAGCAAGAATAAAGAACCTACTCATTCCCAGTCTGCCTCCGAATTCTTTCCCACAGTATCATTGCTGCAGACGGCAGCAGGTGCAGGCGGCAACAACTTACTCCTCCTCTCATACCTTATTCTGGCACACCCAATACTAGAATGAATAAAACAGTCATTCTCAGTTTTCTGTATATGTAAAATTGCATTCTAAACTTCAAAAAAAAAAAAAAAAAAAACCTCTACTTTCTGTACAACCATGGGTGAGTGGTAATTGCTCAAATTTAAAATAATATAGCAAAAAGTTACATTTTAATCAGGTATGTGGCTGTACCTATGGCTTCTAATACTCTCTTCAGGCCCCTATATTAAAGATCAAAGATACATGTTTGATCAAAACTCCCGATCACTTCATACCAGTGTTCCTCCAGCTAGCAGGATCCTTTCTTTTTCCACCACAGCACCCTAATTTTATCCACAACCTTTCATCAGCCAGAATACACAAAGTCTTGATCCTAGGTTTCCTTAACACAGATGCCTCCTGGACATCTCATTTAAAATTCTCTATATTCTTATTATCAAATCCAATAAGCACTGTTTCACTTTTGAAGTTCTCACCACCCAGAGTGGGACATTTATTAATATGCTGGAGCTTCATCATAACTCTATTCATTAAAAGAAGGACTTGACCATGGATAGCTGGACGGCTGGTTCCTTTATAGACTTTCAGTCTTTTTATTCTCTCCACATCTCCTGCTAGCACTCCCCCTCCCAAGAAGCCTGAGTTTCTTTAGTACCCTTGATTTTTAAAGAATTGAGTACCATGGGTTTCAACGGCAGTAGTCTAACAAAGCAGCAGTTCCTCGTCCCACAGTTTATAATCTCCTTATTATCTTTTACTAATTCATCATTTGAATGGTTGAATGTTCTTTTCAAGTACCTTCAGTGAGTCTGCATTTCCTGCCTTTTTAGTAGAAAGTCTGCTTTTGCCTTTATGTCTTTAGGCGGAAAAAAAGAATTGTCTCCAAGACTACTAATCTTAAAGAGGGGTGACTGACATTCATTGCATAACAATCTTAGGCCAAAGCTTTCATGGACATTAGCTCACTGCATCCTCAGTGAGATTCACCCTTCTCATTGAACGTCTCAGAGAGGGATATGAATCCCATTTTGCAGAAAGGAAGACTGAGACTCAGAGATCCTGCACTGTCCAGGGCATCATCATGGGTGACTCAGCCCCAAACTCCTCCTCTGTACCTGCTTGTTTCAGCTCAAGATCCCAGTTCCTTAGGAGTGAGCATCAGTAGTTCACCAGGAGCACAGACGTTGGGAGAGGGGCTACTTCCAAAGGGAAGGATACTGGGAAGACAAAAACATCCTTCTCAAGCATTTTCCAATTCCTTAACTAGAGAGCCCCTACATTTTATCTTTCTCTGCTCTAAATCTATTCTGAAAACTAGAATTCAAAATAATTCCAGATTTTGGAGGCATGATCATCTCCAGAAGGAGAGTCATTCCTATTCTGTTTCTGAATGCACCGTGTACATACTAAAAGGGAGCAAGTCAAAGCCATGTGAGTTTTTGAGATGCCTTCCTTCTGTGGCTTCAACAACCTTCCTGCAAAAAAATCAACAAAGTACAAACAAAAAATTTAACCCCTGAGTCCTATTCTTCTTTAATAGAGCTAATATGGAAACAACTATGTAAATAAAAATCATTTCAGGTGTCACTGTCAAAGCCCACACATACAGTAGCATCATAAATAGACAAAGAACTACACAGAGGTTGAGCTCAGGGGCTTCAGAGACTGAATAACTAAAGTTTAATCTGCCCAACTCCCATACTTACTAGTCCTATGGGCAAGGATAAGCTGCTTAATCTCTTTAAGCTTCCTGTTCCCTATCTCTAAGATAAGGACAATAAAATTATATGACTCATAGAACTGTTGGGGGATTAAATGAGAAACTGAGCAATAAAGTCCCTGAGACATGGTAAACACCAAGTGACTGCTATGATTACTGTTTTGGTGGCTCATTTCTAACAGGAACTAATCATGGTCCCTAGTTCTTACTCATTGCTGAAAGTAATCTTCCTGTTCAATGATATCCTTAAAACACATTCTTATAATGACACATTCATTCTTCCAATGAAAAGCAATGACAGGATACGATACTGTCTTTGACTTCTATCGTTCAGTGGAGTTGAATTTGATAGCATAGTGGGAAAAGAGCAATGATCTAGGAATAGGAAGATGGGGGTTCTATACCCTTCTCTGTTAGTCAATATGGAAATCACATTGAAGGTGTTTCATAGACTAGAAACCCATGATAGTCTTAAGTCTCTATTCCAGCTTAACCATTTTGTTTTGGTCATTAACTTCTGCTGGTATAGAAGTCATAACTTTTATTCATTAGTTCATTAATTCATTTATTTTTTACTTTAATTAAAAAAGCACTTCTGAGCCCATACAGTAGGCACAGAAATGAGGTAGAGGATTTGTGACAAAAGAGAAGCATAAAAAAGACCAATAGGGGGGCTGGGGTTGTGGCTCATCAGTAGAGCGTTTGCCTAGCACGTGTGAGGCAATGGGTTCCATCCTCAGCACCACATATAAACAAATAAATAAAATTAAGTATTGTGTCCAACTACAACTTAAAAAAAAATACCAATGGAAGTTCTCAAGAGAGAATGTTGCATGTGGTTGAATGGTTCGGAAAGGCTTCTTAGGGGAGGTGGCATTTGAGTAGACCCTTTGACAGTGTCTGACTAACAGTACTCAGTAGTTATTAAGTAAATGAATGCTATTGGAACAAATGATGAATAAATGAACAAAGAAGAGTAGGTAAGACTTCAACATGTGGATATAGACAAGGGGCCAGTGTGGGGAAGGCACCCAGACGAGGAAGACACCAAATACATAGAACAGAGTCTTCTGGGCTTCCTGAACATAGGTTACCTTTGAGAAAAGCCATGACCAGTATAACATCTTATACATACAGGCTTTGAAATCCAGGTTTAGGGAATATTGACTATGAATTTAGAGGAAGTATGAAGCCTTTGACTTTTTATACTTCTACAGGGACATATATTGAATGGATCTTGGTTGGGTGGTAGTTTGCAAGACAGAGAGGGGAAAGGATCAGATGAAGATGTTCAGATGTCATCTCTACTGTCCACACAATATCCCTAAAGGGTGAAGACAGGACTGGGCTAGTACCCTAATTTGTACCAATTCTATTACCCTCATATCCAGGCCAGCTTCTTAGAGATTCAATAAGAAAGTACACAATAGGGCTTTACAGTATAAACTCCAAAATCTTCTGATACAAATACTGAGGACTTAAAAACAGCATACTACAGGGACACAGCCACATCAATGTTTACAGCAGCACAATTTATAATAGCTAAATTGTGGAACTAACCAAGATGTCCTTCAGTAGATGAATGGATAAAGAAAATGTGGTATATATACACAATGGAGTATTACTCAGCAATAAAAGAGAATAAAATCATGGCATTCACAGGTAAATGGATGAAGTTGGAGAATATAATGCTAAGTGAAGTTAGCCAATCCCCAAAAGCCAAATGCTGAATGTTTTCTCTGATATAAGGAGGCCGATTCACAGTGGGGTTGGGATAGGGAGCACAGGAGGATTAGAGGAACACTAGAATGGCCAACGGGGAGAGAGGGGAAGGGAGGGGAAGGGAGAGGACAAAGGGTGAAGAAGAAGAAGAAAAAAAGGTGGTAGGATGAGATGTATATTATTACCCTAAGTGCATGTATGAAGTCACGAATGCTGTGAATATACTTTGTATACAACCAGAGATATGTAAAAGTGTGCTCTATAAATATAATACGAAATGTAATGCGTTCTGCTGTCACTTCTAACAACTTAGAATAAAAAAATAAATTAATTAAAATACTGAGGAAAGAGAAGAAAATTCTTCTTAAAATCTGGTCAGAATAAATTTGGAATGAAATATTGTAATTTTGCAAAGAGATGAGGCATGACTAAGAAAGAACATGCATTAACTGCCCATAATTGCTGCTAAAAATTCACATGACATTAAATTAAGTTAGTTTAACCTTAAATTAAGAGTCAATAATGTGCTCAGAATAATAAGTTCTTCATGCAACCATTTATGCTTAATTTAGCAAGCAGTGTAACTATGACGGCACTTCCAGCACATGGCCACAATGGCCATCGTGGAACTTTACTGAGGCAGTTCTTTTGGCAAGGACAGAAGCCATGCTAACCTCTTCCTAAGCTTCCTGTTGATTATTATTTAAAATTACTCAATTATCACAAAGCCTGTAAACAGTTCAAAAGACAAATTCAAAATTCCCTAGCTATATATTTATTTTGATATGACATCATTTTTACATGTCAATCATGCACAATCACAACATTTAATACCAGGTTCACTAAATTATAAAATAACTATAACTTAAATATATTAAAAAGTCTGTTTCAAGAATTTTTTGCCTGATACTAAGTAAAAATAGAATTTGATAGTATCTATAAAATATGAGAACTATGAAAAAATATTCATAGAAAAAAATACAGGGAAGGAATTGTACCAAGATGATAAGAGCAACACTTTGAGTTCATGCATTTCCAAGGAAAGATTATTTCACTTTTCTCTATTTACCAAAAGAGTAGGTATTAACTTTATACTAAAAACCCAACTTAAACAATAAGCATGGTCATTGTACCAGGAACTTCTATTAACTCTAAAAAACAGTAGAACTGAAACTGGGATGCCAAGAGATGTTTGCAACCATAAAGGTTTGGTTTATGGGCCTATCACAGTGGGTAACACATGGATAGCACTCAATAAATAGTCCATGAATGAGGTATGGCATAGAATAACAAGTCCATTTGGGCAATTCTCTTTCTGAAAAATTCAGTTGGGTAGCATGATGCCAAGCAAAACATTTAATTGGTTATAAAATGTTAATTTCTACCTGATTGCTGTAGCAGAACTGGTGAGGTGAAATCCTGGGGAGACTCCAGGTGTTCTTCATTAGTTACTTTTTGGCTCTACATTTAAGCTAGAATTCTCAAAACATGGACCCAGACAGTCTAGTGAAGTAACAACAGGGAGGGATAGCCTAGACTCCACTTTAAGAATATACGGAATTTAGGGGCTGGGGGGGTGGTTAACTTTTGAAGGAAATATTTCAAACGATGTTTTAATTGCTTTCTTATCTTCTTAAATAGTCATATGAAAATTAACTCATAGTACACTCCCAGTTACTTTAAGATCTTTGGTTGTTACATTATGATACAAGAATTTCTCATAGTAAGATTCCTGTACTCAAAATTCTGTGTGTTTTGAGGTGTGTGATTTGGTCCTGTCCTGTACTGTGCAGTTTCATCAATGGGCCTTGCTGTGACACACTTTCCATGCATTTCGCACACACTCGTCTCACAATAAATTATTTGTCCTCTTATTCAGTTTTTACTTTTATTGTCAATCTTTCAGTGTTCCGCTTTTAAAGTAACTCAGATCCAGTTAATATTTTCTGTGTACCTTACACTCCTTGACTGCTACATTAATTTCCTCCAAAACTTAGTGGCTTAAAACATATATCATTAATGATCTAACATTGATTTTGTGGATCAAGAATCTGGGAGTTGTACAGCTGGGTGGTTCCAGGTCACGGTCTCTGGCAAGATTGTGGACCAGATATGAGTCAGGGCTGTAGCCTTTTAAGGACCAGACTGGAGCAGTTGGATTTGCTTATTGACATGTTTGTACCATTTAATAGCAGAAGGCCTCAGTTCTTAAATGTGGACTGAGCCACAGGGTTGCTTGAGTATACTCACAATATGGTGGCTGGCTTCATCCAGAGTAAGTGATTCAAGAGAGAACAAGGAGGAAACCACATTGCTTTTTAAATCATAGTAGTTTTTTTTACATTCTAATCTTGGCTTTCATACACCATCACTTCTGCCACATCTTATTCATTAGAAGTTAAGACAGGAGGTAGAGCCCACTTTTAGGGGAAGAGAACTCAGCTTCACCTTTCAAAAGGAGATCAAAACTTTTCAGACATTTTAAAACTACAAACATTTCTCTTATTGCATCATTATTATAATAATTATTTATGCAAATGTTTTCAGTTTGTTTCCAGGCATCCATAAAGCATATATTTTATGCTATATAAAGTTTCAGAGCTCTGGACAATGACTACAGCAAGTTAAGGAGGAATTACACTTTTTTTTTAAATCTCCCACTTATTAGGTGTATGTTTGACTTTAATCAAGTTATTTAACTTCTCTGAAACTCAGCTTCCTCATCTTTCAAGTGCGAATTATAATAGTTGGTTCTGTTGCCAGAATTAAGCAGGGATAATATCGGTGAGAGCACACTGCAAATTATAGAGTGCTACATGCATCTGTTAGTACTGGGCCAGCCAGGATGTAGTACTATGAGCTCTGCCTCAGCACTGTAGTCTTGAGTTCCAAAACTTACAGCCACCAGCAAAGACCCTTTATCTTCTCTTGTCTCTGTCCCATAATATTTTCCAGGCTCATAACACAGTGTCCTGCACAATGCAGGTGTTCAACTAGCATTTGTTGATGATGTTGTTCTTTTCATTTAGTGTAAAACAAGGGAAAGTCATCAGGTAGAAGTATTTTACAAGCTAGCATAGAAGGGGACTGAGAGGCATGGGAGGATGAATTGTTAAGAATACAGGTTCTGCAATAAGACAGATTTGAGTGTGTATTCCAGCTCTGCCTCTTAGATGTTTTGTGAACATTTCCCTCTAGACCTTAGTTTCTTCATCAGTTATGTGGGGATAACAGCATTACCTATTTGACAAGGTTGTAATGAAGATTAAAGGGGATAATGTATGAGAAGCATCTAGAATAAGCCTGCCACCTAGTAAGTGCTCTATAAATGTATAGTATCCTTCATCTTGTGATTGTGATTATTATCAAATGGTTCCATCATTCCTAAGGGCAAGGTGTTCACACCTATGAAAAGTAAAATCCTCCTGTTTGCTGGTCCCATTTTGGCACACCAAGATGACTTGACTCCAGGAATGAGTAATCACCAAGGTTTGTCTTGCCTACCTGGGTGGCTATCTATCTAAAACAGCCTGTCTGGTTCAAGCTATTTCCATTTGCTTGTCTTTATGAGCCCAGAGGCATGCATAGCTATGAGCACAGTTCAGAAACTTGAAAAACAAATAATGAAATGTCTCACACTTGCCACACATGTATTTTTCCTTCTATGATTTAGGTTGGCTGGTTCTAAGCCATAAAAAGTTTATAATAAAAATGAAAAAAAAAAAAGAATGAATTTGCCAGCTTAAAACCCTTTAACCCCATCCTCAAAACTTTCCTATTCAAGGTTAAGATGTGAACAAATGTTCCAACCAATATGTTCATGAAAGATTTAATAATTACTTTGATTATGAAAGTTTAAACAACTGCTTAAGTTAGTAAAAAGGCTCCCACCCAGGCAGAATAACCTGCTGTACTCACTAGGAAGGTTTTTATAAATCATCAGACTATGTATTCAGATGAAAGACAGAGCTGCATTTGCTGCACAGCCTCTAACTATTCAATTATGTATGGAATGAGTTTGTCCACCAGGTCAATCAGGTTTTGTATATTACTTCAACAAGGGTCTTGACAGCATCAATGTTAAAGCAGTTTCCAAGGGGATTTCTGAGCTTTTCAATAATTTATTTTAAAAAACACACATACATGAAATAGGCCATGCCTTTTTCCCCAGGTTATTTTACAGCATAACTCCATGAAAACAAGGCTTATTATCAAATGGATTCGGAAATTATAGGAATTTATATCACATTCCTTTAAAATAGAATAACTCTACTCTTTGGCCTTTCATATGTACTGTTTCCTCTGCTTGGAATACACTCCATCCTTATCCCAGTCTTATAACCATTAGCATGGTTTCCTTTTATTCATCCTGTAGGAATAAACTGAATCTCTCCAGAAAGCCTTCCTTGGCCTCCTGGACCAGGATGGTTGCCACTGAAACGAACCCCCATCAAACCAAGTCACACTGTATTATAGCACTTACCCCATCTATTGCAGTTGCTTATTTAACCACCCATCTCTACCATGCAAATCCAAGCTCCGTGAGTTTAATTCGATACACCCAGAGTACCAGTGGAGCTCAATAAATTCCTGTGTACTTAATTAATGAATTCTCTCATTCATCCGAATGTGCTTTCCCTCTTTTTCTCTCCTATATCCAATTTTAACAACTCCTACAAACTTAATTTCCTAAGTATTTTCTGAATCCTTCTCTTTTTCAATTGCTACTTCAACTCTCTTAGCTTAAGGGCTGTTACCTCCTGACCGAATTTCGGTCTTTGCCTACTCAAATGTATCATAGTGGACAGAATAAAATAAAAGACAAATCTACCACTAACCCCCTTCAGCAACTCCCTGCTGTCTACAGGATAAGGCCACAGCCCCCATGGCAGGCCCACCATGGTCCTGGGGTGGCCATCCTATTTCTCAACTCCTTGCTCTTGCATAAACTCTCCCCTCACTGAAAAAGGCTAATATCTATATCCAGAAAGGCAAAATAACCTACCAACAAAATGTAAGAGGCAGGATTTGAATTCTTCTTTGTTTTCTAGACACAGAGCTTCCTACCCAATGCTCTTGCTGAACCCTAGTGCCTGGCAAGTACCAGATAATAAATGTCTGCTGAATTAATGAATAATAAGAAGAAAAGACTGCAGAAAAAATCAAAACATAACCTACCCTGTGGAACTCATTCCTCTATTCTACTATTTCTCAAGATATGTTTCATGTTCAAATACTCTGTGAAAAAAGGTTCCATGATCAAAAATTCGGGGAATATTGTAAAGCTCCCTCTTAAAGATTCTCAATGCATATCAGTAGGTTGAAACATTAAAGGTTTAATAAAAGTCTGTTTAGTTTTTTTAATAGGAGAGGTTCTAACTATATTTGAAAACAAAATGAAAATTAAAACGCAGTAAAACTACTCCATGACATTCTGCTCTTCTCTAACACCCTAATAGTACATGTAGTACTACTTTTTTAAAAATGATGACTAAGACCTCAGAACACAGAAGGAGGGTGGGGGCAGTGATACTAGGGAGTAGACTGGGGATGCTGCTAGACATTCAGTGATGCCCAGGACAGAACTACTGACCCAGAGACTCAACAGCAACCATGTTGAGTAGTCCTGCCCCACTGCAAAGAGAGAAAGAATGCTCAGTTGAAAGTCTAGAGCCTTTGTGTTGATATTTCCCACTGGTCTTCATAGTGCTCCACTGCATTTGAAATAATACTGACAAATGAAACTGAAAATTTTATTTGAATCCAAGAAAATAACTGTTATAGAAAAAAAATGTATGCATAAAAACAATTCCCCTCATCAAGGCCTTATCAGAATGTGTTTAGATACTACCCATCCCCCTCCCTTGCAAATCCAAAACGCTTTTCTTTTCCATACAGTCCTCTCAGAGGAATTCTTGAATATATTAACATTTTAAAAATATTGCATGTCCTAAGAAAATCTCAGAATAAGACCTAGGAAATCTCTGAGGATCAAATGAAACAGGCCAGCCCCAAGAGTCAACATTAGAGAATCCCCTGTTAGTTAGAAATTCTCTCCAACAGGTGAAATGAAACGCTAGTTTCTGATCCATTTGCCCTCTGGTCAAGTCATCTTGAGGACAACTCCTTCTCATATTACTTGTTCATTTGATAGAATGGAAAATCACAGAAGCATCAGAAACTAACCCTGGGAAAGGACTGAGAGCTAAGGTCAGAGCAGGGTCCACCCGGTACTGGATGCTGCACAGAGGATGCCCTGGGGCAGCCCAGGCTTTACAAGAAAGCTACTTTCTCTCTCAGGAGTTATCTTTTAACCAGTTTCCTCATCCAGTAAATGTACTATCACTACATAGGATGTTATCACTGACCATGTTCACCTGGGCAAAGGGTATGCCTTAACTCTCTGCGTTATTTTTTACCTTCTTGAGAGTCTAACATTATTTCAAAATGAAAAGTGTTTTTGTTGTTATTTTTTGATGATGTAGGCTTCCCTACAATTGCCATCCAGGATGCCCACCAGAGTTCCAAAGCAATGGATCTGCCTGATCTTAGACTAGAACCTCCAAAGTAAATTTTTTTCTTTTTATAAGTTAGTTATCTTGGGTATTTTGTTACAGAGATGAAAAGCTGACTAACACAGTTGGTTTCCCAGGGATAAAGCTATCTGAGAAAAGAGTTCAGAGGCTAATGTCAGAGTTTCCAGAGTCTAAGATCTGATAAATCCTGCAACATGACCAATTCACAGAGAAGCCAGTTTCTGATAAAGTCAGAGTGGAGAGAGAATTCTCATGTTGGAGCAGCCAAAACGTGCCACCATGGATTCTTTGGGAAAAGAGTAAGATTTATTTGTATAATAACGCTATTCTACTATTTTCACACATTGAATCCCAAGGGGAAAAAAAAAAGTATTTGTATTATTCGCATTTTGAAAAATTCTGTGGTAATTTATCCCGGGCTTATGGCTGGATTATGCAATAGGGTTTTAAAATGTGCTAATACTTCATCAATCATATAAACACTTTTCTAGAGCTGAAATTCACTATACCTTTTTATGGCTTTTAGGCTAAAACAGAAGGTTCTTTACATGCAAACTGCTCACTTATATTCAGGTTCTGGGCACACACAGTGAGATATAAGGTATTGTGTTCTGTGTTATCACTGAAAAAGTGAAAAAGTCTCTCAGACACTGCCTGGTGTTAGCACACCCTCCTCCCCTCTGCTTATCCTCAAGTCACCCTGCATGTCCTACCTATGGGCAGGATAATGAGAATTTCAGCTTACTGTCTCCTTTATAAAAGAGAATTTCCACTGCAACCAATTTACTCAGTTATTTAGCACCACTGTTCTCTAGTTTGCTGTGGAACAAAGTACCAAGAATACTTCAGGGATAAGTTAGTCAACATAAACTATCAAAACCAACATCGTGTCCCTGTCAGCATTACTGATAATTACACATAAAGTTTAATGACTTTAGGAAAGTTTGCCAGAGTTTGGGAGAACTGAGTTCTCTCATTGGACTGTGAGTGAACATTTTGTAGTTGGCCTAGGATCTTCATCACGCATGTCCTTTCCTCCTTTCTTCATCCCCATATTCCATTCATTTGTGAATGAAAACATACAATTTCTTCTTAATGGAAATACCACATTGAGATCAGTGTTTTAAAGATAATTTTGAGCTTCATTGCAAAGAACAGAAGGAATATGGAAGAGATAAGAAGAAAACTCAGGAGGGTAACAGGGCCTACGTCGGGGCAGTAATAGTAGTAAAGGCAAGGTGGGACCAGGTTTTTTTTTCCCCAAAAAAAATATGCTGAAAGCAGACTGAACAGGATGTGATGCTTAACTGTAAGACAGTGATAAGGAGGAGGGATTGAAAAATAGCTTGAAGCTTTGTAGCTGTGCTCCTAGATAGATATGGTTCATTTAACAGACACAAGAAACTAAGGCAAGACATGAGACATGAGGGAGTAGATGTGCTCAGCTCTGTTGAGCACATTCAGTGGTGATGTCCAATATGCCAAGGGACAACCGATGTTCTAAAAGGGCAGGAAAACTTCTAGATTTAAGTAGGCTCAAGGTTAAGAAAATCCTCCAACCATCTCCATTTTTACTTATTCTCCTTACTTTAATAAAATAAAATATGTGTTGAGAAGCTACTTTACACCAAGTCCTGGGATAGGCATTAGAGAAGAGAAAAAGGAAAGAAATAATGTAAATATAGTGCCAATTCTCAGAGCATTTGCAAACTTTAGTGGGAAATGATACTATAACAGGGACTTAAAGTGTCGGGGTGAGGGGAGAGTAACCAGAGGAAGCTTCCTGGAAGATGCAGCACTAACAAGGGATGAGATGGATGGTGTTTATTCAGGCCCATTAACCGACCTAACATTCGAAGGGGGGATGATGTGCTTGTCACTTGCCTTCACAATCTATATATCTGCTGTGGTTTCAGGCCAACTATAGGGCAGATTTCCCCATAATACAGCCACACAGTCGGAACTTCACTATGCTCATTTATATTCCTCCTGTGGAAATAATGCTATGGCTTCTTTGTGGGAGAACTTTTGATAGTATATCTTGGGAACAAGGTATTTATGACCAGCTCTTGGGATGCTAGCCAACACAATGGTAGAACTGAAAATTTAATCCTGAGTTCTGAGATCACTCTGAAATCATTCATCCACCCACCTGAAGAAGGTGCTACTCCTAAAGAATACAGAGAGTGAAGCTCTTGACAGGGACCACGAGAGTGCTTAAAATTTAGAGTAATCCAGCAACTCCACTCCTAGGAATTTACCTAAGAGAAATAAAAGTGAAAGTCTACAGAAACACTTGGACAAGAATATTACAATAATGAATATGCTAAAAATAACTCAGGAAAACTATCCCATTGAAAATAGCCTCAATAAAATGAAATACTTGGACTAAATCTAACCCAGGAGGTGAAAGACCTCTACAGTAAAACTCTACAATGAAAACTACAGACCACTGAAGAAAGAAATCGAAGACCTTGGATGGAAGCACCTCCCATGTTCTTAGATAGCCAGAATTAATAGTATCAAAATAACCATTTTTATCAAAAGCAATATACAGATTCAGTGAAACTGCCATTAAAATACTAATGATGTTCTTTACAAACCTATAAAAAAAAATCCCAAAATTCACTTTGAAGAATGAAAGACTCAGAATAGCCAAAGCAATACTGAGCAAGAAGGACAATGTTGGAGACATCCCAATACCTGATCTCAAATTATACTACAGAGCTACAGTAACAAAAATAGCATGGTATTGGCACCAAAACAGACATGAAGACCAATGCAATGAAATAGAAAAGATTTCATCTCTCTCTAGTTAGAATGACAATCATCAAGAATACAAACAGGAAATGCTGGCAAGGACACAGGGGGTACACTCATACATTGATGGTGGGATTGCAAATCAGTATAACTACTTTGGAATGCAGTGTGGAGATTCTTCAAAAGACTAGGCATGGAACCACCATGTGACCCAGCTATCCCACTCTTTGGTATTTATCCAGAAGAACTAGAATCAGAATACTACAGTGCTACATGCGCATCAATATTTATAGCATTGCAATTTACAATAGCCAAGTTAAGAAAACAGTCCAGGAGCTGGTCAACAGACTAATGGATTAAGAAAATGTGGTTTATATACACAACGGAGTTTTATTCAGCCATAAAGAAGAATGAAATCATGTCATTTGCTGGTAAATGGATGGAACTGCAGAAAATCATGCTAAGTGAAATAAGCCAGACTCAAGGGTTGAATGTTTTCTCTCACATGTGGAAGATATAGCAAAATAAGGCACACAGGGCAGGGTGGGAGTGGGGCATAAAAATAGAAGGCAGATCAATAGAGTAGAGGAAAGGGATTAAGGGTGAAGGCTGAGGGATAGAAAAAGGGAGGAACTGTGGAATGAATTGATCAAATTATGCTATGTGTATACACATGAATAGACCGCACTGAATTCTACCTTTATGCACATCTATAAAGCATCAACTTAAAAACAATAAACAAATAGAAGGAAAAGCAGTTGAGATAAAGGGAAAGGGGGAAGAGAAGGGGAGGGAAAGAGGATGTACTGGGGATTTAAATGGAGCAAATTCTATTCCACGCATGTATGATCGTGCCAAAAACACACGCCACTATTACACATGCATTAGCAAAAACATAAAAAAGAATGTTCACATTTTACTCATAAGAGTCATGAACTAAACACTGCCACATGTGTACCAACTGCAGAATGAATAAATGATTTGCAGTACATCCATACAATGAAATAATACTCATAAATTTATAGAAAGCAACCACTGACAGAATAACAGGGATAAATCTCAAAAACATTATGTTGAGGGAAAGAAGTCAGATATCAAAGATATGGTTTCACTTACATATGAAATTTTAGAAAAGACAAAACCATAGTTCTACGTAGGATATCAGTGGCCACCAGGGGAAGGAGCTAGAGAAAGATATGGATTGCAAAGAGCCCCAAGGGAATCTTCAAAACAATGAAAACACTATTAAAGTTGTGGTAGTGGCTACATTGCTATACGTGAAAAGTGTTTTCAAAACTCATGGAATTACACAGTTAAGTTTGGTAAGTTTAATTTACGTAAACTATACATCAATAAAACCTTTTTTTTTTTAAATAAAAAATAACAAATTGGGCTGGGTTGAGGAACAGGTTCAAGTCATCCAGGCTGGAAGATGTTAGTGGCATTCGGGACACTGTCAGAACCAACACTACCTCAGCACATGGCTCTCAAGAACTCTTTTGCCTAAATGCTTTAGCTTCAAACCCTGACACCCCTGTCTGCTCCAGTCTAAAGATCCCAATAACTCACAATGACCCTGCCACCCACCTGCCACTCATCCTTGAGGTCAGAATCAGCTTACTCACTCAGACAACTAATGATAAATAACCCTAAACCCCTAATCTGTAATCTGAAGATGGCAAAACTTTATGTTGGAGCTATTAACAGGGATTGGGGGATAAGGTAAGGATTACACTTTGAGACTGACTGTTCTGTATGCGGAATATAGTCTCCCAATTCTTCTGCTGTTACTAGTTTCCCAAAGGGATGAGAAGCTCAGCCTGTTTCTTTCTCAACATTTGAAACCATAGTTTCTTTTTTTGCGGGGATGGGTACCAGGGATTGAATTCATTGGCACTCAACCACTGAGCCACATCCCCAGCCCTATTTTGTATTTTATTTAAAGACAGGGTTTCACTGAATTTCTTAGCACCTCACTTTTTCTAAGGCTGGCTTTGAGCTAGCTATCCTCCTGCCTCAGCCTCCCCAGCCTCTGGGATAGAGGTGTGCACCACTGCACCTGGCTGAAACTATAGTTTATGTAGAGCTATTTGATTCCCTATGGCCAACTGAGATCTGCTTTTCCTAAAATAATCTCTACTGCAACACAGCAATGCTCCATCCGGTCCTGTGGAGAAGGCCTACTCCTCCATCACCAAACACCAGTGTTAACTCTTCCTTCAATCCACTGATACCAGCAAAATATAAGAAAAAAATCTCTGAATAACTTTATTTTTAATTCTATTTTTAGAGCTTCAATTACTACTAATAAAGAAGATTTTTGTACCAGATAATTTGTGAAAATTGTTTTGTGCACATTTGATGTCACATGAAGTAAACCCAAATTCAGTGAGCCCCTGTAAGGCACCAAACACTATACTAGGCTTTCTGGTGAACTATCTGTATGATCTTTACAATAATCCTGTTAGTTCCATATACCTAATAGATTTTTACAGATAAATTCTCTAAAACTCAGAGACTAAGTAACTTGCCCAAGCTATCTAATATTCAGTTAGTATAGAGATTGGATATACCTCTAAGAGTATTTAAAAAATAAAGACTGGAAACTGCACATAGTGGGTTAAATTCTGTTTTAATATGTATAAGGTCCTGGATTTGAGTTTTTTCTCAGCTACTTACTACCTGTGTGGACCTAGGCAAGTGAGTTTTTCTCTAGATAAGTTTCCTTGCCTATAAAATGAATAAAATATATCCTATTTCATTGAGTTTTGAAAGATTAAACAAGATGATTCACACAATGAACACAATAAGTATTAGCTATTGATATGATCTCAAGTGCCCAGCTAGCTCCAAATGGAATAAATATAACACATATGTACAAATCCCACTATCAATTTTTCAGAGGTTGAATTCCACACCATGGATCTCACTCTGCCTTTCAATTTGTCTTGTCCTTCTCCAATGTAATAAAATTTTTAATAGGAATATAGATAGATAGATAAGATAGATGGATGGATAGAGATTTTCAGCCTTTAATGAGTCTATGAGGACCATTTCCACAAACATATGGTCTCTCTCCTCCAGACCATCTCTAAAAATGCAAACTTGACCAGAACACCCTATTCCCAGACAACCCATCCCACTCCTTCACATACCTGCTCTGGATACTTGCTCCCCGTGATCTCTGCTACAGTGTTGAAGGAATCAGTATCTGGGTAGGTCTTTGCTCCCATCTTCAGATGAATGACAATTATGTTCCCATTAGAAGCCATTCTAGACATCATTTCTGCATCTTCTACAGTAATACAGGCTGTTGGGATCTTAGGCACATCATCCTGGTATTCCTGCATACCTGTGTGAGGACTTGGGAAGAGAAGCCACAGGTTATCTTGAAAGTGAAAATGAACCAAAAGCCCCTGCATGTTAACCTATGACTCTCATATGAAGAGTAGGAACAGTGGGCAGTATTGGTTTGTTTTTGATGTGAGTGTAATTTTCACTTTTCATTAAAAAATAGCTTTAAAATTTCAATTTAATAATCATCTCACTAAAAACATTATATGAAATTATTTTGATAAGTTGGATGATCTATTTGAGTTGCAAATCGCCAGAGGCTCTCAAGGACATTATCAGTGCTTTCATGATGAAGAGGAGAACACATGTGAA
This sequence comes from Tamias sibiricus, assembly GCA_025594165.1. Lineage (NCBI taxonomy): Eukaryota > Metazoa > Chordata > Mammalia > Rodentia > Sciuridae > Tamias > Tamias sibiricus. The sequence continues at coordinate 209,340,962 of CM046658.1, forward strand.
CAAGTAAATAAGGGAGGTCTGAAGTCCTTCAAGGGTATAAACCAGAAGATTCACATGCTTGGAAGAAAACTGGCCTGGATACTGGCAATCCTGTGATCACCAACTGGCAATGGGGCTCATCCCATCCAGGGGAAGGTTTGAATATATAGCCCTGTGTTGGTGGTAGAACACTGCACAGGAAAACTAAAAAATATGTGGGGAAATATTTGTGTTTTTATGAAGAAAAGGTCCTGATGCCACTCAAAATACCTACACTGGAGTCCATGTTAATATGCTGTTGATTCAAACATTATATCTGCCAATGAAGTTTATCGATATCATTTTCTAAAATTGCACATTCAAACTGTCCGTTTTTACAGCTGGGATACAGCTTCAGACCCTCTCAGACCACAGTTCCTCCCAGACCAAGACCACAGCCCAGCTTCTGCATGCATAACACAATGTATTAGTCTGTTCCCATCTTCTGTTGAAAAGAAGATAAAAGCCTTCTAACTTTTCTTTCCTTCTTCACATATTTGTCTCAGGCTCTCTCATATGTTCAGGGGAGCCCTCTCCACTCAGCCACGTCACATTTCTTTCTGAGGAGGAGAGTCTGAAGCTTCTCTCCCAAAGGAGTGACTCCAAGCCCCACACACAAACACAATAATCCTGTTTTATATCTAACCACGTTCTTGGTGTGACTGCTTTGTTCTCACCATATTTTAGGAAACTATCTACTTAAGAGAAATTGCATAGCAAAATGGTTAAGAACAGAAGCTCTGGAATAAGACTATCTGGATTCAAATCTGGTCTATGCCATTGAATGCTAACTGGCCTTGGGAAAATCACCCATTTGTTTGTTGCAGGAGCTTCTTCTATTAAAAAAAGGTGATAATAATAGTAGGTATTTCATAAAATTATTTTTCAGACTATTTTACACAAGTAAAATTATTTTTCAGTTATTTTATTTTTTTAAGTTATTTTATACAAGTAAATAACTTACCCTGGAACATAGTAATAATTCAATAAATGTTAAATATTTATTTTATTAACTTGTGTATTACATATCCCTGCAGAGACTGACTAATCTCTAGTCATTAGCACCATCTGAATATACCCTCCATGGATATTTCCTAAATTTTTCCTGCAAACTTTATTATTAATCAAAATAAAGACAAATTACTTATAAGCTCAGAACTTAGAATAGAGACACCCTGACTCTGTAAGCCTGCTTGGGAACATGTATCACCCATTCCAACTCTGGCGTTACCAAACCACAAATCTTGGTTCCAGCTTTCTCTACCTGCATGACACCCAAGCTACTCAGATTACTGCTTTGTTCTCCCTCATCTGTAAAGTGTGGAATAATGTTAGTATTAATCTCATAATATTGCTATGAGGAATAAAAGATAGTAAACACAAAGGATTTAAGAGAGTGTTTGGCACATAGTGATTACTCAATAAACATTAGTTGTTATTATTTCTTCAGTACAGAGTTTTCCCACTGAGTTGATAGAATGATTAATGTATTTGGAAATCGCCTTGCAACATGTAGGAAGACAATCTAAATATTTATTACTCATATGTGATGTCTGGGATTTGACAAAGTCTCCTTGTTCTTAGACGCCCTTTCTCAAGAGAAGATCAGTATAACTTCTTAATAGCCTCTTTAAATACTGTTTCTAGACTAGTTTGTACTAATAAGTTATGGGTAAGAGTGCCTACAGGGGGACAGTGAGTCGGATCTGTACCCACAGCTCCCCTGGGAGAAACGACACTGAAAGGCATCTTTAGCAGTCTATATAGGAAAAACCCATAGCCAACATCATACTAAATGGGGAAAAAAACTGAAAGAATTTCCTCTAAAATCAGGACCAAGACAAGAAGGTCTGCTTTCACCACTCCTCTTCAATATAGTGCTTGAAATTTTAGCCAGAGCAATTAGGCAAGAGAAGGAAATAAAAGAGACACAAACAGGAAAGAAGTCAAATTATCCCTATTTTCAGATGATATAATCTTAAACTTAGAAGACCCTAAAAGTTCCTCCAGAAGACTTGAGAGCTGATAAACAAATTCAGCAAAGTAGCAGGATACAAAATCAACACACACACAAATCAACAGTGCTTTTTATTCTCCAGCTATGAACTCACAGAGAAACATATAAGGAAAACAATTTCATTCACACCAGCTTCCAAAAAAATAAAACAGAATTAGAAATAAACCTAAACAAGAGGGTGAAAGACCTCTACAATGAAAATTACATAACACTGAATAAAGAAACTGAAGAAGACACTAGAAGATGAAAAGCTTCCCATGTTCGTGGATCAGCAGAATTCATATTGTTAAAATGACCACATTACCAAAAGCAATCCAAAGGTTCAATGCAGTCCCCACCAAAATACCAATGACATTCTCCACATAATTAAAAAGATCCTAAATTCATATGAAAGCAAAATAGATCCCAAGTAGGCAAAACAATCTTGAGCAAACAAAGCAATGTTGGAAGCATCACAATACTTGATTTCAAAATATACTACAGAGACAGAGTGACAAAACCAGCATGATACTGGTATGATAAGAGACCCCAAGACCAATGGAATAGAATAGAGACAAGCCCACACAGCTACAACCATTTGATTATTGATAAACATGTCAAAAGATACGTTTAGAAAGTAGTGCTGGGAAAACTGGATATCCATATTGTAGATAACACTGGAGCCCTCTCTCCCTTACCTTATATAAGAAAGGACTCAAAATGGATTAAAGAGCTAAATGTAAGATCACAAGCTTTCAGATTTATAGAAGAAAATATAGGAGAAACACTTTGAGACATTGGCACAGGCAATGACTTCCTGAATAGAACTCCAATAGTTCAGGAAATCATAGCAAGACTGGGCAAAGGGGTATGCATCAAATTAAAAAGTTCCTGCAGAGCAAAGGAAAGCAATAATAGAGGGAAGAAATTGTCTAAAGAATGGCAGAAAACCTGTACCAGCTACTCTTTGAACAGAAAATTAATTATCCAGAATTATATATCCAGAACCACCAAAATATAACACCAAAACAAACAAACAAAAATCCCAAATAACCCAACCAATAAATGGACACTCTTAAGACACTTAAGAAATACAAATGGCCAATAATTATGTGAAAAAATGTTCAACATCTTTAGTTAACACTGAGAATGCAAAAACAACCAACCAACCAACCAAACAACAACAACAAAAAACCCAGTAAGTGCTGGTGAGGATGCAAGGGAAAAGAAACACTTGCACACGGTTGGTGTGAATGTATATTAGTATAGTCGCAATGGAAATCAGTACAGATGTTCCTCAAAAAACAATAAAGAGAGAACTATCATATGCTGTAGCCACACTACTCCTTGATATATACACAAAGGAATTCATGTCAGCATACTATAGTAATACCAGTTCACCCATGTTTGTTTTGGTACAATTCCAATAGACAAGTTATGGAATCAGCATAGATGTCATCAACACCTAGTGCACCTGCATGCTCCCTCTCTCTCTTCCCTCCCTCTCTCCCACCCCCTATAATATATTACAGCTGTAAAGAAGAATGAAGTAGTGTCATTTTCAGGAAAGGGATGGGATCAGAGATCATAATGTTAAGCAAAATAAAACAGACATAAAAGGGCAAGTATCACGTTTCCCTTATTTGTGAAATTGAGAGGGGGAAAAAGATATAAGTACCCAAGAGACTATTGGAAAGGAGAAGAATGGTGATAAAAAGGAGGGTTAGGGGAAGGTAGGGAAGGTGACTATGATTAAAGTGTGTTATTTGCAGACACAAAATCCACACTGAAACCCATTATTCTATAAATTAAAATGTAAATGCACTAAAAAAAAGAACATTTGAAGATTAATACCAATTCTTCATATAAATACTTGCAATAGCAAAGAAAGGAGCACTTTTCAACTCATTCTACAAGGTCACTTTGTCTATCAAAACTAGAAAAAGACACTAGAAGAAAATAAAACTACAAACCAATAAGTCTCATGGATATAAAGCAAGAAATCCCCAATAAAATATTAGCAATATATGAAAAGGATTACACAGTATGACCAAATGGGAGTTAACTCAGGAATGCAAGGTTAGTTTAACATCCAAAAATTAATCAATATTACCAAAATAATACCAAGTAATATATCACATTAAAATAATAAAGGACGAAAATCACATGATCACCTCAATAGATGCTGAAAAAGCTTTTGACAATATTTAAAATCAGTTCATGATGAAAACATTGATGAAGGACTAAAGTTGAAAAGAAAGAGTTAAAACTCTATTCACAAATGACATGATCTTATGTTTAGAAAATCTAAGGAATACACACACACACACACACACACACACAAATATATATAATTAACAAGTACAGCAAGGTTGTAGGCTATAAGATCAATATACAAAAATTAATTGTACCATGATGTATTAGTCACCAAAACAGTAAACTACTACAAATAAATTTAACAAAGGAAGCATAAGGCTTATACCTTATTGGAAACTGTGTTAGGTTTCTGGCCAAAATATCTGAGAAGAGCAACTTAAAGGAAGGAAGAAAAATTTATATTGGGGCTCACAGTTTCAGAGGTTTGGTCCACAGTTTGTCAATTCCATTGCTTTGGGCCCAAGCAAGGCAGTGCATCATTGTGGAAGGGTGAGGTGGAAGAGTACTGCTCCACTATGGTGACAAGGAAGCAGAGAGAGAAGGGGAAAGGGGCCACAGGGAAGATGAACCTTTTTAGGGACCACCCCCCACCCAGTGACCCACCTTCTATAGCCACACCCCACCTGCCTAGTTACCACCTAGTTCATCCATTCAAACTAGGATGAAATGATTAGGATACATCTTTCATAATCTTATCATTTCACCTCTAAATATTCCTGAATTAAGCCAGAAGTTTTGGGGGAGACCCTCCTATCCAAACCATAATAAGAACTAAATAATATTGTTGAAATAAATTAAAGATCTAATATATGAAAAAATGTCTGATATTTATGGATTGGAAGGCTTAATGATAACACTCTCCAAATTGATCTAAAGAATTAATGCAAACTCTGTCATCAAAATTTCTTCCTTTTTGAATAAATTGATAAGCACATTTTAAAATTTATATGGGAAAGCAAAGGACTCAAAATAAAAGAAATCTGAACAAATAGAACAATGTTGGAGAACTCCCACTTCCAAATTTCAGAAGTTACCACAAATTTATAGTAACCAAGGTGGTGTGTTGGTATAAGGATAAATATATAAATCAATAGAATAGAATTGAGAGTCCAGAAACTATAACATAGTTAATAGATTTCCAATAATGATGCTAAGAGAATTCAATGAGGACAGAAAAGTACTTCAACAAATTGTGCTGGGCTGATCAGATATTCTTAAGCAAAAGAACAAAGCTGCAACCCTACATAACACAATGTACAAAAGTTAACTCAAAACGAATTATAGACTTAAATGTGAAAGCAAAAATTATCAAACTTCATGACCTTGGATAAGGAAATTGTTCCTTAGATACAATATCAAAGTCCCAAACAACAAAGGAAAAAATAGACAGATTTAACAATTACAATGTGAAACTTTGGTGCTGCAAAGGACACCACCAAAGGGTAAAAAGACAACACACATAATTGTAGAAAATTTTTTGAAAATCATATATCTTCTATGGCAGTTTAATTAACGAGTTCAGCAAGATTGTAGGATACAAGATCAATATACAAAAAAATCAATTGTACAGTACCTCAAACATATAAAGACCTCCTAACAGCTCAATAATAAAAGACAACCCAATTTAAAAGTGAGCAAAGAACCTGAATACATTTTGTCCAAAGAACCTGTCCAAATGGCTTACAAGCACATGAAAAGATGCTGCACATCATTTGCCATAGGAAAATGCAATCAAAACCACAATGAGATGTTACTTTACACTCACTAGGGTGTCTGTTATGAAAAAGATGAGTGAAAGCAAGTATTGAAGAGGTAGGGAAGAGGTTTGAACCCTTGCACATTGCTGGTGAGAATGTAAAATGACATAGCTACTTTGTCAAACAGTTTGACAGTTCCTCAAAAAGTTAAAAATATACTTACCATATGACTCAGCAATTCTATAATTTAGTATATACTCAAGAGGAATGAAAATACGTGTCCACACAAATATTTGAACACAGATCTTCATAACAACATTATTCATAAAAATCAAAAGGTGGAAACAACCATAATGTCTATCGGTATAGCCATACTATGGATTATTATTCAACAATTTTAAAAAATAACGTTCTGGTACATGGCGTATTATAATGAACCTTGAAAGCATTACCCTAAGTGAAAGCAGCTAGGTACAAAAGACCATCCATTGCAAAATTCCATTTATATGAAATGTCCAGAACAGATAAATCTACAGAGATAGAAAGTAAATTTTCGGTTGCCTAGGGCTGTTGGAGAAGAAAGGAATGGTGAGTGACCGTTAATGGTTATGAGGTTTCTTTTGGGAATGATGGAAATGTTCTAAAATTAGGATGGCTGTGAAACTCTGTAAATATATTAAAAACCACAGACTTTTGCAAATTAAGGAGGCAAATTTTATAATATGTGAATTAAATCCCAAATAAAATTTCTATTATAAAAAGCAAAATAAGAGTCTTAAGTTTCCAAATTTTTAAGAAGAAAACTCTGGTGTCTTTCTCATTCAGGAATCATGTTTCTAGGGCTGGGGATATAGCTCAGTTGGTAGAGTGCTTGCCTTGTATGCATAAGGCCTTAGGTTCAATCCCCAGCACCAAAAAAAAAAAAAAAAAAAAAAAAAAAAAAAAGAAACATATTTCTGGCTCATGAGATGTATAAAAAGTGCCTGCTCAGGTCTGTGTGAAAGACAGTACATCCCAGATACAAAATAAATGGTGAGACAAAAATTTGAAATTTGAAAGCCTTAAATCAGTTCCCCAAATTTTATTAAATTGCTCATGTGTACTATGAAAAGTGACCTCATTTGAAGACAGTTGAATATTTTCCTTTTATCTACATAAAGTAGTGCAATGTTTAAACAAATAAGTGAATTTCCCATCTGATTAATACACATCAATCAAACTCTTTTAACGCTAGTCACTTCGGACTAGTTCTTTATAAAAGATACCAGGCACTTTGTTTCTGAGTCTTTCAAAATTTACAAAATTCAAATCAGTTCTTGAAACTGGGAGTCAACTTATATGTTAAACATCTAACAAGAGAACAATTATGTATCTCTATGAAGAATGTGTAGGTTTTGCAGGAACATAAACTATATGGACTACAGTAAAAATCATTCACAACACTATGAAGCTTTGAAGTGCTTTCTGAAGAGAAGATCTCAAGGTGGGAATGGCTAGAGGACAGTGCACTTCAGAAACTAGTCTTGTGCTTCTAGAAGGTATTTTGGCTTTTTTGTTTGTTTTCCTTCTTCTTCACTATATGAGTAAGTAAGGAGCACTTACTCTGTTTATTAGAAAGCCCTGTTTGACTTAAAAATCCTTATGACAGACCTGTTTGACTTAAAAATCCTTATTAGGAATAGAAAATGCTCTAAACATTAAAAAAATATATCAGGATGGTAAGTCTCTTGGAAAAAAATTTATAATTGACTTTATTAATTTTTTAAAAATCTACCCACCTTTAAAACAAACTCATCTCAGATTTTTAAACTGTCATTAATAACAATAAGAGTCAATCCATCTCAGGCTTTTATACTGTCAAGAACACAAAAGTATAAGGTTAACTTATAACATACTTTCACAAAGGGGAAATACTGAACTATTGACAACTTGCACAAGTAAAAGAAAAGAAAAAATGCCCACTCAAGAAAGAGGAGGTGGGACTACAATTCAATGCTAATGTCTACAATACAATTGAAATGGCAGAAGAAAGGAAAAGTCAGACTCCTGAATTCTTTTCCACATGGAAGTCAGAATCCATGTGTACAAAACCCAGCAGACACATTTAATACCTTATGTCCTACTGCTGTCAGTAAGGAGACTCTCACAGTGCAGAGGCTATAGCTTCCAAAACAACCAACACCTTAGAGAGTGAGAAAAGGAAGATGGTTAAGATGTTGAGAGGATAAAACTGATTCTTAACATCCACAGCACATAGGAAGGGTTTTTAGTTTTTTTCTCAAATACAAAAATGTATAGAGACTCTTAGGAGGTAACTGCCTGTGAAATAAATATAAAAGAAAATAAAAATAGCTAAATTTTTACACTTAATATTTTGTCAGCTAGAAAGCACTGCATAAATATTAGTTTTTGTTAGATAGTCAGTAGGCCAAACTCAGCATCACAAAATACATTAGTTTCCCTGTTTCCTTTCTGATTATGTTACAATTTCTGCTTATACTTGTTTTATCATCTTATTTTGTCTTTTCCCCCCTCATTTTCTCCTATAGTATTCACCATTTTAAAATAAATATGTTTTTATGAGTAGCAGTATTAAGCAAAATGAACACTTATCTTGGAATAACAAAAATATTAAAATGGATGATTTCTTTAATAAATATAATGATAAACCTATGGAGGAAAAAATCTTTTGGTAGAGTAGATTATAACCATAAATAAAGAAATGCTCTACTGTATTATCAACAATTATTCTCAGCTTCAGCTCCAATGTAACTGATTTGTTACAGTAGAAAGTACTTTAGTTAGCCCAGATCACTGACTTCTCTTTCAGAAACATCCTAAGTTTCCACTGTACTCAACTAAACTATACAGCCCCAATATCCTCCTGTTAGAACAGGACTGGTCATGTGACTCAGCACATATTTTTGGACACGAGGCAGGATAAAGATACTTGAAAAATTTAACATCCCTTGGGATAAAAATTGGAATAATTTTTTTCATTCTTGACAAGAGGAAAAATATCTAACAGAAAGCATCAGTTAAGTGCTTAATGCAGAAACACTACAGCCATGTTTTCAATGTGTTCCATCATAATACTAAACTTAGGAAATCTTAGAAGGTAGCAAAAATTCATGGTTAAATCAATCCACAAGATACTGGATAGTATTCCCATCTAGGGGAGCCATGATACACATTAGCTTATCATGAGCTCTGAGAAAAAATGTAGTGAAGAAGCATCATCGACTAAGCATTTCCCAAACTTAATTGAACATAAACCCCTTTTTTACACACACTTTACCATCCCATAGATTATCTGGGTTATAACTTTTGTGAAATGTCAATTAATTCCCCTTTAAGAAGGACCTAGAGCTATGCACAGTGGCATACACTTGTAATCCCAGTGACTCAGGAGGCTGAGACAGGAGGATCTCAAGTTCGAGGCCAGCCTCAGCAACTTAGTAAAGTCCTAAGCAACTGGTGAGACCTTGACTCAAAATAAAAAATAAAAAGGGCTAGGGATGTACCTCAGTGGTGAGCTCCCCTAGGTTCAATCCCTGGTACCAAAAAAAAGGAAAAAAAAAAAGGACCAAGACAAGAATATAGTTTGTGATATCCCAATACAGCTTACTGAAATAATGCCAGCAACAGTATTTCCAGCTTTCCCAGTGAAGTGATCTCTCTACTGGCTCCCATCGCCAGAAAATAAATCCTATACCTGGGTGATATATAAGGTCTTTTGTAACCTGGCCTTGATTTGTTTCTTCCCCCAGCTCTTGTACCTCCCAGATGAGCCCTCTATCTTCCCGACAGATGCAGATGTCATACCATTCTCAGAAGAGTCCTGTCTTTTTACCAGCAGGGAACCCTGACACACACTGTAGCTGTGCCTGGACCATTCCCTACCCCTGGCAACACCTGGATATTTTCTTTCAAGTTTCCACTAAATGGCCCTTCTTCTGTGACATCTCTGCTAAATATCTGGACAGAATTGGACATGCACTCCCCTGTCTACTCCTGGGCTCCTTCCATCCCTCTGTCTACAGTCTTTATGTTGTAATTATATATTTTGTTATGGTTTGAATATGGAAGGTCTCCCCATCTCCCCAAAACTTGTGGGTTGAAGTCTTGGTCTGCAGTGTAGCAAAGTTCAGAGACGGGCTTTTAGGAAGGGATTGGATCATGAAGGCTCTAACCTCACCAACAGACGAATCCACTGATGGATTCACAGATAAATGGACCATTTATAGGTGTTGAAAACTGTAGGAGGTAGGACTAGTTGAAAAGAGTCAGTCCTTGGGGATGTGCCCTTGAGGACTATATCTTGTCCTTGGCCCCTTCTTCATTCACTCTCTGCCATGAAGTGGGCAGCTACCCGCCACTGTACCCTTCTGCCATGATGTGCTACCTCACCATAGCAATAGGGTGGTCAGCCCATGGGCTGACACCTCTGAAAATGACAGCCCAAATAAATCTTTTCTCCTCCTTTAGGTTGTTTTCCTCAGATATTTTGTCATAGTCAATGAAATGCTGATTAACAATTTAAACATCATATCCTACATATGAGTTTCTCAAAAGCTAAGGCCACTTATAATTCTTCTTTATATAGTAAGAATTTACCATACTTTGAGTATTTATAGTTCCTACCATATCTTTATGTTCAGCAAATACATATGTGCTGAATATATTTGATAATGAAATGTATCCAGAGAGTATGCAATAAAGACTGTTTTAATATAACAGAATTGCCTTATCAGATTTTAAGATAAAAAGACTGATCATCAAAACATTTAACCAATATATGGAATATGGATTCCAGAAAAAAATTTAAATTGTTATAAGGAAAGCTACAAAATGTACAAAAGGAAAAGATTACTATGCAATAGATGTTAATATAACTGCAAAGCTTTTTAAAATGTAAAATATAAGCAAGTACAGAATATGAGAGATGGACTGAAATTAACCTTTTCAAAATAAAATGTGATTTTGAAAGGATTAAAAATAATAATAATGACACAATAGCACAGGGAAAGAATATTACACATATAGCTAATTAAAACTTACTGTACAAAATATTTTGAAGAGATTTGACCAAAACTATATCCAGATTCTACTTGGTTAGAGGTTTGACAAATAACTCCACAGCGGCTCATCCAACACCATTTCCAAAAACTTTCTTTTTTACCCTCCTCTATAAAGTTGAATAACCAGACACCCATTTTCCCAGTTTCCCTTGTAAAGTAGAACTTGGGAATATGATGTGGTTCAGCCAATCAGATGGTGGCAAAGGTAAGACTCAGAGAAGAGAGTTTTTGCATACTCTTCTCCCCATCCTGTTGCTTCTCTGCTTAGAACAAGGGTGGAAGCCTGAAGAGACAGCAGCTGTCTTACAACCATATGTCAGTAAGCATGATGAAGGCATGGATGGAGAAGCAGACAGAAAGAGCCTGAGACTCAAGCCTCATTGAATAGGTGCCCAACGTGATTCATGGTTAAGTATGGTAAATAAATCCTCATGCCTCTAAGCCATGGTGATGCTTAATGATCAACAAGACTGGCCCCAAAGCACTCAGATATTTGGTGGATCATTATGCTGAGCGTGTCTGTGAGGGTGTTCCTGGACAGGATGACCCTTTGAATCAGACTGAGTAAAGCAGATTGCCCTCCCCACGTGGGTGGGCCTCACCAATGAACTGAAGATGTGGAAAGAACAGAAAGGCTGAGTAGGAGGAAACTCCTCCTGACTGACTGATTTGGATTGGGACGTAAGTCTTCTGCTTTCACACAGGAAATTACAACATTGGTTTTCCTTGTTCTTGGGTCTTCAGACTCAGACTGGAACTGCACTATCAGCTCTCCTGAGTCACCAGCTTGCCAACTGCAGATCTTGAGACTCACTCACCACAATCGAAGGAGCCACTTCCTAAAGTAAACCTCTAAGTCAAATTGTCTTTTATTTGTAGCCAAATATATCCCTAAAGTTTGTAATGTCCAAAGTAGGTATGTCAGTGCATTATATGTTTTAACATTAAAAATATTAAACTCCTTTTACAAAAGTATCATATCAGGTAAATAAATCCAAATTAAAATTACCATCAGAACCATTCCATCCTAATGAAAACAAAATCTAACAATGTGTAAACTTTGGGGGGAACTGCACATATACACCACGCGTGTAGTGCTGTAAATTAGTTTGATTGTTCTAGAGTGAGATTCTCCCAATATGTATCAAAAACTATAAAAATTCTTAAATGACTTTGTTCTGGTTATTCTGCTTTGGAGAAGAAACTCTTTTGACAATTCCATAGGGGGGAAAAAAGTGTACTTAGGTGTTTGCTGTATCTCTGTGTATAAATGTGTAAATCTAGAAGAAATCAAACAGAGGAACTTTAGGAAAGGGAGCAGTAAAATGGAGGACTTCTGTACCATGTGAATGGCCAAAAGCAATACAAAGAATCATGTAGATGAAATCATGTTAGGTTAAAATAAAAGAACTACATAGCATGCACATGATAAAGATTGAACATGAAATTGCAGTGATGTACTTAGGTCTTTGAAAGATGACAGTCATCTGTTAAACCATAATCGAGCAAACTGCAGCACTACCAATAAATGGAATTAAATTCTTAAAAGTGTGTGCCACAACCAGTAAAAAAAAAAAAAAAAAAAAAAACTGGAAGCAAAGCCTGAAGCTATCATAGTAGCAATTTGAATTCTTGAGATTCTGACTTGCAGGCATTTGAGCACCTGTGGCAAATTAATAGAAACATATGTGTGAAATTTTCTTTTCTTCCTTTCTTTCACCATCAGTTACAAGATATGTGTGCAGCTAAATCCTTCTGCAGCATTAGCCCAGCAATGTACAGTCTAGGAAGCATTACAAAGCTGATATTTTCTAAATGCCAATCATATGTGTTCAAGGACTCTTCTATACATCTGGTGGTATTTTAACTGTTTATTCATGTTTGTATATATCTTCTCTTCCTCTGAGGCAACAGATACATATTTTAGTCTTCTAATCTTTACAAAAGTCACATGTGAGATCTCTGTCCCACACAGTGATAGGGAGGAACACATAATTAATTCTGAAAAGACTGCTGGCACAGGTAAAAATCTGTGATGTACTAAGTTACTTCAAAGCAAAGGAAGAATACGGTGTCTGCAAACAGCATCTGTGCATCATTAACGGCAATTTGCTTAAATGATATATTTCCACAAAATGAAAATGGCTGAACTTTTATTTAAAACTTCCCTCCCCTTGCTTTTTTTTTTAATTAAGATGGAATCTCACTATGCTAGTCAGATTTGCTTCAAACTCCTGGGCTCATGAAATCCTCCTGCCTCAGCCTTCCAAGTAGCTGGGACTACAGGTGTATGCAGCTATGCCCAGTTACCTTGGAACATTTTAAGCCTTAGGGTGGTATTAGTTTTTCTTTCTTGTTATTCTTAGATATTATGGAGAAATCTTCTGCTCAAATGTGTAGTGAGTTTCAAATCCAACAGACTTAAAGATGAGTAATATCATTGTTCCATGGACCCCCCAAAGCATACACCATCCCATCAAAATCACTAAATGCCACAGGAAATGTTAGACTCCCAGGTAGAGCAGTCCATAGAGCATTCTAAATCAACCAATGACAATAATAACTAACACATGCTGAGCTTTTGTTACTTGCCTGCCACATCTCTGTGTTTTACACGCATTGATTAATTCATCAGTAAGACAACCCTATGAAGTACTGGCTTATATTGTCCCTATTTTAGAATAAACTGAAATACAGGGAGGCTAAGCTCAGTCTCACAGCTAGAAGATGTCAGAATTCAACCCTGGAGACCTGGCTGGAGTCATGCTCTTACTATATTGCCACTCATCACTTTAATGATGATGATGATGATTACAGTTAATAGCAATAAAAATAACTAATATTTATTGAATATCTGTGATATATGATGAGCTAAGCAATTTCATACATTGCCTTATTTAGTCTTCACCTTGATTCTGACATAGGTGCCAAAATACCTACTTCTGATGTGAACTGGCAAACACAGAGTCCATGAAGAGACTGACTGCTCTGAATAAGAAATGGTGAACTTTGAAACCGAGAACAAACCTTCCAAATCTTAAGGGACCTTATTCAGGCCCCAAAACATCTTGGAATCTTTGATAGTCCTCTGACTGACAGACTGAAAGAAATAAGATATTGCAATGTAGAGCACTTGTACTTGCCTGAAGATAACACATTTCATAAATGGTGGTGATGGTCATCATCATTCATATCATGAATGTACTTTTATATCCAAGTATCATGCAGCACTGTATTTATTTACATATTTATACCCATTTGAACTTATCTTTATTTTTCCAAACCATCAACTCCATCAGAACAAAGACGTTATCTTTTATAGTTCTGTGGATCTAGTGTCTATAGTACAATTTCTGGTCCATAAATAGGTACTCAGACAACACTTACTGAATTAGGCAACCTGTGGCCTCTACCACCAACTTTCTTTCACCATGTAATCATCTCCTTGACCTTTATTTTCAGCTTTTCTCCAGGCAAACCTTACCATTTACAGATCATGTACTCTGTGTCAGAATAACATGGAGAGCTTGCTGAAACAGATCGCTGGTTCCACCCTTTAGATTTTCTGATACAGTAGATAAAGCCAGGGAACTTGCATTTCCAAAAAATTCCCAGGTGATGCTAATGCATCCCACTCCATAGTGTTGAAGAGTTTAAGCCTTCACCAGAAGGAAGTATTATTTCAGGTAGGTCCTTATTTGTGGCAAAAGAGTGTTCTCAACAGGGTATTGGCTTCTACAGCTCATTCACACACATATATAGGTACATCCCAACTGCACAACTAATGGAGGTAACCTGAAAGAATCTGTTGCTACGCTCAAGAAGTTACAGTATCTGATGGCAAGTGTGATTAACATGTTATGGATTTTATGACTATAGTAACAATGCTACTCAAACTCACATAGCAGGAAGAGTGTTATCTCTCCAAAGCCATCACTGCAGTAGGCTCCACAGTTACTGCAGCAATTGCCCATTGCTCTAAACGTTTTGGGAACTTTTCCACTGATATTGCCTTTAGAGCATTTGGCAGCCTTCCAAATGGTCTACATAAAGGCACAGTTTGGCACTTCAAAATTAGAATTGATAAACAAATCAAAGTATGATGAATGAATGATATGGGGTCTAAACCAAGATATGTTATAAAATAATGAGACCAGTTTTTACTGTGTGGCTCATCAATGGGTTCTGAAGACAATTTCAAAAGAGAAGTATTAGAAATGTTTACTCCAGTGGCACCTGTGTTGGGATATGTTTAGATTTAGAAGTTATTTATGTAGAAATACTGATTAAATGTACACATTCTAGTATACTTGTTTTAAGACACTTTTTAAGTTATTTATTCCAACAGTATTTCTTAAAAAGTGGCAACAGAATAAGAACTCAATTATAAGAAAATAGTGGTATGGAATTTTTTCAGCCATTAAAATGTTAATTATGAAGACTAGAAAATTACATGAAAAGTTTCAATATAGATAAAATGCCAGGTTGCATGTAAACTATGAAAAACAATATAAATTTTGTGCACAAGAAATAGAAGAAAATATGGGATAATACAAATATGTCTGAATGTCAGAGGAAATGACAGAAGTTTCTTCTTTAAAACTTGACAGGAAAGACCAAATAAAGGATGATAAAGTCATAACAGATGACTGCAGCCACCAAAAATCACATTTTGAAGAACATATTATCACAAGAAAATGGTTAAAATTGTTCCAAAATTTTGCATATATTTGTG
Organism: Tamias sibiricus; assembly: GCA_025594165.1. Classification (NCBI taxonomy): domain Eukaryota; kingdom Metazoa; phylum Chordata; class Mammalia; order Rodentia; family Sciuridae; genus Tamias; species Tamias sibiricus. Next base: position 209,356,646 of record CM046658.1, read on the forward strand.
CCCTAATTGTGTGTAGATGTAAATTTATACATCAAAATATGACTTGAAAAAAGTAGAAAACATTAAAGTGGTTTTCTCTGGGTGGTGGACCATGAATGATTTTTATGTTCTTTTTTACATATTCTAAATTTGTAAGAAGAATAAATATCACACTTATAATCAGAAAAAAGGATAAAGCATTGCTAAGCTAAAAAAAAATATCACATTACATGATGTTCTTAACTTAAAAAGAAAAGCTGGAAGTTCAGCTGCCCCAATCTGACCATAAAACGTCAGCTCTGCTACTGTCTATTCTTCCCTTTTTACATTGCTTTCTCCTGTACTCTTTTCTTAGTCTTACACTGACTAATAGTGATGAGTTAAGCAGAAAGATTTTCAAAGGATTAGATTTGCTACTGAGTTCTAAGGAATGAGTGGGTGTTCATTCATTTTGCATATTTTAATTAATAATCTGGCTTAAGAAATTGATGTTTTCTTTCAAAGAGAAAACATTGTTAAGGTAAAATAGAAGCGCAAAGGGAGGTACAAGAAGAAGCAATGCCAAGAATTCAGCATTCACATGAAATTCCACGAAACAGACGAAATTCTTGTCATATGTCATGGAGAAAATCAGTGATGATAGGGAATGAGGTGTTTTTTTTTGTTTTTTTTTTTTTTTTTTTTAAGACAGAAGGGTTGGGGATAAAGGGCTATTGGGTAGCTCAAATGTAATTTAGTTGAAGTAAAATTCTTTCATCTAGTACTTTGAAGTAAGCAAATGTATTTTTTAAGCACCAAGTCAAAGTATAACCAGGACATTAGTAAAATGACATTTTATAAACACCTGGATAATGTGTTCATAAGGCCTAGGTCTAAAGATTCAGGAATCAGATGGCAATAATTCCAAATCCATCACTGATGACAACACTTTCCAAACATAAAAACTCTAATACTTGCTGTGGTTTCAGATTGCACTAGAACATTCTGTAAGATTCAATCCATTTCATAAACATTGTGGTGAAATATATAGCCTTAAAATAGAATTTGAATTTTAAAAATGTGGGATACATAAAATCATCCAAAAGTAGATGAACATTGACTCTAACAGAATTGGTAATCAACTGGAGACTATTATTTCTAAATCTAGAATTATAATGTAATTTTTGTGAGAAATCGACACCTATCAATTTTTTTAATCATACAAAATGCCATCAAATATCTAATCAATTCTTCATAATCTCTGACTTTTCAGGTAATTCCTGATTTTAAATAACAAGATAGATGTAATTTTAAAAGTTATTTTCCCAGTTGCCTTTCAAGAATATTATATAATCTAACAGGTTTCATTTGCTGAAAAATTTTCCTGAGCTACCTGGTATAATGGCTTAAAACTGCCAACAATTGGCTGAGCTTGTCATGAACCTTCTGCTTTTATTAAAAATAAATCATTCATCCAATCTGTGACTAAGCACATTCACCAATTACCAGAATTTAACCATTTGGCTACCAGATTGGCTTTGGAAACCAAAAACTTCTAGCTCACTAAAAGAATAAAAAGAACTCATGTGTTAACTGATTCTGGCCACTTGATCATGCAATTAGAAATGTTAAATCGAAGGAGAATGAGGGAAGGGAGGAGGATAGGAGTAGGAAAAACAGTGGAATGAACTGGACATAACTTTCCTTTGTTCACATATGAATATGCCACCAGTAAAACTCCACATCATGTACAACCTCAAGAATGGGATCTAATTAGAATAAGTTATAACTTATTCCATGAATGTATGATATGTCACAGTAAACTCTACTGTCATGTATATCTCCAAAAAGAACAAATAAAAATAAAAATAAATTTTGAGCTAGGTGCTGTGCTAGGCAGTGGAGATATGGGCTAAATCCACAAACAAAACAAATGCCATTCCTGTCTTCTAAGAAAACAAAATTTTACATTTTTGCAAAAGCTTAAGATTTATATCCAAGACTGTAAGCCACCCTTGGGGTCTCTGCCCTACTCCCTAGGACAGACAGGCATGATTGATATTTAAATTTCTATATGTATAGCACTTACTATTCACCCCAGTATGCTTGTATACAGTAGGATGTTAACATTTATTGGACCCTAGGAGTACTGGGAAAATAAGTTGGAAGAAGCCTACATCCCAGAGATTGAATGAATGAATTAGTTGGAAAAAAAAAAAAATATATATATATATATATATATTATTTCCATTATTTCCATTACTATGTGCACTACTGGGAAATGATGAATTTAATACAATTTGAGTTTAAGAAAAATTTAACCTCTCTTTCTTACCTACGCTCTATCAGTTCTCAAACCTCATGGGCCTATTTAAAATCAATATCATCTGAATTTCTAATGAAGTCCTACAAGGAATCAGTCACACAGCAACTTCAGAGAAAGCTCAGCTTAAGAGGCAAGGGCATGTTGCAAACCCTCCAAAGTCAAATGAATTGAAGTTGAGTGGAATAGGAATTCAATGCATGGCCACCCTCCACAGGACAGCTTATTGACCAAAAACACAAAAAAGGGTTCTGCTGGGCTCCTGCCGAGTTCACTGGCACAAGGAGTGAGACACCTGGGTGCACACCTCCTGTGTGCTGCTGTCAAAATGATGTGCAGAGCCCCCTCCCCTGCCCTTCCTCCCCAAGACAGGGACAACTTGGTGGTTTAATCTCAATATTGCCTCTCTACTCCAGACAGACTCACAGGGTCTCACTAAGTGAGACAGTTACCCTTTTCAAGTGCTCAACCGGGAGAGAGCTCTGCTGTTGTTTGGGGAACTGTTGATTCTATTTTGAATCTGACAGAGCAGGACCACCGTATGAAGCAGAGAAATCAAGGTCAAATCCAGTTTTGACATTAACAGTATGACTGAGGGTTCACAACCAGGCTAAGCCTCAGATTCTTCATTCAGAAAATGGAAATAATCCTTAGGTCAGAGAGCTGCTGAGTCTTCAGAATACCTTATATGCAAAATGCCTGGCACACTGTAATTTACAAATGACAGCCGTCATTGTTGTTCTACTTTATGGGGCCACCTGGCTCCCTACACATGCAGGGTCCCAGAGTCCACACATTATACCCTAGCTTCTACTCAAGCTATCCTTCACAGACCCCACTCCCTAACAGAGCTCCAATTTTTATTATTTTATTACTATATTGATATTAGTTACAACACCCAACATTTTAATTGTCTCAGAGTTTGCTATGCGTGCTCTTATAAGTTTTCACAATTCTATATAAAGTAGTTATCTATTTTAATTAGCTTTTTCATCATTGGGACCAAAAGACCTGACAAGAACAACATAAAGGAGGAAAAGTTTATTTGTACTCAGGGTTTCAGAGGTTCAGTCAGCCAGCTCCATAGCTCTGGGCCTGAGGTGAGGCAGAACATCATGGTGGAAAGATGTGGTAAAGAAAAGCAGCTCAGACCATAACAACTAGAAAGCACAGACAGTGCTTTCCTCATCAGGGATAAAACATAAACTCTAGACGCATGCCTGTCATGACTTGCTTCCTCCAGCCACACCCTACCTACCTATAGCTACCACCCAGTTAATCTATATCAGTGTGAACTGTAACAGCAACTTACTGTGATCGTGAAGACAAACAAGAATTATGCATGTTATTAAAATATATCAAATCTGACTCGTTCGTCATTTTACTTGAAGCCAACACCAAAGCTGTTCATGAGGTCTCAGTCTTCACAGTTTGTCATTTATGCAGCATGATCATCTGCTTACAACTTTAAAAGCCATTAAGTAACTTTCCAACCAAGGCCATCCATCCTCCATGGAATTTCTTGGTAATTCTGTCATTGGCACACTTTAGTGTGCAGCTGTTCACCTGAGAAGAGTCTAACAAAGCTGTAACCAAGCATTAAAAGTGAAAAAACAACTCTCTGAGATGGAATCAAAGATTTCCAACACTAAACAAAATAGCACTATATCCACCTTCACCAGACAGCTCCTCCTGCCCAATTTCACTATCTCAGTTGCCTCCTCCCCATCTGAACAGACCAAACCAGGGACAGCCTTCATTTTTTTTTTTTTTTTTTTGCATCCTTTTAAAACTTCTATCCCTTGGAAATTTCTTCCTCTACCAGATATTCAACTGGTAGAGATATTTAAAGTTCTGGTTCTCACCCCAAGCCTAACACTCCAACTCAGATCTCTCTTCCAAGTTCCCAACACTTGATTACACTCACCTGACATCTCCACCTGGGTTGAACACCACCCCCCTTCCCCTTCTCCAAACGTGTTTCCTTTACACTCCTATAACTGTGATTGGCTTCAAATCCTAGAAACAAAGCTCTTAGTAATTTATTTCCTTCTTTCTTGAATTGGTTAGGACTAGATTCTGCTGCAAGTCAAAGAATCTCAAAATTCCAAAGGTTTGAACAGTTATTCCTTTCTTAAGTAGAATTCTGGTGGGATTTATTCTAGGGTTAGCATGACAATTCTGCTACATAAAGTTCTCTGGGACTCGGGTTCCTTCAAACTCATCCCTCTAATATTCCTAGGGTCCAAAATAGAAGTTGTCTGGACCAAGATGGCAGAGAGGACCTAAGTAGCAAGACAGACGAAATGATGAAGAAGACAGAGGGAAGAGGGTGTGTCAGACATCTTCTAGGCTGAGCTGTGAGGGGTAAAAACCTTCATTACACTTCTGGAGAGAACACAGTCAGATAGCTATACATAGCTACAAGGAACATAGGCCTTTACTTTAGGTAGCCATGTTGCCAGTTAAAACTCAGGGATTTTATTACTATGAAGGGAAAAAAGAACACATATTCAGGTGCCAGACACCATGTTCCTTATCTCGTGGTCCTCATCCTTTATGTCTTATCTCTACAGTGAAACTGGCATCAGGACTGTTATCAGAATAAAACTTACCATTTTATACCTTAATCATATCACTGTCTAGTCAAAAGTTCCCAATGACTTTCCAATGCCTAAGAAATTAAATTTATATTCCTTAACTAACTTCTTAGGACCATCAAAAATTACTTTTCTGATCTTATCTAACACATTGTCCAAAATTGAGACAGGCTATTGACCATAATAATTACTTCCATTTATTGAGCACCAGGGGTTTACATAGATTATGGGCAATTCTTTTTTTTTATTATTCAAAGTTGTTGTATATATAACAGTAGCATGCATAACAATTCATAATACATATATAGAGCACCTTTTTACATAACACTGTTTGTATACAAAGTATTTTCATACTATTCATGTTTTAATCTCTCCCTCTCTCTCCCTCTCTCTCTCTCTCTCTCTCTCTCACACACACACACACACACACACACACACACACATGCACAATATTATTATTACTGTCCTCATTTTTTTGTGTGATGCTGGAGATTGAACCCAGGGCCTTGTACATGCAAGGCAAGCACTCTACCAACTGAGCTATATCCCCAGCCCCTACTGTCCTCATTTTGAAGATGAGAAATCTGAGACTCAGAAAGGTTAAACCTATAGTGCCCATATTAGATTAAATCACTTGGGCCCATTTTATAAGTGCAAGAGCTTAGATTTGAAGACACAGTGTGTGATCTCAAAGCATGTTCTTCCTCTGTATCCCCCACCCCACCCTGTAACACACTGCTAGTTATCAAACAGGCTGCCCATGTTGTTCTCTCAACCAAGACACCTCCGTCCTTCCTCTCTGTTAAGATGCCATCACTTGTTGACATTCAAATAATCTTCTGTGACTGGTTAACAATATTCACTTCTTCATGTAAGTTTCTCTGATTTGTTTGCCTTCTCTCCCTCTACCCTCCTTCCCCAAACCAAAAGCATATTTCCCCCTGCATGTTTACAGTGTTTTGTTTTGCTTTTTCATTTAAAGTCTTAAACCTATTCTATCTTCTATCAGGGTTTGCTCTATCCCAGCCTGCCCTTTCTGTAGATTTCTTACTCCCAAGTGCCAACCTGTGTGCTGGTCATGCGCATGCCCACACTGAGCAGTACTGGCTGCCAGATATTCTGAGTAATCATCTAACTTTTGCTTAATGAATTAATCTGAATTTAAACATGCCATGCTTGCCTAAGAATAGGATCATCTGTTTTAGATGTATCTTTGTACACTGTTGAGCATGCTCTCTGCAAAGAACATCTGATGCCAGAATTAGCAAAGGGAAGTGAGAATGTGAAGAATTTGTCACACCTCAGCCATATTCTTGTCATGTACTTACGTCTTCAGGGTCACGATGTACAAATGGAGAAAAAGAAGATCTTAAAAGTTTAATGACGTAGACAACCTTCCTCAATCCTTGTTCCTTTTCCCCCTTCATTCAAATTTTGTCCTCTCAGTTCTAACCTCATTCCATTAACTTCTGTTCCTTTCACTGCTATTCCCAATTTTCTGCTTAGTCTTAGTCACAAGATTCTGAATTACTGGTAAAATGAAAAAAATTAGACATCATTTTTGCTCTTAACTAGAATGAGTCTGCTTAGTTTCTACCTTCTAGATTTTGAAATGCTCATTGCTTAGAATTGCACTTTACACAATATATATGTTGCAGCACAAACAAAGATATCACAGTTATAGTCATATTTCTATCACCAATGCAAAGCCTAATGTTAAATACATAGTAGGGATTTAACACCTCTTGTAAAGAATGAATGAATGAGTCCAGGAGAAAAAATTCTTTGTTTCCATTACATGTCAAAGAGTTGAACTGGTGGCACAAAAAATCAAAACACCAGCTTTTAATTCAAAATAAACCAGTATTTATTACCAGGATGCTCACAAATGAAAATCCATTTACTAGGTTTGAAAATAAGCACTATAGCGTCTTACTTCAGTGCAATAGAGAATGTATTAATGCTGCTTAAAGCTAAGCTACTGAAAAGAACGAAATAAGGAAATTTACTTTACCATTTTAAGATAAGTACCCAGAGGCCTTTGGTTTATCTACATCCTACCTGTTCAGTCAAGAGCTTAACTTCTCCCTGGAGTAAAAGTAGACCTGAGACAACCATCTCAGCACACCCAGTAGGAACCGGAGGAGCTCCTACAGGCTGATCACATCCATACACTGCATGTTCACTGGCTCCAATCCTTCCCATTGCTCAATATCAATAAGTGACCTCTAGAAAAGGCACCTCAACATTTCCCACACCCTGGCAAGGAACAGAACTCCTACTGAGCCATGGAGCTTTGGGGAAGTGAAAAAGGTATTCAAATACACTGAGGGAACCATCCAAAGGATTGATTTTTAAAGCAAGTGCATGGGAAAATCACTGATATGAATAAAAAGTAGGACCCACAGCTTTGAAGCTACGGCCAGTGTTCTCTCAGTGCAATAATAACTAAGCTTTTCAACTGGGAAATTGCCTGTACTGAAAATACACTCCACTTAGTGATTTATATATTTTTTCCTACTGAATGTCTCCTCAGTGCCTGTATCACTCCCCTGATGTCTAAGGGAATGTGTTGAACTCTTGAAGTCCACTGCATGATCAAGCAAAACATGGTAGAATTATTAAATGTGCCTCAGGAGGAAGAAAAGCAGGGGCAACATGGCAGGTGAAGCCTCACTGTGCTCAGGACCAGGGAGAGCCAGAGCCTCCCCATGCTCCCAGAAGAACTGCTCGGTACTAGGTTGCAGCTACTAGACCAGAAACACATGTGAGAGATACAAAGTCCAACGGTCCATATTCAGAATATAGTGTTTAGCCTTAATTGGGATGTAAGATCCCATTTGTAGCCATTTTAACAATAGGGCTTCCCTCTGTCCATGCCAATTTTATAGCTACTAACATAGATTGTAACCCAGAGCTCCTCCTATCAGAGCAAGGGGCAAACTACATTAGGGATAAAAACAAAGGGGACTGCCCTCCCAGCTGCCATGTGAACCAGGTTCCCTAGCACTTCCTTCTGGCAGAAGTAAAGTCTGCCTCGCCTACCCACTTTTGAGCATGTGTTTGATTTCTTGCAGCACCTCCGTATTTCTCACACACACCTAAAAAGTGTTGGTTTACTTGAAGGGAAGTATCAACCTGTCGCTGCCTGAAGCGGAAGTCGCTTGGAGCAGCGAACGCCACAGGAAAATTCGGAGGCAGGATGAAAATGAAAAAAGGTCTTTTATTCTTCTCCTCTCTCCAGCTCCAGCAATCACTCCAAATGCTCTAACTCCAACCACCACCTTCTTCTTCCCCACACACACTAACGAACCTCACCCAGTTATATACATATAGCTTTAACAAGGACACGTGCTTACAGCTCGAGCTTACAGGTGCGTCACGCAGTGTTCACGGGCATACAAAGATTCTTTGAATAATGTATTAATATCAGGTGGAAACTAGAACATCTTTTATGGCTCTCAGCTAACCGCAATCTTTAGCTATCTCCTTGATTATAGGCTCCTTCATCAACCCCTGAAATTTAAGCCTTTTTTAGAGAATAATTTGGCAATCTGTATTAAAATTTAAAATCCATGCATTTCAATGTAGATGTCCCCAATATTAGTAATTGTTCAAAGTGAACGCACAAGATGCATGTATCTTAATTTTAGTTGTAAGATTATAACAATGAAACTTTAAAAACACTCAGTATGTCCATACAGGGAAATAGCTAAATAAACTACACGAGATAATATACTATGCAATGAAATAATCTGCAGAAGTTAAAATAATGAGGGGAAAGTTCTCTTTGTAAGTACAATGGAGTTGCTCATGGCAGGCCAACATTCCCAGTAAAAACAACTTAAAAAGTAGAATAAATTACAAAAATCATGTATTTAAAGACATTAGAGAGTTAATGAAGTAAAAAAGACTAAACAAATAAAAAAGTTAAAAAAAAATGTATAATTCTGAAAGGAAAAGAAGATCTCAGAAGTGAGCTAAGGACAGTAATTACCCACAGGGACAGTGAAAGATGGAATCAAGACAGATCAGACAGAAAGAAGTTGCTGCAACAGAGAAACTAGCAGATCCTCTGGCAATGACAGAGGACATCAGTGACAAAATTAAAGATTTGAGGGGCCTTCCACACAGAGTTGGTCTCCCTATTAAGTTATTTGTCAAGTTCTGAAATTGCATAGGATAGAAGACTAAAGAGCTAAGTGAAAATCTGCTAAAAGCAGACCAGTATTTCTGCATTCTCTCAGTGCTCAGGAGACAAAAGCTGACAAGGCTCTTGATCAAAAGTCCTGTAGAGGGTAGTGGTAGAGTACTTTCCTAGTATGTACAAGACCCTGGGTTCCAGTTTTAGCATCACAAAAATAAAAATAAATAATAGCTCTAGAGGAGTTCCCAAAACAGAATCAGAAGCAGTTTGAGTCTTAAGAAAATTGGAAACTGTCCTGATGCAATTTAGTCTGCATTGGATTAGGGAGATCAGTCCCTCAACTGATCTGCCCAGCTGAGGAAAGGTAAACCCATGTAGCCACTACAGCCTTTTGAAACAATGCCTGACATCCAAACAAAAATCATTAGACACAGAGTCAGAAATATGTAAATAATAGTCAAGAAAAAAATAAAAGGAAATGAAAACAATAAAGTAGTGCTATATATGTACTGATGTAAAAAGATTTGAGTTAGATAAAAGCACAAAACTACACACACACACACACACACACACACACACACATGCACACACACTTGTTTAATACATGGAGAAAAAGTCTGGAAGAATATATATCAAATTCACATAATTCATTTTATCTAAGGATACTGACTAGAATAGGGGGTAGAGGATAATAAAGGGAAATTTATATCTTTGTTGTTCAAATGCTTTCATTTTTTAACATAACTGATTCTCAAGGCCAGTCAAATGAGTCTCTCACCTTGGAAATAGGGAGATGTACATAGCTGTCTCCATCATGGGGAAGGAGGCACTGATCACAACAGCTGGGAAATTGGTGAGCCAGCAACCCATTCACCTTCACAGGACGAAGGAGAAAGGCTGGTGGGAGCAGGGTGAGTGGGAGACCTCTGCCTATGAACTGCCTCTGTAGTGGTGATTTTAGTCATATTCATTTTGTTAACATAAACTTGCAGTTGGGTAGGGAGGAAAAAAGGAGTAACAGTCAGAATATGTGACACTGCTATGCAAAGAATTCAGAAGTTAAGCTAGGACTCAGACACAGAGGATAAAATCAAAGCAGGTAGAAAATGATCTGATAAAAGCAAACACAGATATGTGGACCAGTCTTGATGAGGCCTGACACAAGACAGAGGAGCCCTCAAAATTAGGATAGGAGGGAAAGTATACAGAATGACCCATAATAAGGCCTAGAAGCCCCCAAGAAGAATTAACACCTCCCTCCTCTTTGTCCCCATGAGACTTCTTATTTCTCTTACTAATCATAGTGCATTCTTTCTTGAGATATTGTCTTCATGCACACAGATTCTCTTCCCTCACTTAGCATTGAATGCCCAGAAGACTGACAGGGGTACAGGATGGGGGGTAGCTCAAGTCCTGCCTCATTCCTAGCAGTGTCCTCATGAAGTATAGCCTCTACTCATGCTTGTGCTCTAAGCCACTGAAGAGACCTCTGAGCATGATATTTATTAGCAAGAAAACAACCAGACATTCTCATTGCAGGTTATCATTCATTGAAAGAATTAATTTCGAATTATGAATTGAAGAGCTACCACCTGCTTAGCATTTTGCTCAACTCGGTTTTTCACATCATAGAACTGCTGCAACTCATCAGTCCAGCCTGCTTTCTGATCAACGCTGCCTTCCTGAACCTCCTCAACGGGTCAGCGGTTCTGAGTTATGATGAACACAGGGACAAGAAAAGCAACAAGAAAGCAAACCTTCAGGAACAGTTCCCAGTGGAGGACTAGACTACGGAAGGCATGTAATAAATATTTATTGACTACCTGACAACCAAAATGTCTTTTCTGGATAAAACGTGGACAGGAGTTGAAAAAGGGTGACTGAATGCTGCTGTGCTACCAAAGTATTCCACACTTACTCCAGTTAGGGAAGATTCTTCATTTTTCATTTTGATAGCTCACCAACAACCCAGTGAAAGTTCTCCGATTGTTCATCCTCATCTGAGGATAAGATTGCTTAAGGGCAAACAAAGCTCTTTTGAAAATCTTCTGTTCAAGGCAGATGCGGTGGAAGAAATGACTTCATAAGAAGAGGTCTAAATGTGTTCCCTCAGTAGGAGAGGAGGAGGTGTGTTTTTTTATTGTTGTTGCAACTGTTTTTTAATAAACATGCAGATGCTTCTCCTATCCCTCTGGACACTGCTTCCTGGCACTCCATGCTTGTTGGACTTAGTTTATTCCCCTTAGAGATTTAATTCTTCCCTAGTGATCTTGAGGCACTGTTGCTAAATTTGCAGCAAGGCTGTGTGTGGTTGTGCAAATCCATAGGTGTGCTGCCCATGTCTATTAAAACCAGAGCCATGGGAGCAGTTATATTCTAGGCCTGTCCAGGCAGAGGCCCATGGGTCTAGCCATTGCCAACCCACACAGAAGAGGAGGAACTTGGCCAATTTCCCTAGCACGTCATCTCACACGGTAAATAGGTACTGAAGGTGGGTGTGCCAGGAACCAAGCACGGCTTCCAGGATGACCAGACCACTTGCATTTCCTGGGTACACACTAGCTTCTTAGCACCATACAAAGAATATAAGACCCTGCCTTTGCTCTCCCAGAAGTCAGGGTCTAGTAAATACATGTAGAGCAATAGCACTAGAGGAAATAAACACCCTCTTTGCCTTTTTTCAACACAGCACTTACCAAGATCTGAAACAACTTGGTTAAACGTTTATTGTGGGTCTCATGACCATGGAGCTCATCTCTGTCTTGCCCTCCTTTGTATCTCAGGCTTAGCACAGGCCCTGTCCATACTCAGTCAACACATATATCCAAGAATTCAAGGCACCAGGACTGTTCTAGATACTGAGCCAAAGGCAGGAAATAAGAGAAGTAAGGTTCCTGATCTCCTTGTACTTACAGCCTGAGGCAAGGAGATAGATAGCAAATAAGTACATAAAGTGACTGCAAATAAAAATAAGTACCACTAAAAAGAAAAAGCCAGGAGTCAGTCTTGAATCCTTTATTCTCTCACTTCCTATATATATATATAATCCATCAGTGAGTCCTGAAGGCTCTGCCACAAAATAACCCAATCTGACCACTGCCCATTGTCTCTGCTGCTACTACCCTAATACAGCTACCATAATTTTCCATCTGGACTCTTGCAACAGCCTCCTAAATGTTCCTCTGACTATCATTCCTGTTCCCCACACTCTATGTCCCATCCAGTGGCCAGTGATCTTATGAAAGCACAAATTAGATCCAGTCACTCCTCTGTTTAGAATCCATTTCCATTAGGATAAAATGCAAGCTCTGAATCAAGGTCTCTGTGGCCTTCTCTGAAGATCTGTCATGCCAATCTCTCTGCACACACCTCTGCCCCTCTCTCCCCCGTTCTCACTCTGTTCCAGCCACACTGGCTTTCTGCCTATCTTTTTTTTTTTTAATATTTATTTATTTGCTTTAGTTGTACACAATGTGTTCACCTGTACGTGGTGCTGAGGATCGAACCTGGGCCGCCCACATGCTAGGCGAGCGCTCTACCACTGAGCCACAATCCCAGCCTTCTGCCTATCTTGAGGGCAGGCTAAACGGTTCTCTTCTCTGAGCTGTATAGGCTGCTCTTTGCCCAGAAGGTTCTTCCCCCAGATCTCTGAATGAACGGTTTCCTCTCATCACTCCAAGTTGAGTGTGATTGAACTTGTAGAAACATCTTCCCTGACCAACATAACTGGTGTAAGTACCCCCTGTTCCCAAGTCAACACTCTGTTCCATTACCTATTTTACTTTTATAGCACTTATCACTATCTGAGATCACCTTCTTTGTTTGCTTATGTAGTTTCTGTCTATCCCCATTCGGATATAAAATGCATGAGAGGAGGGACCTTGTTTATTATTCATAGTCATTGTAGAATTCCCAGAACCTTTCACAGAGGGGGCCCTAGATAAATTTATGTGAACAAATAAATGAGAGCAACTTGAAAGAGATACTTTAGACAGTGTCTAGGGAAGGCCCCCCTGGAAAACTGATATTTGAGTAGAGATCTCAATGGGAAAAAAATGAATGAATGAATGAATGAATGAATGAATGAATTCTACCATAGCTTAGAAGATAATCCACCTATTTCTAAGAACCAGGTATTCTCCTATTAGAGCTGGCTTTATTGTCTTTGCCTTGGACCCTTGAGTCCACGACAGGACACCATCAACCCCCTGTCCTTGGCCTTCATTGAAAGCTGTCTGGTGCACTGAGAGAGTAAAATATCTTTCCGTGACTAACTGGAAAGATGGCTGTGATGGTTAATTTTATGTGTCAACTTGACTGGGTCATGGAGTAACCAAGTATTTGGTCAAACATAATTTGGGTTTTTTTCTGTGATGATGCCCAAGTATTTGGTCAAACATATTTTGGGTTTTTTTCTGGGATGATGCCATTGAATGAGATTTGCACACAAATGAATAGACTGAATAGAGCACATTCCTAACGTGGATGGGATTATCTGAACAGTTGGAGGCCTGAATAGAAGAAAAAAACCTGACTCTCATCCAAGTGAAAAGGAAGTCCACCTGCCCGACTGTCCTTAAAAAAAGACATCAGCTTTTTCCTGCCTTTGAACTTGTACTGAAATGTGGACTTCTCCTAGTGCTCTAGCATGCAGGCCCTCAGTCTGGAATTACCCCGTCAATGCTCTGGTCCCAGACCTTCGGATTCAGAAAGGAACTAAACAAGTGCATCTTCAGCATGTGACTCACCCTGAAGATCTCAGGTCTTATCAGCCTCTTAAAAGAAAGACACAATAAAACTGTTCTGGATACCCACTGTAGGGTAGGACAATCCAGCTCTGTGGCTACATTCCAGTTTTCCTCTGTCCTTCCAGAATGCCATTCCTACATCTGTGACATCTAAACATGTTAAAACTAATGTGCTAAAGCCCCCAAAGCTCTTGGTGAGAACAGCAGAAATGCAGTAAGCCATCTTGCTACGTGAAGGTTCTGATAGCTATGAGGGTGACTCAGGGGTCTTTTCTTTAGATTTCCACTGTAAATTATTAATGAAACCTCAGCCTCCATATTAGTGTGGTGTTGACACCATTGTTTTTGCCCTTACTATGAGATTCCTAATGCCAAACACACATATAATTTAGTAGATAATTAAATAATAAAGGAAAGTATGTGTTGTGTAGATCACCTGGTACTTTATTTCTTTACTCACAATAAACCTTTCTATGACTAAACTTCATCACTGAATTATCAACAATATCAGACCTTCCAAAACATGTAAATTCAGAGCCAAAGCATACAGGCTAGAAAAAGCAAAGCTTCTCATGTAAACCAAATATTGACCAAAAAACACATCAACCATGATGCCCAGCCTTGTTTGTGTACCTCAAACATCAACTTGCATTGCTCTTTCAGAAGGTCTATGAAGTGACCAGCAACAGCCAAGTGCAAGGTTGAGGGAAAGAATTTCAAAGCAAACATAAACAAATGGCAGATGTCACATGAATTACCAGTGTTCCAAGGAGAAATTCCATCTGTGCCTGTAAAGGTTGATCTCCCTCTTCCTGTTCTCAGGGTATGTTAAGAATATAATGATTCATAGATGAGAGCCTGCCACAGTGCCCTGGCCTTGAATTTTAGATTGTTTTACATGGAACAGAAAAAATCTCACCTTTCACTAAAGACCTTCCTGTGACATTTATGGCTATAGGTTCCCTTTCTGGCAAGTGAAAGCCAATAAAATCACTCAGACTGTGTAGCAAAGGATGAAGAATTATAAGAACGCTTCCATTCATATCTTGGCAAGAACCTACAAGCTTTAGCTGAAATTGGGAACTGTCCAAAATGCGATTTTTTTTTTTTTTTTTTTTTTTTTTTTTTTTTTGCAGCTTAAGAAATAGACCTGTTTACCAAACTAGTGGGGCTCATAATTGAGGCTTCTTCAAATATATATACCCAAATGTGCATGGAAAGTATCCATAAATGTAAATAGTAATAAATAAGTACTGACTATCCTTTTGAGGGGATGCAGGCATCTTGTGCTGTGTCACCATTAACCCTTTTTCTTGGAAACTTCTAAAAGACTTCATTCGTATTTAAAGGTTCCCAGTTGAGTCTGTCGTGAACCAATAAGAATAGGGGACAGAGAAAGACAGAGAGGCCACCTGGAATGTGCGCTGGGAGCCTGAAAAGAATTTTTCCAGCTGTGCCATCTGGAACATCCTGGCACTTGTCATCCAAAGTGCTCTTCTCCCGAACAAATTTAGTTTTCCCAAGACAGTTCAGCTTAAAGGAGCTCATACTATCTATCTGACACCTGTCAAAAGAAGAGTGAAAGATTTCCCTAAGCTCTGAATTGAAGGAGAGAAGGAGAAAAAAAGAGAGAAAGAGGTGAGCAAGAGCAAGGACAAGGACAAGAAGATGGGCTGTGCACAGAGCAGGAAGGAGATGTGCAGAGCTGTTTCTTGGAGGGTTGGTGCATTTCTATCTTCACCTGTAAATCTAATGCCAAAAGGTGGGAAGGAAAGAAAAGAACCACTTTCAATAATATTTGCTAACAGAAATATGAAATACAAAAATGGTTATAAACTACCTTCACATGCACACAGTCTTTTTTCTTTCCTATTTGTTGTATGTGGTGTGTTTTGTTTTTGTTTTTAGTTATGAAGGAAGGGAATAGCAGTGGAGAAATCCAATCTGCGTTTGACAGCATGACCAATGCACTTTGCCATCTCAGCTGGAACAGGATTCAGTAACAGGCAAGGGCAAGTGGAGGAGCGATTTCATCAACTAAGTATTGATGTTGAGGTTTACGTATCTGCATATCTGCTTTTCCCTCTGTGAGTCTTGGGGAGCTGCCAGTATAGGCAAAAGAAGTGATGATAATGGTTTGAAGCTACCATAAGGCAATCTCTGGAAGGAGAAATCTTATAAATAATTATCAGGAGGGCACTGCCTGTGCCTTTGCCTTTCAAGTTGGAAAGTAACAGAGAACCTAATTTAGGAACTGCTATTTACCTCAGGAAGGTATTGAATAAAGAGAAGAAAGGAGACAAGAGAGAAGGGTAGGTAACAAATGGACCTCAAAGAAATATAAGCAAAGATGAACTAAAGTTGACTTTCAAAATATATCTTCCAAAACAAAGAGCCCAAGATTGTAGAAGCCTCTTTGGATTCATTTGATAGCATGAATGCTGGTGTTAGTACAGTTATTGGCAGTTTTCTTCCTTTTATTTTCTTTTTGCTATGGTTCAACCCTGAACCCTCCAAAATTCAGGTGTTGAAACTCAATGACCAATGTCATGGTACTAGGAGGCAGGAGGGCCTTTAAGAGGTGATTAGGTTATAAGGTCCTCATTAGGTCCTCCCAGTATGAATGGGATTAAGGCCCTTATAAAAGGGGCCTCTGGCACCATTTGGCTCACATGCTCTTCCATCGTCCACCATGTGAGCACCCTGTGCCCTTCTCTGGAGGATGCAGCAATGAGGTACCACCTTGGAAGTAGACAGCAGCTCTCACCAGACAACCTAACTTGCTGGCACCTTAATCTTGGTGCATTCTA
The DNA here is from genome assembly GCA_025594165.1 of Tamias sibiricus. Taxonomy (NCBI): domain Eukaryota; kingdom Metazoa; phylum Chordata; class Mammalia; order Rodentia; family Sciuridae; genus Tamias; species Tamias sibiricus. Next base: position 209,373,232 of record CM046658.1, read on the forward strand.
GGCTCCAGAACTGTGAGAAACAAATGTTATTCTTTATAAATTACTCAGCTTATAACATTTTGTTACAGTAGCACAAACAGACTAAGACACTCTACTGTTCTTCTTAATTGAGACACATTATGTGGTCTCTTTTGTAACCTTTACTAAAGCGATCCTGCAAAGACCCTTAGCTATATGCGTTCTTTTTTTAATTCTAGTTTAGCTATATTAAGAATCTCATATTGAAAAACAGATCATCAAAGAACTTTTTTTTCAAAAGGATATGATTCTGATGAATTTAAATGCAAAAAGTATCTATAATTCCCTCCTCCCAAGGTTCTTGTGAGAGCTCAATTGAGATGAGATTTATAAAGCACCCAATACTTAAAAGCTTGAATAAATGTTAGCTCTTTTCTCTTCTCTCTGAATTAAAAGATTTCTAGAACATATAACAGAAAAATCCAGATCAGTAATGGACAAGATTTAGGTATGCATCCATACCTACACTTAAATTTTCTAAAGGGAATAAATTTAATTAAAGATAAAAATTAGTGTAACACCATAATGCCTCTTTGTGTTATTTATGAGCATCAGAATCCCCTTTAAATAGTAATCCAATGAGCAGTATTTTAAATACGCCATGGTGTTATGGATACAGCAGGTGCTAAGCAACTTGAGGAGTGTAAGCAATGAGGATCTATTTCACAGCTTCTTTCCATAGCAGGCAAAGAGATGACATTTTGTCAGCCTCACCTCCCTGGAGATTAAAAACCAAGCCCCAGAGGAAGGCCAGGCAGTTTATGCATAGGCGCTTCCCTGCAGAGGAAAGGAAAACACAAAGCTCCTGGAAAGCTCACCTTTTCATGAGGTGAGTTTCCATTTCCTATGAGAGTGTACAGGACAAACTCACTTTGCTAAAAGTCATCAGAATGAACAAAATAACCCTGTTGTGCAGCATTTTAGAAGCGCAGATCACTTGTGGGGAGGCATAAAGAGTAAATCAATGCATGCCTAAATCAATTCACATTAAAACTTGGGAGAATGGGTGTAGTCTGATAGAGACTTACCCATGAGACTTGAGAATAAAACAGAAATGGTATTAAGAGGTCTCAGGCATGTGTCCTTGTCTTGCAATTAACTAACTGAGTAACCTGCAGCCCTACTGTCCTCTTCTGTGGGTGAAGTGATAGAGCAGATGTTCTCTAAGGGCTCATTTCAAACATGTAGAAATCTGAGTTCTCAAAGTGAATTAAGTAGAAAAAGGAAGCTGTTATGAAGTGCCAAGCCAGGAAACACTGGAGAAGGCCTCTAAAAGATGCATAGAAATGATGACAGGAAGGACAAGGAGATCTCATCAGCTAACATCTGTGGATACCTCAGTAGGAGGGCAGTATCAATCCATGAACCTCCCAGGTGTTAATTCTTTCAATCCACTCTAACTTCCTTTCTGTTATAGTCTCTGTTTTGGTCAGCTTTGTGTCACCGTGACAAATATACCTGACAAAAATAACTTAAAGGAGGAAAAGTTTATTTTGGCTCATGGTTTTAGAGGTTCAGTCTGTGGTCAGCCAAGCTGAGGCAGAACATCAAGGTGCAACAGTGGAGGAGAAAAGCAGCTCAGGACCTGACAGCGAGGAAGCAGAGAGAGAGGGAGAGTAAAGGGCCATAGGAAGAACAGGGCATGCCCCAGTGACAACTTCCTCCAGCCATGCCCCACCTGCCTACAGTTACTGCCCATTCTAGTTTGAATGGACTGATTAGGTTACAGGTCCCACAATTCAATAATATTACCTCTGAATAGTCCTGCAGAAACACAGGGGCCTTGGGGGACACCTCCCATTCAAACCATAACACTCTCCATAATCCTGGACCACAATGGACTGACTATAAGCATTAAAGATCTGATTGGGGGATTATCGAGTTGTGTTTACAGGGATGCACTTATGTGGTTCACAGTTCTTTCCATCCTGGTGTCATGATACAAAAGGGTGGGGGACAGAGGTCTCTTATGATGGAATGCATCCTGCAATGCCTGGCAGTGACAGTGTGGAGATGGTGGTGGAGATGGAGAAGCTAGTCACTGGAAACATGCCCCCAACTATCAGACACACAGAACTGTGGTCCAAACATTCAATTCTCACTGATGCCTACTTACAAGGGAAATGTTCTCAAGGACAGACTCAGTTATTCAGAGTATGATATTATGAACACCTCCTCCCCTTGTATATTTTATTTTTCCTTTTTAAGGAAGCCATACAAAATAGAATTTATCAGAATTTCTGTGTGTAGGGCACAAACCTGTAGTTGTGCTATAATGAGTACATCCATGTATGAATCACACGTTTTTGTCTCAACACATTGGGCAACATGTTAGCATACATAACACATCTCTCTATGAATGACTAAGTCTAGTGATTCCAGACAGACATCATAGGAACTATGGTTTATTGAATCATCTTAGATTATTTAATAATCCAAATAATAAAGAGAAAATCATATTGTAAAATATTTAAATTTTTTGTTAATTTGACACAAAATATTGACAAATACAAAGTTAACAGAAAGCCAAATGTGCCACTAAAAAGAGGCTACAGACATACTGATTTCAATGCTGTCAATTCACTGTCATTGTACAAGAAAACTTGTACAGTGTCCTTAAATCTTGCATCTCATACATGAAGAAACTTGGTAGCAGCTTTCTAAAGGTGACAAAAACTCCAAAAATATATGTGATACTATCAATTAAAAGGTGTAAAGCTGAAAGAAACATTTCCAAGCTATCAATGATAAAAACTAAATTTTGATCAAGCATACTAGAGGAAAGACTAATTCTTTTTTTATTCTCTCCTTAGAAAATATAATAAAATAGCATTGTTATGTGTAAAAATAATGACTATATAAGCAAAAATTATAGGAAAATATTGTACCTTGAGGGGCATTATGAAAACAAAATCTGTGACATCTTTATTAAATTTGTTGCAATTTCTTCCCTATTCTAATAAGTACCAGCTTTATATCTAAATTTGTATTTGCAACTTTGTATTCTTTTTCTTAAAGAGGCCCCCAAATTATATAGCATGTATGTCTACAAAACTTGGATCCGGGGCTGGGGCTGGGGCTCAGCGGTAGCACACTTGTCTGGCATGTTTAAGGCACTGGGTTCAATTCTCAGCACCTCGTATAAATAAATAAATAATGAAGGCCTATCAACAACTAAAACAATATTAAAAAATAAAAAAAGAACTTGGGTCCTTTCCTAACTTGGAATATAGAAGATGCTCAGTAAATGTTTATTGAATTGATGAATGAAGAAAGATGGAAAATATTAAAATTGAATTCTTCTCCTAGACTTCAAATATTTACTTTATTGAGCACTGACAGTGCAGCACCAGCCATACACGGATCCCTTAGACTGACTGTTGACGCCCCTGGTCACCCCTTCATAGCCACAGCTGGAGTGGGATAGTCAGAGTAGATGATCTATATTATTCTGCACTGTGCCTCAGATACCAGAGTAGCTCATCTCAGAGAAACATCCTGGCAGTCTCTGCAAACTCATAGTGAGGCTCTAATTTCTCTTAGAAAGAAAGAGCTCTTTGAAAACAAATTCCTTAATATCCATACTACATAGTCAGTGGCGGGGGGTGGGAGGGAGTGGGGGAGGAATGAAGGAAGGAAAAAAGGAAGGAAGGAAAGAAGGAAGGAAGGAAGAGAGGAAGGAAGGGAGTCAGTTTGAAGAAACTCAGAAGAGATTGCTAGTTTTTGAGAGTTTTACTCGCTTATTTTAACAATTAACAGCAATTATGTATGAGGCGAAGGGTCTTCATTTGCATATGGTATATGTTGGTAATAGTAAACTAAAAATAACTTCAGTAGTTATTTCCCCAAAGCTGATGCTGTTAATGAAAAAGTTCAGAGGAAGTGGTATTGATTACATTTTGCTAATTAGCTGATTTATCTGAGGTAGTTTGGGTAACTTGGAATTTTTTTCTAAAGCAAATGCTATTCAATGCTTCAAATATTCAAACATCCTATAATACTAACTTTTATATTTATTAAGTACTTTGAAATTTTTGAGGTTTTATCAAAAAAGAATGATGACAGTAGTGAATTTTACCACATACACTTGAAAATGTCCATGAAGTAACAGCTCAGAAACCAAAAGAAAGTTAAGAGTTTGGACTCTCTTTCCTTAAAGAGCACACTGGCTAATAAGAAAAACAGAAATAACTGCATTGGAAAAACATCAGCAACTACAAATACAATGATTGATTCAGGCAAGGACATCAATGGATGCTAAAATTTTGCTAGGGGAACTTAAAATTCACAAAGTCTCAAAGCATCTCACCACAATTACAAAATATTTCCCCTGCAAAGGAGAAAATCTACCTTTCAATGAAGAAGTCCACAGAGAATGGCTTAGACAAGATCAAACTTACACTCACCAACAAGGAAAGGTGACATTATTTGCTTCCTTATGTGATATAATAAGAGGGTCAAATATTATTCATATACAATTCTTATCAAATATATTTAAAATGAATCTAATGAGGAAATGATCAAAAAGTTCAATCTGAAGGATACTGTATAACACTGTGGTCCTGTAATCTTTTTTTTTTGTGTGTGTGTGTGTGTGTGTGTGTGTGTGTGTGGTGTGTGTGGTACCAGGGATTGAACTCAGGGGCACTCAACCACTGGGCCACATCCCCAGCCCTTTTTTGTATTTTATTTAGAGACAGGGTCTCACCGAGTTGCCAAGTGCCTCGCCATTGCTAAGGCTGGCTTTGAACTTGTGATCCTCCTGCCTCAGCCTCCCCAAGTGCTGGGATTACAGGCATGTGGCACCACACCCAGTGTTCCTGTAATCTTTAAAAATGTCAGTGAAATAAAATGCTAGAAGGAACAGTGAACAATTCCAGATTTAAAAAGAAGAAGAAAAAAACAAACAAGTCTCATCACGAGACTAAAGCCTTGCCCTTGTGGTAGGCAAACAGGGATGTGTCCCCAAATCTTATCTAAGCCTTATGAGGAAAGGCCATTCTGCAATAAGTTGTTTTCCGGAACACAAAAGAAGATTTATTAATCATCACTGTTATCTAAGAGTGCAGGGCTTAAGCAAAATTTAACATTGTCATTACATGAATTTTTTGCTTGTCAAAATTCAGATCTACGCCCCTAAAAATAATGCGTTTTTCTATTTTTCTCTATGATAATTAAGCCCCACAAAACACCAATTTTAAAGTAACAATAATTAATAATAATAATAAAGATTAAAGCCACATGACAACTAAATGTAATGTTCTTGATTGGATTATGGAATTAGAAAAGAAAAAGACAGAGATATTATTGGGGTTGGGGACGAATAGTGACAGAATTCTGAATATGGATGGACTTTGTAACATATAACATTTGTATAAGAATGCTAAAATTCTTAAGCATAAGGTGATAGTGCAGCTGTTGTTTATATGAAATACACACTAATATATTGATTAGTGAAGCCTCTTCATGATTATTCTACCTTACTTTCAAATGACCCAGAAAATGAGAGGAAGATGGATAGTGTAGACAGCAACTGTGGTTAAAAAAGAGAGAGAGAGCCGGGCGTTGTGACACATGCCTATAATCCCAGTGGCTTGGGGGGCTAAGGCAGGAGGGTGGTGAGTTCAAAGCCAGCCTCAGCAATGGAGAGGTATTAAGCAACTCAGTGAGACCCTGTCTCTAAATAAAATACAAAAAAATAGGGCTGGGGATGTGGCTCAGTGGTTAAGTGCCCCTGAGTTCAATCCCCAGTACAAAAAAAAAAAAAAAGAAAAAGAAAAAGAAAAAGAACCAAGAGAAAGAGAGAGAGAGAGAGAGAGAGAGAGAGAGAGAGAGAGAGAGAATGAACAGAAAAGTATAGAATATAGATTAAGTGTATGTGGATGGACACAAAACAACTATATATTGATGTTATAGACTTCATCAATATTTAAAACCCCTCCTCAAAAGACACTCTCAAACAAAAGAACAGGCAACACATCAATCAAGGAAAACATATGCAAAACCTGTATATGGCTGTGAACCTGTATCTAGAATATATAAAGAATCCTCACTTGTGGATAAAATAAATTATGAGAGGGCAAAAACTTGAGTAGACTCTTTACAAAGGAAGATTCAGAACATAGGCAAATAAACACCAAGCCTTCATGGAAATGTCAATCTCGTCCAACAGAAAGCCTAAAATTGAACCGACTGACCAGGCCAGGAATGGGTGTGAATGTGGAGCAGCCTGATCCCTCCCCACATGGTGGGGGGTGTGTGTGTAAAATGTACAACTGCTCGGGAAAGGCCAGGAAATTTCTTATGAAGAGTCTATGAGTTCTTTTTTATTCTTTCAACTTCACCACAGACTGATATTTTCTACCACCACCCCCCACCAAAAAAAAAAAAAAAAAAAAAAAAAAAAAGAGGGGAAAAAGAAATCGAAGGAAAAAAATCTGTGGTGGAGTTGGAGATGTGATTTGATGGCAGTGTTTGCCTAGCATGCAGGAGGCCCTGGGTTGGATCCCCAGCACAGGAAAAAAAAAAAAAAAAATGTGGTACTTTTTAAAGAAAAAAGCCATGATACAAAAGCCACGTGTATCTGTTTAGAGTTTGTTCTCTATTCTTTTATCTCAGCCAATTTTTAAAATAGTTATTCATTCAACAAATATCCCATGAGTACCTAGCATGGGCCAGGCAATCTCCTGGACACTGAGAATATTACAGTGTCCTAGGAAACTACAATTCTGGTCCCTTTGCAACTTATATTTTTATGAGAAAGTACATACTATACAAGTTAGATAGGGAGGGAGAAGGCAGAGTTGCCAAGTGCCATTAGGCCTCTGAGCACACAGAGGAGTGTTATGTAGAGAATCTGAGGGAGAGCACTGCTCAGAATTGTCAGGAAAGGCCTTGCAGGGAAGTACTTCTCAGGTGAGATCTGCAGACTGAATGGGAGCTAGTCACGTAAAATCTGGGGAGACAGAATTCCAGCAGAGTGTCCACGAATGCAAAGGGGACAGTGAATGCAAAGGCCCTGGGGTGGGAAATCACTTGACTATTATTTGAAATGGCACACATGCTTCATCCCAGTTGGTCACCTGCTTGAATTTGGTGCCTCATGCAAGAACAGTATGGAGCATTTGATGTGAGGACAGAGAGGCTGGGTCAGACCAGAGGGCATTGCCATTTTAAGCCAAAGTCTGAAGGAAATTAGGAAGAATGGCTTCTGAAGCCAGAACTGTATGGAACCAAGGGCTTTGGAGCCCACATGAGGAGAGTTCTAGAGCTGGTTTTTAAGATAAGTCAGCTCCCATCAGCCTACATCCTTCGTCCCATCATTATCTAGTGATGACAACGACAATGGTAATCAACGTGATTAAGAAACACTGTCAGTTACAACTCATTGATTGCATCGCATGTGTCAGTCCTGTGTCGAGTGCCTGATTGCACTTGATTCTCTCTATAATTCTGTGAGGTAAATGACATTCTTCCTGTATTACAGATGGAGAAAATAGGCTCAGAGATGTTGAGTAATGTGCTTAAGGATGCAAAGCATCTATGAGACAGAGCCAGCCCTGGAATCCAGCCTGTCTGAATCCTTGTTAGTCTCCAAATCTGCTGGTAATGCTTTTTGGCTGGTACTTTCTGTAGTGGGCTAACAGAGTTCGAGGGTCATGGTGCAAAAGAATATTGAGAGTCATCCTTAACTTGGAGTGTTTGGGGAAGAGGGGGAGAAAAGCACATGTAATAGTAAGAATTGGCTCAAAGTTACTCAGAATTCCTTTGGTTCCTTTGCTACACTGGTCATTTTTCAAAGGGCACTGCATAAGCAAACAGCATTCTCATAATCCTGAAACCTGAATTCAAAATGCATTAATTTCTTTTTAACCACTAGAGATTCAGAAAAACATGCCACGGTGATGTGATTCTTAAGCTGGCGCTTTTGATAATCAGAAAGCCAGAAAATAGAAGGTGAACATTTATATATATTTTAAAATGATGAATGCAAAATAGCAGCCAAGAATAAATTTTTACATCAAGGTTATAAGTAGATGAAAAATGACAGTCTATACTAGAAATGCAAACAGACCATTAATTATAGCAGCCTCACAAAGCACCATAGTAATATGCAGTTTGCAATACTTTACCAAAATTTACATAACTATAGAGTCTGCTCTCAGGTTCCAGAGATTCTATTTTTGATAAGTAGCAATTCAAAAGGTTAGTCACCTCGTCTATATTATTATTCAGCATTTGTGACTGTGGAAATGGTGACACCTTGAATTTACATGTTAGCAAACTGGATAGGCTGCTTCCAACTATTCCTCAATCCAGCACTGCTGTGTGCCCAGAATTGTGCAGAGCCTTGGGAACACCTACAGGAACAAGACACACCACCTGTGTCCAGGAGACCTGCCATTTCAGAAAGACAGATAGACTAGCAACACATAACCCCAGCAGGGTTTAGAAAACCTATGGAGACAGAGATCTAAATGGCAATAAGATGTTAGGATTTGTCTCCCAACCACATAGCTGCAATTATAATGCACCAATTCATAACAATCATAGTAACAAAAACTAAGCTCTTCTTCCCTTCCTCCTTCCTTCCCTCCTTTCTTCTTTCTTTTACTTTTCTTCCTCCTTCCCTCACTCCTTTTCCCTATGCCTCCCTCCCTTTCATTTTCCTTCCTTACACTTTCTTTCAATAACTATATCTAGTCATTAGTTAGTAAAACTACATAATAGTATTTTACATGTTTTTAAAACTTACTATGCACCAGACAATAATATCACCTCATTTAATTTCCACCAAACTCCTGGGAAAGGATTGATGGTTTTCCCCACTTTAGAGATGAAATCGAGACATAGGGAGGTTACACAATTTGCTAAGGCCACCTCTGTCAAGTGACTGAACAGAGACCCACGCGCTGCTGACTCCAGAATCTAGGCACCGAAGAGCAATGGCCCAGCTCTCTCCATCCTGAGGTAGCATGCCTGCTCTCACTACCTGGAGCTACAAGTTCAGTGATTAAAGAACATTTTGGAATTTCTAACAAAGGCCTTCCAAACAAAGAACCTGCTTTCTAAATAACCAGAGAGGAGGTGGGGAGGTGGGGGAAAGCAAAGGATGATGAGAAGAAAAAATGCAGCCTTCAATGTGGTTCTTCTCTGGTTTCCCCCCTCGGGAGCACGGTGGCCCCCACTGGCATATGTGATGAGAACTGGCATTCGGCTTGATTACTATGCATCTGTTATGAGGCTCCGGGAGAATTAAAAAAAAAAAAAAAAATAGAGGGGAAAGATCCTACTAACCGAGGCTGGCCTGGTTGTCCTGCTTTGAGTCAGAGTGGTATTTTCCTTGTTTCTCCCCAGCAGGCACATGAGCCCCCTCCACTGCAACAATATTTCAAAACAATTTAAATCAAGCTCGATAGCTAATTATCCTAAGGTCACACTGAAGAACCAAACCACCAGGACATCACAAATCCAAGACTGTCTAAATGTGAAGTATGCAGCATTAATTTTTTTTTTCCTGTTAAAAAACAAGGGAGGTAGGTTGAGCTTTTCTATTCTTTTTTTCTTTTTTCCTTTTCTTTTTTTCTCCCCTCCTGGAGAATAACTGGCTTTCAAAACTCATCCTGAATAGACCTCTTCACACCTTTCACCTCTGCTCTGAATGTCTGAAGCTGGCCCTCCGATTACAAAATGTTCATGTGAAATCTCATCAAGACGCTTTCTTAAGATGAAGAATGTTTTATAAATTGTAATGGCTTTAATCAGTGCCCTCTTTGAGGCTGTTTAACTCCACAATGTCGCTCAACCAGCGCTTCAATTATGTTACTTATTGACTCTGTATTAATTAAGTATCATTACAGAGATTGATTTATACACTTTTTCACGTCTCTCGCACCAGATGGTCTAGCAGTCTCCCTCTCTGCACTCAGAAAGATCACCTGGACGCACTCGCCTCTCTCCCCAGCTGTGTGGTTTAGCAGCTCTTAGCCATCTCCAAAATGATTGCTCTTCTTCCTCCTCCTCCTTCTCACTCTATTCTATCAGATCAGTACACAAAGGCCACATGATATGAAACTCAAGCTAGTAATGTTCACAAAGCCAAGTTCTCTCCACAACTCATTCCCACCTCGGTGAATTCTTACCCAGTGCAGGGATACAATTTGCACAGTACAGGGAGTGCCTTTTGCTTCGTTAGCTGATTAAAACATACCGTCTGTTCAATTATCTGGGGCAATGGAGAAAATAACTAGAAAAAAATATGAATATTTGGCAATGGCAGTATAACAGACAATTTGGCTTCATCAGAGTTACCTTCTAAATTCTATTTCACTCGGGCTTATGTAAAAATTACTTTGCATGCTTGAGCTCGTGTGCTAAGAAAGCAGGAGGCGGAAGCCCCAAGGTGTACTGCAGTGCAAAGTAAGCTAGGCTAGAATTTTAAATTACCTTGGGTGGTCAAAAACATGGATAATGAAGAAATGGAAATGCTGCACTGTTTTTTTTTTTAAATAATATATAAAAATTAGGTCAATAGGATTTATGACCTTTAGACAAACTCAAAATGTCTAAAAAACAAACTAGCTGTGCGACCCAGGTTCCAATCTGGTATCCTGAGAACAGAGATCAGGAACTCAAATGCCTTCAGCACCCAACCAGGTAAGGTAAAATATGAGGGGGAAAAAAAAAGCAAGGAAGGGAAAAGGGCAAATGAAAGAGGGCATATCCCACCAAAGTAAAGGATTTGGTGGCTGATCTCCTGGGCACAAGTTTGCCCTACAGAACATGCCAGATATGTCATCAGATCTGGTTCTTCTTTAAACTCCACAAACCCATACTGTTTTATAAAACATATGATTTTTTTAAAAATATTGAACTGAACTGATTTTTTATCCTTGCCTATCAAACTTCAGTTCCTCCTCCTTCCCCTTCAAATCCAACCTGTCCTCAAGTTCTTTTTTATTTTTTTTTCATACTATCCCTCCTACTGTCTCTTTTTCCCACTTCCATTGCCATTTCCATCGCCATCACCATCATCTCCATCCTCATTATTCTTCACTGGTAGGGAAGGATCCTTGCTTTCCTTCTGCAAAGTGTGTTGTGCACACATGCAGATAGGTCTTTCTAAAACGGTAGTCTTAAACTTCACTGTGCAGCACAATCGTCTGGAGAGTTTGTTAAACCTCAAATTCTGGACCCTACCCTCAGCATTTCTGATTTAATGAATCTCTAGTGGGGCCTAAAGTCTGTGATTTGAACAAGCTCCCAGGTGAGGTTGCTGATTCCTTCCAGGGACCACTTTGAGAACACTGTTCCAGAGCAGTACTAACACGTTCAGGAGTTCTCCATTTCCTCCACACTACACTGAAAATGCCCCAATCTGGTACTCTGGATTCTTCAACCCTGACCTTGTCCTCTCACCCCAAGGTTCCTTTTCTCTGATTTCTTAGGAGACCTGGCTCCAGCGGAGATGGTCTGTTTGTGCATTCCCCAGTACATCATGCACTCCCACCTTGCCTTGATCTTGTATAGAAAGTCTTTCCACCTGCTTTCTCTTGTTCTAGTTCTGCCTTCTCATGGATTACACCAAAAACACACAGCCTCAATGAAATGAGCCCACACTCAATTTCTGTTACCTCCTCTTGACTCCTACAACATTAACTTTCCAGGTTGCTTAGTGCAAACTAAACAATGTGGAATTTGCAGCAAGAGGCTCTGAATTTGAATTCTAGTTCTTTTGCTAGGTATGTAACTTGATAAGCCATTTAACCATTCTGAACCTGTAAAAGAGAGATAACAAAATTCACATCTGTTGAGTTGCATAAAGAATTAAAACAAACAATTTAAGCATTTAGAAAAGCATAGTACAAAGCTGGCTCTTAATAAATGGTCATTCCCTTCTTTCATTTCTTTCCCCTAATCATGCATTAAGTATTACATATAAAATATATTCACCTAATCACTTATATTTCAACCTTGCCTCCTTCTCTTTCCTGAGATAGACTATTTCTGAAGGAAAAAAAAATGCATGTCTGATTGACCTGAGCAACCCTAGTGCCTGGAAACTTCTGAGTAACTGGTAAGCTCTCAGAAAGCATTTACTAAAGAATATGATGAATTTGAGAAACAATGTAAGACAAATGGTTCTATTAAGAAGCTTTCCTCTGTAGAACCTAAATCTGTAATTAATTACATTGATTTTTAAAATATTTTCCCATTACAAAGAGAAGAGGTGTTTTACAGTCATTAAAAGTGCTAATGAATTGATGGTCAATGGTGAATGAAAGGTCAGGTTGTTATTATAAAAACATCAACAAAGGAAAAGTCTTCTCTTTGAAGTCTGAGCACAGAACCACTAACAAAGGCAGTACAGAGAAACAAGAAGAATAACCTGGAGATGCTGCTGGCAACAAGTAATGAGCTTTGTCTAGAGGAATCTGTCATGCGGCCATGTGACTATTCTACTTCAAATTCACATCAAACTTCCTTCTAGGGATTCTCTAACTCTGAAGACAAGCAGCAACAAATTACAATATATATTCTATTCTTTAGCGTCACTGACTTCTATAATATTCCTAGACAGAATCCAACACTGCCCACTCCCACAGTTAAGGGTAAAAATCTTGCCAGGGAGAAAGGAACTATTTTTTTAAATTAACAACTGAAAACATCATTATTCATTAATGTTTTGGTAGAATATACATATAAAATCTAGTGTTTGGGGAACCATTCAAATTATTAATCTATCAAATGTGTGTTTTCTTCCCTACACATACATATATATATATATATATATATATATATATATATATAAAATCTATTTGATAGATTAATGATTTGAATGGACCAGTGGGTAGTAATTGAAGGCAGATAGGATGTAGCCTTGGGCTTTATTTGTCCCTGGACGTTCCTCTCATCAGATGCTATGAGCTGAACAGCTTTCCTCTTCCATGCCCTTCCACCATGATGTTCTGCCTCACCAGAAGTCCAAAGCAATGGTATTAGCTGACCATGGACTGAGACCTCTGAAACTGTAAACCCTAAAATAAACTTTTTTTCCTCTAAATTGTTCTTGACACATATTTTGGTAACAGCAATGAAAAGTTGACTAACACAACCTGTTTGTCATCAGAGCCCTGCCATAATTTACTATTCAAACTTAGACAAGTTTATTCCTTTAACAGATATTTCGGAATACTATGTATCAAACATTATACTGGATGATAGGGACACAGAAGTAAAGAAAAAGTGTATAAATATATGTGTGTATTATATATATATATGTATATGTATATTATACACACACACACACACACACACACACACACATACAAAATCAATGTCTTGCTGGAGCTTAGAGTCTAGTAAGTCTAGTATGTAGCCAGGCAGTCAGGGCAGACTGGACAGTTTTTCACCAAACTCACTTTCCTTACACCCTGAGCATAAAGATAAGCCAAAGTGCAGAGCCTCCATATAATGGCATTCTGACCAGCAGAATATGAGCAGAAGTATGTTATATCCAGTCTAGAACATGAATAACCATGAACAAACCTCCTGGTTAGTTACTGCCTTTCTCTCAATAGCCCCTTCTTTTTCAGCTGGATATAGAGGATTCTGAGATCTCAGAGATGTGGAGCCACACACCAATGGCTCCTCCTGCTGAACCTCCTTCAGCACTATCATGTGAGCAAGAAAGAGACCTCTGTTGTGTTAGGTGACCGAGATGTGAAGTTGTTTGTTATAACCATTAGTCTACCCAACCAACATATGAGCCAAAATCATCTTCAAAACATTGTGATACAGAGTATATTATGGGATGGCATGGGAATACCAAAAAGAGGTGGCTCACCTGGGCTACATTTGGATATCAGGGAGCATTTCTCGGAAGAAGAGCTACTAAGATGAATCTTGAAGGATGGAGTGTGACAGTGTGACAGGAGGAGGGTAGCAGAGAAGAAAGCACAGGCAGTTGTGAAACCCTGGGAAACATGGCGCATTGGGCAAATGTTAGTGACTCCCCATGACTGGAATGTGGAGTGAGGCTGGGAAACGGAGCTGCTCAGTCTGTATCTGTTGAAATGATTGATACAGAGCAGAACCGAAGAGACTTAGTAACTACTAGAAATGAGGGACAAGGGAAGAAAACAAGCATGATCAAGGGCCACCTGACTTAGACATAGGTTAGTTTTACTGAGATAGAAAACGCAGAAGAAAGCGGTGAAAGGATGAATTAAATTTTTAAAAAGCTAGAACCAAGATATCCATGGAACATCCAAAAGAAGAAACTGTGGGCAGCTGGCCACATGGCAGTGGTCCAGATGGGAGAGGTGGGCTTGGAAATTGCCCAAGCATAGAAGGTGATGGAAGCCACAAACGTGATGGGAATGCTCAGGTAGAATAGTCAGAGTCAGAAGCCAGAGGAACAGGGAAGGAAGGGTGAGAGAGCAGACAAGAAAATGAATATGCAAAAGAAGTCATAAAAGCCAAAGAGAAGAAATATTTAAAAAGCAGTCAATAGTGACACGTGCTTCAGAGAGGTGCAATAAGATGGTGGCCTGAAAAGCCCATTATATTTGACAACTAGGCTGTTATTTGTGACCTTAATAAGTTCCATTTCAGTACTGGGAAAAGCCACATTAAAATAGTCTGCAGAGCGATGAGGAGTGAGGACCTGGAGATAGAAATGCAGAGTACTCTAAAGAAACTTGGTTCTAAAAACAGTAAGGTGGAAGTGAACAAGGGAGCCTATTTCATTTTAGTTTTTATTTTTCAGGATGTAAGACGTAAACATGTTAATTCTAATTCTCTGAACATTTACTTCCCTATTTGTAACATAGGGATAATGCTCCATCTGCATGACCCTTCAGGATGTAATCACAATAAATAATATGACCTATGTGAAAGATTCTAAGGTATTATGTAAAGGCCAATGTCATTACACATTTACAAATGGTTAGAGTATGGAGTTTCAGAGAGTCCAGTGAAGTATGGTTGACTATAAAATTAGTGAAAAGTTATCATCAGTCTAGATCTAAAAGTATGAAGAAAATGTTCTTTTTAATGCATATGACAAATTGCTGACCCCAAGCCTGAGAGGCTAACATTTTGAAGTCTCACACTGGACAAGTCATACTCACGCTATATCCTTGGTTCTTCAGATGTCTTCATTACGCCAGGAAAAAAAAATATGCCAATGAACCCTGGCAGATCACTGTGCATTAAGTCATCTGGGAATTTATTAGTCGTATGAGTAGTAGTCCTTAAATAAAGACTTCTGGCAGTCTCCCAGTTTCACAAAGCAACAAACTAGCTCCATAATTTCATTCTCATGACCAATGAAATCATGGCGAATGGCCACAGCTTGTTTAGTGTGTTATTCCAAGGGTGACGGAGGTATTCTGGGAAGTAAGCTAGCCTTTTTAGGACTTCCCTCCTGGGAAGATGAACCATCCAAAAGAATATGATCCAATCACTTTTCACTAGTCATGAAGCCATTAAAGACTTTACAAAGAACATTATTTTTAGCACTATAGCACCAGTATAACTAGGTTTTCTCTCATAAAACTCCTAACAAGTGGTTTTAACATGCCCTGTCTTCCTCCCCTGGGAAGACATGTTATCCCTGTTAAAAAAAAAAAATTCTCTTTCATTTTTCTCTGCACTTTTGTACCACTCCTCTCTCACTGGGTTTCCTAGTTGCTGACATCTATTCCTCAGTTATTTTATTTTCAAGGGTGTAGGGTGCTAATTAAGGTCAAGCAGCTGTGTCTTCAGCTCCAAACAGCAATTGTCCAGAATGAACTTAGATATGGAAACATAGATGCTAAAAATCCAGTCCCAAAACACCATCTGCAATCATTTGTGTGTTTGTTTTTTAAATCTTAAGCCAGGCTACAACACTAAGATGGCATTTCTTGTATCTATGTTACTCAAATATTTTATCTTTAATGCATGACACAACTATATGTAACTATTAAACTAGGCCAAATGTCTACAGGTCAAGTTTTAGACCTTTTGTCCATTGCACTATTAAACTGCATTCTGGGACTGAGAATTGTTAAAACACTTGACCCAGCACAGTGGCACAAGCCTGTAGTCCCAGCTACTTGTGAGGCTGAGGCAGGAGAATCCTTGAACCCAAGAATTTAAGGCTATCCTTGACAATACAGTAAGACACACTTAAAATTTAAAAAAAAAAAAAATTTTAAAAAGCAGGCTAAGAGGAGTTAGTCTCCTAAAAGAATAAATTATAATAAATAAAGCACTTTGATAGCACTTAAACCAGGGTAAGAAAGAAGAAAGGTCTTAGATTGTTTTCAAATAATGCCACCAAACATTTCTATAGACCTGTAAAGATAATCAAGCATCTTTTATAAGTTGGTTCAATTTAATCCTAAAATAATTTTGCACATATCTTCCTCATCATCATTTGTCAACAGAGAATTGTGAGGCCTAGAGAAGTTTAAGAAATACTGAAGAAGTTCATACAGTTGTTCAGTAGCAGAGCCAGGTCTATATCCAAGCTCCTCTAGCTCCCCAGCTTGTTCTATTATCCCAGAATTGGCCCCCACCGTGTTACCCACTCTATTTTTATTTCACTCCTCTAGCAATGTTGAAAGCAGCCTGGCTTCCTCTGAAGTTATTAGGAATCCTGATGAAACACAGACGTGAAGTCAACCCACCCTCCAATGAAAATACAATGTATTTGTTATATAAGGAATGGTAAAGGATGGTTGTGGATGTGGAAAGCTTTTTAAAGGAATGCATAAATGATGCTTGGAATCCTGAAAAGGCCAAAAAAGATATTGCCAACAAATGACCAAATGTGGAATGGGGGGGGGGGGGGTTTGTCCATGAATGATCAGTATTTTCATTCAAATGGCTTTGTTTTTATTTCATAAGGGCTTCTCTTTCATGGAAAAGATTTTTTAAAGTCTCCAAACAAACATCATAACCAACCTGTAGATGGAGAAGGATGCCACTGATCGAATAAGGGATGCCAAAGCCCCCACCTTGGCAGCCTCCACGGCCCCCCGGACTCGGTATTCCACTGTCGTGGCGTAGCTGACGTAAGGTTGGTTGTAAACGACAATCTTCCCTCTTGCCTCTGGGGCCCTTCTCTGCAGTTCAGTGAAAGAGGTCACCACCAGAACTTCTGCTGTAATGCCTGGAAATAAAAGTCAAATGAGAACTAACTTATGATTTCCTATCAGCCAGGTGGAAATGGGGCACAAAAGGTCACACATGCTTTGTCTGCTACATCTGGCAAACTTGTTTGAGAAGATCAAAGTTTTAGAGCCATTTACCATGGGAGAAAGATTATGGGGTTAGCATTCAAAATAATATAACATATTAACTCAAGGTTTTTCACCTCACTTGACCAGCTGGTACTAAATCACTAATTGTTCAGAAAAAAATAGCCCCTTTTATTTTCTTCTTCTTCTTTCCCACCCTAAGAAGTTATGCATTTCACAGAATGACACTAATTATTTATTTATAAAAAAGGCATTTTAGAAAGTTCCTCTCGGGATTAATGAAACACATATTCATCTTTTCATAATACTATTTTGATATGTTGCTAAACAACCTTGAATGACATCATGCAAAGGATTGCAGTTTGTGAAGAACACTCTTAAGAAGCCAATGTTCCTTGTAAATCCAACTTTTAACAAATGGTTAATGGTGACTTCTCCCAAGAATTATAAAGAGTCATCTTGTTTTCTTTCCTCCTTTGTATAAAAACATTCTTAAAGGATGTGGAAACTTCCCATGCTTCTCATTTTACAGTCCTCATTCATCACCAAACACGTTACTAGTCTTCAAATAAAAATCTCGACCATGTCCTATAATTGTCCTGTTGACTTGGGGAGATGTGTGCTGGCTTTCCTCAAGACCTGCCCAAAACTTCTTGATTAGGGAAGAGTTTCACATCTCCCAAGAAGTTATTCAAAAAATGCCACTTCACCCAAGAGCCTATTGAATAGAACAGTTATAATGACAAAGGAAAAATATTTAGCAGCAAAGGCCAGATGCAGTGGTTAAATAAAACCACCTAAAAGAAAATGGTAGACAACTACCATTTGTGGCTTTAACCAGGCAGTCAAGAAATACATTGGTAGCACGTGAAGTATCAACATATATTTTTCATATTTCCTTAATTTTACAAGAGAACTATGTTTCTTTATTTTCTTTCTTTCTTTTTTTTTTTTTTTTTGTTTTGAAAGCTTAACTTATGGTTAACTAAGATGTCATTAAAATGCTAACTGCTGCTTGGAA
The DNA here is from genome assembly GCA_025594165.1 of Tamias sibiricus. NCBI lineage: Eukaryota > Metazoa > Chordata > Mammalia > Rodentia > Sciuridae > Tamias > Tamias sibiricus. The sequence goes on from CM046658.1 coordinate 209,391,523, forward strand.
AATCTTTTAAAAATGTATTGCAGGTACTGGAGAATTCTTGCCTTCAGTACAGGCCCCATTATAATGGTCCCTTTAGGCAGGCTCCTCTCATACTTCCGGCCTGGTTTTGTACGTTTATTTTAAAATGATTAGCTACAAATCTATAAGCATGTCTCCACCAACATTCAGAACTCAGAATTTAATTTATGATCTAAGAAAATCAGTGTACAATTATGGAAAATAAGGAAACCTCCAGCTCTTTATATGACAAATATGCATAAAAATACAAATAAGGAGTCAGCTAGACAGATTCTGAGATTCCTAACTTTCTGAAACCTGGAGTTACCTTGAAATTTGACTGATGTTGTTGTTGGCATAGTGCAGGAATTTTGCTGATGGTTTTCAGCTGCTCCTAATGAATAACAGGTTCAATGGTCCACCCAAGGGATGTCCCAGCAAATGGGGGTAATTTTGTGTCTGAATTAGAGCCGCTAAAAATGAAGCCAAACTTCCATAAAATTTCAAAATTAAAGTCATACAAGGGTGGTACTTCACTACGGTCTATACTTCCACTCAAATTTTGACAAAGGAGAGCCAAAAGCTAACCTAGACAGCACAGTTGTCGATGCAAATCACTAGTAGCAGCTGCAGGTCAAAGCCTGTCACGATGAACTTGGAAGAAGAGTTTGAATTAATCTGGTTCCCTAAAAGCTGAGAGCCATCTCTGATTACTGTCTCCTTCATTCCCCAATAATAAAATCAGTCCTTAAAATACTAATAATTTTTACCCCTTAAAAATTAGTATCGACCTAATCCATGTCCCCTGGTCCAACCTGTCACATTCTCTGACCACAGGCACTCGTTATCTCCGTTTGGACTCTCATAAGCCCCTCCTTCCTACCCCTCTCACACCACTGGCATCCCAACTTCCAGCCCAGTTCCCCCAAATGTAACTTACACAGTTACCCAAATGGACTCCTTGAACTAGTGAGAAGCCAGATCTGCCAACAGAACCATCACCCCGTCCCTCTACCTGCTGAAAACTCATCTCTCAACCTACCTCTACAGATACTGGTTCCTGTTTATTTTAAGCCTCATCAACACAAATCCTACAAGTTCCTACTCTTGTCCCTTGCTATTCCACTCCTTGGTATCTTTGTTCATACTATGGTACATCCTGTCTATGGACCCCATGCTCTCAACATCTTCATGTTACCAATACCTATTTCTCCCTCGAGCTTCCATTTAAGAATCATTGTTTTAGGAGGCATTTTCCAGCTTCCTGCTTCCTTTCCTATCCCCTCACTCCTGCCCCTGGGAAGGCTAGGTCATATACCACCCTCCTCCAGATTTTTAGGAATGCTCAGCATAGCTGGGCACTAGACAAATGTAACTGTATGTGTGGCTCTCTCTATTGCCCAAACTGTGAATTCCTCAGGCTTTGGAGCCATGTTCATTTTCGTTTGCATCTCCAGGGACTAACACAGTTCTTGGCATATGGGTAGACAATTGGGCATTAAACATTCCTTGAATGTCACTGCTCCAAATAAGAATCACTGACTGGACAAATAGCATTCCCATGAATGAATGTGCAATTTTACCTTTAAAGCTGGACTACCCTTCTCCCAAAGTAACTCAGCAGTCTCTTTCTCTTACCACCCAGAGTAGAGCTGCAACACAATAACCAAGCAAAAGAAGCACTGGGAGACCCTGATATCAATGTAAATCCCAAGAATAAAATCTAGGTTCCTGAAGATAAGAGAGCTCTTGTAATCTCTCTTAGAGCCTAGGTACCCTTCCTTAACTTAACATTCTACATCTGGTATTTAATCCTAAGATCTATGAGAAACAACAAATCAAAAGGAGAAGACTGGTCTGAAAACTGACAGCAGCACCACAAAAAACCAAAGCCAGAGAGGGAAACATGCAAAACAACAAATGCTGACAGAACTTTCCACAATGATGGAAATGTTTTACATCAGTGCTCTCTAACACAGTAGCCTCTAGCCACATATGGCTATTGAGCACTGGAAATGTGACTAGTGTGATTGAGAATGGGACTTTCAAATGTCACTTAATTTTAATTAATGTCTATTTACATTCAAACAGCCACATATGGGTAGCACTCACAGTTACTGCAGGCTCAGGCCCCTGCACCGGGCAAATAGCTGAGAGCATCCCTGCTGGCCCCAGTGGTCTTGCTTAGTGACAGTCCAATAATAGACATGAGTCATGGTGATGATCTCCTCCAGCAGTCACAGACCAGGTGGACTGTATTCAGTAGCCATTGTTGGAGAAAGCAGGGTACATACAAAACATCGTGGGAAGATGTTTGCCCAAATTGCACAGAATAAAATCAGGCCATCTGGAAAACTTCACTCTTCTGAGTTTGCATTTTGACACATGTTACACCAAAGGGAATACTCATGCTCTCCTACAAATCAGCAGGCTCCTACTCCTACTTCCATCTCCCTTCCTGCCATTTGCCATCCTGAAAGGTAGTTTTCAAAAGCCTCTGAGGACACGAAAGCAGGGTCGTGTTCACAATAAGGCCTACCCCCAAATTCCTATTCACGATCACAGCCTGTTGCCAACCTCCTGTCCCTCTTAGCTCCCTTAATTTTTTCATAGCCTTTAACAGCATCCAGTTGTACCCACTATAATATGTAAGGCACACATGGGGTAGAAATTTTTATCTATTGTATTCATTAATGTTACCAAATTGCCTGAAATGATGCCTGACATATATATGTGAAACACAGACTGAATGAAAAGAAACAAAATAATAATAATAATAATAAAAATATAATGCCTCATCCCTTATCACCCTTCAAAATACATGTTTCTAAGGAACTTGCATATTTCTGTAGGTGAGAATGATTGATATTAATAGCTATACTGGGAGTGACTGTTATGTATGTTAATGTTCACAGCAGCTCTACAAAGTACCTTTTACAAGGATACTGAGGTGCCAAGAGTTAAGTGTACACAACTACTAGGTGTGGAAGCTGAAATGTGTGTTATCAGTTTTGTCTGAATCCAAGGGCCATGCTCTTCCTATTAACTGCATTACTCTTCTCTCATAAATATAGAACATATCAAAAGGAAAGCTCAGTGTTTTCATTTTAAGAGGAATAAAAAGGAAAAAGAAATACAAAAGCCTACCTAAGTTGTCAGGCATCAGTTATCTTCTAGAGCCCTCTCATAAATCAGGGTACTGTTATCACAATGGGTACAGCCTATTCACAGGGGAGCAGGGAGGGGCTCTTCACTCTAGAGTGAGACTGTTACAGTGATGAAAAGGATCACAGTAGTTAATTTCTGAAGAGAATGTGGGACCAAAGCTAAAAATACCCAAAGTGACTCTCTTGGCTATAGCCTCTTAAGTCTCAAAGAGTATAAAAATCCTGTGTTGCTTTTTATCTTTTATACCTAATTTTCTAACATGATGGATTCATTTTTAAGCCACTTATCCTGTGTGTGATTACTGTTTGCAGTCTCCCTGCAGGGACAATAGATGTTAACCAATGTGGTATTGGCTCAGTCATCCATTCTATAGGGAATTGGATTGAGACCCACTCTCCATCTCTTCTGACTTGATTCCTTCCAAACATAGTTAAAAAATAAAAAGAAATCAAGACATGGTAGTGCATGCCTGTAATCCCAGCTACTCCAGAGGCTGAGGCAGGAAGATGGGAAGTTCAAGGCCAGCCTGTGCAACATAGAGAGACTGCCTCAAAAAAAAAAAAAAAAAAAAAAAAAGATAGTGAAGGGAGAACTCAACCCAGCTATCCCATTCTCCCATTCCTTGGTATTTACCCAAAAGACTTGAAAACAGAGTACTACAGGGACACAGCCACATTAATGTTTATAGCAGCACAATTCACAATTGCTAAACTGTGGAACCAACCTAGATGCCCTTCAGTAGATGAATGGATAAAGAAAATGTGGTATATACACACAATGGAGTATTACTCAGCAGTAAGAGAGAATAAAATCATGGCATTTGCAGGTAAATGGATGGAGTTAGAGAATATAATGCTAAGTGAAGTTAGCCAATCCCCAAAAGCCAAATGCCAAATGTTTTCTCTGATATAAGGAGGCCAATTCACAGTGGGGTTGGGATGGGGAGCATAGGAGGATTAGAGGAACACTAGAATGGCCAATGGGGAGGGAGAGGAAGGGAGGGGGCAAAAGGGTGAAGAAAAAAAAAGATGGTAGAATGAGATGGATATCATTACCCTAAGTGCATGTATGAAGTCATGAATGGTGTGAATATACTTTGCATACAACCAGAGATATGTAAAAATGTGCTCTATATGTGTAATATGAAATGTAATGCATTCTGCTGTCATTTATAACATCTTAGAATAAAAAATAAATTTAAAAAAATATTATGTATCTATTGCAATAAAGCAGACTGTAAAACTTGAGAAAAAACAAAAAACAAAAAACATGTCTCTAGAGCTCAATTCAATGTGGTATGTTTTAGGAAATTGATTCTGATTCAGAAGAAGACTTAACCCCCAAACAGGAAGTGGTCTAGCCCTACCCAAAAGGAAGCCCAGCTTTATCCTCTTATCACGGAATCTTCCACCCAGTGCACTATGAAAGATAACTAGGTCCTGGAATGGTTGGCCCTTCCTGAACTCAGAGTTATGGAGAAGGGAAAACAGTTGTTCTTGGAAACTCAGTGTTTTGCCTGAAGTGGTAAGGAAATTGCAAATTCATGGCAAGGCAAATAAAAGAACGTCAAATATTCCTTTCTGAGGATCCATTTGTTTATGAAGAATATTATGATTGTGCAATGTACTTTTCATGGAGGAACAAGCCTAAAAGATTCAAATTAATTCAACAAGTTTATTGCCCTCTGCCTAGGCCAGGACGTCATGCTAGGCACTAGGGACAAAAGGAAGATGAGTAAGTTCCAGTTCTTACCTTAAGGACGGTATAATCCAGGGAAGAAAAATGGGTAAATAACAACTTTTCAAAAGACTCAGGATGTCACAAGTGCTAAATAAAAGTATGGCATAACACCATGAAATGACAACATAGATTAGTTTAAATTCCGACTAGGAAGAATCTAGCAAGTTTCCTGTAAGAAGAAACTTTAAGTGGGATTTAGAAGATTTCAGTTGCCTAAAATTGAGGGAAAGGGCATTCCCAGGTAAAGAACAAATAAGAGAAAAATACATGAAACATCTATTCACTTACAGTGAATAGGAGGCTTCCTGCCAGGCCCCCAGACACGCCAAAATCTTCCAATTTTTAACCAAGATATATATAGTCCATTTATAATTCCTCTGTGAATTCCAGGAAAGGAAGGAAAGTGGTATCTTTGAAATTTTTTCAAAAAATAAAAAATAAAACTCAGCTATTAGTTGGATAGAAAGTTGGATGAGTGAGAGGCAAAGCACAGCTCCAAATGGCCCCTGGAGACATATGACCCATCCTCTGCAAGCTGTGTCTCCTGAGGCCTGGCTCCAATTAAACCTGGTCTGCCAGTCTTCCAAGAGGACCCAACTACATCAAAATCCACAGGCACAGTAAATTATCATCAACTCTAGAGAGGCTGCTGTTCACCTGCCAGGGTGCTGAGCCATCTTGCCACACTGACATCTGGGGCAAAGCTGCAAGCAGAGCAGCTTGTCTACTTCAACCTCTAAAATGCAAGGCTTTTGTTGCTTGTGTACAGTATCTACCATAGGACCATGAGGCTTAACTGAGCATTAAGTCAGAACATGCCTTTTACAGGGACCCATCTCAGGAACATGCAGCATCTACAAACATGGAGACAGGCTGGTCCTTAGAAACCCCACTGCCTTAAAATCCAACGGCTCTCATTGTCACTTCAGCAGCATGGAGAGGTGATCAGACTCAGGAGGCCCTCAATTACTTTTAGCAGTTCTCACAGGGAACGTTTCTACTCTAAAACATGAGTTAGACTCTTTTTCAGAACAAGTTGGTTGTTCTGAAACATGATTGACATGGTTGCTTTCTCCCCAGCTGCTGTGTCTGCTTGTAAGGGTGACTGGTGTGGGTGGGATTTTGCAAAAACCACTGTCATCTAACACATCTTCTTAAATGAGCAGCAGGAAGACACCATGCACCTCAGTCAGCTTCGAGTGGTGGTTAAAGAGGACAATTCAGGGACTTCATGATGGCTGGATAGAGAGGCGAGTTACTGACCAGGTAGACTAACACAGGGCTGGTTACAGGAGTCTGCGGGCATGGCTGATTTCCCTGGAAAGGTGAAATCTGCCAAATGAATGTTAATTGGCTACCAGACATTGGCAGGGAGGATAAGAAGCTGAAAAGAGGACAGAGATGAAAGTACGTAGAGTACAAGGTGACACTGGTGGAGTTGGGATGACAACACACGGGAGCCTGTAGCTGTGATGAAATCTGTGTAGGAATCTTGATGGAGAAAGAGAAGTCAGGTATTTTGGATTCACAGATTGAAAGTGTCACTAGGCTTAGTGTGATGAAAAGCTTGGAGGAGGGGAGGAAAGGTATGGAAGGCAGTTTTAAGGTCCGACTGTCATGTTTTGGCTAAGATTAGATGATAGCGGCTTAGACCAGGATGGACAGTGGGGATACAGTCCAGTGGGCCACAATGAGTGGCAGCATGGATGGCAGGCCATTTTCTCTGAGGGGGTAACTAGCTTCATGGAGCCTTGTGCTCCACTGACCACACTGCCCTCTCTGTGCAAGGATGGTCTTCCTAAGGAAATTTGTGCATAATTGAAATTTAGTAATCCAACATTCAAAAAACAAAGAAACATTTTCTAGAATTTTTAAGGTGAATTATTTCAGTAAAGCAAATAGTCATCTTATTCTATAATTTTAGAATAAGGTATTTTGTATGATATATTATGCATTTTTCAAGATATACTTAAAAGAGGGTATTTCTTCATCAGAATACCCTGGCTTGAATTCTGGCCATAAAGCTCACTAGCCTTTTTTCTTTCTTTCTTTCTTTCTTTCTTTCTTTTTTTTTTTTTAACTCACTTAGTTTTTATTTATTTTTAAATATGCTTTTTATTTTTAATGGACATGCCATTTGATCCTATCTTATGAAATGGGACTCACAATAATATTGCTATCACTAGGCTTCTTGTGAGCATCAGACGAGATGAGGATGATAAAATTACTCTCTGTGTTATAAAGTGCTTTAAGGCAATAAGGGCATATATTTAAGGGCTCTGACACATATTTATTAGACATAAGCAATAATTATCTGATTTATTTAAAATTTCACTTTGAAACAATAGCATATATTTCAACACCCCCCCCCAAAGAAAATGGATATGACGTTAGTAAAGATTGAGCCTTCTTGGCTTAGAGTAGAGCCGTTCCCTATCATGTCAAACAGCTCTAGTTTTTACTTAACCAATAATTTAGCCACTATATCATAAAGGCCCCACTTCAGGCTGCAGAAAAGCTGAGCTGTTTCCATAGGTCTACCTGACAACAAGGGCTACATAGGTGGTGATGGAGGGGTGGGTGAAAGAAGCAGGAAATGGACTTTGTGGAGAAGCAGCATCATAACATGGCATGGGTGTAAGAGATGCAAGGCCCTATCCACAACAGACCTATGAAACACTATGCCTTCCTCTCCCTTCCTCTTAAGAGGATAACGCATTCTCACCAACTGCCTTGTAAACTGGAGGATCTGCGTTGAAGACACTGACTCTGGACTTGGCCAAGCAACTTGCTCTGGCCAACACAGTGTGAATGGGTATGATAGATGGTCACAGCTGATCAGGACCTTTAAAAGCTATTACAAGATTTGGCTTTGTCTCTTAAGAACATGCTGGTTTTGGCCACAAGAATGGCACATCCCAGATGGGAGATGCTTCTTCAGTCTGGAGTGAAAAAGAAACTTGAGGTGGGAACAAAAGCATCACTAACTGGCAGCTGATATATATAACAAGCAATATGGTGCTGGGCGCTGTGGCCACACTTGTAATCCCAGCAGCTTGGGAGCCTGAGGCAGAAGGATCACAGGTTCAAAGCCAGCCTCAGCAAAAGCAACTCAGTGAGACTCTGTCTCTAAATAAAATACAAAATAGGGCTGAGGTTGTGGCTCAGTGATCGAGTGACCCTGAGTTCAATCCCTGGTACCCCCCCCCAAAAAAAAAGCAATATGGTGGTACTTAACTCAGCACTACTGAGTGAGTACTGCCTGTTGCAGGGCCCTGAATTTAAAGTTTCTATCTTTTCCCCCCCACAGTTTATGGCTAACTGATAAGAGAGAATGAATATATTTGATACTGTAAGGAAGATTGTTCAGTTGTATAGTAAAAATTAGAAAACTACTCTTCTCCTTTTATATATCAAAGTGATCAAATGATCAACAACAGAAAACAAACACATCTGAAGAAGAATTTAGCAAGTGTCACTCATCTAACATATGTAGATTTACAATGACAAAGAATTTTAAATAGCGGATAAACTCTAGAGACATTAAAACACATCTTTGGTAGTTTCAGTTAGTTAGCTACCAATGTCATTCCTAAAAGAAACAAGTAGCTCTGTCACAGTTAAGTAATTCTATGCACTTTCAGAAGATTTCACTATTTCATCTCTAAATGTGTTTTCTCTCTGAATTCCATCTTCACAAACCAAGGACAAAAATGACAGAAACTAGTGTGTTTGTGTTTATATTAGGTACAAGATAATGTCATTACAGTGTATGGCAGAGAGATAAAACAACTCTATGACAACTTAGTATTCCAAAGTGGGCCTTTTTATTTAGCTATGTTTTGAAATGTTGAGTGTCCTATGCTGTCTTCTTAGAGGAGTAAAACTTGGGTTAAAAAAAAAAAATACTAGAAGGAGCAACCCAGCCACCAGCTAGCCTGGCTGTTGGCTCACTCAGTCATTGCCTCCAGGGCTCCTTGCCACAGACAGGGCCCAACCGGAGGAAGGGCCCTGTCCATTCCCTGGAGAACTGCAACCTGCCCAGCTGCAAATGGAACAAGAGGTAGGCACCCACTAGAAGGAGCGACCCAGCCACCAGCTCACCTGGCCACTGGCTCATGCAGTCATCACTTCCCTGGCTGGGAATAGCAGCTCCCCGCTGCAGACAGGGCCCGACCAGAGGAAGGGCCCCATCCATTCTTTGGGGAACTGTGACCTGCCCAGCTGCTACTGGAACAAGCAGTAGGCTCCAGCTGGAAGGAGCAACCCAGCCACCAGCTCATCTGGCCCAAGGCTCACACCATCACCAGGATCAGGAACTGCAGGCTTCACCCTGTGGAAGGGCCCTGCTGCCCACTTGCCCAACCCCCACTGAAACAACTAGACTGGGAGGAGACCCAGGAGGAGGAGAGTGGGGAGAAGAGAAAGCCAGACTGCCTGCTCCACCACACTGCGGCCAGGAGGGGATCTGGAGAGAGAGGCTGCCCGCAAATCAAAGAGGCAACTCGTGTCTGCCCAAAGAGACACACTGAACTGGGATCCTGTAGCTACTCAACCCAACACCCAATATAATTATAGGCCTGAGGCTACCACTGCCACAAAACTGAGTTAGCGATGCTACTACCAAGGAACAACAAAAGGGTCCGAGTAAGACATCACTAATGTCCCTAGACACAAAGATGCACCAAAAGGTGCAACCAGTTATGATGTTGTGAACTAACAGGGAATCTTACATGGGGTTGTGTATCTCTTGCTTCTTCTACTAACAGACAAATTCTAATGATTATACTCTCACTAGTCAAATAATCTAATACCTCTATTTTCTCACATCCTACTTCATAAACATTTAAGCCAAACTCTAAGTCCCCCCTTCTTTCATTAGATACTGTAAATCACCATGCAAAACTAGAGACTATATGGAATAAGATAACTGATCTCATCATTTATGTTTATAGTGACAAAACTGTAAAGATAGCCGGGTGTGGTGGCACACACCTGTAATCCCAGCACATTGGGAGGCTGAGGCAGGAGGATTGTGAGTTCAAAGCCAGCCTCAGCAATGGCGAGGCACTTAACAACTCAGTGAGACCCTGTCTCTAAATAAAATACAAAAAAGGGCTGGGGATGTGACCCAGTGGTCGAGTGCCCCTGAGTTCAATCCCCAGTACCACAAAAAAAAAAAAAAAAAAAAAAACCTGAAAATATAAAAATAGAAACTAACTGATATATGGACACGCATTGGATACATTGAAAGATCTAATATTGATATTTCCCTAAAAAGTGAGGTTCTGGGTAACCTGGAGGGACCTTATAAGACAAAAGGGCAGAAGTTGTAATACCTCAAGCATACTTTGCAAGAGAGGAAAACACATAGACATCATGAGAAAACAAGGGAGGAAAATGCCCCAAACAAACCAAGATACTACAACAATAGAAACCATAGAAAGCACAGTGGGTGAAATGTCAGAGAAGGAGTTCTGGATATACATAATTAAAATGATAAGGGATTTAAAAAACGAACTAAGTGAACAGATACAGGCAAAAATGGATCTCTCCAACAAAGAGATAAGAGATCAAATACAGGCAACCATCAATCACACAACAAAGAGATAAGAAAACAAATCCAGGTAGCAAAAGATAACTTCAAGAAAGAGATAGAGAGTTTGAGAAAAAACCAAACAGAAATCCTTGAAATGAAAGAAACAGTAAGCCACTTAAAAAATTTTATGAACAAGTAAATAAATAATTAAATAAACAAAAAAAATGCCCAGGATTAAAAAACAAAACCAAAAATGTTGAGATCACCTTGTCATATGAAATAAAGTGGTAAATATTTACTATAAAAAAATTCAATAGAAACCATCACCAACAGATTGGACTACTTGGAAGATAGGACCTCAAACAATGAGGATAAAATATATAATCTTGAAAATCAAGTTGACCTCACAGTGAAGATGGTAAGAAACCATGAACAGAATATCTAAGAACTATGGGATGCCATCAAAAGACCAAATATAAGATTTATTGGAATAGAGGAAGGTGCAGAGGTCAAATGAAAGGAATGCACAATCTCTTCAATGAAATAATATCAGGAAATTTCCCAAGCAGGAAGAATAAATTTGAAAATCAAATACTAGAGGCCTGTAGGACATCAATGTACAAAATTACAACAGGTCCACACCAAGGCACATTGTAATGAAAATGCTGACAAAATATAGAATCTTAAAGGCTGCAAGAGAGAAAAGTCAGATTACCTATAAGGGAAAACCAATTCGCATCTCAGCAGATTTTTCAATCTAGACCCTCAAAGCCAGGAGAGCCTGGAACAACAAATACCAGGCTCTAAAGGATAAGGGATGCCAACCAAGAATTTTATATCCAGCAAAATTAAGCTTTAGATTTGAGGATGAAATAAAAACCTTCCATGATAAACAAAAGCTTAAAGAATTTACAACAAGAAAGCCTGCTCTACAGAACATTCTTGATAAAATATTCCACGAGGAGAAAATGAAAAATAATAATGAAAATCTGCAAAGGGAAGAACTACAATAAAGCGAAAAAACCAACCAAAGGAAAAACCAAGTCAAACTAAATACCAAAAATAATAAAAAAATAAAAATGACTGGTAATACAAATTATGTCTCAATAATAACCCTGAATGTTAATGGCCTAAACTCACCAATTAAAAACATAGGCTAATAGATTGGATTAAAAAAACAGACCCAACAATTTGTTGCCTTCAAGAGACACATCTCATAGGAAAAAATGCCCATAGACTGAAGGTGAAAGGATGGGACAAAATATATCACTCACATGGTCTACGTAAGCAAGCAGGGGTCTCCATCCTCATATCCAATAAAGTAGACTTCAAGCCAAAGTTAGTCAAAAGAGATAAAGATGGACATTTCATACTGCTTAAGGGAATCATAGATCAACAAGATATAACTGTTATAAATATATATGCCTCAAATAAGGGAGCATCTACATTCATCAATCAAACTCTTCTCAAGTTCAAGAATCAAATAGACCACAACACAATAATTCTAGGTTACTTTAACACACCTCTTTCGCCACTGGATATATCTTCAAAACAAAAGTTAAACAAGGAAAACATAGAACTCAATAATACAATTAATAATTTAGACTTAAATGACATATATAAAATATATCACCCATCAATGAGCCAATATACTTTCTTCTCAGCAGCACATGGATCCTTCTCAAAAACAGACCATATATTATGCCATAAACTAACTCTAAGCAAATATAAAACAGAAGGGATACTACCTTGCATTCTATCAGATCATAATAGAATGAAATTAGAAATCAATGATTAAAAAAAGAAAGAAAAGCTACACTAACACCTGGAGACTAAATAATATGTTACCGAATGATCAATGGGTTGCAGAAGACATCAAGAAGGAGATTAAGAAATTCTTAGAGGTAAATGAGAACAACGATACAACATACTGAAATCTCTGGGACACCATAAAGGACAGTACTAAGAGGAAAGTTCATTGCATGGAGTTCATTCCTTCAAAAAAGAAAAAGTCAACAAATGAATGAACTAACATTACATCTCAAAGCCCTAGAAAAAGAATAAATCAACCCCAAAGAAGTAGAAGACAGGAAATAATTAAAATCAGAGCTGAAATTAATGAAATTGAAACTAAAAAGAAATTGAAAAAATTGACAGAACAAAAAGTTGCTTCTTTGAAAAAATAAATAGAATTGATAGACCTTTAGCTATGCTTACAAAGAAGAGAGAAAACACAAATTACCAATATCTACGATGAAAAAGGAAATATCACGACGGACATGACAGGAATACAAAGATAATTAGAAATTATTTTGAAAATGTATACTCCAATAAAATAGAAAATAATAAAGGCATCAACAAATTTCTAGAGACATATGATATGCTCAAACTAAATCAAGATGATATACACAATTTAAATAGGTTAATTTCAAGCAAAGAAACAGAGGATGCTATAAAAAAACTTACCAACCAAAAAAAACCCAGGACCAGATGGATACAAAGCTGAGTTCTACAAGACCTTTAAAGAAGAACTAACACCAATACTTCTCAAACTATTTCATGAAATAGAAAAAGAGGGAACACTCCCAGACTCATTCTATGAGGCCAATATCACCCTGATTCCAAAACCAGACAGAGACAAATCAAAGAAAGAAAACTTCAGACCAATATCTCTAATGAATATAGATGCAAAAATCCTCAATAAAATTCTGGCAAATAGAATACAAAAACACATCAAGAAGATAGTGCATCACAATCAAGTGGGCTTCATTCCAGGGATGCAAGTTTGGTTCAATATAAGGAAATCAATAAGTGTAATTCATCACATCAACAGGCTCAAAGATAAAAATCATATGATCATCTCAATAGATGCAGAGAAAGCATTTGACAAAATACAACATCCCTTCATGTTCAAACTGCTAGAAAAAATAGGGATAACAGGAACATACCTCAACATTGTAAAGGCCATCTATGCTAAGCCCCAGGCCAACATCATCCTAAATGGAGAAAAATTGAAAGCATTCCCTCTAAAAACTGGAACAAGACAAGGATTCCCTCTTTCACCACTCCTATTTAACATAGTTATTGAAGCCCTAGCCAGAGCAATTAGACAGATGAAAGAAATTAAAGGGATACGAATAGGAAAAGAAGAACTCAAATTATCACTATTTGCAGACGATATGATTCTATACATAGAAGATCCAAAAAAAATTCCACCAGAAATCTTCTAGATCTAATAAATGAATTCAGCAAAGTAGCTGGATATAAAATCAATACCCATAAATCAAAGGCATTTCTGTACATCAGTGACAAATCCTCAGAAAGAGAAACTAGGAAATCCACCCCATTTACTATAGCCTCCAAAAAAAAAAAAAAAAAAAAAATTTGGGAATCAACTTAACAAAAGAAGTGAAAGACCTCTACAATGAAAACTAAAGCACACTAAAGAAAGAAATCTACGAAGATCATAGAAGATGAAAGATCTACCTTGTTCATGGATAGGTAGAACTAATATTGTCAAAATGACCATTCTCCCAAAAGCACTATAAAGATTCAATGCAATACCAATCAAAATCCCAATATCATTCCTCATAGAAATAGAAAAAGCAATCATAAAATTCATCTGGAAAAATAAGAGACCCAGAATAGCCAAAGTGATTCTTAGCAGAAGAATGAAGCAGGTGGCATTACTATTCCAGACCTTAAATTGAACTACAAAGCAATAATAACAAAAACAGCATGGTATTGGCATCAAAATAGACCAGTTGACCAATGGTATAGAAGAGAAGACTCAGAGACGAACCTACACACCTACAGTCATCTTATATTAGACAAAGGTGCCAAAAACATTCACTGGAGAAAAGACAGCCTTTTCAACAAATGCTGCTGGGAAAACTGGAAATCCTCATGTAATAAAATGAAATTAAATCTCTTTCTCTCACCATGCACAAAACTTAACTCAAAGTGGATCAAGAACCTAGGAGTTAAACCAGAGACCTTGCACCTAATAGAAGAAAAAGTAGGACCAGATCTCCATCATGTTGGTTTAGGCTCCAACTTCCTCAATAAAACCCCTATAGCACAAGAATTAAAACCAGGAATTAATAAATGGATGGATTCAAACTAAAAAGCTTCTTCTCAGAAAAAGAAACAATCAGTGAGGTGAATAGAGAACCTACAGAATGGGAGCAAATCTTTACCACAAGCACATCAGATAGAACACTAACCTCAAGGATTTATAAATCTCTTAAAAGCCTTAACACCAAGGAAATAAATAACCCAATTAATCAATGGTCCAAGGAGCTAAACAGACACTTCTCAGAAGATGATATACAAACAATCAACAAATATATGAAAAAATATTCAACATCTCTAGCGATTAGAGAAATGAAAATCAAAACAACTCTAAGATTTCATCTTACTCCAGTCAGATTGGCAGCTATCAAAAAAACAAACAACAATAAATGCTGGCGAGGATGTGGGGAAAAAGACACACTCTTACATTGCTGGTGGAACTGCAAATTGGTGAAGCCAATCTGGGAGGTAGTATGGAGATTCCTAGGAAAACTATGAATGAAACCACCATTTGACCCAGCTATCCCACTTCTTGGCCTAGTCCCAAAGGACTTAAAAACAGCTTACTACAGGGACACGGCCACATCAATGTTTATAGCAGCACAATCCACAATAGCTAGACTGTGGAACCAACCCCGATGCCCATCAGTGGATGAATGGATAGGGAAACTTTGGTATATATACACAATGGAATATTACTCAGCACTAAAAAATAATAAAAACATGGCATTTGCAAGTAAATGGATGGAGTTGGAGAAAATAATGCTAAGTGAAGTTAGCCAATCCCAAAAACCAAAGGTCAAATGATCTCTTTGATATGAAGATACTAACTTATAAAGTCAAAAGAAAGGGAATGAGAGGAATGAAAGAGCTTTAAATAGATCAAAGAGGGGGGAGGGAGGGTGGGGACAAGTGGATAGGAATAATAGCAGACTGAGTTGTCCATGATCACCCTAAAAACATGTATGAAGACACAATTGTTGTAAAAATACTTTATATTAAACCAGCAACTTGAAAAATTTTGCTCTTTATATGTAATATGAAATGAAATGTACTCTGTAAATGTGTATAACAAATTAAAATAATAAAAAAATTTAAAAAAAGAAAACAGGCTACAAAAAAAAAAACACACTTTCACAAATCAAAAAAAAAATATAAATATACTATAACAAAATAGAATTCCTGTCTGAAATACTAGTAAACCTGGCTCAGTCTCATGATTCAATTTAATACAACTTGCCACTTGAAGGAGATTCTAGAGACATGATATAAATATCAGAACCATATGACTTAGAGAAAATTTCCTGGAGGCCATTTTATGAAAGCTCTTACTCCGGAAGGACACAAATCCGAGTACTGATATCAGCCCCACTCTTTATAAGTGAGAAAAGGCATTTAAGAAGGAGTACAGTGATGGACGGGGATAAGACTATTTGTCCCATTTTACTAAGTCACTTGAAGATTCAAGCTTTTTCCAAGCTAGAAAGTGGTGATAAATCTTGGTGGTTCCAAGCCACTGGGATTTTGGAGAGTGGTACTTACCCCAGTACTACTGAGTGTGAACTGACTGTGCAGGGAAACTGCATTAGTCAGACCGACTTCAAGTCCATTTCAATAGATATTTGCCATTGGTCAGTTTTGTTTTCACAATAATCTTAATCCCTGGGTCAGATTTTATTATAGATATGAGTAATAGTAAAGCTCAAGTTGCAGCTACCATAAATCTTTTTTCTAATTACTAAGATCAAGGAACATGTGAATTCTCATACTTGCAAATAAATGGTAGAAAACTCCACTGCAATTGATTTGGAAATGTTTTTGCTAATGTGGCCAGTAGCAGAGTCGGCTTCAGGAGGTTCTTGGTTCCTGGTGCTGTGCTTCATCTCCAGTGCCTGTGTGATGTTCTACCTCATTACCGCTCCAGGTCCTCCGCAGACCTCACAACCTCACTGCACTGCCCAGGGTAAAACAGTGTCTTCCAGTCACTTCCACAGCAAAGACAGAGTTCCAGCACACGAGTCTGTCCAAGACTCACGGGTTATAGGCCCACTGCTGAATCCAATAAGATGGCCATGGAGATGGGCTCTGCTGCCTGCCTTAAGCTAAGTCCCTTCTTCCTGGGTAAGAGGCCAATCCTACCCAAACCAAATGGTTGGGAACTGGAAAAGGCTTCAATTCCCAAATAGAAGGAAAATGCCCACCCCAGACTGGTAGTAATGCCTCTTGATATTGCCACAAAATGTAGCACAATGCTTTTCCCATATTCTGAATTCAACATATATTTGCTAAACTGAATTAGATTGACCAAATTGTTCATGATCCACTTTGGCAGGCCAAAGGACCTCTTAGAGCACTTACTCCCAATGACTGAACTCAACAAAACAAACGGAAAGTTTTTGATGAACTAAAATTAATGAAAAACAGGTGATCATTTAGCAACATCAATAATTCATTAATCCACACCAGAAACTTAAGTACAAATGCTATGGTAATGGAAATATTAATGTTATAGGGCTCACAGCTGACATAGTTCCCAAGAATCCATTTGTGATTCTTGAATCACAGTTGAAAACCACTTTTCTGTATAGTACCATGATGGAAAAGTAAAAATTTAAGTATTTGCAGAATTTCCATCATATTTCAAGGTAGGGTTTCCAAATATTTAAAGGAAAAAAAACATGAGGTCTGTATGTACTCAATATAAAATCAGGAGATAAAAGGCAATAATCCTTCATCCTGAAATATTTACATGAAACTAATGATAATAACTATACTATGTCTACTCTGGCCAGGCACCATGCAGAGCTCTTTATGTGCATTATTTCACGTAATCCCTATGTCCCTATGGGGTAGGTATTATTGATGCCCTATCCGTAAATATGCTGACATGGAAACTGATACTTAACCTAGGTCACAAAGTTTGGTCAGTTGTAAATTCAGGATTCAGACCCAGACTTATTTGATGGAGACTTTCTATATGTATCAGGAAAAAGAAAAGAGCATGCAGCAGTTCTTCTGGTGACCTAATCCTCATCAAGTTAGTCATCTATACATTTTATCTACAAGACACCTAAATACAAGATATTCCAAATGTCTTGGAGGCCGCTTGACTATGACTTTTAGCATATATCTCCCACAGCACTTACTTGCTATCCGGGTTATCATATGCAAACATAAAATAATAGTCACTAATTGGTCCTTAGATATATATTTTCACCTTTGTCTTCATTTAACATGCTTTTAAAGTGTTCATAAGACTGTCTCTTCAAGCAGGTTGATTTGATGGTCACTGAATAAAGATTTAATTAAAATAATAATAAAGAACTAACACTTTTATAGATCTTACAATATGCCAGACACTATTCTAAGTGTTTTGTCTATATTAATTTATTTGATTCTCTCAACAGTCCTGTGACATAGGTACTTTTATTATCTTCATTAAATACAGGATATTTTATTTATTTAGACTTATGTTTTAAATACTTGTTTCCTGGCTTGTTACCAAAAGAATTTGTGGAGACTTCAAAAAATACATCAAAAAATAAAAAATAAGTGGAGAAGGAAGGTAAAGAAAATAGGTATAGTAAAATTAACATTATTCCATGGCTAATATTATGGAAAAATATATATGTCATAAGGTCTATGCAGTTGCTGAAGAGGACCATAAGTTAAATACAAATTGCCCAAACAAAGCAAAGAGCACAAAAATTTCAGGCACAAAATTCAGTGTTCATAGTGGAAAATAAGGTATTATGTAGGAAAAGCACATTTTTCCTATAAGAAAATTATGGTATGGGTAATAGTAAAGAAAACAATATGTGATTAAAATAATAGACAAGAGTTCATTTTTACCATGAGTACAAAACATGGGTACGTTATTCTTCCACCCTCCATACCCATTTTCTCCTTTCCTTCAGTAATAAAACCTTTTAATGTTGCTGGGAACATGACTATATAGAAAGAAAAGAACTAATTTTCCAACTTCTCTGTAGCTGGATGTTTCTAGGCTCCTTAACAGGGGAGGCCTGTCTTTATTCTTTCCTGGTGTCTCAAATGAGAATGGAGGATACCATCTTGGACCATGGGTAGGCTCAGACCCAGTCATCTGGACAGCAGTGTGGATTCCTAAGACCCTAGAGAAGAGTTATCTAGAATTTTACACGTCAGAGAAAAAACTTCTACCTTGTATAAACAAGCCACTCTTATTTGGGGTTTTCTAGTTAACTGAATAATGAGGGAAACAAATCTTCTGTGGTTTAGGTGATCAGAAAAGACCTTTCTGAGGAGACATTCACGCTGAGAATTGAAGGATTCTACATTAAGGAGCTATGGACAAGAACAGTGGAGACCAGCATCCTACTTGCACAGGTTATTGCATGTATGAAGGCCTCGAGGCAGGAAGACTTTTCTGAGGAAAAGAAGGAAGATCATCATGGCCAAAGTGTAGTAAGAAAGGGTGAAGAGGAGCAGGAGATAAAGGTTAAGGGAAAAGCACAGGCCATATCATGAAGGGCCTTGTAGACTACAGTCAAAAGTTAGAATTTGTGTTGGTAGGGATATAGAAAAAATGAAACATTTGTACACTGCTGAGGGAAAAGCAAATTAGCTCAGCCATTATGAAAAACAGTGTAGAGGATCCTCAAAAACTTAAATATTGAACTACCAAATATGATGCAGCAATCCCACTTCTGGCTGTATATCCAAAGGATATGGAAATCAGTATGTCAAAAAGACACCTGCACTCCCATGTTTAGTGTAGCTCTATTCGTAATAGCCAATATATGGAATCAACTTGAGTGTCCATCAGCTGATGAATGGATAAAGAAGATGCAGTATATGCAAACAATGGAATATTATTCAGTCTTAAAAAAAGAAAGAAATCTTGTCATTTGTGACAACATGGATGAAACTGGAGGACACTATGTTAAGTGAAATAACCAGAAACTGGAGGGTGCGGGCATTGGGAAGGTGTTGTCCAAAAGACAAAATTGCAGTTAAACAGGAAGAGTAGGTGCAAGAGATCCACTGTACATTGTGGTGACTATGGTTAATAACAACATACTGCATACTTGAAAATTGCTAAGAGAGTAGATTTTAAGTGTTCTTACACACACACAAAAAAAATAGATGAGCATGTGAGGTAATTCATGTATTGAATAGTTTAATTTAGCCATCTGACAATATACACATATATCAAAATGTCATGTTGTATCCCATAAATGTACACAATTTCTACTTGTCAATTTTACAAATTAGTTTTTTAAAAAACCAACAGCTAAAAGAGAAAGAGAATTTGTTCTATAATCAAAGGAAGAGGAGTGTTAGGCAAATAGTAGGTTCTGAAACATTTGCTGAATGAGATTTTAAGATGTATTTTAAAAGATAATTGTGTGATGATTATTTTTTTCCTAGGCAGGGGGACCTGCCAGGTGTCAAATAACGGAATTTCCATTAAAAATTATAATATTCACAGTTATGGAGAAGACACAGACTTGAATATGGTTAAGACCAGTGAAACCTAAACATAAATAATGGTGACCTGGCCTGTTTAATAAAGAAGTGGTTGAATTTGCAATTTATTTTAGAAAGAGGATCAACAGTTTTCACTGAATTATTCAATGTAGGGACAGAAAGAGGAGTACAATGAGAAGAAAAAGAAAAAAGAAGAAAATTTGATAAGAAATGAATAATAAAGAGTTAAAGGGTGGATTCTTCCAAAAACTCAGAGTGACTGTGTGTTCAGATTCAGTAATTCAGGGCAGGAGAATACATATTGACACGACAATGGCTCTCCTCTTAGAAATTAAGACAACTGACAAGGACATAGGTTTGAGTCTGTGGCCCCTGTACTTCTCCTGGCCGGCTGCCTATGAGCTGACATTTTCCTTGGAATACAGCTGCCCAACATAAGCATGGGTCGTCAAGTCCCCACAAATACTGGAAGAAGCTTGATGATATAGATATCACCTCGTCTCCAAGGAATTTAAAATGTAAAGACTTAATTAGTTTTATCCACTAGCCTACATAAGAACAAAAATGGACAGTACCAAAAAACTGTGAGTTAAACTAGTAGAACTCCTCATCTTCTTGTCTGTCCTTCTTTCTTCCCATCTCAGTAAATACATGACCCTTTTCCTGAATCAGCTCCTCAACCAGGCTCTGCCTTCCTGAGGCCCAAGCTTAATTAGTCATTCTGCTACTCAAGTGGTAGGTCTTCTGAGAAGTCAGTGAAGTTCTCCAGGCTGCAGTTTCTTCACAGAATAACTACAACCACAGCAACGATGTGAGGAGAAAATGAGAATGCGTACTTGAAGCTGTTGTATAAATCAGATTACCAATATAAAGATAAAATATAGTCCTTTACTGTCTTCCCAGTTCTCTACTTTCTCTATCTCTCTTCCTCTTTTTTTAATAACAGCTTTGTTGAAATTAAATTCACAAACAGTGAATTTAACTTTCAATGAAATTACCAACTTAAAGGGTACCATTCAAAAGTTTTTGTGTGTCCAGTTCTGCAGCCATCAATCACTACAATCAATTTTGGAACAATTTTCATCATCTCCAGGACAAAACTGTACCATTAGTCATTATTCCCCATCTGGGCCCAAACCCCTGACAATTGCTGATACACTTTCTGTCTTTAAGAATTTGCATATTTTGGACATTTTATACAAATGAAAGCATAAAAAATGTGGTCTTTTGTGATTGACGTTTTTCATTTATTCCAATGCTTTTTGAGATTCATCCATAGTTTAACATGTGGTCGTACTTCATTCATTTTTATTGCCAAGTAATATTCTATTGTATGACTATACCACTTTTTAAAAGTCCATGCACTGGTTGCTTCAGGACTCATCTTTGCATTCCATGTGGTGCATCACACAATGCCAGCAAGGACTGTGAGCCCCTGATGCCAGCAAGTGCATCTTAATCATTTTGTTATCTATAGCAGCTGTAGCCCAACTGGCACATAGCAGGTGTTCAATAAAAAGTCTACTGAATGAATGAAAGAAGGATGGTTCCAAATCTTTATTGAAGTAACACCTAGATAAGGGCATGATTTAGGGAAATTCAAATATCTAGATTCAGATTAGCATATTTCATTTGTTGACCCTCCACACTAATAACTAATGTTTCCATGTAGCCTGACTTTCTTTGCTTGGAATGGAAGCTCTCCTGGAACAGCTATCCATCCTAAGTCCCCTCACAGTTTTATGCCAAATGTCTCTGTTTTCAAGCTTCTTATCCTCCTAGTGAAAAACACAGTTTCTAAAAATAATCAGAAAAAGAGATGCACTTTTTTTCCTTCACAGTTTTCACAACCCCCCATAAAGAGATCCTGTCATCTGGCATTCCACTAACAGGAGGGAAAATGGAGCTTAAGGAAATAATTTCTGTCCATTAAAAATAACTAAAATCTAACTTCTGAAAGTAGACTCTTTGACATCACCCTTGCTTTAGGAAAGTGGATATAATAATGACCCAAATTGTGTTAATCACTTGAGAAGGGCTTAATATCTTGGTAATACCTACAGAAAATTAAAAATAAACATAAGTCATTCCTTGGCCTAAACTAAGATAAATTGATTGGGAGAGATGAAATAATTAATCATATACATCATAAAAGAGTTATGATGTTGAAAGAATCCAGAGAAGGCGGATATCAGTCCCTGAAAGAATCTGCCCTGTCCTGATGTTAAAATTAAAAGCCAGTCACTGACAGGCTCTCCCCTGTCCAGGGCCTTTAGGTAAACCAAAGAAATCTCTGGAACAGCATGATGAGTGTTTTGTGATGCTTGATATACCAGGGGTTATAAGAGGTCTAGGCATCAGTTTGAGCTGTCCTCATCCTATCTATTCCCACCCCCAGACTTAGGCCAGTATGATTTCACATGCCTCTGTCTCTGGTTTTCATGGTGATTTCTTCATGGATTCAAATCCAGCACTAAACACTAGATTGATGGTAGACCAGTTCTGAATTCTTTGCTTAATTTCCACCTGTCTTTTGGGATTGGCTTTTCTTTTCAGAATTGAATAGATTCACTCATAGATTATATCCTGATCAAGAAATAAAATGATAGCCAGGTATCAAGAAATGTCATGTGGCCCAAACACAGTCACCTAGACAAGCACTGCTTTCTCATCTTGAAAAATTATTGCTCTAAGATTGACAGTACCAGAATTCACTGGTATACGTGGGGACTTGACTACCCATGTGCTTATGTTGGGCAACTGTATTCCAAGGAAAGTGTGATGTGGGTGCTATCCATCTCCATTAGAGCTCCCAAGGCCTTGCCCCCTCCAGCCTTAGCTTACTCTCTGTTTCCCACCACAAGTGCCTAGAATGACCCCTAATTACATAGAAGTATGGTTGAGCTAAAACTGAGGCCTGAGTAGGAGAGTGGTCCCAATCATGCTTAGATTGGAGCCAAATTCTAGAAGGCCTCCTCCCACCATGCTGAAGTGTTTGAACCTTTTCCTATCATCACTGTAGAGAAATGGAGAGCACTAGAGATTTCTGAGTAGGAGATACACAAAATGAAATCACAGTTTATTTTATAACCACCTCCCTCTGACTTAACCCCAGAGGACCAAAATCACAGGAAGAAGTCTCTCACTCAGCAAGGTCCAAGCCACTGCAAACTTAACAACAAACATTTGAGATTTTTTTAAAACAGGAATGTTACTTCTTATGAAGAGAAGAAATCATTTATGGTCAGAACATCAGACATCAGCTCAGCTTGGGAGAAGAAACCTCCAGGGGACTCAGCATTTTCCAGCACCAACCTCTTGTCTCCTGGCTGCTCAGGTGCCAATACCACCCTTCCAACCATGGGATGGTTTGCACCAGGCACTGGAATGACTGGACAAAGGATCAGAAGACCCCATCCTTGTTTTCAAAGACTTTCCAAAGATGTCTGCTTACTACTTTATCATTTCCTGACATCAACTCTCTTTACCCAGCTTAATGTTTATACCTAAGCCACTCAAAACAACCTTAGAGCCAGGATCCCACTTCCCAATCACACAAATGTTTCAATCCCTCAAGCAATATTTTACAGCAATTACTTTCAAAAGGAGAAGTTATTTGTTATGTATTGGGGCGAGAGCCATAGAATAATTTTTTTTCAGATTAATACATGATGTTTAGTAAATACATGAATCACTTTTGAAGGTAATTTTATTCCTTTTTAAATTAATGTAAATTGAAATGTAATTAAAGATGAAGGGAAATACTTTGCTATGGCATGCAACCCAGCATGGGTACTACAATCTTGAAAGGAGACCAAGCTCTGAGATGTTATAAACTGCTTTTATTTGGATGGTGGGAGATAGGGATGAATAGGAAAATATCTATGGGGAAAAAAAAAATCTACAATGGAAATAAAATAGTTTTCTTAAATGCAAATTTTCTAGATGAGAATATTGAAAAGAACTCATTTGGTAAAAATGTAATATTTCTCTTCTGGTACTCCAAAGAGAATTGCCTCATAAGAATCTATAATCACATCTGAAAATAATAATCCACAAAGAGAAGGAATTATTGGGTTAATATTCCAACTATCAGAGTCACTAATGTAGATTTCTAAATAAAGCCCATAAACAAACATTTGGTTTATATTCAAGTTCCGCTTTCTTTCCACTTCCTCCAATTTTTACAGTCACTCATGGGAAACTCCGATTTATGTAAAGTAAATAAGCGTAAGTATTGGATTTATTCCCCAAATATTTTTACATCCTAACCAAAAACACATTCAGATAAATATCTATACATGCTGCAAAAAGTTAGTGGCCCTTGGCATATTATTTAAAAGGTTAAATCAACAAGTCAACAAATTACTTTAAATTGCTTACTAAGATTAGAACATAGATTTAACTTACCTTGAAATAGAAATTCACTTATTAAAAATGATTATAATGTAGAGACATTTTTACTTCCCATTCTAATTCTATCTCACAAATGTAAATATTTGAAGACTATAATTGTACCAGCAAAGTACATCAGTACCTCTCACATTTTCTTGTCAATTCTTGTTTTTTTTAATCCTCTCTGAAAATAGATACATTATCCACAATATCACTTTGATGAATTCTTAATGTACCTCAAAATGTATGCAACTAATTAGATTTTCTCTCATTTTGTTCTAAATAACATCAATAAGTTTAGTAGAAACTAAAAATAATGATGAACAGAGGCAATGGGAATGGGTCAAGAGCCTGGTGCTTTTCCTGCGTAAAAATAAGGCCTAGTCTCCACTCTTTTTGTTATAGAAGTAAAACATTATTTTTGAAAAAGATTAAATACTAGAAAGTACACCATACAGGTAATGTGTTATATTTCAGATTTTTAAACTTATGGAAAACAGATATTAGCGGCTATGAAATTCTTTAGCCATACAAAGTTCCAGTAGACTTCCAAAGACTCAGAGCAATTTATTAGCTTAAACTCAGAGGTGAATGAAGGGAAGGGAGTGAGGATAGGAATAGGAAAGACAGTGGAATGAATCTGACATACTTTCCTATGTACATATATGAATACACCACAATGAATCTCCACATCATTTTCTACCTGGTAACACTGAGGCTAACTCACTCCTTGTCCAAAGTCCAAAGTTACAAGACTGCGATCCTAATTAGAATAAGAAACACTCCATGTTTGTATAAATGTGTCACAATTAAACCTGCTGTCACGTATAACTAAAAAGAATAAATAAAAAATAAATTTAAGAAAAAGATTTCAACAGAAACACAAAATTACCTGAACAGACAGACACTATTTCACTATTTAGAAATTTAGCCTTCTTAAAGACACTGGCTAACATTTCTTAAGACTTCTATGTTAAGCTGTACCTGGTGTGCTATTTTAACATTTTTAGGTTCATTGCAATTCTCTTAAGTATTATTATAGAGGACCCAAAAATAAATAAGACAAGATCCACATTCAAACTGGTTGGCAATTGCTTCAGTGATAATAACACTGAGTGAATCAGTTTCACAGGACTACAGATGTCTCTCTCAAGCAGAATCAGTTCTGACTGGATGCTGTAAGGAGTCAAGTGAACACCTCAACATAATGTGAAAGGAGGCTACACTTAAACAGGTGAAGGTGAGCATACCTTATATATTGGGTCTACACCACCATATCCTGGAGCTGAAAAACTACACTCTTGCAATGATATAATAAGAATTCATTGTTCAAACTGTGTAACTATGCAAGAGTACTTTTACACATATCCTCTTATCTATGTCTTGCAGCAATCCTACCCCATAGTTAGTATTCATTTTCTATCTGAGGCTAACTGAGGCTAACTCCTTGTCCAAAATCACTCTGAGCACTACAGGAAAGATACCTTCCTTCTCTTTCTTCAGTCTCACGTGGCCTCGCCACCCCCTTTGGTACTCCCATTCATTCCTTCTAGAAACCTTTTTTGACCATTGGCAACATGCTTGGCACTGGGGATTAAAGTGTATAAGCTATGGTCCCTAACCTCTAGAAGACTACACAGTCTCTTACGGAACACAGTCCCATGCAGAGCTAATAAAGTGCTTTCTGTCACTAAAGCCTTGCCTTTTCATGGAATTTCATGGAAATGGAATCACATGTGTAATGTTTCAGGTTTGGCTTCTTCCGCTTAGTCTAATGCTTTTGAGATTCCTCCATGTTGTTGATTCCATTAGTCATTTGTTCCTTTTTATTACTGAGTTGTGTGCCTTTGTGGAGACGCACGAATGCATGTTTACTCATTTGCCAGGTGGTAAACGAACATGGGAAACTACCACCAGTTTATAGCCATTATGAATCAAACTGTAATGACTATTCACATACAAGCCTTTGTGTGGACTTATGTTTCCATTTCACTTGGGTAAATAGCTAGGAGTGCAATTGCTGAGTTGTATAATAAGCATATGCTTAAATAAGTTGATAATAAGTTAAATATGTTGGGATAATAATTCTTTATTCCATTAAAGAATATTTTAGTTAAACAGCTCAAAGTACTTCTCACATGTCCTGCCCACTGCATGTACTTTGCATTAATAGTACAAATTTACATATCCCCTTTGCAGTTTGCAAAGCATATTCACATGCATGGTCTTATTTTACCCTTAAATCAGCTCCCAAAAAGTATTCCTGGTTGACAGGCAGCTGCTGAGCACCATGCACCTTGTAGGGTGCATATGTCAACTGGTGACAGGCCACTCTTCCATCAGATATTTTGAATTTCCCTTCTGAAAGTAGATATTATTGACTTCATATGAGGATGAGGACACTGAGGCTCAAAGAAGTCAAGAATTTGGACCACCATGAGACCCTGGAGAAAAATAAAGACAAAGGACTTCATCTTGGAACTTCTAGAGTTTCTGCCCTTTGCCTGAGCATGACAAAGAAGTAAACAGGTGGGTGTAGGAAATATTTGAATTATATATCGATTGATAAGGGAGGGCACATTTCCTCCTTTAGGCCTTACGTAAGTTCTGTCCTCTGATGCTACAAAATTCAACTCTAGAGAACTTTAGGGGGAAAACAAAAAACAAAAAAACACATTGGATTTGAGAAGAGGAAGAGAAAACAATGTCAGGCAGGCCAGAAGCCTCCGTCTTTGAGAGTGGAGGCTGTAAGCTAAACTCTGTGATGACAAGGATCGGGGACTTTCCACACTCTGTGTATCCAGGCTCTTCGCGATACCAAAACAAACCCTCCTAAGAGCCAGACCAGACATCCGGCAGCTACAGCTTGACTACCAAGTCCCATTTCACTATTTTGTCAACCTTATTCTTCTTTCTTTACCTTAGAAAAGAGTTTAGGCATATTTAAGGGAGCTTTCCTCCATTTTTCTATAAACTATAGCTTTATTGTCACTATCTTAACAACCTCCTAAGGGCACCATCTAGTAAACATTTAGTTTGGCAAAACTCAATAGACTACAAATGAGGACAAAATTAGTATTATTTGGATTCAACAGCAACCCTGAGATGCCATTATAGTCTTATACAGTGACTTGCAAAAGTAGCATAGGTACCAAATCCCCTCTTGCCTGAAGCCATAGTTAAGTGGGCTTCTGTAAAGGTCATGAATCCCTCACTTGGGTTCACGTGACATTGTCTCTGGCCCCATGCTTGATATATTCAACTGTTTGACAAGCAGAAATGGGGAAAGTGCCTTTTAAATATGAACATAGAAATACTTTGTGTCCAAGTTGAGTCGGATCTGAGCACATCCAGTCTTGACAATTTACTACCTAAAATTGATCCTATATATTCTAGAGCAGCGATTTCAAGAGTGAGTATCAGACTATGGTTGTATTTACCTTCATAAAGCAAAAGTTTCTTGAGAAGACAGTGTCAGAAATTGGAGGGTGAAAGACCTCTGAGATACATGCAGTTCAGCGAAAAGAGCAAAGAGCATTAGCTGTGCAGGGCGCAGAGGGAATGAGTGCCATGCTTCCCTCTCACAGGCTGTGGCAGGAAGGGTTCATGGACAACTGCTAACAGTGGTTTTCTCTGACCCCAGGAACAGGGATCAGGGACCAAAGGCAATAAAGGCTTACTCCCCTTGCACTTCTATAATTTCTCCTCATTGTGGTCATATATTAATTTCCTTTGTCCCCATTTTCCTCTTTTATGAAAGCATGCAATATGTTAACCATACAAGAACTGAAGATAATACAGAATATATTTCAACCGCTATGTTTTCATATTTTACCATCTTGGATTTCATTTTCCTTCACACATCTGTGATGTTTTCACATTCCCATTCTCTTCCTTCTCCAGGCATAATGTTTATTTTCTAAAAGTGGTATTCAAAATATGCATGTTTATACTGTCACCACACACAAGTGTATAAATACAGAACTACCTGCTTGTTCAAGATAGTATCCTGTAATTCCTCAACTCACTTTTAAAATTCAACATTATTCAATACAAACTGATATATATAACTCTAGCTTATCCATTTTGACTGCAACTATGTCACTGTGTTAAGTACCTCATAATTTAATTTAATGACTTATTATTACAAACAACACTGCAATGCATATTTTTGTACAGGTCTCTTAAGTACTCTGTGCAAGGATTTTTAAGATGTGTGCCTAAAATCAGGACATGCTCCTCTGCCCTAGCTGTTCTCTAAAGTGGCTGGAATAGCATCTCATACCCCCTGTAGCACTCGAGAATTTCTCCTCCTCCAAAACTTTTTGCCAGGGTCAAACTTGGAAATTTTTTGTTAAATATTATCACAATTTTATTATATTTTTAATAATAATAATAATAATAATAATAATAATAATGGGGTGAAATTCTAAGACATCACCAAGATACAAGAAGACGCTCTGCTGGGCCGGTACAGCAGCAAATTAATTAAATTTGTGCTAGCCTCATCCCTTCACCCATTCCACCTCATGCTTTTGATATCCAGCTCCCCATTCTATATTTTAACATGGTCCATCCTAGACTTCAGTACTCTGCTTAATAGGGTTCTAACAACCGCTCATATGGACCTTATGACTGACTCCACTATCAGAAGTAACACCGATCCAGACCCTGGATGCACCCAGAAAGTCATCTCTGTTATCAGATCCATCTGACTAGCTTCACCCCTACCAAGTCATGGAGGCACATGAGAGAAGGTCACCACTGCAGAAATAAAGCCCTCAGCAACCAAATGAGTGACCAAATGCATATGGAGGGGGAAAAAAGTGTGAAGTTCCAAGTTTCAGAAATGAATGGAAAAACTTTCATTTGGGAAAACCTACAGGGGCGTGAGCATCTGACTCAGCAATTCTTCTTGTAATGGAACCAAACTCACAGATCAGTAGTTGAATGGTAATGAATCTGATGGAACCGACTGTGCATAGCACAGCAAATATCACATACAGGAAAAAATTAACAAGAAGTAATTTCAATATTCAATAATGAAGTACTTACAGAAAAAAACTGCTGTGCACCAAGCACTGAATATTTTTAAATGCATTATCTCATTTTGCCCTGATTCTACCAAGGAGGTAGACACAATTATATCCATTTTGCAAGGGAAAAAAATAGTTTTTGAAAAGTTAAATAAGTTAATAAAGTTCACATTGTCAATTAGTGATTGGATCAGGATTCAACCTCAAATCCAAGTTCTGAACAATTATACTATACTCTTATTAAAAAGACTTCTCACATTTCAGAGTACGTTTCACAGTAAAAGAATTTTAAAAATGCAAACATTCAAATGCATAGAAAATTTAGAGTATGCATAAAGAACAAAATGATCAGAGCTCTTATCTCTGGGCAGTAGGAATTTATGTTGTTGTGTGTATGGTTTTTTCTCCATTTGTTTTTCTGTATTTTTCAAATTTCTACATTTGAAAGAAAATACATTACTTTTATGATCAGGAAAATATTATTTTTAATGACTATGGAATTAATACTTCCTGTTTGAACATCATTAGCTTCTTCTTTTCAGACCAGGTATATTCACAAATAAGGATAAAAATAAAGCAAAAATGCAGTCTTAGGACCAAGGTCCTATTCCATGAACTGAAGGAGAGAGCCAAGAGCCTTCTCAGAAAACATAGTACTAGATGTTTTGAGATAATTTTCCCCAAATTAAGTATAGAAAATTCACTTGAAAGGTAGGTTCAGGAGCAATATAATATGGCAGTCTGAAGTTTAAAATTTTTTTTCACAAAGAATTAGTTCTGTCACTAAAAGCCTCACTAGCTTTAAAATGATTTGGATCATAGATTGTCAGAGAGAGTTCATGTGAAGGCAGGGTAAAGAAGGAGCAGGGCATTACCAGGCAATGAGGTTAACAGTCCCCTGGGAAGGTTAGGCTAGAAATTATTTCATCTACGTCCATATAATCAATAGACTACGAAATGTTATTTGTGTTATTCAATTTTTAAAAATTAAAAAAAAAAAAAAAAAACTAGATCCCTTGCTAGAAAGCAAAACTCTCAGGAAGTCTAGTATCAGATACAAACTATCTAATAATAAATAACATAGAAACTGACCCCGAATAGCTTAGAGAATTTCTATAACTTTGCCCTGGTCACATTATCTAGTAGCAAAAAAATTAAAACTCAAACTAAGTTTTCACTTCTAGTTCTATATGCTTTTACTAAAAATACCAAATTAAATGATCATCTAATGGTCCCTCCCTTCATTTCTCACCCCAGAAATAGTTTCAGTCCTGAGTAATACACAAGAGGGCTTTAGGTTTTCTACACTCCATCTTTGTACCTTTACAGTCCCATCCGCACCCACTGAGCTGTCCTTAACATGACCTGCTCCTCCAGTCACTGAGTAGTGTAAGCTGCCTGTCGTGGCCAGCCACAAACGCCGCGGGAGGAAAACTCGGAGGCAGAGTAAAGCTATTACTACTTTTACTTCTACTTTCTTAGAGAGAGCTTAGAGAGAGAAAGAAAGATTTTTCTTCTTCTTAGAAAGAGCTTAGAGAGAAAGATAGAGCTTTTTCTTCTTCATCTTCTTAGAGCTTAGAGAGAAAGAGAGAGAGCTTGAAAGAGAGAGATTTCTTCTTTAGAG
The DNA here is from genome assembly GCA_025594165.1 of Tamias sibiricus. Classification (NCBI taxonomy): domain Eukaryota; kingdom Metazoa; phylum Chordata; class Mammalia; order Rodentia; family Sciuridae; genus Tamias; species Tamias sibiricus. Next base: position 209,422,568 of record CM046658.1, read on the forward strand.
AGAGAGAGAGCTTAGCTTTTAGAGCTTCTTTCTTTTTCTTCTTTCTTCTTTCTTCCTCGGGAGCCTTGGCTTGACTCTGACCAGCAATTACTTCTTCTATCTGGTTTCTCTTCTGTAACCGCTCTGCCTACGTTCTGGCCGCTCTGATTCTTTTCTTCTTCTCCGACCCGAACTCTTCTTCCGACCGAGCGACTGCATGACTGACTAAATGAATTCATTCTTCTCCTGACTCCGACCGCTTTCACCCGGTTATATACCTTTAGCTTTGCGGGTGCCTCACGTGCACTTACAGGTGCGTCACATACATACTTATTATCAGGTGGAACTTATGGCTTCCAGCTGACCGCAATAGCCATCTCCCTAATTGGGGCTCCTTCAGAGTAGACCCACCTCACATTCCCACAACTCCAAGCCTTTGCTCTTTCTGTTTCCTATCCTAAAAATACCATTCCTCTCTTCTCAGGCCCAGTAAATCCTTTGTCCTTCAATGTCATATTCCTCTGAAGGACTATTCAACCCTCAACAGAATTATTCCCCCTCTTCTCCTTGTTCCCACCTTACTTACCCCAGTTTTCTCCTTGCCTAATTCATCTGTTTGCCATCACCACCTGACCCTGTGCTGGACATAAAGTGATCACAATGCAGTAACCAAGTACTGGATACCCACCATGTGGCAGGTGCTACCTTAGGGGTCAAAGGAATAGAAATTATAGGCAGCCGTGTCATAATCAAGCTGACAGTACATTGATCTGACATGTTAGTAAACAAGAATGACTGCTGTGGCAATATCAGTAGAGGATACGTGTAGCTGCCTGATGTACAGCCACAACGCCACGGGAGAAAAACTCGGAGGCAGAATGAAGATGAAAGAAGGTTTTTTTATTAACTATCTCTCATAACTCTAACACTGGCTCTTTCACCAACCTCTCTGACTCTTTACTTCTTCTGACTACTGACTCTTTACTTCTTTACTTTACTACTTTACTTTACTACTTTACTTTCTTTTACTTTCTTAGAGAAGCTGGGCTTGGTGGCGCATGCCTGTAATCTTAGCACTTGGGAGGCTGAGGCAGGAGGATCACGAGTTCAAAGCCAGCCTCAGCAATGGCGAGGCACTTAGCAACTCAGTGAGACCCTGTCTCTAATAAAATAAAAAAGGGCTGGAGATGTGGCCCAGTGGGTCGAGTGCCCCTGAGTTCAATCCCTGGTACAAAAAAAAAGTACTTTCTTAGAGAGAGCTTAGAGAGAGAGAGAGAGAGAGAGAGAGATTCTTCTTTCTTCTTTCTTCTTCAGCTTAGAGAGAGAGAGAGAGAGAGATTTCTTCTTTCTTCTTCAGCTTAGAGAGAAAGAGAGAGATTCTTCTTTCTTCTTTAGCTTAGAGAGAGAGAGATACTTTTACTTTCTTCTTCAGCTTCTTCTTTCTTCTTTCTTCTTCGGCAGCCTTGGCCTGACTCCAACCAGCCTTCTCTTCTGACCGAACTCTTAACCGCTCTGACTCTTATTTCTTCTTCTGACTACGTTCTGGCCGCTCTGACTCTTTTCTTCTTCTCCGACCCAAACTCTTCTTCCGACCGACTGAGCGACTGCACGACTGACTGAATGAATTCCTTCTGACCGCTTTCACCCGGTTATATACCTTTAGCTTTGCGGGTGCGTCACGTGCATTTACAGGTGCGTATGATTATCAGGTGGAACTTATGGCTTCCAGCTAATCGCAATAGCCATCTCCCTAATTGGGGCTCCTTCAGATAGGCCCAGTGGGTCGAGTGCCCCTGAGTTCAATCCCTGGTACCAAAAAAAAAGTACTTTCTTAGAGAGAGCTTAGAGAGAGAGAGAGAGAGAGAGAGAGATTCTTCTTTCTTCTTTCTTCTTCAGCTTAGAGAGAGAGAAAGAGAGATATTCTTCTTTCTTCTTAGCTTAGAGAGAGAGAGATTCTTCTTTCTTCTTTAGCTTAGAGAGAGAGAAAGAGAGAGAGAATACTTTTACTTTCTTCTTCAGCTTCTTCTTTCTTCTTTCTTCTTCGGCAGCCTTGGCCTGACTCCAACCAGCCTTCTCTTCTGACCGAACTCTTAACTGCTCTGACTCTTATTTCTTCTTCTGACTACGTTCTGGCCGCTCTGACTCTTTTCTTCTTCTCCGACCCAAACTCTTCTTCCGACCGACTGAGCGACTGCACGACTGACTGAATGAATTCCTTCTGACCGCTTTCACCCGGTTATATACCTTTAGCTTTGCGGGTGCGTCACGTGCATTTACAGGTGCGTATGATTATCAGGTGGAACTTATGGCTTCCAGCTAATCGCAATAGCCATCTCCCTAATTGGGGCTCCTTCAGATACAGATGAGTTTGTAAATTTAACAGAAGGAAATAAGAAATGCTACATGGATAGGATCAGTGATTACCCTGGTTCATTATTATCACTCTGTGACATTTGAGGACACTGTATAAAAAGACATGACTGCTGTCTATGGAATCAACCTCCAAAGATTAATACATCTGAAACTGAACTCCTTATCCACTGTCTTCAGCCGGTTTCTTCCCCCAACCTTCCTTTTTTTCTCTATAAATATCACTATGATTTTTCTACTGATCTCACTGGAATATTATTTTGGTTTTTCTACTAACCCAAACCTGAAAGTTTTATCATCCTTGATTCCTCTAATTCCTTCATCTCTTATGTCAAAAAGATATTAATTGTTCTTTAATATTATTTATTACTCCATTTCTGAAGCCATTCATCCAAACTATTAGTCCCTTGAATCTGAATTCTTTCCAGTCTTTCTCTTTTTCCACCCATTTGTCACAGAGTCAAGAGAATGCTTTCTAAAAAATGTGTGTCTAAAAATCCTCCTATTTACAAATATGTAATAGTTTCCCCAACTATAAATCCAATCTGGCCCTGTCTTAGGTTTTCACCACTATTCAGACATCATCTTCCTTCTCCCTGTCACCTGTCGTCTGTCATCTCTATGCACATTTCAGAAATGCCCTACACATTACCTTGTTGTATACCTGGGAATTGTGATGAAAAATATGTTTTTCACCTTGACTGGGTCACAGGCTGCCCAGGGAGCTGATTTAAACATTACTTCTAGGGTGTTAGTGAGGGAGTTTCCAGAAGAGATTGAAGGGCAAAAATCACACCGGAGACAACCATGCAGCCAAGAGATTTATTCACCAGCCTTTATGACTGGCTGGAGGTAGAAGGGGTGCAGGTAGAGAGGAGTCAGGAGAGAGGAGTTGGGGGCGAGCTCTGGACAGAAGGTGGGTGCCCGGATGCGCTGGCTGTGGTCTCTGGAGCTGTTGGCTGGGGCAGCTGCCGTTGGGCTGGAGACGGTGAGTCTGGAGTTGTCACAGTGGCTGCCTCCTCTCAGCAGGGACGAGCTGTTGTGTCTGAGCTCCGGGCAGTCAGGAGCTTTAAGTAGGGATTTCTGGTGGGGAGCGTACCAGAGCGACCTTTAACACTATTGGCTCTTTGCCCAGGGAACAGGGCGACCTTTAAGCCTATTGGCTCCTGCCAGGGGAAAAATGAAACCAGGTTGCTTCTCATGGAAATTTCCATGGGGGAGGTGGCCTGTCAGCCCAAGCCTATCTATCAGAGAGCAGCATTTGAATTGATGAACTGAGTAAAACAGATGCATTATCCAACTACAAAAGACTAAATAGAACAAAGAGAAAGAATGTTGAGTGAACTTTGTCTGACTGAGCTACAACTCCAGTCTCTTCCAGTTCTCAGAGCTCCTGGCTCTCATGCCTCAGACCTGAACCAAAATCTACATCACTGCTCTTCAGCTCTCGAGCCTCAAAAAAAACCTGCGGCCTGTCTTTTGCCTTCAGCTTGCAGAGGGCAGATCATGAGACTGTGCAGCCTTTACAACCATATGAGCCAATAACTTCTAATAAGTTTTCATACACATGTTATACATAATATTTATAGATATAGATGCTGCTTATATTTCTCTGGAGTACTCTAACACAGAGATGAAATAAAGACTAATTATCACCAATAAAATGAACTTCTCAAGGTCTTCTTGGAGTGATTCCTGTAGAAGGTGTTCCCAAGGAAAATCTAACAGTTCTTGGTCTCAGCGCTAACTAACAAGGGTTAAATATAATTTACCCAAGTTTTGACAATTTCACCCTCTAGTTTATTAAAAAACACTAGGTTGATGGGGCTGGGGTTGTGGCCCAGTGGTAGAATGCTCTCCTAGCACATGCGCAGCCCGGGTTCGATCCTCAGCACCAGGTAAGAATAAAGGCATTGTGTACAACAAAAACAAATAAATACATATTTTAAAAAAATACTAGGTTGACACCATCTGGTCCCAGTGGTACATATATCCATCTTATCAATCAGGACTTGAACACCCACTGCATTTACAGTAGTTGATCTCAAACCTATAAGCCATCTGCTAACAAAGAAAACCAATCTGCTTAATGTTTTTCTCAGAAAGAAAATATTTCACTTGGATGATATACAATTCTAAAACTTCCTGGAAAATTGACATGCAATTTTTCAAGACAAAGAAAATCAAGAATGTGAGGCACCCCATAAGTGAATAGGCGGCCTACCCAGCTACCCTTGAGCAATCAAAGTGCCCTCAGGTAATTAAAATTATTGATGCACTTTCTAGGTGCCAACAAAATGGCACTGACTCTTAGGAAACCACTTTTAATGTAAAATGTATCACAAAACTTTTCTTTACTGCCATAGAGTACAAAATAGGTACTCACACCTTTGTTTCACATGCTTTAATTCTAAGACTATCAACTGATATTATTTTATCATCAAATCTCTATGGAACATTATCCACACATTTAGCATTTCAAAAACAAAATCTCTTCTTAGAACATTTTTTTTAATAAATTAAACACTGGGATATCACTAATGTGATCTAAAGATCTGACTATGCTAAAAGTTGTACAAAAGGAAACAAAAAAAGACATCATACCTACCCCTAAAATCTTAGAAACTCATAAGACAAAATTGAGAAAGATACACAGAACCTGGAAACTAAAAGCATATGAATAATAAGTAATAAGTTACATTGTATAAGCAAAAATCAAAGTGAATGTCATAGATAGATGGTGGGTCAGGAGAAATTGGTAAATGTTTAAAGAGTAAAAAAGAAGCAGCCTCCTTTCTCCTTGGGGAAAAATGACTATATGTCTTAATATCTAGCTTAACTCCACTAGTAGGCATATGGAATTTTGGTTTTAATATCAGATGCATAGTATTGGTTTAATTATACTCCTTAATTCAGAGTACAAACTCATCATTGAGCTTTTCAAGGTAAATCTCTTTGTTTGATTTGCTTGTTTTTAAAATGTTTTTTGTTTCCTTTTATTCCCATTCCTCACTTACCCTCCCTGCCCTGCCATTCTAAGAAATTTTTTTTTGCTTTTATTTCTTCTGATAAAACGTAAAGTACTATTCTGTGTGCATTTAAAATTGTATTTGTAAGTATGACTGCATTACATATATCATTCTAATTTTCATTTTATTTTACCTTGCTCAATGTTATAAGGTCCATTCATGTTGTCATACATACATTAGTCTACTGCTTTCAACTACAGCACAATATTCCTGGTGGGGGGGAATCTGCCACATTCTACATGTCCACTCTCCCATATGGATCCTGCCTCATAAATATAGCTACAATAATCATCCTTGTATATGTACCCTTAGGGCCTGTGTGACAATTTCCTTTTGAAATATACCAGGAAATGAATTATTGAATCATAGAGTATGAAAATATATTTAAGTTTGCTATAAATATATTTAAGATTGCTTTCCAGAATGGCAGCACCATGCCTACCCATCAGTGCAAGAGCTTGTCTGTCCTCATAGCCCTGCTGACCCATTTTATATCCTTGCTATGATCTCACTACTTTTAAAACTTGCATTGTTCTGATTATTAATGAGTTGACATCTCTTCATGCACTTGTTAACTTTTAGGCTTCCTCTTCTTTAAAATTCCAATTCACAGACTTTCCCCATTTTTCTATTAGGGTTACTGCCTTTTCCTTTTGATTTCCAGTATTTTCTAGCCTACATATTAATCCCTTTAACAATTTGAAACAGTGCTAACATCCCTTGCCATTTTGCTAATAGCTTTCTTCCTGGTATAGTTCGCTGAACAGAAATTCTTAATTCTGGTGCGACCAAATTTAGCGTGCTTTCATTTCTTAAGATGTATTTATGTGAGAGTGTGAAGGTGCATGGAAGATAGATGTGGTGATCTCATTCTTACAAAGGTAATGAAGTGGAGAGTGGAAAATACCTGAAAGAACACAGGTAGAAAGATCCACCAAGAAGCAGGGTGAAGAGGGAAGACTCTTAAGGAGCCACAACCTCAGGGCAAGACTACCACATGTTTGCTGTGCGGCTTTGGGCAAGAGGCTACCATACAGCAAGTGGAGCAATACCTGTCCCCAAAGACAATGTAAGTAAAAGAATCTGCACAAATTCTAGCCTATGATAGACAGGTACTCAATAAATACAAACTCCATTGCCCCTTCCTCCTCATTCCCACACCTCCCTTATTGCAGAAGGAAGGAATTTACAAATTCGGACACTTAGCAATCACATCCATCAGCTGATCCCATACCTCCAAATTCAAATTTAAAGCATCGGTGGATACAGGCTCTCCAAGGCATTTCTGCTCAGACTGTGACTACATATCAAACAAAGATTAAGTCCTGGGGGAAAAAAAGAACTGTGAGCATGCTATTTCCCTGAAGAGACCAAAGGAGAAGAGGACAGGTGCAAATAACTAATTATCTGATGGTGGGCTCTTATGCGCAAATTAGTTATCACCTCACTAACAAATGGATTGAAAGTAATAGATGTAGGATGTCTCCCTGTGGTGGATGTGTTAGGGGTATGCAGGGATGCTATTTTAGGTTTCTATGAGGTGAATACAGAGAAGGTGTACAGCTTAGGCTGTAGCTTTCCAGAATTTCTGATCCATGATGCTTAAGTTAAAAAAAAAAAAGATTGTCATGAACACCCTCATCATGACTTGATTGATGTTCATTTATCATCCTCTTTCCTGACTGCTTTCACTCAAATGCAAATCTAAACTCATTATTTGGATATGATGGGGGCAGAAAAGAACTATGAAAATCACACTGTCCTCAAGAAAGTTTAAGCATGAATGAGTTTTCGAATAGCCTTTTTAAATTTTTAAACTTTCTTAAAATCCCTTCATTCTTTAATTTGCATCTATTAGATACCAGGCACTGGTCAGAAGAATTTAAACTATACTCTGAAAAAAAATGAAACAATTTTAAGCAAGGAAATGGTATGAAGTCTCTATTTTAAAGATAACTTAAACAGCAGTATGGAAATAGATGAAATTGAAATGGAATTCCCGGAGTCAGGAATACCAGCTAAGAGAAAATAGAACACTGGAGTCAGATGTGAGGCCCTGAACTCTGAAGTAATAGTTAAGATGAAAAAAGGGAGTCATGTGACATTTAAGGCCTTGTGCCCCACTGAATGTGAGACACGGGAAGACTAATGCATTCAACTAACGTTTCTTCCTACTTTTCAGCGTGTGAGACGCTGTGCTGAAGACTTGAAAAGGGTTCCTCCACTTCGGCATTACTGAAATTTTGGAATACAAAATCATTTGTTGAAAGGGATGGGGAGGCCTGTCCTCTACACTGTGGGGTGTGTAGCTACATTCCTGTGCTCTGTTCACTAGAGATTCGTAACACCTTCCCCTGTCATGGCCATTCAAAATGTCTCCAGATGTCACCAAGTTTCTCCTGGGGAGCAAAACTATCCCTGATTGAGAACCACTGAAACTAAGGACTCTGGGTTTAAGAGACTTATTACGTAGGAGAGAAATGCTTTGATATAAGCATGTTCAGAATACAAGAAAAGCAGACAGGAGGAAGCTGTCAATACTTCTTTGGGGATGAGAAAGCATAGAAAATTCTCCATACAGGAAGAGACATGGAAACTGACTTGTTAATCACGGGCATTACGGACAGAGGACAAAAACACGGAAGCAAAATTCCGTATCAGCTCCTAGCTTGAATGGGTGAATGGCAACGTCATTAAGAAAAGATGAGAAACAGGATGCTGAATTTATGGAACTGGTAAGATGTCTAGTCATTCTTGAAAATGCAGACAGAAATCAAGAACAAACACACATACACTTAGAAGTTTTAAGTACATAGCTGGTGGTACTCAAAGACATGGAGCACATCATACCACCAGAATGTTTATAACTTTATGAATGGAAGATAAAAACCTTTGAAAACACCAAGATGAAGACTTTTAGATAAGGTCTAATAAAGAGAAGCATTCAAAATCCTTAAGGGAGAAATGGTAGAAAAGATGAAGGAGGATCCATTTTAACTTACATAGCAGATTTGATAAATACCCTATAGTAACTTCCCTTCAATCCATCAGCGTTCCCTGGGAGTTGGGGTCCTCTCCATTTCAAGATTACTCTCCTCTATATTCCTTTTCATACTGTTAAATCCATTCTAATCCATTGGCATGAAGGAACAAAATACTATTGGTGGTATTACTTATACTATATAATCAATGACTATCTTTCTTATTTATATTTTGCAAATATGTTCATTTCATAGTGCTGGTTAAGAGGCATAAACAAAATAAAGTTTGTGTTGAATATTGGCATGTGGCATTCCACATCCCTTCAACCTCTTTCAAATGTGCCTTTCTGTTCTGCACAGACTAAAACCTAAAAACTATATTTCTAGAACTTTTATAGCTAGGGACTAGAGATAAATTAAGTGATACCAAATTTATGCACTTGAACAAGATTTGGAAGGAAGGAATTAGGAAGAGGCTATTTTCTTCAGCCTCTACTGTTTCAGAGAGACAAGTGCCATTTTGGAAATGTCTGAATTTTCCATAGCAAGTTTTTGATAAAGGCCATTGCTTAATCTAGGAAAGGCAATAGTAATCTTGGCATCCTAGCTCTACACAGGGAGTCCAAACTTCATTCTGAAAAGCACAAGTTAAAGTCTGCACCATGCACCTTTTTTCCTATGACTCTGTAAGCCATTTAAAATTCTGTAAGACACCCACATCTGCTTAAACCAGTTAAAAGAGACTCTAATCTCCAAGCTAACCATTAGTAACCTCCCATCACTTCTACATGAAGCTCTATCTAGTTCTACCTCTACATATTCTTCCTCCCACTCCTAAAACATTCCTGTAAAGGGAAGTAATAAGACATACACGTACACTGACATGAACTAGCAGAAGTACAAATCAGCAGACACAGTTCAAAATCCAAGTCTAGCTAGACTGAGGTCTTAAGTTTGTAAGTGCAATTTTAAAAGCAAACAATGAGATTTAAGTTCCAAAGTCTATAAACTGAACTAACATATTCAGTTTCTTGGATCATTTTGATAGGATAGAAGGAGTGTAAACTTTGCTATTTTGCAGCCACGTGCCTACACAGTCCAGTCATTCTCAAATAAGAGAAAAAAATTCTTTCAAGAAGAAATGAATAAAGAGGTGATAGATCAATGCAAACCATCTCAATTACTTAAAAAAAAAAAACCTCAATTTGAACCAAACATGAAAATCAAACAATTAAATTTCTTTTTTTCACATTTAACTTTTTTCTTTTTAAAATTTTTTTCTAATTAGTTATACATGACGGTAGAATGCATTTTGACACATCATACATAAATGGAGTATAACTTCTCATTCTTCTGGTTGTACATGTTGTAAATCACACACACACACACACACACACATATATATGTACATAGGGTAATCATATATGTACATAGGGTAATAATGTCCAATTCATTCTACTATTTTTCCTACCCCCATATCCCCTCCCTTCCTTCACTCTCCTTGCCTAATTCAAAGTACCTTTATTTTTCCCTAGCCACCCTCCCCGCTTATTGTGAATTAGCATCCACATATCAGAGAAAACATCCGGCCTTTGGTTTTGTGGTATTAGCCTACTTCGCTTAGCATGATATTCTCCAGCTCTGAAGGAGCCTATAATCAAGGAGATAGCTAAAGATTGCGGTTAGCTGAGAGCCATAAAAGATGTTCTAGTTTCCACCTGATATTAATACATTATTCAAAGAATCTTTGTGTGCCCGTGAACACTGCGTGACGCACCTGTAAGCTTGAGCTGTAAGCACGTGTCCTTGTTAAAGCTATATGTATATAACTGGGTGAGGTTCGTTAGTGTGTGTGGGGAAGAAGAAGGTGGTGGTTGGAGTTAGAGCATTTGGAGTGATTGCTGGAGCTGGAGAGAGAAGAAGAATAAAAGACCTTTTTTCATTTTCATCCTGCCTCCGAATTTTCCTGTGGCGTTTGCTGCTCCAAGCGACTTCCGCTTCAGGCAGCGACACAGCTCCATTCATTTACCAGCAGATGCCATAATTTCATTCTTCTTTAAGGCTGAGTAATATTCCATTGTGTATAAATACCACATTTTCTTCATCCATTCATTTGTTGAAAGGCTTCTAGGTTGGTTCCATACTTTAGCTATTGTGAATTAAGCTGCTATAAACATTGATGTGGTTGCATCAGTGTAGGATGCTGATTTTAAGTCCTTTGGGTATGTAATAAGTTCTTACACATCAATTAGAAAATCATTGGGCATGGACAGAAAAATGGGCAGGATAGACAGAAATAATTTAAAGAAGAATAAGGAAAGTGGTCAATATTCAAATGACAATATTAATGTCACCAATAAGTAAAGGAATACAAAACAAAATAACAGTGAAGTATTACATTTAGCCCATCAAACTGACAAGGATTAGGAAAAAATACCCACACAGGCAAATGTACAAGGATTAAAGATGCATTGCTGATAGTGATAACATCCCATATAATGTTATATATATAATGTTATATATATGTATACATATATACATATATATTTCTTGCTTATAATTATACTGGCATTTCTAAAATCTGTAGGAACAGTTTCAAAATTATTTATTGCTGCTCTCTTACAGCTTCCTAGAATATCCTGGTCATTCCTTTTCTATGTTGTTTATTAAAAATGTAAAAAAAACATCCCCTTTAAAAATCTATTTGCATTTTCATAATAAAAGATTGTTGTTGCCATACCATTTAAAAGAAGAGAGAGAAAAAGATGGAAAAAATATCTAGATTCCAAAACATGGCTTGGGTTACATTTATTCTTGTATATTTTAATTCTGTAACCATTAAAACTTATTTCAAATGATATTTATTGGTATATGGTGAATGTTCGCCACATATGAAATAAAGTGGTACAAAATTTATGCAGTATAAACTAAAATTTATAAAATAAAAATGTACATAAATATAAATTTATTGGAGGAAAAATACATATGACAGCAAAGATCCCACTGGAGAGAAAATCAAACATGATTTTTACTAATTGTTATATTTATATACATATTTTCTATGATGATCAGGTATTGATTTTATAATCAGAAAAATCATAAGTAAATGATAATGGAGCATTGTCCTTCAGTACATAGAAGGAGGGGGTACTTTTTATTACAACTGAATAATACCCCAAATAAAGATCTAACTAAAAAAAATACATTGTTGCTCCAACATTGAACAAATAACCAATGCTTACTGAACATGGTGTTAGGATCTCAGGATATAGAAATGGAGAAGATTTTCTCCAGGGCTGTAGGAGATCTCAAGCTAATATCAAACATGCAATCTATAGTATATAGTATTAGGGAAAGCTCTGTACCTCTGCAGAAATGTACTAATAAATGTTCAGTGATCTGCTGAGTGGGCTCAGAGACCAAACAGCATGAAAAACCAGAGCTATGCCTACTGGGGAACAGCCCTACATTCTACCCACGTTCCTCTTTCTTGTCCATATGTCAGACTGTTCTGGGTTTGACTTCTAAGTCTCATTCCTCCCCTTGTTCTATTCAAATCTCATATCAGTTATGTTATCTTGGGATTCTTTGGATATTATTCTTTCTCAAGTCTTAATTCTAAGACTGTGTTTTGTTCTACATCTCTTCTTACTTAAACTGCTTGTACATCCTTCAGCAAACTCACAAATAGACTCACCTTGTCTCATAGAGAAAACTCACCTTGTCTCCTAGAGAAAACAACACATGCTATAAAACTCAAGTCTAGAATTGGAAAGCTAAAAAATCATTTCTGGTTATACAAGGAATTTGCTTCATCAAATATGCTGGGAGAACCCAGCTCTTGTGAATTCTAGCTTCCCTGATCCCTCGTGGATTCTCATAAAAATGGCATCTCCCAGTCTGAAGGAAACCTTACAGATTCCCCTTTCAACTAACTCTTCATCTTTCAAGTCACAATATTAAGGCCTGTGGTAATTAAATGGCTTGACCAAGTTCACACAACTGGTTAGTAGCTAAGCCCAAAGTAAGAAGGTAGGCTTCCTGGGACATTGTCTACGAGGTATCTCTGCATCACTCTGCTTATACCTTGAGATTCTTCTATGCGGATTTTACTCCACTTTCTGTGGAAATCTTCCACATTTGGTCCACACTAACTCTGTAGTCTCCTCAGAGCCTAAAAGAGTCCAGTTGCTAAACAACTGTTTATCTGCTTTGAACCCCATGGAATGAGGAGTGGGGTGAAAGTGTGTCTTGGAACACCAGAATAGATTCCTCTGAGCATAACTTACTTCCCCCTGGGATTTGAAGGCCCCAGGAGCAATCAGTAACTTGGCTTAGTTTTCAATACCAGGCAGATAGCCAAGGAATAGCAGGCCCCACTACAGAATGAGAAATGAGGATAAGAAAGTATCAAGAATAGAAAAACATGTCCAAAAAGAAGATGCATTACTAAACAGATCAGCTTCAGCTACCTGGCTATGAACAGGAGCCTTACAGATGAAAGTAACATCGAAATATTTGTATGTGAGGCAATGTAGTCTAATGACTGAAAGCACAAACTCTGGAGTTTCACAATTATATATGCCTCAACATGCCTGTTACCAGTTGTATAATCCTGGGTAAACTATATAACCTGTTAAAGTCTAGTTTTCTGGAAGGAAGGAAGGAAGGAAGGAAGGAAGGAAGGAAGGAAGGAAGGAAGGAAGGGGAAGAGAGAAAGAAGAGGGAGGAGGGGAGAAAAGTATAAGAAGAGGAAGGGAAGGGGAAGGAAAGGAAAGGAAGAGAAGAGAAGAGAAGAGAAGAGAAGTCTAGCCTTTTTAAGACATTTGGAGAGAATGTAAAATATTTCATGAATCACTTTGATATGTAATTCATATCAAAATGATAACATTTTGGATACAGCAGGTTAAATCTTTATATTATTCAAATTTAATTTTCTCAGTATCTTTATCTTTTTAAATACAGATAATAGAAAATTTTGAATTACACATGTGGTGCATATTTGTGGCTTTCAGTATGTTCTGTTACGCAACAGTGTTGTATGTCTTGTTTCCTATCCATCCAGACCAGAGTATTTAGTCACTTCTCCTGGCTGGGCATGATGGCACGTGCCTGTAATCCCAGCGACTTAGGAAGCTGAGGCAGGAGATCACAAGTTCAAAGTCACTGAGTGTTTGTTTCTGAAATAGGTGTTGGCCATGTGATTGGTTTGAAGAAAGTAGCATCTAATAAAAGACTAATAACTACTAAAAAAAAAAAAAAAAAAAAAAAAAAAAAGACATTTAGGAGGGCTTTTAAAGAGGCACCTACCACAGATTTGTGTTTAACAGAAGGCAACTGAACAAACTCCCAAATGACACTAGAACCCAGGTTGAGGAGCTCCCTAAGAAGCTTAGGGTTCTCTACCACCTATTCATGCAGACTTAGAGAAATCAAAACTGGCCACCCTAGTGATACGTCCAGAATGGTTGTGTGGGAAATTGAGCAGACCTCCCTCCCCCAAAAAACATAATGGCACTTCATGTCTGCAAATTCCCAAATTTTTTAATAAAAACGTAGTGTGTGTGTGTGTGTGTGTGTGTGTGTGTGTGTGTGTGTATGTGTGTGTGTGTTGGAGAGAGAGAGAGAGAGAGAGAGAGAAAATAACAAGGCAAATATGACAGAATGTTAACAACTGAACAATCTAGATGATATATGGAAGTATTTTGTAGTGTACTTGCAATATTTTATAAGCTAAAATGTGTTTAAAAACAAAAAAGGCATTGTTTTAAAATAAAATAAATCACTATGCATCCCTACAAAAATATATATACATATATGTGTTATGTATAACTTAAAATTATAATTTTATATATAAATATAACAGATATATTTTTTCAAGTATAATCTACTACACTAAGAACAAGAAAGTTTGTGACTTTTGGGCCACAACCTGCTTCCCTCTCCCATCCCCAGCTTTGTGTTATAGAAATTCGGTCATGGCCACTCTATTTCAATCAAGTGTAGCCAAGAAGATGGGGCATACTCTCCTACCCCACCCTCATCGGTCCTCAGTCTAGGGCTATGGTTTCACCCTTGCAAGGGTAGGCTACCACTGTTTGTCATTTCCTCAAGCCTATTTCCCTGTTGCAGAAGTTCTGTTCCAGGCAAGCATGGCCAAGAAGACTAATTCCATTCTTCTACCCAGCTCTTCAGAGGGTAGAAACTCTACCACAAATGACTAACAAAAATGCTGGGACCCTGGTTGCCCCATCTCAGTTCTCTCATAGATAATAATCCCATTCTGAGAACTTCAGACCAAGAAGACCAGGAGCCATCACCCTTCCTTTCTAACACCTACTAAAGATGTCACTCTGGAGCTGTAGGTGCCATGGTGCACGCCTGTAATCCCAGCACTTGGGAGGCTGAGGCAGGAGGATCGCGAGTTCAAAGCCAGCCTCAGCAATGGCGAGGCACTCAGCAACTCAGTGAGACCCTGTCTCTAAATAAAATACAAAAAAGGGCTGGGGATGTGGCCCAGTGGTCAAGTGCCCCTGAGTTCAATCCCGGGTACCAAAAAGAAGATGTAGCTCTAAGAGAAACATCTTGTTATTACTGCACCTAGTTCCCATGAGGATGAAGAGATGTCATGAAGATGAAGAGATCCATAGTTTTCATTGCAGTTAGCGACTTCATTTGAAGTAGACCATGGATATTTTCATACTTAAGAGTATTGCTGAAAACAACAGAAAGCTTGGTAGAGAAAATTAAGGTGCTGGTATCTTTGTGATACTGAGAGCAACGAGCAAAAGGGCAGAGCAACCAGAACTTCAACTGAAAGAGCAGGGAGAGAAAAAACCAAAGTGCTCTCCTGGGATCCCATTAAGTCCTGGGAGTAGGGACACCTACACACATGTCCTAGGATATACCTATTCAGAATCAAATAGAATAAGATCTGGGTCAGACTTGTAAACATTTCTTGATCTGAGCACAGGTCCATCAACAAAGGGCAGAAGCCTTACTCACTTGTGGGACTTAGGTATAACCACCTATCAGCAAATATTAGCCGAAAAATAAGCCATTCTGACCCCAGGGAAAATATGATTAAGCCAAGATTTAAAATAAAATCACATGATCCTAGTAGTCTGGAGGACAATATGCATGTCTAAGGCTGCACCCTCTTAGCAGTTATTAGAAAGAAAACTAAGTCCTGGCTGAAGTTGGGGCAAAAATATAAACTCCCTCACTTTTAATAACAGACCGCAAGCCACACAAACATCCAACATTAAAGAGTAAAAAGAGGACTTAAGCACAAACTTTGACCAATAAATGGCTTATGCAGATCCAAGGTGACTATTAGGGAAACAGGCTAAAAGAACAAATAAGGGAAAATAAAAGTAATCTGAATGGGGATATCAGAAGCTGCACACTGTGGGAAAAACAGATTTCAAAGCAAGTCATTAAACAAAAGAAAATCAAACTAATGATAATAAAAACAACAACAACAAAATCAACTCCAATGACTACAATGGCAGGGATAAGTATACAGACTTTCTTTCAAAAATATAATTTAAAATTTTCAAAATATAATATAATAATTAATATAATTTAATATTTAATATTTTAAATATTCATTTTCAATTAAAATATTATAAGTCAGGAAAAGAAAAAAACAAAGTGTTAACCATGCACTAAACAAAAATTACACAGTAAAAACTGGCTACAAAAGGGCCCAGATACAGGAAATAACAAAGATTTCAAAACAGCTATTATAAGCATGCTCAAGGTAGTAAAAGTAATACTAAAAGTAATAAATATTTAAAGGAAGGCATGATAACAGTGCCTGATCAAATGGATAATATTAAAAAATAAAAATAGTTTTTAAAGAAGACCAAATGGAAACTCTAGAGTTGAACACTATAATAATTAAAAAGAAAATTTCTGTATAGAGGTTCAACAGTAGATTTGGTCTACTGGAAGAAAACATCAATGGACTCAGTGATAGATTGATACAGGTTATGCATACTGAAGAACAGAGAGACAGAAAAGAAATGGAGACAAATGGGCAGCACCTTGAACAAATGTAGGAAATCATTCAATGCATGAACATAGTCATAAACATAGTATCAGAAGAAAAAGAGAAAGAGGAAAGGAAAGAAGAATATTTTAAAATATTTGATGAGAAACATTAATCTACACACACAAGAAGAATGAATGTCCAAGTAAGATAAAAGCAGAAACCTACATCTAGATACATCAAAGTAAAAATATTAAAAATGAAAAGAGAAGATTTTGAAAGTAGTAAGTATAAAATGACTTATTATGTGTAAGGGAACCTCCAAGATATTAACAGCTAACTTTGCATCAGAACGGTAGAGTCCAGAAGGCAATGGAATGCTATATTCAAGGTGCTGATCAACTAAGAATCATATATCCAGTAAAATATAATTGTGACCTTGGTTTAAGCAATGGTTTTTTAGACAGGACACAAAAATCACAGGCTATAAAAGAAAAAAATTGCAGTAAATCAAAATTAAGATTTCTGCAACAAATGTTACCATAAAGATAGAAAAGAAACAATCTATATAATGGAAGAGAATATTTGTAAATCATGTATCTGAAAAGAGACTTGTAACTTAATACATAAAGAGCTTTTCCAAATCAATTAAAAAATTTTTTAAAACCAAGTAGTCCAATATAAAAACAGGCAAAGAATTTGCATATATATGTCTCCAAAGTAGACATACAAATAAATGGCCAGTAAGAATATGGAAGGATGTTCAATGTCATCTGTCATTTGGGAAATGCAAACAAAAACCATAATGAGAAAACATTTCATACCCAATAGGATAGCTATAACCAGAACAGGTGTTGGCAAGGATATGGGAAAAAATGCATAATATATTGTTAGTGATAACATAAAATGGTGTTTACTCTTTGCCATTATACATTGAATATGTGTAATTTGCTTTTGCTCATGAGTTTGCCTTGAGTCTTAAATGTGATTTTGAACTTGGATTTTTGGACAATGCTGGAACTGTTTAGACTATGAGAAGTCTTAAAAATAGACTAAGTATATTTAACATTGCATGATGGGAATGAGCTTTTGAGGGCTCAGGGCAGAAAATTATGGTTTAGATATGAAGGGTCCCCCCAAAGCTCATGTGTGAGACAATGCAAGAATGTTCAGAGATAAAATGACTATGTTACAAGAGCCTTAATCTAATCAGTAGATTAATCCAATGATATAGCCAATGATATAGATTAACTAGGCAGGTCGGATGTGGCTGGAAAAAGCAGGTCATTGGGGACATGCCTTTGGGGTTTATATTTTGTCATGAGTGATCAGGGAACTCTCTCTTTTCCCTTTCTCTTTCTGCTTCATGTCCTGAGCTGATTTCCTCCACCACACCCTTTCTGCCATTATGTTCTGCCTTATCTTGGGCCCATAGCAATGGAATTGGCCAACCACAGACTGAATCTTGAAACCATGAGCCAAAATAAACTTTTCCTCCTCTGGCTTGTTCTTGTCAGATATTTTGGTCACAGTGAGGAAAAGGTAAACTAAAACAAATGCTGTGGCCACTTTAGAAAACAGTTTGGCAGTACCTCAAAAAATTAAGTATAGCATTACCAAATGACCCAACAATTCTACTCCTTGGTATATAGCCAAGGGAAATGAAAACATGTCCATACAAAAACCTGTGCATAAACATCTGTAGCAGCATTAGTCATAATAATAAAAAACTAGAAACTACCCAAATGTCCATCAACTGCTGAAAAGATAAAGTGGTACATTCATAAAATGAATGTCACAACATAGATGAACCCAGAAAGAATCCAGTCACAAAAGACCACAGAGCATATTATTCCATGTCTAGAATAAGCAAATCCATAAAGACAGAAAGCAGATTAGGGGTTGCCTAGGGCTTAGGACTCAGCAGGATACAGATAAGTCCCATCATGGGTAATGGTACTTCTTCTAGGGGTGATGAAAATAGTCTACAATTAGATTGTGTTCTAAATGTTCTACAATAAGGTTGAATAACTCTGAGTAGACTAAAAACCACTGAATTGTATGTTTTAAACAGATGATATTATAGTGCATAAATTATATCTCAATAAATATTTTTTTAAAAAACTGACAATCTACTTCTTTACTTCTCTTGGCATAAGAGAAAGTGAAAAGAATAGAAACTAATTCATCTGCCATGGGAAATTAGTCCATGAATCAAGACTGACTGATAGCTCACTGTTGACTGGCTATTTCCTATCGAGGCATTTATTATGTCTAATAAAACTGAGCCAGGGTTTTGATGAGTTTGAACATGACCCTTGATAATTCCTTGCGTTAGAGTCTCAGGTTCTGTAAAATAACAACAACAACAAACTAAAATCAATTCACTGCATAAGTTTCTCTGCTCCACTAATTCTAAGAAATTCTGCACATTGAAGCCATGTAGAGAAGTGATTTTTTTTTATTCTATACATATATATCTTGATTCTCTACAGAATGATGCTAATTTTATATTAGATCACAATTATTAAATGATGGGGCTTATAAGCATCAGAGGACAAAAGCTATAGAGCATTCATTTTTGAAGTAACCCTACACAATCAGTTTGTTTTTTGTTGAAAAATCAATGGAAGTAAGGAAGGGGAGAAAGGAAGAAAAGCAATGTTAGAGTAGAGAACTCATTAAGCCAACTGGCGGGGAAATTATTATATTTTCCTTTCTATTGTCCAAATTACAATACGAATTATGCATATTTGTAATCAATGATCTAGATTAACTAGGCAGGGACATTAGTTGAATAAAGTACACAGCAAATTGAAAAGAAAAACAATACCTTCTGGGGGAGTCCCAATGCTGCTGCCAAGACCCAAGATAGCCATCTTGTGAATTCTAGGGGCCAGCATCACAGCAGATTCTTCTCCCCTTTCCCAGTGGGGTATTTTGACAGGTTCTAGGTGAACGTTCTCCAGTCCATTTTGCTGCAGATTTCGGTACATGATTTGGATGGCTTTTTCTAGGTTCTTGGAGCCACTCAGTCTGGGCCCAACAGCATCAACCAAAAGAGCCAATCGCTCATAGGACCGGTTCTGGGCTTTACCATAAACTGCAAGGTTGATAATTGCTTTAGCAACATCTCCATAGCTGGCTATTTCTTCTTCTATTTCTTGAAAAGTCCTCTGAGTGATGCCGTGCTTATATACAGCTTTCCCAGAGCCCAAGGATAAAAGGTGAACAACACCAACGAATGTGAAAATAAGGAACTTCATTTTCTTTTCAAGTTGGTTTTCTTCCCCCAAAATAACCTATGTAAGTAAAAAATATTACGTGTTAGGGGCAAGAATCTCATAGCCATCTTCCCATAACTCAGGGACTTGCTTTCAAGCAGCACCCTCTTCCCTTCCCTTCCCAGAGAGTATTCAGCCTCCTCCATCATATTCAAGCACCGGGGCAGTGACTGGCCTTATCAAAAATAGAGCAGCATTTATTAAAACACAGAAACTCTTGTTACCTAGTAATCCTGTCTACTAAAAGATTAAAATCAAAGAGAACTAGGAATGGGAGAAAGAAGCAGTGGTAGCGATGGTAGGGCAAACAGTGTGACAAGCCGCATCTCCCTCTAAATAGAGTGAGATCCAGTGGTTGTCACTGCTCCCATGTCTGACGTGCTCTTTCATCCTTGCTTGTCAAGCATGTCCTTTGAGGCACATTCAGATGTCATCTTTCCTCAATGCTTTTCCTAATCCCCTTTCCACTAAAAATAATTGCTTCTTCATCTGTGCTCCATAAGTATTTTATATGTTCAAAAGTTATTTATTGAATGCCAACTTATGTACCAGGGACTGTGGCATGCTTTTAGAAGGAAGAAGTCTAGATGGCTACAAAAAGCAGAGAATTAATAAAGAGACTGGGCTTTGTTTCCATTAGCTTATGATATCCATCACCTACACAATAATAATGAAAACAATAATGATGATAACAAAATACATTTATTGCTATGCATCTAACAGTGCTCTAAGTACATTGCATTCATTAACACATTTAATCCTCATAACGACCCAACTGCATGAAGTAGTTTCTTATTATTACCTTTATTTCACAAACGAGGAACTGGGGGCACCAGCATTGAGAGATTAAGTGACTGGCTGACACACGAAGCCATTCCAGCTCTGGGATCCATGTTCTAAACACTGCTACTCAAAGTATGGGTTTGGGACTGAAGCCAATCCACACACTGGTTTTACTAGTCCACATTGGGTAAATACAAAGATTAAGAGTAAGTCTATTTAGTGCTACCCAAAATAGTAGCCAATAGTCGTATGTAGTTATTTTAATTTAAGTCAATTAAAATTAAATAAAATTTTAAATTTAAATCCTCAGTCACACTAGCCACATTTCTTTTTTTTTATTTATTTACTTATTTTTTTCTTTTTTATTTATTTATTTTTATTTTAACTTTTTATACATGTTTACAGAGTACATTTCATTTCATATTACATATATAGAGCACAATTTCTCAAGTTGCTGGTTTTATATAATGTATTTTTTTACAATTGTGTCTTCATACATGTATTTAGGGTAGTCATGAATAACTCAGTATGCCATTATTCCTATGCCCTTGTCCCCTCCCTCCTCCCCCCCCCTTTGTTCTATTTAAAGTTTTTTCATTCCTCTCATCCCCACTCCCTTGCCTTTATAAGTTAGTGTCTTCATATCAAAGAGATCATTTGACCTTTGGTTTTTTGGGATTGGCTAACTTCACTTAGCATTATTTTCTCCAACTCCATCCATTTACTTGCAAATGCCATGTTTTTATTATTTTTTAGTACTGAGTAATGTTCCATTGTGTATATATACCAAAGTTTCCCTATCCATTCATCCACTGATGGGCATTGGGGTTGGTTCCATGGTCTAGCTATTGTGGATTGTGCTGCTATAAACATTGATGTGGCTGTGTCCTTGTAGTAGTCTGTTTTTAACTCCTTTGGGAATAGACCAAGGAGTGGGATAGCTGGGTCAAATGGTGGTTCCATTCCAAGTTTTCCTAGGACTCTCCATACTGCTTTCCAGATTGGCTTCACCAATTTGCAGTCCCACCAGCAATGTAGGAGTGTGCCTTTTTCTCCACACCCTCGCCAGCATTTCTTGTTGTTTGTTTTTTTTGATAGCTGCCATTCTGACTGGAGTAAGATGAAATCTTAGAGTAGTTTTGATTTGCATTTCTCTAATTGCTAGAGATGTTGAACATTTTTTCATATATATGTTGATTGTTTGCATATCATTTTCTGAGAAGTGTCTGTTTAGTTCCTTAGCCCATTTATTAATTGGAGTATTTGTTTTTTTTTTCCCTAGCCAGAGCAATTAGAAAGACAAAAGAAATTAAAGGGATACAGATAGGAAAAGAAGAACTCAAACTATCACTATTTGCAGACGATTTGATTCTATACATAGAAGATCCAAAAAGTTCCACCAGAAGTCTTCTAAATTTAATAAATGAATTCAGCAAAGTAGCTGGATATAAAATCAATAACCACAAATCAAAGGCATTTCTGTACATCAATGACAAATCCTCAGAAAGAGAAACTAGGAAATCCACCCCATTTACTATTTGGGAATCAACTTAACAAAAGAAGTGAAAGACCTCTACAATGAAAACTACAACATGCTAAAGAAGGAAATTAATGAAGATCTTAGAAGATGGAAAGATCTACCTTGTTCATGGATAGGTAGAACTAATATTGTCAAAATGACCATTCTCCCAAAAGCACTATACAGATTCAATGCAATACCAATCAAAATCCCAATATCATTCCTCATAGAAATAGAAAAAGCAATCATGAAATTTATCTGGAAAAATAAGATACCCAGAATAGCCAAAGCAATTCTTGGCAGGAAGAATAAAGCTGGTGGCATTACTATTCCAGATCTTAAATTGTACTACAAAGCAGTAGTAACAAAAACAGCATGGTATTGGCATCAAAATAGACCAGTTGACCAATGGTACAGAATAGAAGACTCAGAGACGAACCCACACACCTACAGTTATCTTATATTAGACAAAGGTGCCAAAAACATTCACTGGAGAAAAGACAGCCTCTTCAACAAATGGTGTTGGGGAAACTGGAAATCCTCATGTAATAAAATGAAATTAAATCTCTTTCTCTCACCATGCACAAAACTTAACTCAAAGTGTATCAAGGATCTAGGAATTAAACCAGAGACCTTGCACCTAATAGAAGGAAAAGTAGGCCCAAATCTCCATCATGTTGGTTTAGGCTCCAACTTCCTCAATAAGACCCCTATAGCCCAAGAACTAAAACAAAGAATCAATAAATGGGACGGATTCAAACTAAAAAGTTTCTTTTCAGCAAAAGAAACAATCAGTGAGGTGAATAGAGAACCTACAGAATGGGAGCAAATCTTTACCACAAGCACATCTGATAGAACACTATCCTCAAGGATTTATAAAGCTCTCAAAAGCCTTAACACCACTAGCCACATTTCAAGCATTCAATATGAACACATGACTAGTGGCTACCATACTGTCCAGGATAGACAGAACCTTTGTATCATACAGGGTGTTGCCTAAATCTAGTTCAGACACTTTTGTACATTGTATATCTGCTATAATTTGAATGCTTGTCCCTTCCAAAGACATGTTGAATTTTCAGCGCCATTTTGACAATACTGGGAGATGAGGCCTTCAAAGGTGAGGCATTAAGCCTGTGGGCCCCAAACTCATGACTGAACTAATGCTGTTATCACAAGAGCGGACTCACTGTGTTACAAGTGGGTTCACCCTTTCTTGCTCTTTCTTGTGCTCTCTTTCCTTCTGACACGTGATGTTTTCCAATCTTTTATGGCAGAATAAGGAGGGCCTCGTCAGATGTTGACCCCCCCAACCTTAGACTTCCCAAGCTCCTAAACAGTGAGCCAATACATTTCCTTTTTTTTATTAATAACCCTGTCTGTGGCATTGTTAGAGCAGCACAAAATGGACCCAGACAACATCTGTCAAATCTAATACTAAAAAAAATGATGCTTCACTATATTTTTCTAATTCACTGTTATTATATTTTATAAAAGTTTTAGTCTGCAATAGATTTTTAAAAATTTTTTTTAAATGGTCCTGCACCACAGATGATTTCAGAAACATAGTCATAAACAACTATATTGTTAAGATAAATTTTAAATTCAGCTGGCACCTAAGCAAGGCCTTTCAAAAAATGAGGCCAACAGCTACTTCAACATCACCTCGCCTCTTCCCTTCTAGAGCCTACTTGTGACTGATTTTTCATTCTCTTCACCCCAAAATTTCACACACACAATTTCTAAGCTTCTAGATACTGAGCACTTGAAATGTGGCTACCTTACATTGAGATATTTTGATTCTGTAAGTGTAAAATATGTATTTAATTTGATTTAAATACTTAAGTATGAAAATATTTCAGGTATATAGGGTCAAGTAAGATAAATTATTATTAATTTTACCTATTTTGTTTGTTTTTAATATGGCTATTGAAATTATTAGGTTACACATTTATATGTACATTGCACAATATTGATGTAGCTGCACTGAACTTCACACTGCTCTTCAAATTCCCAGGCCTGTTCATCACTCAGGGTCTCTACACATGTTCATTCATTCTCTTTTATTGCAAGGCCCTTCTTGCCCTGTTCCCATTCTCCTAGAGAATGCTTCCATTCATTCTTTAATGAGCATGCTTAAAAAATCACCTCCTCTGTGGAGCCTTACCAAACAACACCTGAGTTACTTGCTCCATCTTCTGTGCTTCCACCGTGACTAATATGTTATCAGCCATATATTGGTTTATAAATCTCTCTCCCCTACCCTCATAGTCAAGTAGGATAAATTATTTACCACTATACTTTCATTTGCTAGGCACTCAATACATTGTTTTTTTTTTTTTAATTTAAGGAATAAGAAAGCATTTAATCTAAGTCTTAGTGGTATTAGAGCACTGCTCTTGCCTCCTTCACAAAGAAGCTACAGGAATAAATACTTGCTATCATACTTAAAATATTTTGAAAATTCATGCTGCTGCTTTCTGGATTATCACCACTTTTGACATGCATAGCTTCTTGGTTTCTGTGATCACCATACTGATGCTTGTTTTTAAAAGTTAAATTTTGTGAAGCAATCAAAATATTCCACCAGACTACAGTTTATTCTTAAAAGAACATTTTTCCAATGTGGTATTAGCACAAAGAAAAAAAAGGAAAATAAGAAAGATCTATAAACCATCTTATGAACCACTAACACTAACCACAAGTATCTACTTCTCAAATAAAAATTCTCAAAGCATTCTGCAAACATTAATTAACAATTTCACAATACATTTCTGGTGATGAATTATAATCACACAATGACAACACTGTAGAGTTAATGAAGAGCATAGAGATCCCTAGTCCACACCCTTGTTTTGTAGAAAGATAACCAAGGACTATATTGTGATTCCCAGGCAGCAAATAAACCAGCAACGTAATCAACGAGGTACCTGGACTGACTGACACAGACTTCCTGGAGGATTATAAAATTATTTTCATGGGAAATGGTATGCATTTACATATAAAAGAAATACAATGAGGGATGTCCAAATGCAGTCTAAGAAGAAAGTAACTATAATGAAATGCATGTGCTCAAACAGACTCATGCATAAAGTACCATGGGAACACAGAGAACAAAGGTTTTCACGAAAAGCTTTAGAGAAAACAAGATGGAGACAGCATGCTCAGGTGGCCCAACAGGCAGAGTACAGGGAACTGAAACCCTCCCCAAGGGACCACCGGTCAGTTAAAAGGTCCACTCTTGGATGATTACAAATAGCAGCAGCAGTGATAATAGTAGTAGTGGTAGTAATAATAATAATAAAAATAATAATAAATGGAAGCTAGGTCCAGAATACAATGCCTAAGTCTCATTTTTACATCATTTTACATGTATGTCCTTCTACTAATAAATATTATGCCATTTTTATAATAAGACCTAGCAGTCAAACTAATTCTGACACTTAAAAAAATAAGACTTTAAAACAGAAACTAATGCATGTGAGTGTTCTGAACACCTTAATTAATCTGAATCTTCAAATCCCACAAATGTAAAAATGCTCATTTTTTGAAAGTAGGATAATTTAAAAGATGAAGATTTGTTATGTTTCAAAGGATCAGTTTTTTCCTGAGTATAACATCAATACTTAAAATATCTACTAAGATTGAAGGTGCAAAACAGTGAACTACATGAGGAATCCCTAGGACAGCTGATGTAGGTAAACAGTAAGTACATGTTCATTGATTCCATGCCTCATTTTCCTTGGAATGTAATCTGAACTGAGGACTAGAGAATATTTTATTATTATTGTTTTTAGAAAGTTATAATAGCTCAACTAAGATATTTTTATTGATAAGTTATAGAAAATAATTATTACTAATAATTTATATTTGGAGAGATAACAAAATTGGAAGAAGATATTGAAATAACATATCCCACTTAAGAAAAATGACAAAAACTATAATATGCAATTTTAAAATACTTGAACTATAATCTAATTCATTTGTACATTCTAAGTAATAAATGGGATATTTATCATAAAAATTAAAATAATGAAATATAAAGACAGACTAAAGTTGGATAAAGAGCAATAATCAAGGACAATTTGAAGAAAGTCTCTCCTAAGACAGATTCAGGGTCACCATACATCAGAAAATCCATTCTAGACCTGGAGTCAGGGCAAAGAAGAAGGATGATCGAGGACATAATGACTAAAATCACTATCTCTCCTGTGTGTGAAAATACTGGGCCAGGAGTACAGATATTCTAATGTATGAATTAATAAAGGGTTGGATAAAATGAATATAAACTCACTCAGCAAATCTAATATTAGTGCTGTACCAGGGGACAGCCTAGGAGTTCAGGACTAATTTTAAGAAAATCAAAATGCACAACTTTACACAGTGAATGATAAACATATGTAAGTTTATTACCAAAGGGGGGAAAATCATTAGATAAAATCAGGAATAAAACAGTAATTAGAAGCCAAACCCTCTTAAATGTATCACAAAGTGCTGGTACCACACTGACCAAACTGAACTTCCCTGAGCTGATCTGAAAGACCCTAAGTCTGCCCTATCTCAGAAATACAGTGTCCCCCACAATAAAAAGGAAAAAACTAGAAAGACTGTACTATAAAACATACTCAATAAAATATTTCATAAAGAAATGAAAAATAAAATTGAAAATCAGCAGAGGGAGAAACTAAACTAGAAGAATAATCAAAGGAGAAACTAATTCAAATTAAAAACTAGGAGTAAATCAAAATGATATGAAATAAAAATCATCTCTCCATAATATTGAATGTAAATGGCCTAAACTCATCAATCAGAAGACATACTGGCAGATTGGATTAAAAAAACAAGACCCATCATATGCTCTCTCCAAGAGACTCACCTCATAGGCAAAGACATCCACAGACTGAAGGTGAAAGGATGGGGAAAAAAATATGTCATTCACATGGATCTTATAAACAAGTAGGGCTTTCTATTCTCACATCAGATAAAGTGGACTTCAAGCTATAGTTAATCAGAAGAGACAAAGAAGGGCATTTCATACTGCCTAAGGGAATTATACAACAAGAAGAAAAAACAATTGTAAATATTTATGCCCCAAACAATGGAGCATCTATGAACATCAAACAAACCCTTCTTAATATCAAGACTCAAATAGACCACAACACAATAATACCAGGTCACTTTAATAGGCCTCTTTCATCACTAGATAGATCTTCCAAACAAAAAGGAAATGAAGAAGCAATAGAACCAAAAAATACATTTAATAATTTAGACTTCATTGACATATATAGAATATTTCAACCATCAATGACTAAATACACTTTCTTCTCAGTAGCAAATGGATCATTTTTTTAAAATAGATGATATCTTAGGCCACAAAGCAACTCTTAGTGAGAGAGAGAGAGAGAGAGAGAGAGAGAGAGAGAGAGAGAGAGAAGAGAAAGAATTCTATCAGATCACAATGGAACGAAATTAGAAATCAACAATAAGATAAAAATAGAAGCTACTCTAGCACCTGGAGACTAAATAATACTCTATGAATGATGAATGGATAGCAGAAGAAATCTGTGGTGAAATAACAAATACATAGAGGTAAATGAGAATAGTGATACAACATATCAGAATCTCTGGGACATTCATTGAGCTCATTCATTAAAAGCATAAAAAGACAATCAATCAATCAATAATCTAACAAGGCTCCAGAAAAAGAAGGACAAATCAATACCAAAATCATAAGAAGACAGGAAATAATTGAAATTAGAACCAAAATCAACGAAATTGAAATTTTAGAAATTAAAAGAAAAATCAACAAAACAAAAACTTTGTTCTTTGAAAAAAATTTTTAAAAACTGATAAATCCTTAGCCAAGCTAACCAAAATAAAAAGGGAGAAAAATCCTCAAATTAGTAAAATTTATAATAAAAAAGGAACTGTCACCACAAATACTACTGAAATACAAAAGATAATCAGAAACTATTTTGAAAATTTATACTCCAATAAACTAGAAAATCTTGGAGACATTGACTAATTTCTAGATACATATGACCTACCCAAATTAACCACTGAAAGCATTCCCGCTAAGAACTGGAACAAAAGAGGGATGACCTCTTTCACCACTTCTGTTTAACACGGTCCTTGAAACTCTAGCCAGGGCAATAAGACAAAAGAAAAAATTAAAGCTGGGCATAGCAGCACATGCCTGTAATCCCAGTGGCTCAGGAGGCTAAAGCAGGAGGATCACAAGTTCAAAGCTAGCCTCAGCAAAAGTGAAGCACTAAGTAACTCAGTGAGACCCTGTCTCTAAATAAAATACAAAAGGGGCTGGGGTTGTGGCTCAGTGGTAGAGCACTCGCCTAGCACTTGCGTGGCCCGGGTTCGATCCTCAGCACCACATAAGAAAAAAGGCATTATGTACAACTAAAACAAATAAATATATATTTAAAAATAATAAACAAATAAGTAAAATACAAAATAGGGCTAGGGATATGGCTCAGTGGTCAAGTGCCCCTGACTTCTATCCCTGGTATGCCCCCCAAACCCCCCAACAAAAAAGGAAATTAAAAGGATATGAATAAGAAAAGCTCAAAGTATCTCTGTGTGCCAATGACATGATCCTATACTTAGAAGAACCAAAAAAAAAAAAACTCTGTCAGAAAACTTCTAGAACTCATAAATGAATTTAGCAAAGTAGCAGGATATAAAATTAACACCCATTAACAAATTGTGTTCCTATATGCCAATGATGAATCAGCTGAAAGAGAAATTAGGAAAACTATCCCACTCACAATACCCTGAAAAAAAAATTAAATACTTCAGAATCAATCTAACAAAAGAGGTGAAAGACCTCTATGATGAAAACTACAGAACACTAAAAAAAGAAATTGAAGAAGACCTTAGAAGATGGAAAGATCTCTCAAGTTCCTATATAGGCAAAATTAATAAGCATGTTATCAAAAGTGCAATACCAATTTAATGTAATTCCTATTAAAATTCCAATGATGTTCTTCATAGAAATAGAAAAGGCAGTCATGAAATTCATTTGGAAGAATTAAAAGCCCAGAATAGCCAAAGCAATCCTTAGCTAGAAAAAGAAAAGGATGAGGCATCACAATACCAGATCTGAAATTATACTACAGAGATATAGTAACAAAAACAGCATGGTATTGGCACCAAAACAGGCATGAAGACCAATGGAATAGAAGATGCAGGGACAAACCCACATAAATACTGTTATCTCATGCTAGACAAAGGGACCAAAAGCATACATTGGAGAAAAGATATCCTCTTCAACAAATGGTGCTGAGAAAATTGGAAATCCATATGTAGTTTTATGAAATTTAACCTATATCTCTCATCCTTGTACAAAACTCAACTCAAAGTCAATCAAAGACCTAGGTATTAGGCCAGAAACCCTGCACCTACTAGAAGAAAATGTAGGCCCCACACTCCAACATGTTGGCTTAGGAACCAGCTTCCTTAATGAGACTCCTAAAGCACAAGAAGTAAAATTAAAAAACAATAAATGGGATGGTATCAAACTAAAGAGCTTCTTCACAGCAATGAAAACAATCAAGAAGGTGAAGAGAGAGCCTACAGAATCGGAGAAAATTTTTGCCACCCACATCTCAGATGAGGTGTTATTTTCTAGGATATACAAAGAACTCAAAAAGCTCAACAGCAAAAAACTAATAACCCAATCAATAAATGGGCAAAGGAATTCAACAGATACTTCTCCAAGAAGAAATATGAACAGTCAACAAATATATGAAAAAGATGTTCAACATCATAGCAATTAGAAAAATGTAAATTAAAACTAGACTGAGATTTTATCTCACTCCAACCAGAATGGCAATTATCAAGAATACAAATAACATCTGCCTATCAGAGAGAACATTCAACCTTTGGTTTTGGGGGAATTGGCTTATTTTACTTAGCACGATAGTCTCCAGACCTATCCATTTACCAGCAAAAGTCATAAGTCATTCTTTTGCTATGGCTGAGTAATATTCCATTGTGTATATATACCACATTTTTCTTTGTCCATTCATCTGTTGAAGGGCACTTAAGTTTGTTCTATAGATTGTCTATTTTGTATTGAGATTCTAAACACACAATGGGAGGTAAGGGATAGAAGTTCAGTGGATTAGACAAAGGGGGACAAAGGGAAGGGCGGGGGGATAGGAATAGGAAAGACAGTGGCATGAATCTGATATAACTTTCCTGTGTACATCTATGAATACACCAAGGTGAATCTCCACATCATGTACAACCACAATACTGGGATCCTAGTTAGAATAAGGAATATTCCATGATTATATAAACATATCAAAATCGATTCTACTGTCATGTGTAACTGAAAAGAATAAGAAGTTTGTACAAAGAAATACAGTGTCCCTGTACAGTCATATCAGCTGAAAAAAAGTAAGCTGCAGTGTTTCTATAGTGTCTACAAAGAGGAAAAATCATTCTGTGGTGATCTACGAAGACAAATAGTATTACTCATCTCAAACATTTTCTCTGTATTCAATTATAAAAGGTGTTCTGTTTTGTTTTGGGTCATAACTTCATCTCTCCATTAATTCAACAAAAATGCATTAAGTACCTACTAAGCACAGAAGCATAAGAATATAATATTCCCAGCCTCAAAGAGCTGCCGAGTACAATAAGGAGGTATATGTGAAAGGCCCTGTGGCCAGGGTAGTTACAAGGGTCCATGAGAAACAGAGGAGGAGAGGCGACTAGGAGGGTGTCAGCTTGAGCTGACATTTAAAGCATAACCAGAATGTTACCCATGAGCACCTGAAGAAGTGGGACTGACCCTGGAGAAAACTCAACAAAAAACAACTCATGCAAAGAGAAAGAGGCTCTTCAAAACCTAGTCCCACAAAGCAAGGGTGAAGGAAAAGTCAGTGGACAGCGAGTGGGAAAACAGGAGAAGAGCCTATCCCCCAGGGCTTGCCTCGAAGAGACTGCTGTGTGAAGCTCCAACAATATGAAGCAACATGTCCCGGAGTGCTGGGTTGGGGGCACAGTGAATGCTCCTCTCACCTGCCTGCTTTGCAGCCAGGAAAAGGAAGGAAGGAAGGAAAGAAGGAAGGGAGGGAAGGAATGAGGAAGGAAATCTCCTCTCTGACCTTCTCTAGCCCTTGTCTCCTTAGTGAAGGGAATTTAGCCCAATACCACATCAGGACAAGGACAGCACCAGAAGCTCCTCAAAATCCCCCAATAAGCCATTACTTATTACCTATCTGGTTATTCTTTAAAGTTTTCAGAGAGCTGAAAACAATTCTGCAAAAGTAATCTCTGCCCACAAAAGATGCATTAATCAAGCAATTCATTTATGAAAACACTCAATATTTTCTTCCACTTAAAATGCCTAAACTACTAATAACCTAATTGACAAAGAAAGGGGTCTAGCACTCTCTCAAGCAATTATACAATTATTTGAAATGTCTAAACTTAAACTGCACATTTTAAAATGCTTTTTATTCTCACACACAAAAGTTTGAAGTCATTGTTCCTTTACTTGTATTCAACTACAGAAATATTAGATACTATACTCTTCAAAATGCTAAATGACTATTTTTAAAACCCATACTGTACCACGCCTTTGAATTCAAAAAGTTTGAATATGTATATTCAAAGTCATCTTGGAGCACCATGTGAAAAAGATTTGCTTTTCATATATTGTCTTCGCAATCCATAGTTACAGATTATCTTTTTCACAAAAAGAGATAAGATTCTTTATAATGTCATTTTCTTTCTTCTTTACTTAAATCCAGAAATAAACTGAAGCAAAACCAACATTTCTCATACTGTGAATTATATTCTAATAATAGGTTTATATTTTGAGGAAACAAAACAAAACCCTTTGCCTCTATTTCTAAATATTCTTTTCCTGAAAAAAAATTATTGTTTAAAAATGTCTCAGCCTATGATAAAAACGCCAGAATGAATAGACTAACAGAAATGGAAAAGGAAACAAAAAAAGAGAAATGTGCTGAAAGGCAGAAGGAGTAAGATTTAGGGCCTGAGATTTTTATTGATTTTTTATTGCATCAGTTACTTTTTCTTCTAAAGACTGAATATATAACTTACACGAAAACATAAGTGTTTCCCCTAAATCTTTCATTGCTGGGCAGGATTTGTGGATACAAATTTAACTCTAAGTCTTCAGTCTAGGATGTGGGACAGATACAAAGATCAGAAATGCTAAATCCTAACATAGACATTGGCACATCAAAGTTCACTTCCCAACCCATTCACTCCCAATGGCATTCCTGGATTTATGGTAAGTAGTCCTTTAATCATCCTAAGGAAGATTTTTGCCTGTATTAAATTCAACGCTCAGGTAATACTGGGCTTCCACTTCACATAGTTAACTTACTCTCTAATCATTCACTCAGTCATTCAGAAACCATACAAAAATCAGCATGACTCAGTTCCCACTATTAGTAAATGCTATTAACTACATATTCAATATCCAGGCCCCCTTTTCCTTGCTAACCAATCTTCGAATATGTTTGGAGTATAAAGTGCCCAGATTTATTAAGTTAATGGTCTAGTTGGTCTCAGTAGAGATGGTGCTACCCCTAGGAAGCCTTTTGAATGTGTGTGTAGGGGCAACATCTTGGGTCATAATGATGTGGCGATCTTACTGATAATTAGTTTTGCAGGGCCCAAGGACATCAGACATATTGCTACATGGATGACAATCTATGTGCTATATTCCACATAGTTTTTCTGGATATGAAAAACTTGAGCTTTGAACTTAACTTTACTATACATAAAAATATTAAAGAGTTTTTCTACAGTTTTGAGGCAAGTGATCTTTTCAAGAAGCAACTACCAAGTATATCAAGAGAAGACTATCCTGCTTTGTTCAGAATTTTACCAAGAGCTGGTAAGACAATGTCTATGCCACTTGTGATATTGGAAACATCATTACTGTAGCCCTGGATGGTCTGCATTTGCCCCTATCACATGCAAGAACCTGACCACTTCATTATGTCTTCTAGGGTAGTCACCCCTCATAATTTACATTTTGAAATAATTTATGATAAATTCCTTTAATCTCCATGATATTACAGTCAGAACAACATGCTGATCATTTGAAAATATGTATATAGGCAAATTATCTGAGGTTTATTTCAGGACAATAAAGCAAACATTATTTGTATTTTACAAAGAAGCACTGTGTCCCATAGGATGGGAACTATTGATTTCAGGAAATTCAATAATCCTCTTTTCTTTTTTAGCCCACCTTCCAGCCAGAGAAGGCTTTGTGGCCCCTTCCTACCCCAAAAAAAGCACCCAACAAGAAAGTGGTCTTGATGCTAGAGCTGCATCTGCTTTTTAACTCTGAGGGAAATCCAAGAGAATTCTTGGTCCTCCATCGCAGAGCAGCTGACCCAATACCAGCACCACCACTGTTGTTCTCTTGTGAGAAAAAAATAAACTCCACTTGTTTTAGCCACCGTTAGTCAGGTTTTCCACTTGTTCTGTTTGTGAATTCATTTCCAATGGATATGCTACTTTTAGGTGCTTCTTGGGAACCCAAAACTAAACATATTGTTTATACTAATGAACACCATAAGCAAGTCCTAGGATTTTTGCATATGGTTTATGCAGATTTCCCAGGGCTACTGAAATTCTAAATATCCAACACCCAACTCAGAATCCATCCCAAGTCTTCTCTTCCTTATTCCCAACTCTAATCAGTAAGTTAGAAACAGCAATGTTTTATTGGTTTATTCTTTCTCTCTCAGGGAGAACAGGTGAACCGGTGTCAAAACCTGCCTGCAATTCCACTTCCAAATTCCCTTCCTTGACTAACCTTCTTCCTCTCCACCTTTACATCACTTCCCTAGCCCAGAACCCCATTATTTCTCACTAGAAACATCTTCTCACATCTCACTTCCTTAAGCTCAAGTGCTTTTCCAACTCACCTCCTGTATTACCACACGATTTATCTTAAGCCTAAATCAAATGATTCCTGGGCTAAAAACAACCATTTCCCCACTATGTACTGATCAGTGTGTGGCTATGGCTTTTGCTAAGGGTTGAATGATGAAGTCCCCTCCAAAATTCATGTTGAAGCTTTATCCCAAACACAACAGTATGGAGAGGTCTGGACTTTGGGAGGTGGTTAAGTCTTGGGGGCTTTACCATCATGAACAGGAGTAGTACCTTATGAAATGACTCAAAGTTGAAGGGAGCTCTCTCTTGCTCTTCTGCATGTGAGAACACAGATTTCACCCACTTTGGAGAATGCAGCAACAAGGTAAAGCAGAAAGCAGCCCTCATCCAAGGCCAAATGCAAGCACCTTGATCTTGGACTTCCAGCCTCCAGAACCATGAGAAAATAAACCTCTACTCTATAAATTACCCATCTCAGGTGTTTTATTATAGCAGTACAAATCAACTAATACAGCTTGCAAGCTTTCATAATCATCATTCTTCCCTTAGCACTGCAGCCCCACCAGGCTGTTTACCAGTCCTTGAAGTTACAGACATTCCATATATCTCACTGATTTTAAAAAAAAAAAAAAATATATATATATATATATATATATATATATATATATATCTTTTTAATTGTTGATGGACCTTTATTCTATTTATTTATTTACAACATGTGGTGCTGAGAATCGAACTCAGTGCCTCACACATGGTAGGCAAACGCTCTACCACTGAGCCACCACCCCAGCCCATATCTCACTGATTTTGCTCATTTGCTTATTCCCTCTGCCATCCTTTCTCCATTTGGAGGAATTGCAATCATGAAGCAAGATCCAGTTTATCCGTCTTAATCTCCTAGGCAGAATTACTTGCTGCTTTTTCAATAGCATCCTGTATGCTACTGTTTTGTGTCTGTCACCCTGCTAGACTATACATTACTTAATGGTGATAATATTTTACTTTTATCATATTTACCAAGCATGTTCTCCTCAAGGTATGTGTTTTATTTGTCTTTGTATACAAAGCAAATAGCACAATACCTGCCAGTAAATATTTATAGAATAAGTGAATAAATTCATCACAAGAGTAGTTGTATTTCATACTAGAAGTATATGGCTCTGATTCATCACTTTAATGATTACTTTTCTTTCATCAGACATTAGTTTGCCCCTGTAGACTATAGCATATTCACAAGTTTCTTCTACAAAGGGAGTCAAGAGACCTGAGACTTGGTTCTGGCTGTGCCTCTCAAGGTGTATGACCTTGAACAATTTATTTGAAGTCTCTTTTTAATATAAAAGAGGGGCTGCATTGCAGCTCTAACATTTTATTATGGATATTCTTAAATATTTTAATATCAATCACACTTTTCTTTACACTCCCTGTTAGCACTTAACTAAATCACCTTATACCAAACTCTTAATTGGTGCATATTTAAAAATCACTACTCAATCCACTGCTTTGATGTTTCCTCCCACTTACTACTGAAATTGAACTTACAAAGGTCATTAAGGATGCCCTTACTCCTAAATCCTATGACAATATTTCAATTTCTACCATCCATCAGAGACACTCGACATTGCAGACAGCTTCTCATTTTCCAGGCACTCTTCTTCCTCTGTCTCTGCTCTCCTCCATCTCTTTTTAGGGGTCCTTTCCTTCCCAAATATGCTTTAAATTTGATAGATTCTGGGGCTTTCTCCTTGAGCCCCTTGTCCTACTACATACTCGAACTGTCAAAATCACTCACTCCAAGCCTTTATTACTATCTATTGCTGGAGCTCACATACGGGTTCATAAGCTCCAGTGTGGACGACCCAGATGCCCCTCAAATCCACCTTATCCACATGCCTCTCACAACTTTTCCTCCAGAGCCTTCTCTTCTCTCTAAACCTCCACTCCTGGTGCATGGCAAATTTCCTGCACCCAACATCTGGACCATTCTTGCCACCTCACTCCCTTTTAAATGCTGAAGCCAGTTAGTCACTAAGTGCTGTCAAATTTAATTCCCAAGTCATCCTCGCACTCATCCCTTCCCATCTAGTCCTTCTTCACCACCTTGGTTTCTAGACATCTTCCCTCAACTTGAACTACCACAACCATCTTCAACCTCTTCTTCTCCCATACATTCTCTTTGCTACAGCAGTTGTCTTTCCCCAAAAGAAATCTGATTGTTTCCCTTCCCTCTTCAAACCCTTTGGTAGCTCCCCACTGCCTTCAAAATAAAGCATCAGCCTGGCATGGAAAGCCCCTGCCTCCCTTGACCAGGTTTATCATTTGTCCCTCTTGGTTCTATATCCTCTGGTCCAGCAAAGATAACTACCCAAAGTTCCCAAACACGCCATTATTTCTTATGCCTGAGAGCCATCACATACACTGATCCCCTTGTCTGAATGATTGTTTAGCTGATCAGTTGTCTTAGAACTCCTCTTCATTCTTTGAAACTATCAACACACTAAGTGGAGGTTTTATCTTCTCTCAGAATCTCTGCCAGACTACTTCAGTCTGAGTTAGCTATGCTCTTGTCTGCTCCTATACCCATACCTCTACATAAACCTATTATTATACTTTATTGCATTTTCTTCTTTAAATGTCTCTCTCTCCCACTAAACTGTGGACTCACTGTGGGTAAGTAATGTAAAATCTGTTGTTGAGCCCCTAGGATGTACCATTAATCTTGAATTTGGTAGGTATTTTTGTCTACTAAATGTAATTCTAAGGGAACACAGGCAGGCCATATAGGAGGCAATATAGAAGTCATTTTGGAAGGCCTAACAGAGCTACTAGGCACTAAAGGTAGGAAGAAGAGGTGGATGTACATTTTAGACTGAAGAGTAGTTCTTCTTTTGTTATAGCCCAAAGAACCATGCTAAAGATATCTTATATGATTTGGAAATAGGTACTGACTTAAGCTGAACATTTTTGTATAAGCATATAGTTCCCAGATATAAAATAATTTTTCTTCTTGTAGATATTCATGTCTTCCTTGATACCTACTGTACTGCCTTAAGGAATAAGCCTTCAGAATGTACTTGTTTATATAACTTTCTTGTATCTATTTTTATATATGGGGGACAGGAAGAAAGGAAAAGAGCAGAAAGGAATGTTTACTCCCAGTACATCCTCAATTCTATTTGCAAAAGAAAAAAAAAAGGCATAGAATTTGGATTCCTTGGAAAATTCCAACCAGCAACAGCTAGTAAAACCTGAATAAAGTCTACAGATTATATCAATGACATCTTCCCAGTTTTGAATTCATACCATAGTTACAGATATGTTTCACTAGGGGAAGCTGGACAAAGGGCACAACAGAATCTCTCTGTACTATTTTTGCAATTTCCTGTGATTCTATAATTATTCCAAAAGAAAAAGTAAGTCCTCCCTATCTGCCTTCAGTTTAAGTTTGAACATCTTTTTTTTAAATCTCACTAACAATCATCTTTACTTCATAAAATAACCACACAGGAGTGAACCAGAACTGTGTCTCTTGTTAGAATTGGGCTCTGGGACAGGAAGAAGACTGTTCCAGGCCCGACTCTCTTGCCATCTTGGACTAGGATCCAATTCAATGGTTCCACCATTATCTTTCCTAACCCCCACAATAAGAAATCTTCATTTCAATTGTCTCTGCCACTGAGCACAGAATCCTGAATCAAACATGAGCATTGTAGAAATGAGAAGGAAGGACGAGTGAGAGAAAAGAGGCGAATCCAAAGGCCTGGGCAAATGGACAGTTCGTGATATCCCCTTTCCACTCCCACTGGCTCTGGGAGTCACCGCAGAGGCAGGAGGCTTGTGAGGGGTTGGGAGTGGGGCAAGTGGTATGCTGATGTCTCCCCAGAGGAACCCCAGGAGCTCTGGGCCAGGCGGTGTGTGGGTACCAACCTGCTGGGACTCACACGGGCCTCTCCTCCCACTGACCACAATGAATGGCCCATGGCCCTTGGCCCACTCTCTGCCAATGTCAAATGACCTTCTCTCTCCTCTTCCTCCCTATTCCATAAGCCAGTGGGCAGACTCATTTTATGTCCCTGACATTTTACTGTTTAGCAATGAGCATTTTGAGTTTTCCATCTTGGAAAAACTAATTAGGCTCACTTTACTACTTATTTCTCTGGAGTTTTTCATCCTTTTCAACTTTCCTAACACAAGAAAGCCTAAATTCCTACTGCTCAAAACAAGGCATGTTTGTCATGCAGTGAACTGCATGTAGCTGACTACTGACTTCCATCACAACAAGACTGAGGGACAGCAGTGTGGCATTCCCTTACAAGCTGCTTAAGTGAAACAATACGATTCAAATGACAATTAGTGAAGAGTATGAACTTTAGGCAAACTTTGTATTCTTGGCTTACAAAGTGTGTCCTGAGATTCAAAAGGGATAGAAGCCTTTGTCATCTGAAGATGCCAAGCTGACCATGAGGGTGGCTGCCCTTGGGAATAGCAGTCTACACCCTATGATTCTATGTGCCCACAATTGGCAGCCACTACCAAGCACATACGATCAATACAAGCACAGACAAATCATGAAAAGTATACTTTATATCCCTGGAGTCCAAATATAAAGTAGGTAACCCTAGGGA
This sequence comes from Tamias sibiricus, assembly GCA_025594165.1. Taxonomy (NCBI): domain Eukaryota; kingdom Metazoa; phylum Chordata; class Mammalia; order Rodentia; family Sciuridae; genus Tamias; species Tamias sibiricus. The sequence goes on from CM046658.1 coordinate 209,461,050, forward strand.
AGGGAAACAATCAGATTTCTTTTGGGGAAAGACAACTTCCCACAATCTGAGGGAACTGAGAAATACAAAGAAGGGAAATGGGATTCTAGCTTCATAAAGTGCTAGTTTTCCAACACGTGGACCCCCACCCACCCACACACACTATATGAGAGTAATAGGAAGTGCTAATAAAACCACTGAGGCATTTGTCTTCAATCTAGTAATGTTAAAAAGCTATTGTAAAACATGACAGCCTCTTTAAGAAGCAGAGGAGCGAATATAGGCTTCCTCAAATCAGAAGAGGAGCAGAAGTCTTCCAGAGACTCAGCTGCAGAAAACTGTAAAGCCAGAGATATACAGATTTAATTATCACTCACCAATATAGGGTCACAGTGAGCTGACTATACTCACGTGCTCTTATTGCTAAACAGCACGTTTCCCCCTTGCTATCTTCCCCTAAACTGGTTAATAACAAGTTCCAAGGAACACTCTGGCAGAATATTAGTAATTTCCTTTGGAACATGCTTCTCAGTTTCCCTCACTTTAGACAGGACTCCCCATCCCATAAACACAAAAGCAGAAAAGCTCTCAATCTATGTTGCTGCAAACCCAGTTTTTGTTCCAGTCCAAGCCAGGGAGGCCTGTTCAGCAAGTCACTTACCGCAAGGTTGGCTATTAAACGTGTCAAACAGACATATATGAAAATACTGCTTCACTAAACAGCTGTTAAGTTTCATGAGTTTAAAAAGAAAATACCATCTAGCTATACGCTGTTAACTCAACAGAAATTCACCATGCTGTTTTAAAATCCGATATGCCGGAATGCTTTTTCCTAAATCCTAACATTTGCTCTCTGGGATGAAATGGCTGCCACACAGCACCATCAGCAAACACTGGCTCAGAGCACACACTGACCTGTTTCCACAGAGCCTTCCCCCTCCTCCTGCAACAGCGCACAGAGCATCTGTTGCTCCAGGCTCTTGCACAGGAAAAAGAGCACTTCTTGGGGGTGTCAAGAGGAAATTAAAGCGCTGATTCCTCTCTTTCTCAATGGTCACACATTAATCAAAGGTTGCAAGAGAAAAAGTGTTAAGCCAAATAGATTCACAGTAATGGAGCTAAAACAATTATTCAAAATGCTTAATCAGTCAACGTAAAATAAAACCATGGTATCACCACATCAGTGCACAGCTAGCAAAATGATACCAAGGAGAGCACTTGTAAATCAGGTTTTCTAGGAATTCGTGGACTCAAGGTGATACAGCAGATGTTTGACAGCAGGAAATTAAAAAGGTAACCTAAAAAAAAAATTAAAAAGGAATTAGGGAGATACTTGAAGAGAGATGAGTTTGGAGGGTGGAACAAAAAATACGGAGGAAAAAAAACACATCCCAGCCCAGAGGTGAGAAGGGAGGAGAGAAGAACTGTACAGAGGCCTGGGAACCCAGCTGAAAGTGATTTTTCTTCATGGGCATTTTCTAATTCCAAAAAGTCATTTTTAAAAGGAGAAGCACATTTATCAGGAGACTCGGTGTGTCACTTAAAGGATATGAAAATGGACTTAAAGAGAAAGATGCTTGGATCCCAGGCAGAGACTGCAGAAGGAAAAGGAGAAAGAGAACTGGTTGTGGTTAGGGAGTCAAAAAACAGCCTAGGAGGAAGACAGAGTGGAGTGAAAGAGACCACAGCTCCTCTTGATTTCTACGATTTATTTCCCAGTGTCTCACTCCGAAGATGAAAAGCCCATAGTCGGGTCACTCCAGTCATTGTTATGGGAAATGAGGTGAGGAAACGCTAGGTTCAGAATAATCACCTCATAATTGCCTGGAGGTCTACTAAATCTGCGAAGGATCCTCCTATTTCCTAAATGTACTGCGTTTGATTTCCCTCCAGAGAATGCAGGAAATTGTACCCTTTGAAACAGATGAGAAGTTTTGGATAACATCAGATTCTATTGGAAAGCCCCCGGGTAATGAGTCGGCAACTCTCAGCCTGTGCAATGGTGTCTGATACATTTAGTAGCAGATGAGGGGAAGTTTGTTGTGACAGCTGTACAGGGAAAAAAAAAAAAAAAAACACGTCTGGAGGTTAGGTGGATTTGCAACATGAGAAGGTGATTTGGACTGGAAAAAGCAGAATCTTCTTAGGAAGAGAGAGTGCACAGGAAAATGAATCCAAAAGAAAATGCAGAGCAGCAGAAAGCAAAGTGTGCCCAGCCCTTTGGGGAGTTTTCTGCATTGCTTCCCCAGTGGGAAGCACCTGCTGGCCAGTCAGAAAGGCCTCTCAACGCAGTGACACCATTAGCTTCTACAGCAGGTAGAAGACCTGGGTAAAAGCAGGACTAATGTACTTCTTCCAGACACTATGTACAGAATAAATCTGAGTTACTCTTGAAGATGACTTTATTCTTTACCTGTCTTCTCTGGAGGACATGCATTCAGCTGTGTCTCCTCTCTGCTCAGCTACTAAGGCATCCCTGTGTCACAGCTCCCCCAACACAGGGCATGACAACAGACATGACGGCCACACTGGGGTTCTGTTCAACACAGCCCTGCGGAGGCTCCATTTGCTTCCCATCTTCTTTCTGCCTCCAGCACTTGCTCAGAGAGCCAGCCACTTCCCCTGATGAAGTGTCACAGGCGGCACATAAAAGATGGGAGCTTGGCCCAGATGAGCATCAGAGAGAAAAGACCCAATTGGAAGCAGGAAGATAAACACCAAGTGACAGAGATGGCATCTGAAAACCTTCCCAAAGTTACCTCAGTGTTGTCTGCTATACAAATGAAAAGTCTCACTTGATCAAAGCCAGAGGGGCGGAAAAAATGGAAGAAGGAAAACCAATATTGGCAAGGCACAGGCCAGGGGCTCTAACACAGCTCATCTGATTTAATCTTCATGAGCACCCAGTGAGGGAAAGTATTACATCCAACACGGGGACTCAGAGAAATACAGTGTTCTGCTCATTGTCACAGAGGAAGTGGGAGTCAGAAGGGTTTGTCCATTTCTTCAAGGAGGTAATTCTCAAAGAAGACTCACTCTTTGGGAAGCCTCACCACAACTCATAGTTTGGGCTAGGTAGTCCACAGGTCCTAGCACTGTGCTGTACTACTCCACAGTCTAGACCATTCTAACTGAACCAACTGCTTAGCAAAATGAAAGGGTGGTTAAAGAAGACTATCCACATCTTACTTTTGGGATTTTACAGTAAAGCCTCCATGGCACTAATACCACTATGTGGAATGTGATTATGAACTTATAAGATAGGATGTTTAAATGCAAGTGACTACACCACACTGTAGCACCTTATATTTCCTGGCTGAAAATGAGTTCTGGGTTGACATGTAGTCTGTCTACAGTTTTGTTTTTTTTTTTTTCTGGGTTCTTTTCTATCCAATAACGAGAAGCACCGGTAAGCCCCACTTTTACCCTCAGAGTCCCACGGACACCAGTTATTCACACTCAATGTCACCACTTCAGAAACGTTTAAGATGCTCTCAACTTTGGAGGATTTTTCCTTTCAGAGATGGGATTGAAATGAGAGCCAAATTACCTGAGCCATGTTTTTGGAAGTGATTCTGCTTTCTGCATCATAGAACCCCGCAGTCATGTCCCAGCAATCCTGTTCCAATGTCTGTTTCCAAACTAGAAAATCCAAGACTTGGCCACCAGGAATGTTTGTACCAATTCCAAGTCCAGAGCTGGAGGTGGGTGTGGGGTTCTGCCTGGGCTATCACCCCTGACGCCCCATCAATTAGTAAAGTCTAATCAACCCAGAAAACCAGCAAAAAGAGGTCAGCCAAACAACAAAGTCCAGACTGCAATAAATCTGCTTCTAGTTACTTTTGTCTCTTGTTCCAAACTCATTTAGGTACAGATTTTAGCAAACACAGGTGCAAAAGCTCTTTTTACTGAATTCCATAGTCGACGTGGGGAGCCAATCATGAACTTGAAAAACGTGGCCTCTAGCAACTCGAACTGAAGCCAAACATACATTTAATTCATAGGGACTGACTGAAATCTATGGAAAAATGTAAACTTTCCTCAATTTGTCTTGGCATTTGTGTAGTTCAAGCTCTATTTTAGGGCTACTAATACTGTAAGGAGTCTCTTCTTGGTCTTCTGACAGCCTGGATTGGGTATCTCATAAAGTAAACAAGAAATATAGTTGTTCAAATGCCACTGAGAGAGTGGAAACTCTAATAGGTCTGAAAGCCGATCACTAAAATTCTTGCATATTTTTCACTTTATTCTTCGATCCTTTAAACTACTGGTCCAAATTATTCAATCACATTTTTAACAACTTCATTGAGGTATAATTAACAAACAATAGACTACACATACTTGAAATATACAATTTGATAAGTTTTGACATGTCTTTACACTCATGGGATAACGTACTGCGGTTCAGATACTACAAAGCTACAGTAACAAAAATGGCATAGTATTGGCACCAAAATAGACATGTAGACCAATGGCACAGAATAGAAGACACAGAGACAAACCCACATAAATAGAGTTATCTCATACTGTACAAAGGTGCCAAAAACATACATTGGATAAAAGATAGCCTCTTCAACAAATGGTGCTGGGAAAACTAGAAATCCGTATGCAGCAAAATGAAATTAAACCCCTATCTCTCACCATGCACAAAACTCAACTCATAGTGGATCAAGGCCCTAGGAATTAGAGCAAAGACCCTATGCCAAATAGAGGGAAAAGTAGGCCCAAATCTTCACCACATCAAATTAGGCCCTGACTTTCTTAACAAGACTCCTAAAGTGTGAGAAAAAAAATCAATAATCAATAAATGGGATGCATTCAAACTAAAAAGCTTCTTCTCAACAAAAGAAACAATGAATGAGGTGAAGAGAGAGCCTACATTTTGGGAGCAAAGTTTTGCCATTCCACATCAGATAGAGTACTAATCTCCAGGATATATAAAGAACTCAAAAAAAAAAAAAAAAAAAAAAAAAAGAAAAAGAAAGAAAGAAAACCAAAACCAAACAAACAAACAAATCAAAAAAATGGGCTAAGGAGCTGAACAGACACTTCTCAGAGAATAAGATATACATTCGATCAACAAATATATGAAAAAAAGTTCAACATCTCTAGTAATTAGAGAGATGCAAATCAAAACTATTCTAAGATTTTATCTCACTCCAGTCAGAATGCCAGTTATCAAGAATACAAGCAACAATAAGCGAGGATGTTGGGGGGCGGGAAAGGCAAACTTGTACATTGCTGGTGGGACTGCAAATTGGTGCAAGCAATCTGGAAAGCAGTATGGAGATTTCTTAGAAAACTTGGAATGGAACCATCATTTGACCCAGCTCTCCCACTCCTCAGTTTATACCCAAAGGACTTAAAAACAGCATACTACAGTGACACAGCCACTTCCATGTTTATGGAAACACAATTCACAATAGCTGAACCGTGGAACCAACCTAGATGCCCTTCAATAGATAAATGGATAAAGAAACTGTGGTATATATATACATAATGGAATATACTCAGCATAAAAAGAGAATAAAACTATGGCATTTGTAGGTAAATGGAGACTATCTTGCTAAGTGAAATAGGCCAATTCCAAAAACCCAGAGGCCAAATGTTTTCTTTAATAAGTAGATGCTAATCCATAATGGGGGTGGGGGGAATGGGATGAGTGGAGGAATTTTGGACAAGTCAAAGGGGTGGGGGAGAGGGGCATGGGGGTAGGAAAGATGCTGAATGAGACGGACATCATTACCCTAGGCACAGGTATGATTGCATGAATGGTGTGACTCTACTTTGTGTACAACCAGAGAAGTGAAAAATTCTGCTCCATTTGTGTTCAGTGAATCGAAGAGCATTCTACTGTCATTTATAACTGACCAGACTGATAAAAAAAGAAAATAAATATATAATCATTGGCTACTGCCTATACAGTCCTTAAGTAAAGGTAATGAACATATGATAATGAACATCCTCCCAAAGTCCTTCATGCCCAGGGTAACGCTTTCCTCCTACTCTCCTTGAACCTTCTACCCCTGATACAGGTAAAAAACACTGATCTGCTTTCTGGTACTATATGTTAGCTTACATTTCCTAGAATTTTACTTATATGGAATCATATGCTATATGCTCTTCTTATGCCTGGCTCCCAGTATAATTACTTTGAGATTCATGTACATTGTAACAAGTGTCAGTAGCTTATTCCTTTTTTATTGCTGAGTGGTATTCATTTTCTGTACATACCACAGTCCATCTATCCATTCACCTGTTGAAGTATAGTGGGTTACTTCCAATTTGGGTCTATAACAAATAAAACTCCTGTAAATATTCGTGTGTAATTTTATATGGACTCATTTCCAGTAATAGTACAACTGGGAAAATATATGTTTTACTTTTTAAAAAACTGCCAAATTGTTTTTCAAAATATCTGTTCCATTTTATTTACCACCAACAGTGTAGGAGTTCTAGTTTCCTATATCTTAACCAATCCTTGATAATATCAGTTTCATATAGTCAGGTGTGTGGGTGTGTGGAGGTGTCTCATTGTGGTTTTACTTAACATTTCCCTATTTCCTTATAATTTAGATCTTAGAATTCTTTTTTTTTTCCCCCTTTGGTACCAGGGATTGAACCCAGGGGCATTCAACCACTGGGCCACATCCCCAGCCCTTTTTTGTATTTTACTAGAGACAGGGTCTCACTGAGTTGCTAAGTGCCTCGCCATTGCTGAGGCTGGCTTTGAACTTGTGATCTTCTTGCCTCAGCCTCCCAAGTGCTGGGATTACAGGCATGCGCCACTGCATCCAGCTTAAATTTTTTTTTTTTTATTTTATTTTATTTATTTATTTATTTATTTTGGTACTGGGGATTGAACTCAGGGGCACTCAACCACTGGGCCACATCCCCAGCCCTTTTTTATATTTTATTAGAGAGACAGGGTCTCACTGAGTTGCTAAGTGCCTCGCCATTGCTGAGGCTGGCTTTGAATTCGCGATCCTCCTGCCTCAGCCTCGCTGGGATTATAGGTGTGCGCCACCGCACCTAGCTAGATCTTTTAATTCTTTATTCTGAATGTAAGTCCTGTATTAGATTTATGATTTACAAATTATTTATATATGTGTGTTTATACATAGATGTGTATGTGTGTAATTTCCTCATCTGTGGCTTATCTTTTCATTCTCTTAAAAGTATCTTTTAAAGAACAGAAGTTTTTCATTTTGAAGAAGTCCACTTATCAATTATTTCTAAAACACATTATGAAGATAAAGCAATCAAGACAATATGGTATTGAAGCACAGATAAATCAATCAGTATAACAGAATTTTGGTTGTGCACATATTTCCTAGATACAATGCTAAAAGTATGGTTCATATGGTAAAAAAAAAAAAAAAAAAAAAAAATCAACAAATTGAATCTATAGCACTTTCTAAGCATTTTTTCCCCCTCTTAAAAAATTTTTACATGGAGCACCATATGTAAAATAGACACTGGCAGAGCTGCTTTTAATGGTGACAGGGGCTCTGAGTACTGCTACCTTAGTCCTCACATCATCTTCCTTTGTAACCTCTAAGGTGACACTACAGAATGTGGAATTCCAAAGAATAAACTGAAGAAGCTGAGGAATTTTATTAACATGATGTTGGGATCTGCCCAAAACATAACTGCTAACTTTTACTGACAGGCTGTTATAAATGTAATAAATATGCTGTTGTGTTATATATATTCTCTTCTAATCCCGTGAGGAAGTGAAGGCTCTCACAGGTGGCACCAATCACACTGGAATCTGGACCCAGCTTTGACCTCCAAGCCCACACTCTTCAGAGTTCCAATGTTCAGGGCCACCACACACACGGTGACTTAAACCAACATGAAAGGTAAGAACGTGAACTTTCTGTGGACATAAACCACTTGTACAAAATGAATATCTTTTCTCAAAAGATGAGAAGTTTATTTCCCTAGGAAGATAAATTCCAGGTAAAAATAACTTATAAGGAATGTCCAGGATATGTTTCCCGTGAACACAGCCACACATGATAGTGTGGTAGCTATCGAACAAATATTTTTGACAAGCCGCTTCCCAGACGCATATGCTTTCTCTGCTGTCAAGCAAGTGGTGCACAGGGACCTGTGGCTACTGAATTCCACTTGGTTAAAAGCCAAAGCTGCATTCAGAAGTAGGGCCTCATAGTAAAATGGTAAGAATCTAGAAAATAATAATAGTAAATAGTACAGAGACCACACCAAGATTAGATCCATGGTTCGATGCTATCAATAGAGGTAAGAGTTATAATAATATCTAGGCTTTAACAAGTACTTTATCTCATTTAATTTCCAGGACCCTGTAACATAATGTAACCTAATGTCATAATAGAGACTATAAATGATATGGTCAAGGTCACACAATAGGGTAAAAGTCAGAGCCATAATTTGCGCCCAGATTTGTGACTGCAGAGTCAGTTCTTTAAACTACCCTTGGAGCCTACTTCTCTCAGGCAGAGGAAGAACAAAGGAATCAGAAACTCCCTTGTAAACTCCCCACTCCCATTCCCAGGGGCAAGGCAGTCATCCGCCTGTCTCTGATACCCTGGTGAAGGGTTTTCTCTTAGTGAAGTCAACCTGGGACTACTGGGAAAGGAAACCTAGGGGTGCCTAGATCACAGGTGCAGGAAGCCCTGGCTCCCAGAGGCAGCAAAGTCACATCTGCAAGGCAGCTTCTCCATCTGGCAATTTATCTGCAACTGATCATCGGCATGAGAGTTCGGACCAGCTCCAGCTAGCGCGGTTCTGGAGCTGATGTGTGGTTCTCCTCCCATGAGCCAAAAGCCCAGCCAGCACAGCCTTCCAGGCTCAAGACCACCATGGACCAGGAAGGCCCTAGAAGGAACAGAAAAATGCTTGTCACCCACCACTTCTGTAACTTTGGCAGTAGTGCACTGAAGATTTAGATGGGAAGTTTTTACCTGAAAGTCATTAACAGCTGCTTATTCCCTATGAAATGTCAGGCAAAGCACTCAGTTTAATCAACACACATCCTAACTGAGACTTTTACAGCTTTGGTTTTTCTCGTTAGAAGATTTTGCCTCTCTCTCACATAATTACAAGTTCCATATTTTTGCCCTAAGGCTAAAATGTAAATCATTTCCTGGTATACCACAACTTCCCAGCACTGAATATAAAAGGCAAGGCTGCATAGCATTTAAAATTAAAAACATCATTTTCCTAAATGTGTGTATCATTATGATGTTTACCAATGTGTTCTTGCTGGTTAAGTCCCAGCTCCAACGTATCCCAGTCAAAGGCCTGCTGGCATTGTGATATAAGCTAAGCAATGTAGCCTCCAACTTCCCATAGCTCCTCCTCTCTTTGGGTTCTCTTATGAGTTCCTTCAGAGCACAGCTCATGGGATTGCAGAAAACTGATTATAATGCCTTATAATCAGCAGGGGCTAAATTCATCTGTTAGTTAAGTCCCCTTTAGACCCCTGGGAAATATTGCCCTTTCTCATTAGCATTAGAACATCACCACTCAGCCCAGTCCTGGTGGAGCACAGAGGAGAAAGTCTGGGTTGTAAGCATTTCTATAAGATAGACCTGGGCAAAAAAAATCCCCACACCTCCACTTTGACAAGCTTGCACAATTTTTGTTTTTCACATCTCTGACCTGTGTTTCCTCCTCTATAGAGTGGGAATGATAATATCAGATATAAAGAGCTCTGGTGATACAGGTTTCTGATAGTCGGTAGGCATATAGTAAGTGCTCATTAAACGTTAGTTCCTTCTTTTTCCCTTTCTCGACCACATGGCTCCCAATTCTACCCCTGACAATAGGCCCCAGACCTGTGCAAGTCACTGGGAAGAGGACAGAATTTGTAATCACAACTCAGGAAAATGGAATAGCCTCTTAGTATCTGTGCTGTGTTGAACATCTTCATCGGCTCAGTCCAAGAAAGCTGAGAGAGGTCCACATGTCTAAGAGCTAGAGTTTTAAACTTGAGGGAAGCCTGTGTCCTGACTGCAGCTATTCCAGGGCTAGCTGTGTGACCTTGAATAAGATCCCTTAGCCTCTCTAAATTGCAGTCTCCTGAATAATGAGGGAATAATGGTAGTACCTGCTTTGCAGTGTTGTGAAGAGTATTAAAGGATACAATGTATACAGGAGCTGCTGTGTTGTAACACTTGGTGTTGGTGGTCTTTTGCAGTAACTAACAGTACTAGAATGCATATCCTTCCCATACCAGCTGAACATGTGGCTCCTACTCAGCATTTGCTACCTTACTCACTTCGTGACTTTGGATGAGTCACTCAGAGGTTGTGAGTCTCTGTCTCTTCCTCCACAGAACAGGAAAGATAAGCAACTCCCAGTGCTCATCACGACATTGTTGGAAGCATCAAATAAAACAACCATATGTAAAAGTACTCTTGTGACAGATATGGTGTTGAAATTTTAGAAGGTATTATGATTATAATACAAAATGTTATAGAAATGCTAGTGGTTGTTAATCATAAAGTCCTTAAGTCCATCCCAAAAGTAAGTTGGTCTGAATAGAGCTTAAGTGAATGTGTGTGTGTGGGGGGGGGGGGAGTCAGCCCAGAAGCATCCATTAGCCAGGAAATCACACTTCAAAGAAGGGTTTTAATGCTTCATACATATTTATGTGATCTACTTCTGATTTTTAAAATTCAACAGCCCATTTTCCTAACACTAAAATCTCTTCTCTCACTGGAGGGTTGGGAGAAAGGGAAGAAAGGAGACAAGGGGATCAGTTGAGCTTCCTAAAAGCAGAAGAACGTCAGTGCAGGGATGGAGAAAAGTAAGCAGGTAAGTGAGCCCATCCTGCAGAGCCCTTGAGCAGCACACTCACTGGCTGGACCAGGGAGACAAGGCTAAGTAGGGCATTAGTGGACGAGGTCCCCGTAGTGGGCATCTGGGTTCCAAGTTCTCCTTAAAAATATCCCTCAAAAAAAAAAAAAAAAAAAAAAAAAAAGTATCATTCAGATCTTGCCCTTTTCCAGGGTGTAGCCTTGGTGGAAGAAAGAGAGGCAGGAGCTCACTCCTCTCCTCTACATTCAGGATGCTGGTCAGCTTTATCAGTAGATATGCACTGATCATTTATCATGTGGGGAATACAGAGGGAGATTTGGTTCCAACATTATGGAAATGGCTCACAATCTACTTACCGAAATAATTATCAGTAATTTTTAATGTAAGGTGTAAGCCAGGATGTAAAAGCAGTAAGAAGACTCATAGAAGACTTCTGGTGTAAAACAGTTAAGAGAGAATCCAAGATGAGTTAATTGAGAGAGAACTTAGCACTTCAGATGGATTAAAATAATCACAAAAGTAATCACAAAGCATGAGAAGCAAAACCAAGTGCCACCTGAGAGGCCTAGCTGATCCAAATTCACTAACAAGCTAACGGTTGGACTTCTAAACATGGTAGCAGGTAGCAGGTTAGATGTGCACAGTAGGGCATCTCCCGCTTGCCCTTTCAAGAAATGTGTACACACATGATGGAGCCATTTACTATGAGAATAAAATATTCCATTCAGTATAGCATAAATAGGAATGGGGTGGGAAGTTCACTTAGACCATACAGCACATAATTCATCCTTACAATCAGACAGAATGGATGGTCCCAAAGAATAGAGGAAAAGATCTCGATTACTCCCTGAGTCTATAGCAACTTTCATAACACATGGGCTGCAGTGCTAGAAATATGGTGAGCAGCCTCTAGTTTTATGGGAACTTGCTTTCCTGCCATTCTGGACTTCCACATAAACCTCTCTTCCTGTCCCATGACCTCTACTTTCCTTACACTCATAACTTAGTAAGATAATGAGTACATGTGCAAACAGAGTTTTGGGAAAGGCTTTATACATGGTAACAAATAGCTCAGGTTCTGGGAGGGCAAGTGAAAGAGTCAAATTCAAGTTTTAGTTTAAATCTGGGCAGAACATGTAAAAAGTAAGTGTAACAGCAAATAATTTGATACTCTTTTTGTTATAAAGAGAAAGTCTCGACATATCTCATATATACATTTTTTTTCTCCAAAATGAGAAAATAGTAAAATAACTAACAATGAAATTGTGCAAAAAAAAAAAATGATATTCCAGCAAAAGAGAAAATGCATAACACTAAAACCTCCAAAAAGAGAAACTTTTAAAAGAGTTTTCTACAACAGGTGAAATTTTTAAGCATATTTTTACTGTTGTTTTCCTAAAGATGGCAAAGGTCACCATCTCTATGAAACAAGACCAAGACACAATAAACAGAAAATAAGCTAGCAAAGGAAGTGGCTAAAATATAGAAAAATAAGAAAACTCAAAATGCTATCAGAAGCTTAAAAGTCTATGAAAAACAATGAAGAACAGAATGAAATTGCAGAACATAGAATTTATGATAGAATAGTGCTTCAAACTTTCATGAGCACAGAAGTCACTCAGGAATCTTTTGAATAGTCAGCTCTGACTTGGTATCTGGAATGGGGCCCACATTCTGCATTTCTGACACGTTGCTGGTGATGCTGAAACTGCTGAAGGTGGCAAAACTAAAGAGAAGAAGCTTGAAAAACTCTCCTAGGATACAGAGAAACAAAAGCTGCAAGATGAAAGATGGTCACTAGAATAAAGAAAATAAATGCCTACTTCAATTGGTGTAGGTATGCTAGTTGGGAGGGAGAAGGAAGGGGGTGGAGAAAAGCCAGGTCTCAGACTTCCCTAAACTGAACACATATGTAGAGATATTGGAGAAAAAAATTCTGTGCCCAAAGAATCTGATACTGTGCAAGTTATTGTGCATGTCCCAAATATTTTCAGATGTGAATGTTCTCAGAAAATATCACAACAAATCCACACTTCCAGATAAAACTACTTAAAGACATTCTGCCTACAGAGTCTAATCAAAATGAAGAGCCAATGAATAGGAAAGGCACAGTGTTAAAAGGACTGCTGGTGAGCATGAAATCCAATTCAGTGCTGCTGACAAATGACAAACCTAAAAGAACCTCAGGTGTAAATTCATACATAAAAACTAATAGGTTATACCAGTAGATTGAATAAAGCTATAACAAATGTAGGACAAAGAAGAGAGTGCATTGTGCGTGCAAAACACAAAGGAATTTGAGCCAACAATTATTAAATAGAATAAAAAGGATCACAACATATTGAAAAATATTACAATGCAGTTTTCCAATTCAGGAAGGAGATTGATTATCCAAATATAATTCTTCTCCTTCCAGAAAACCCAGTGAAGAATGAAATTTTTAAAATACAAAAAAAGCAGAAAATAACTGAAGATATAATAAAAATTTCAAGCCTAAAGATAGCCATCTGAGATTGAAAGAATCTAGGATTGTTCACTAAGATGAATACAGAAAAGCAATTCCTACACACATTAGGCAAAATTTCATCATACTGAAGTTTAAAGAAAAATCTTAGAATCTTCCAGCAGGAAAAATTCATCTTTCCTACAAAGTCAAGAAAATCAGTTTGGCATCAGACCTTTTATCAGAAGTGAGAGATGCTAAAAGAGGAGCAGCAACTTCAAATTGCTAGGAGGAATTTTTTTTTTTTTTTTTTTTTTTTTGTCCTACAAAGTTGAAACTCAGTTTGGGTCACATCCCCAGACCTTTTTTTGTAATTTTTATTTGAGAGATGTCTAAAAGAGTTGCTAAGCAGCAACTTCAAATTGCTGAGGCTGGCTTTGAACTCACGATCCTCCTGCCTCAGCCTCCCAAAGTGCTGGGATTACAGGCGTGAGCCACCGCGCCCAGCTGGAGGAAATGATTTTAAGTCTAGAATTTATCCTAGCAAAACTTTCAGGGAAACACTAGCAAAAATAAAGACATTTTCAAAACAAACAAGAACCCAGAAAACTTACCTTCCATAAATCTTTACAGAGGGGAAAATGTCACTGCAGGGTGGGTAAAGGCATTTAAAAAAAAAAAAAAAAGTAACATACAGATTAAGAAATAGTGGAACTAATACAGAAGCAAAAATGAAGAGAAATACCAGGTTACAGCTCTGAGACAGACCTAGAAATAAGACATCTCTTACTAGAGCATTCAACAAATGCTACGATTGATGGTTGCAAGGTATTGGTGATAGGGTAGAAACGTATGGGTTTCTTTTGTCAAGAAAGAAGACAATTAGAAACTAAAAAAAGAAAAAAAGTTTTCAAAAATGACAAACCTAAAAGAACATAAGGTATAAATTAATAGAAACTAATAGGTTAAACTAATAGATTGAATAAAGTTATAGAAAGTATAGTCAAAAAGAAGGGAGAACTAAGTTATTTAGCATTAATCCGATTAATAGATGAAATGAAAATTAAAATTTAGAGAGAATCCATTTAGTCACAACCTTTAGAACGTTCTCCTTAAAGGGACATAGGTGTGTTGAATTGCTTTGCTTTCTTTACATATCCAATATTCCTACCAAATGTGCAGTGAATATTTACATAATTGTTATACTAAAATGCTACCTAGCAGATGCAGTGGTATGCACCTGTAGACCTAGTCACTCTGGAGGCTAAGGTAAAAGGATTGCTTGAGCCCAGGAGTTCAAGGCCAGCCTGAGCAATATAATGAGACCCCTATTTCAAAAAAAAAAAAAAAAAGGTTTTAAAATGCTATCTATCGAATTTTGACATTTGTAATTATCCTATAGACAAAAAAATAGATTTAATTAAAATTAGAGAATTGAGTGCTCTAAATATTCCTCACACAAAAGAGATAAAGTACCATATACCAGTCACATGTTAGAGAAAGGGAGACACGAGGAACATTATATTAGGGAATTCATGTCCCCATCTGCTATAGCTTGGATGTTGAATGCCCCCTAAAGGTCCACATATTAAAGGTCGGTCCCCAAGGGTGGCATTTTGGGGAGGTGGTAGAATCTTCAGGAGGTGGGGCCTGGTGAAATGTCCTGTCATTGGGGACATGCCCTCAAAGGGAACTGTGGGACCCCAGGCAGCCCCCTCTTCCTCTTTGATTCCAGGCCATGATGTAAGAAGTTCTGCTCTGCAATATGCTCTCACCAAGACAGGCTGCCTCACTACAGGCTCAAAGCAATAGGGCCAATTGATCACAGACTAAAAGCTCCAAAACTGTGAGCCAAAATAACCTTTTTCTCTTATAAGGTAATTATCTTGGGCATGTGGTTGCAGTGATGGAAGGCTGACCAACATACCATCCTAAATTTTAAAAGAGTCAAAAAATGTTTAATGTTCATGAATTAAGAAGTTGAAGTGCTTTTTTAATTATAACATTCACTTGTCTAAGAAAAAAATAAAAATTGGAAATTATTTGAAAAAGAGAAGGTAGTGCAAATAAATTTATCCTTGATCTTTCATATCTATGAATCAAGATATAATGCCTATAGTTAATTAATTAAAATGAAAGATATAAATATATTATTTAGAGCTATTAAGTTTATCACTAGAAGAAATAAAAATAAATAAAAAGTATTTGAAAGTAATTGCCACTAGAGTGGAAAATTGGAGGTGAGGAAACTGAGGAAAGATTTTACTTTTCATCTGGAGTCCTTCTGTACTATTTCTTATAACCAGGTACAGGTGCTACTTTTAGGATATTTATACTAAAAATTAAAATCAAGAGTTAACATATGAGAATCATGCATTCCTACCAAATGTTATATAAAATATAATCATAAAAATTATCAGGAATATAAATAGAAATTGGTAAAACTAGAAGGAAACAAATTTAGCACTTTCCATAATAGATTAAGAAAGCCACAATAAATAAAATTATTGTGAATTAATAATCATATACTTTGTGTCATTTGAAGACTACACATTTTTAAATATATAGGAAATATTTCTAAAAATTGACCATTTAGTTGATTGCTTGATAAATCTCAGGGCTCTACAAATAGAAATTGTACACTGTGCTCCCTAATCAGAATGTAATAAAACTAGAAATTAAAGACAAAATAATTTAGTATCCCATGAATAAGTGCTTTAAAGCCACTCTCCTAATTATTACATCAAATAAGAAATTTAAAGTAAAAGTAAAACCTATATCAAAATAGTGAAAATAGTAACCAAATAAAAATGTATGCATTCCAGGCAAAACTGAATTCAAAAGCCAAATCCACTTAGCATAGCTCTGGAAGGAAACACCAGGATCTCTGTAACTGAGGTTGCCTTCTGGGGAGGAACTATGAGACTGGGCAGGGGAAAGAATCTCAAGCTTCTCCTTGGAATTTTGCACCATGTACCTAAAGGACCACAAAATACAGAAGTTGAAATCAAATGAATAGACAAATATTTTCATTATTAAGCAAGAGTCGTGTCTGAGGTGGATTAGTCAATCAAATCAAAAAGCTAGAAATGAAATTAGCCGCAAGAAAAGGATACATAAAATTACACTCTGAAGAGTAAACTAATGAATTTTTAAATCATAAAATAAGTAGATAAACAGAGGAAGATGTTTCTGAACATCATAACATTTACTTACGGCTAAAATGGCAGAATAACATTGGATCGTGGAACCTGACTCTCAAAATCCTTAATGAAACAAGTAAAAAAATGACAATGGCCGACCTGAAATACACCAGCAGCAGTCAAAGAATGGGGCATAATCTCATGTGTATGGAGGAAAGGCAGTAACCTCTAAAAAGTGAAAGCCAGAGAAAGAGAAAAGATCTCAGGAATTAAAAAGCAGCTACCCCACAAAAGTAGTTTCAGTGGAAGACAATGAATGGGGAAGATTCAGAAAAAAAACAAAAGTATTACCAAATATCACCAAATTTGGAGTAAGTAGACTTTTTTGCCTGTTCACTCAGTCACTTAATTTCCTAATAAATGACCCTTGTACTCTGTTCCAAGTATAGCTCATTCAACCTGGAGAATGCCAATCTGAAGGAGTTAATTTGGAAAAGAAAAATTTACTTCTTTATATAAATCAAGACTATATGTTCTCTGTAGAAAATGTGCAACATAAAAATAAATCAAAAGAAAAAATTTCCTCAGCAGTAAATTCCATAATTGGTACATACATACATATAGATACATGTTTCACAAAATTAATTATAATCTCTACCTATGATTTTATAGTTTTATTTTAATTTAAAAATACATACCTCTTTTCTTTTCTGTGAAAATGTCTTTGTATCATTATTTCAATAGCTTTATAACATCCCCTTGTTACATATGAATCAATTTGAACAGTTTTGAGATCTTTAAATTGGTTCTAATTAAACATCCTTATACAAACATCTTGATACACTTGTCTGATTATTTCATTTAAAAAATCATAGAATGAATATGGTGGAAAAATAAAGTATAATCACCTTTAATATTTTTAAGACACATTACAACATTACACAGTAGAAAGATGGTACCAAGCTACACTTCTGTCCTTCCCACCAACAGTGTGAAGTGCCTGTTTCCTCACACCTGAACCAACATCCAGTACTATTATACTTTTTGACTACTGTGCCCTGGCATTTCCCTTATTCTCAAATTCTTTACCAGACTAAGTAAGATTCCTGCATAGCCCACAGTCCCAAACTAATAGAAAAACATGCCTTCAGAACTCTAGGCTTATTCCCTCTCCTATGTAGTCCTAGAAGGTCTCTGTTGTTTATTGACAAATCATTTTTGCAATTTTCAGAACAGAATGAAAGTTGTGACTTGCCGACTTCTGATCTTTGCCGACTGGGATATGAAAGCATTGGCTCTAATCCAGACTTGAGGCAGACCCGAGTCTATTAATCGAAGAAGGGAGTTCTGAGCTGTTCAAGTAGCCATCACCACATCACTCTCAATATAAGAACTTTTCTTGACAGCTTTTTGGCAGAGCTGAACTATTTCCCATAGCAGGGAGAGAAACCAGATCACTTGGCCAGTCTGTCATCTCTAAATGGGTACATAAAAGATCCTGTGTTCTAGGTACAACAGAAAAGGTGAGAAAATATGTTTCTTAGGGACAAATATCTCAGTCCATACAAAACTTTCAAGAAACATCAATTATTTAACACCTACTTTGTGTCAGGCCCCATAAAATCAGAGATATACAGACAAATGATATATAACATAGCAAAACAGATAGAAACAGAAGTAGCAAAACAGATAGAAACAGAAGTATGATTATTATTATGTTCAATATGAATTATAGGGCTGGGATACAGTTCAGTGGTAGAGCACTTGCCTAATGTATACAAGGCTCTGGGTTTAATCCCCAGCATGGATGGATGAATGCAGATAGATAGATAGACAGACAGTCATAGAGATACACAAATTACTTTTTTAATATAGACAAATATTCCAAGTAACATGGAAAACATAGAGGAGGAGGACTTGGTTATTTCTATGGAAGCCAGAGAAGTCTTCACAGGAAAGATGACAGTTCTGCTGGGTCTTGAAATCTGAGTAGGAGCTGTTTAAGAAGAGAAACTTAAGAGGTACATCCCAGCTGGAGGGAACTACAAGGACACAGGTCCTGCTGCCCAGCAGTGTTCACAGGAGACACTGGTACCCTATCTGTCAACTGAATTACGTAATGGCAAGATGGTACAATCTGTTGCAAGTCTATTTTCTTACATAATATATGGAATTATCTTAAGTTATTCTTACACAAATATTTACTTGGTTTTGTCTTCACTTTTCTAAAACCAAGAGGTATCAAATAAGCTAAAAATTTTTTAAAAAGATACAAAACATGTTAAATAATAAGCTCAGAAAGAGCCAAACTAAATATAGTGTTTGTTTTCTTTATTAATAAGTGCTTGCTGTCTAAAGTTTTATTATATTGTCATGTTTTTTTGTGAATAAGATTGCCCATGAATGATATAATGGAGTAAATACAAATCAACTTAAATTTATTATAAAAACAACAGACAAGAACCAGATGGCTCTAGGTAATCAGCTACTTAAATTCATTCAAGAACTAAAGGACACCTGGATGGATGAAGGTAAGAATTTGGGAGATAAAACTACAAAAATGGAGTTCTCCTGGCCTCCAGGGCCCGGAGTAGCAGCTCCCTGCTGCTGCAGGCAGGGCCCAACCAGAGGAACAGCCCCCTCCACTCCCCGGGGAAGTGCAACCAGCCCAGCTGTAACCAGAACAAGAGGTAGGTACCCGCAGGAAGGAGCTATACAGCCACCAGTTTGCCTGGCCCCTAGCTCTGGCCTGGCTGCCAGCTCACGCAGTCATTGCCTCTGGGGCAGGGATTAGCAGCTCCCTGCTGCAGGCAGGGCCCAACATACATTGGGTACATTGAAAGATTTATATAAATTAATATTTCCCTAAAAAAATGAGGTTCTGGGTAACCCCGAGGCAGAAGCTGTATTACCTTACAGGAGAGGAAAATACATATACATCACGAGAAAACAAGGGAGGAAATTGCCCCAAACAAACCAAGATACTACAACAAGGGAAACCATAGAAAGCACAGTAGGTGAAATGTCAGAGAAGGAGTTCTGGATATACATAAGTAAAATGATAAGGGATTTAAAAAATGACCTAAGTGAACAGATACAGGCAAAAATGGATCTCTCCAACAAAGAGATAAGAGATCAAATACAGGCAACCATTGATCATACCAACAAGGAGATAAGAGAACAAATCCAGGTAGCAAAAGATTACTTCAAGAAAGAGATAGAGAGATTGAGAAAAAAACAAACAGAAATCCTTGAAATGAAAGAAACAGTAAACCACTTAAAAAATTCAATAGAAAGTATCACTAACAGATTGGACTACCTGGAAGATAGGACTTCAGACAATGAGGACAAAATATATAATCTTGAAAATCAAGTTGACCTCATAGTGAAGATGGTAAGAAACCATGAACAGAATATCCAAGAACTATGGGATACCATCAAAAGACCAAATATAAGATTTATTGGAATAGAGGAAGGTGCAGAGATTCAAACCAAAGAAATGAACAATGAAATAATATCAGAAAATTTCCCAAGCAGGAAGAATGAATTTGAAAATCAAATACAAGAGGCATATAGGATGCCAAATGTACAAAATTACAATAGGTCCACACCAAGGCACATTGTAATGAAAATGCCCAGCATACAAAATAAAGATAGAATTTTAAAGCCTGCAAGAGAGAGAAAAGTCAGATTACCTATAAGGGAAAATCAATTCGCATCTCAGCAGATTTTTCAATCCAGACACTCAAAGCCAGGAGAGCCTGGAACAACATATACCAGGCACTAAAGAATAAGGGATGCCAACCAAGAATTTTATATCCAGCAAAATTAAGCTTTAGATTTGAGGATGAAATAAAAACCTTCCGGGCTGGGATTGTGGCTCAGCGGTAGAGCACTTGCCTAGCACGTGCGCGGCCTGGGTTCGATCCTCAGCACCACGTACAAATAAACGCATTGTGTACAACTAAAGCAAATAAATAAATATTTAAAATAAATAAATAAATAAATAAATAAAAACCTTCCGAGATAAACAAAAGCTAAAAGAATTTACAACAAGAAAGCCTGCTCTACAGAACATTCTTGATAAAATATTCCACGAGGAGAAAATGAAAAACAATAATGAAAATCTGCAAAGGGAAGAACTACAATAAAGCAAAAAAACCAACCAAAGGAAAAACCAAGTCAAACTAAATACCAAAAATAATAAAAAAATAAAAATGACTGGTAATACAAATTATGTCTCAATAATAACCCTGAATGTTAATGGCCTAAACTCACCAATTAAAAGACATAGGCTAATAGATTGGATTAACAAAACAGACCCAATAATTTATTGCCTTCAAGAGACACATCTCATAGGAAAAGATGCCCATAGACTGAAGGTGAAAGGATGGGACAAAATATATCACTCACATGGTCTACGTAAGCAAGCAGGGGTCTCCATCCTCATATCCAATAAAGTAGACTTCAAAAAAGACAAAGATGGACGTTTCATACTGCTTAAGGGTATCATAGATCAACAAGATATAACTGTTATAAATGTATATGCCCCAAATAATGGAGCATCTACATTCATCAATCAAACTCTTCTCAAGATCAAGAATAAAATAGACCACAACACAATAATTCTAGGTGATTTTAATATGCCTCTCTCACCATTGGATAGATCTTTCAAATAAAAGTTAAACAAAGAAACCATACAACTCAATAATACAATTAATAACTTAGACTTGACCATATATAGAGTATATCACCCATCAATGAGCCAATATACTTTCTTCTCAGCAGCACATGGATCCTTCTCAAAAATAGACCATATATTATGCCATAAACTAAGCAAATATAAAAAAGTAGGGATACTACCCTGCATTCTATCAGATCATAATGGAATGAAATTAGAAATCAATGATAAAAAAGGAAAGAAAAGCTACACTAACACCTGGAGACTAAATAATATGCTATTGAATGATCTATGGGTTGCAGAAGACATTAAGAAGGAGATTAAGAAATTCTTAGAGGTAAATGAGAACAATGATACAACATACAAAATCTCTGGGACACCCTGAAGGCAGTACTAAGAGGAAAGTTCATTGCATGGAGCTCATTCCTTCAAAAAAGAAAAAGTCAACAAATAAATGAACTAACATTACATCTCAAAGCCCTAGAAAAAGAATAACAAATCAACCCCAAAAGAAGTAGAAGATGGGGGCTGGGATTGTGGCTCAGCGGTAGAGCGCTTGCCTAGCACGTGCGCGGCCCGGGTTCAATCCTCAGCACCACATAAATGCATTGTGTACAAATAAACGCATTGTGTACAACTAAAGCAAAATAAATAAATATTAAAAAAAAGAAGACTCTTAAAAAAAAAGAAGTAGAAGACAGGCTAAGGAATTGAAAAGACACTTTTCAGAAGAAGATACACAATTAATCAACAAATACATGAAAAAAAGCTCAACATCGCTGGCAATTAGAGAAATGCAAATCAAAACTACTCTAAGATTTCATTTCACTCCAGTCATAATGGCAGCTATCAAGAATACAAACAACAATAAATGTTGGAGAGGATGTGGGGAAAAAGGCACACTCATACATTGCTGGTGGGACTGCAAAATGGTACAACCATTATGGAAAGCAGTATGGAGATTTCTTGGGAAAATGGGAATGGAACCACCCTATGACCCAGCCATCCCATCCCACTCCTGGGTCTATTCCCAAAGGACTTAAAAACAGCATATTACAGTAACACAGCCACTTCAATGTTCATTGCAGCATAATTCACAATAGCTAGATTGTGGAACCAACCTAGATGTCCCTCGGTTGATGAGTGGATAAAGAAACTGTGGTGTAGCCGGGCACGGTGGTGCACGCCTGTAATCCCAGCACTTTGGGAGGCTGAGGCAGGAGGATCGCGAGTTCAAAGCCAGCCTCAGCAATGGCGAGGCACTTAGCAACTCAGTGAGACCCTGTCTCTAATAAAATACAAAAAAAGGGCTGGGGATGTGGCCCAGTGGTCGAGTGCCCCTGAGTTCAATCCCTGGTACCAAAAAAAAAGAAAATGTGGTGTATATATACACAATGGAATTTTACTCAGCAATAAAAGAGAATAAAATAATGGCATTTGCTGGTAAATGGATAAAGTTGGAGAATATAATACTAAGAGAAATCAGTCAATCTAAAAAATCTAAATACTGAATGTTTCCTCTGATATAAGGAGGCCGGTTCACAGTAATGTTGGGTCGGGGTACATAGGAAGATTAGAGGAACACTATAATGGTCAAAGGGAAGGGAGGGGAAGGGAGGGAGCAAGGGTGGAAGGGGGGGAAGAAAAAGTGGTTGAATAAGATGGATATCATTATTATAAATGCATGATTGAAGACTTGAATGCTACTAATATATTTTGTATATAAACTTTTTTGTGTAAAAAGATGCTCTATGTGTATAGTATGAACTGTAATACATACTACTACTATAAATAAAATTTTTTAAAAAGATGATATACACAATATAAATAGGTCAATCTCAAGTAAAGAAATAGAGGATGCCATAAAAAACTTACCAACCAATAAAAGCCCAGGACCAGATGGATACACAGCTGAGATCTACAAGACCTTTAAAGAAGAACTAACACCAATACTTCTCAAACTATTTCATGAAATAGAAAAAAAAAAGGGAACACTCCCAGACTCATTCTATGAGGCCAATATCACCCTGATTCCAAAACCAGACAGAGACAAATCAAAGAAAGAAAACTTCAGACCAATATCTCTAATGAATATAAATGCAAAAATTCTCAATAAAATCCTGGCAAATTAAATACAAAAACACATCAAGAAGATAGTGCATCACAATCAAGTGGGCTTCATTCCAGGGATACAAGGTTGGTTCAATATAAGGAAATCAATAAATGTAATTCATACATCAACAGGCTCAAAGATAAAAATCATATGATCATCTCAATAGACGCAGAGAAAGCATTTGACAAAATACAACATCCCTTCATGTTCAAAATGCTAGAAAAAATAGGGATAACAGGAACATACCTCAACATCATAAAGTCCATCTATGCTAAGCCCCAGGCCAACATCATCCTAAATGGAGAAAAATTGAAAACATTCCCTCTAAAAACTGGAACAAGACAGGAATGCCCTCTTTAACCACTCCTATTTAACATAGTTCTTGAAGCCCTAGCCAGAGCAATCAGACAGATGAAAAATTAAAGGGATATGGATAGGAAAAGAAGAACTCAAGTTATCACTATTTGCAGACGATATGATTCTATACATAGAAGATCCAAAAAAAATCCACCAGAAATCTTCTAGATCTAATAAATGAATTCAGCAAAGTAGCTGGATATAAAATCAATACCCACAAATCAAAGGCATTTGTGTATATCAGCGACAAATCCTCAGAAAGAGAAACCAGGAAATCTACCCCATTTACTATAGCCTCAAAAAAAAAATATTGGGGAATCAACAAAAGAAGTGAAAGACCTCTACAATGAAAACTACAGCACACTAAAGAAGGAAACTAATGAAGATCTTAGAAGATGGAAAGATCTACCTTGTTCATGGATAGGTAGAACTAATATTGTCAAAATGACCATTCTCTCAAAAGCACTATATAGATTCAATGCAATACCAATCAAAATCCCAATATCATTACTCATAGAAATAGAAAAAGCAATCATGAAATTCATCTGGATAAATAAGAGACCCAAAATAGCCAAAGCGATTCTTAGCAGGAAGAATGAAGCTGGGGGCATAACTATTCCAGACCTTAAATTGTACTACAAAGCAGTAGTAACAAAAACAGCATGGTATTGGCACCAAAATAGACCAGTTGATCAGAATAGAAGACTCAGAGACGAACCCACACACCTACAGTTATCTTATATTAGACAAAGGTGCCAAAAACGTTCACTGGAGAAAAGACAGCCTCTTCAACAAATGGTGTTGGGAAAACTGGAAATCCTCATGTAATAAAATGAAATTGAATCTCTTTCTCTCACCATGCACAAAACTTAACTCAAAGTAGATCAAGGACCTAGGAATTAAACCAGAGACCTTGCACCTAATAGAGGAAAAAGTAGACCCAAATCTCCATCATGTTGATTTAGACCCCAACTTCCTCAATAAGAACCCCATAGTGCAAGAACTAAAAACAAGAATCAAATGGGATGGATTCAAACTAAAAAGCTTCTTCTCAGCAAAAGAAACAATTAGTGAGGTGAATAGAGAACCTACAGAATGGGAGCAAATCTTTACCACAAGCACATCAGATAGAACACTAACCTCAAGGATTTATAAAGCTCTCAAAAGCCTTACCACCAAAAAAACAAATAATCCAATCAATCAATGGGCCAAGGAACTAAACAGACACTTCTCAGAAGATGATATACAAACAATCAACAAATATATGAAAAAATGTTCAACATCTCTAGCGATTAGAGAAATGCAAATCAAAACTAAGATTTCATCTTACTCCAGTCAGAATGGCAGCTATCAAAAAAACAAACAACAATAAATGCTGGTGAGGATGTAGGGAAAAGGGCACACTCTTACATTGCTGGTGGGACTGCAAATTGGTGAAGCCAATCTGGAAAGTAGTATGGAGATTCCTGGGAAAACTGGGAATGGAACCACCATTTGACCCAGCTATCCCACTTCTTGGCCTATTCCCAAAGGAGTTAAAAACAGACTACTACAAGGACACAGCCCACATCAATGTTTATAGCAGCACAATTCACAATAGCTAGATTGTGGAACCAACCCTGATGCCCATCAGCTGATGAATGGATAGGGAAACTTTGGTATATATACACAATGGAACACTACTCAGCACTAAAAGAGAATAAAATCATGGCATTTGCAGGTAAATGGATGGAGTTGGAGAAAATAATGCTAAGTGAAGTTAGCCAATCCCCTAAAAAACCAAAGGTCGAATGATCTCTTTGATATGAAGATACTAACTTATAAAGGCAAGAGAGAGGGAATGAGAGGAATGAAAGAGCTTTAAATAGAACAATGAGGAGGGAGGGAGAGGAGGGGACAAGGGGATAGGAATCAGGGCAGAATGAGTTATCCATGATTACCCTAAATACATGTATGAAGACACAATTGTTGTAAAAATACTTCATATAAAATCAGCAACTTGAAACAATGCACTACAAAAATGAGGTATATTACAATACTTGGGAAGTAAGCCCTGCTAAAATATTGAAGGATTTTTTAATACAAAGGAACAGTGTATTAATTGTATGAGGGATTTTTTCTTTTGGTGTGTCTTTTTTATAGAAAAAAAAACACCACTAAAAACTCTATTGATAACATAGGGATAGACTGAAGATTGCTGAATAATAACAGAGGAAAGAAACAGAACCAAAGGAGATAATAAGCCAGGAGAGGCAGACAAAAATAAGAACAATATGTTGTCATCACATGCTAATTAGTTGATTTTTGACAAATTTAAAACCACTAGAGGCTCTGAAGAAGCATAAAGAAGTCTGTTGAAAAGAAATCCGTAATTACTGTCTTTCTTACTCAGGATATCATCGGATGTCAAAAGGAAAAGGAACCTTGGAGATTACCTCATCCAGAGGTGTTCAAGCTTCAGTGCACGTACTTTGTCAACTTGTCAAAAGGCAAATATACATGAGAGCCACCCTCAGAGAGTCCAATTCAGTAAGCTTGGGTGGAGTCCAGGAATCTGGACTTTTAACAAGCTCCACTGATGATTCTGTTGCATGTGAGCCAAAGACCATACTCTGAGAATCACTGGACTGGTGCAAGCTCCTCAACTATCAGATGAGGAAAGCTGAAGCCAGGAAAAGTTCCAGAATTAGAACCTCATGCTCCTAATCCCCAGTAGTCTTTACACTACACATCTTTGACTGCCCCAAACAGCCCACAGTCAACTTGGAGTCATCTGGATGAAACTAGAATATCCAACCCAGAGAGACACGTGGCCAAATTCTGAAAGAATTGTTTTGGGGTGATTCCTTTTTCTTCTTTAATCTCTCCTTCCTTTCCTTTCTTGCCTGCCTGCCTGCCTCACACTCAGGTTATAGTGTACTCACCCCAATCATAGGCTTTCTTCAAAGTTTGTTCACATTCTAGTAGGAATTTAATATCCATTCTTCCATGTTTGCATTGGTTAGCACTTGCTTGGTCCAATCAAATAAAAAGTCAAGCCAACTGCAAACACAAATTCCAGACGTCTGCTACGTCATATGATATAAAAATCCAAGAATCAGAAATCCATAGAAAATATTATGGAACATAACAGTTGGCTGATAAATCTGTGGAGCTGGAAGATGATAAAACTCTATCACTAACTACTGAGCAATTCTGTTTCCTTATGCTTCAGTTTCTTCATGCATTCATGTTTCAGTCAAGGATGGTCCAAAAATTTTAAGTGGAAAATTCCAAAAATAAATAATCCATTATTTTTAAATTGCATGCCATAAGATGAAATTTCTCACCATCCCACTTCATATGAATCTTGCCTTTATCAAACATATCCACACTGTATAAGCTATTTACCCATTAGTCACTTAGTAACTTTCTCAGTTATCAGATTGAATGTCATGGTATCATAGTACTTGTGCTAAAGGAATGCTTATTTTATTTAATAATGGTCTGAAGGCAAAGAGAAGGTATAAAGTGCTTCCTTTAAGCCATTATGTCCCATCATCCCTGATGTGGAATGCCTAAAAAAATTAAATATAGTATTTAGTATAGGATTATACAATAATATGAAGACTATAATTACAATAATAATTATAACATAGTAATATTAATTCATGTAGTAATATATACTACCTCTAGATTATATTTCAAACCTATGTTAATGTACCTGCCAATTTCATAGAAATGTTTTCAGAATTAAAAAATTGGGACTCAATCATTTAAG
This sequence comes from Tamias sibiricus, assembly GCA_025594165.1. Classification (NCBI taxonomy): domain Eukaryota; kingdom Metazoa; phylum Chordata; class Mammalia; order Rodentia; family Sciuridae; genus Tamias; species Tamias sibiricus. The sequence continues at coordinate 209,488,338 of CM046658.1, forward strand.
TGAAAAAGTGAAAACACAGTATTTTTTCACATAACTTTCATTAGAGAATATTGTAATGATTTATCTATTTTATTAATAAGAGATTATTGTCAATCTAGTAGTGTGCCAAATTTATATACTAAACTTTATCATAGGTAGGTATACAGGAAAAAACATAGCACATATAGGGTATGTCATTACACACAGTTTCAGGGATACGCTGGAAGTCTTGGAGTGTGTCCACACAGATAAAGAAGGACTACAGTGATGAGACACCACAGAGAGATGTTGTAGGGACCAATTGTGAATTGCTTTTACAAGATTTCAAAAGGATTACTCAAAAATAAAAGTAAAGATGTGTAAAATACTTCATGTACTTCAGCTACTATTACAGCTACCTGGAGAAATGTAGGGAGAGGCCCAAGTCAATAGATGTTTCTAAATGAAATATGCTGTTGGCTGGGCTTTGAAAGAATGAGGTAGTCAGTGATCTAACAGCAGTGAGGATAAAACTTAGCAGACAGAAGGAGAGGCCACAGAGGGGCCAGCTTGATGGGACCGTTACAGATAGAAATTAATTTTTTTATTCTTATGGACTCTTGGCCTTCATTAGGTAGATCACATCCACAAAGCAAGGTATAAAAGACAAATTTTATTTTCCCTCCCAATGAATTCTGGCAATTTACCAAAAAGCTACCTAGGAAGGGGGGACAGGAAATAGGAAGTGGAATGAATCTGACTTAACTTTCCAAGGTATACATATAAATACACCACAGTGAATCTCCACATTGTGTACTACCGTGGTATTGGGATCCTAATTAGAATGTATTCCATGTTTATATAAATATGTCAAAATATACTTTACTTTCATGTATAGCTAGAAAGAACAAATAAAAAAGCTACCTATAAAATAATATTTCAAATATTATTTGTATTTAAATTGAATTATGAATTTAATGTTAAAGTTGTTGATATATGGACATGGTATTAAGGGTCTCTCAGCTTTTGCATTTCTTGGCTGTAGCATTTCCTATTAGTAACCTGTACACTGCTCTCATATTTTCACTCTATGAAACACAACATGACTTGTTTTTCTCCTATCTAAATGAGCCAAACAGACTTTCATCAACTCATCATAAAAGAGCATTGTATTAAGTGCCCACCTGCACACATCACCTGTCACTGCAGGGAGTTAAGGAGACTAAGTGAAGAAAGGACAAGTTCAGACCACAGCTAGTTTCAGAAAATAGGGAGTTTTGAAAAGCATATATTTGTTAAGTCCTGACAATTCCAAAAAGCTGATGGAAAGTGAACTAGATCTTAAAGATCATCTAATCCAAGCCTCTGTTCTAATGTACAACTTCCCACTCCAAGTAAAACTTCCAGTGTAATGGTCCTGACATATCCACATCACCTCTGCTTACAGATGTCCAGCGATGGGAATGTTCAAATGACACTTCATTACAGTTTTGATAAATTTTAATTATAAGAGAATTCCTCCATTATTTGATATTTACCAGATCACCTCCCTGTGGTATAATTCAGTACAAAAAGCAAGGGTTCAGGGTTAGACAGAATTTATTATGATTGCCAACTTTGTCACTTAGTTGTTTGATTTTAAGTGTCTTCCTTAATCTCTGAGCCTCAGCTTACCCTATCTACAATAAAGATAATAAACCCCTTCCCTCAATGACTTGTTATATGAATTAAGTTATATGTGAAAAATGCTTAAAGTACTTAGCAATTTTTCTGCCACATACATTGTTGCTCAATGCATAAAGTATGCTTTCAGTCATCTGTTCCAGCTCTGTTACTTGCTGCTCACATTTTAATCCTTCTTTTATGTGAATATAATAGTCCTTTAAAAACAGGATGATGATGAACTTGTCCCTTCCTGAAACTGCTCTTTTTATCCTAACTATCTCCGTCCAGTTCCTGCAACCTTTTATAATATTATTTTATCCAGGTCACTGTGCAGTCAGGGACCATAGGGCTAATCCAACATAATGGATGGGTGATTGGGTGATTCAGTGGTTGGAACATCTTTCAACCAAAGGATAAGGAGTAATTCAGATCAACACTTTCATTCAAACCAATACAGGATAATAAACATAAATCCAAATATAAATTAATCATAATGTAAACAGAATTGATTACCTAGCATACCTTTGGTTATAAGACAAATATCATCAGACTGGATTAAAAATGGAAATAGATGATATGATTCTATACATAGAAGATCCAAAAAATTCCACCAGAAATCTTCTAGATCTAATAAATGAATTCAGCAAAGTAGCCGGATATAAAATCAATAACCACAAATCAAAGGCATTTCTGTACATCAGTGACAAATCCTCAGAAAGAGAAACTAGGAAATCCACCCCATTTACTATAGCCTCAAAAAAAAATAAAATATTTGGGAATCAACTTAACAAAAGAAGTGAAAGACCTCTACAATGAAAACCACAGCACACTAAAGAAAGAAATTAATGAAGATCTTAGAAGATGGAAAGATCTACCTTGTTCATGGATAGGTAGAACTAATAGTTTCAAAATGACCATTTTCCCAAAAGCACTATATAGATTCAATGCAATACCAATCAAAATCCCAATATCATTACTCATAGAAATAGAAAAAGCAATCATGAAATTTATCTGGAAAAATAAGAGACCCAGAATAGCCAAAGCGATTCTCAGCAAGAAGAATGAAGCAGGTGGCATTACCATTCCAGACCTTAAATTGTACTACAAATCAATAGTAACAAAAACAGCATGGTATTGGCATCAAAATAGACCAGTTGACCAATGATACAGAATAGAAGACTCAGAGACGAACCCACACACCTACACTTATCTTATACTAGACAAAGGTGCCAAAAATGTTCACTGGAGGAAAGACAGCCTCCTCAACAAATGGTGTTGGGAAAACTGGAAATCCTCATGTAATAAAATGAAATTAAATCTCTTTCTCTCACCTTGCACAAAACTTAACTCAAAGTGTATCAAGGACCTAGGAATTAAACCAGAGACCTTGCATCTAAGAGAAGAAAAAGTAGGCCCAGATCTCCATCATGTTGGTTTAGGCTCCAACTTCCTCAATAAGACCCTAATAGTCCAAGAACTAAAAACAAGAATCAATAAATGGGATGGATTCAAACTAAAATGCTTCTTCTCAGCAAAAGAAACAATCAGTGAGGTGAACAGAGGACCTACAGAATGGGAGGAAATCTTTACCACAAGCACATCAGATAGAACACTAACCTCAAGGATTTATAAATCCCTTAAAAGCCTTACCACCAAAAAAAAAAAAACAAATAATCCAATCAATCAATGGGCCAAGGAACTAAACAGACACTTCTCAGAAGATGATATACAAACAATCGACAAATATATGAAAAAATGTTCAATATCTCTAGCGATTAGAGAAATGCAAATCAAAACAACTCTAAGATCTCATCTTACTCCAGTCAGATTGGCAGCTATCAAAAAAACAAACAACAATAAATGCTGCTGGAACTGCAAATTGGTGAAGCCAATCTGGAAAGTAGTATGGAGATTCCTCAGAAAATTGGGAATGGAACCATCATTTGACCCAGCTATCCCACTTCTTGGCCTATTCCCAAAGGAGTTAAAAACAGCTTACTACAGGGACATAGCCACATCAATGTTTATAGCAGCACAATTCACAATAGCTAGATTGTGGAACCAACCCTGATGCCCATCAGCAGATGAATGGATAGGGAAACTTTTGTATATATACATAATGGAACACTACTCAGCACTAAAAGAGAATAAAATCATGGAATTAGCAGGTAAATGGATGGAGTTGGAGAAAATAATGCTAAGTGAAGTTAGCCAATCCCCAAAAACCAAAGGTCGAATGATCTCTTTGATATGAAGATACTAACTTATAAAGGCAAGAGAGAGGGAATGAGAGGAATTACAGAGCTTTAAATATAACAAAGAGGTTTGAGGGAGGGGGAGGGAGCAAGGGGATAGGAATAATGGCAGACTGAGTTATCCATGATTACCCTAAATACATGTATGAAGACACATTGTTGTAAAAATACTTTATATTAAACAAACAACTTGGGAAAAAAAAAATAGAAATAACAACTGAAAGACATTTGCAAGGGACACATTCAAAGCTTAACACAAAAATTTAATATACAATTTATGAAAAGATATGTCAAGAAAACATTAATAGCAAAATTGGTAAATCTTTTATCAGTATCAAACAAAAACAGATTAAAGGCAAAAAGATATAAAAGATCACTACATAAAAGGCCCAATTCAATTCACCAAGAAAATAAAATGATTTCACAATTATATGTTCTTAGTAACTTATGAAAAATATATGAAGCAAAAAATATCTGAAATACAGAGAAATAAACTAATCCACATAATAATAGATTTTAACATACCTCCTCAATAACTGATATCTCAACCAACAACAAATCAATAATTATATTAAAAATTCTGAACAACACAACAAGTGTGATCTAACTTATATCTATAAAACAATTCATCTAACAGCATAGTTTAAAACTTAATTACATTTCAGGTCATAAAATAGATCTCAACAAATGTCAGAGAATCCATATCTCATGTACTGTATTATTTGACAAAAATAGTTAAATTGATAAACAGTAGCAAAAAGAACTGCCAAAGAAAATTATATATTTGAAAATTCAAAAACACACTTCTACATTACCCATGTATTATAGAATAAAAATTAGAAAATACATAGAACTGAGAAAAAACAAAAATACTACTAATCAGAACTCATGAGATGCATCAAGATTCAGATTTATAGTCTTTTGCAACTAAATATAAATATATTTTATGTATACATAAATATATACATAAAACACACCTATATATGTCCTTAAGTACTTGTAACCAAGAACAAGAAAGCTTAAAAAATTAATAAGTATACAACTTAAGAAATTAGGAAGGAACAAGCAGGAGAAACATAAAAATTTAAAAGGAACATGAAGATAAAAGAAAGAAATTAATAAAATAGGAAGCAAAGACATAATAGAAGGATATAATAAATTCAAATATTGGTTCTTTGCCACAACCAATAAAATTGGCATGCCAAAGGTGAGTGAGAAAAATAGCAAAATAATATTTGGAATAAAAAAAGAACATAACTACAGATGTAGCAGATATTACAAAGCTAATTAGACAAATTTATGAAATATCTTAGGTGAAATAGTTCTAGAAAAGTATAAGCTTCCAGAACAGACTCAAAGAGATGTTAAAAAAAAATCTCTGATGCCTAAAAATTATTAAAGAAGTGAAATCTATAACATTCTATAACCAAATAACCACAATTGCAATTGCTGGACTAGAGATGATGCCTTTGCTAAAATAGACTAAGACATCTGGTACATGGTAGGCCTTTCCTGGCAATAAGGAGGATCAGTACCCATTTACATGGGTTAGGCCAGCGTTAAGTGGAGTCCAAAACAGCAAAGAGCTCTACAGCAGGGTCTGATCTGGTAGACCCTTTGGCTTTTGAGGTTTCAGTGGTATGAAAACATACCAGATGGATTTTACAGAAATATACATTAGGAGAATCATAGCATAATTTGTTCCCTAGGTTCTGAAATAAGACCATGCCATCTCCAACAAAGAACTCCATGGCACTCAATATGTACCTCCGATGACACTACTGAGCCCTGGAAGAAAGTGAGCATCTACCATAGGACATCTGTTACCCTACAATAAGAAATGACCAGCATGAGCTGAGTTCTTCCCAACCCACCAAGTCTTAAGTTCTGGCAGTATTCCTTAAGATCCAGGATTGGACCAAAAAAGGACCTAAAGGTACAAGCCAACTGTATCTGTCAGATGCCCATGTCATCTACTTCTCTTCAAATGATACCTGTGGCCACATGGAGAGTCCCTAATGACAAAGTGAAAGAAGGAAAAACAGATGATAAATGAGTCAGCTTGGTATCAATGTGACGAAAAAATGAACTGCTTTTGTATAACAACCCCACTCAAAGATGGACTAAAAAGACAGCAAAGAGCACATGCCTATAATCCCAGAGGCCTGGAAGGCTGAAGCAGGAAGACTGAGAGTTCAAAGCCAGTTTCAGCAAAAGTGAGCACTAAGCAACTCAGTGAGACCTGTCTCTAAATAAAATACAAAATAGGGCTGGGGATGTGGCTCAGTGGTTGAGTGCCCCTGAATTCAATTCCCAGTACCAAAAATAAGACAGCAAAGAGGACAAACCTTCCTAATGAACAAAGCTTCAAGCAGTGTACCTAGTCATCTTCTTTATGTGCAAAAGAAGTGGCATGCTATTAGAAGGTGTAGACAGTGAAGAATGGCCTAAGACTGTAAGAATAAAGACCACCAACAAGAAGGCTGAAACAGAGGCTTGCCTGGAGATGAACGATGGAGGCCTATCACAATGTATGAAGATGCTTATAGCATATTAGAACTCACCAGAAAGAATGCTTCCAGAGAAAGCACTCAAGAACCAAGGAGAAAGAAAGATCAAGCCTCTGTCTTTGGGCACAACAGTGCTGCCCAATAGGTGCTTCAGTAGAATATGGTGTCAGGGATGAAGGCAATGAATAGCTCCAACACAAGGAGCTCCCATGCACCAAAGGACATAGATATGGCTACTGCTGAGTGTCCACCCTTGCCAGCAAGAGATGCCAACATGGTATACCCAGGAAACTTCTACCAGGTCTTGAGATGATCACAATGTCATCAATTAGCCTTGTAAAATAAGCATACTCTTACCACTAATCCCTCTTGTCCCTTACTCCAGACTGCGTTTATAGAATTACTAGGTCGTAGTGCATATATGCATGTTCTAATCTACCATACAATTACAAACTGTTTTCCAAAATGGTTATACCAACTTGAACTTTTGTTCTGGTCTTCTCTCATAGTTATTATGAGGCTTTTTTGATTTGGTCAGTGTCATGGTTTGCCTCTTAAATTTTATACTCTAAACATTAGTCACAATGAAACAGAAGCTGGAACACCTAGACACACCAACAAGAATTTATTGAAGGCTTATTATATGCCAGGCCCTGGGCTAATACTACAGATACAACAGAGACAAACGAAGGAGACATGGTTCTCTTTTCTCATGAAGTTTAAATTAATGGATAGAGATAATATATCAAAATTAAACAGAAAATCATAGAGACACCATTGTTAAAAGTGGTAGGAAGGAGTCATACTAGGTACTGTAACAACACGATAATGGGGCCCAAGAGTCAAGAAGGTCCTGAGGAAGTCCCATTTAACCAGAATGGCAGGAAGAGGATAGACAGGCAAAGAGAGAAGGCGACAGCACTGCAGGTGAAAGTCATAGAGTGTGTGAAAGTCCTCCCAGGAAGAGAGAGAAGCATAGCAAATGAAGGAGGGAGGACAGGTAGGTTGAGAAGAGCCAGATCACACAGGCCTCATGGCCACCATCAGATGCTAGGCTCTCCTCTAGAAGCCTGGGAAGTTGTTGGAGGATTTAAGAGGGAGAGTGACATGCCCAGTTCTGCCCCTAACAACACGGGTTGCAGCGTGGAAGATGGACCGCAGAACATCCGGAGTGAGTTGGGGAGCCAGGTAGAGGCGTTGGCAGCCGTCCTGGTGTAGCAGCTTATCTGAAGAGATGTTAAGAGAAGTTGAGAGCCTTGGCCTGAATCTAGATGTCCTTTGGAAGAACCAACAGAAAAGTTCTGAGGATCGAGTGTAGAGATGAAGGAGATGAATTGCTGGAACAAGTCCCCTTCTAGCATGAACATCTCGGTAGTATCATTAAAACGGTACTGCTGCATACAACTTGGCACACTGTAAATAGCACCTCTTGGAGGTACAGTGTCCTACCTATAAAACCACATATGTATGGCAGGACTATCAGAGACAATTACTGGACTAGAGAATTCCAGCAGAGAAGTAGATTTAGGGAGGAAAATCATTAGTTTTGATTTGAACATTTTTTTTATAAAGAATGCAGTCTAATTGAAACTAAGCACAAATTCACAGTTCTATACTTATCTTCCTCAAACGTGTTCTAAGGCTGTGAATATGGCAGTTACTAGCCACATTTAGTAATTGAGCACCTTGAAATGTGGCTACTCCAATTGAGATGTGTAGTTGTAGAACACATCCTAGATTCCAAAGACCATGTACAGGAAAAAAAAAAAAAAGAATATGAGATATCTCACTGTTTTTATTGATTACATGTTTAAATGATAATATGCTTGATACATTGGATTAAATAAAATTTATTTCACCTGTTTATTTTTAAATTTATTTTAGTTGTAAATGGACACAATACCTTTTTTTTATTATTATTTTTATATGGTGCTGAGGATCAAACCCAGTGCCTCACACTTGTGAGGAAAACACTCTACCGCTGAGCCACAACCCCAGCCCCTACCTGTTTATTTTTCTAATGTGACCATTAGAAAATCCAGAGTTAAACATGGGGCTCACATCATATTTCCATTGGACGGGGCTGTTCTAAGAAATAACCAAACCATGTATTCACTATTAATCATGTCTTCATTAAGTAGTGATAGATTGAAAATATTCATTGTTAATACTGTAGAAATGGAAAGAAAGATGTGCCTCAGGCTGAAAAGTAAGGACCATTATAAATAAAGCCATTTATTAGTGAATGCAAAGTGAGGGGTTGAAATCCCTTGTGTACTCATTCTACCTCTTCACCAGGATCAAGAATGGTCACAAGGCAGGCAGGAAATGGGATGCCCTCCATGTCTTCCCTTTGGTGGGAATGGAAAGCACTTTTGAATGTCCTGGCAATGTGGAGATAAGACAGAAACAGAATTTGGTGATGTTGTCGTAAAATGTAAACAGTTTCTGCCTTTCCAGTAGGTTTGAAATAGAAGTCATTTGTTGAGATTTGGGAGGGTCTATATGAAAGATCATGCCACTCCACCACAGCCATTAAATCTATACCTGAAATACTGAAAACACCTTTGTGTATGTATCAGCTGTGGCCTACAGGAGACTCCTTTTGATACGTAAACACTCATATGAGGATGAAAATTGTGTTTTTTTTCTTTCCTCATCTATTAAGAAGTAAAATATTTTAAAAGACAAAAAATAAAAAATACAGCTATTACTTTAAGGTGGGATAGCAACCAAACACTGTTGTGACATTTTTGGATAACAATATATAAATAAGATAATTCTAAAAAAACAAATTTTAACACTAAGGACCACTCCCACTGAGCCGACCAAACATCCTTACTGGCCCAATACCCACCCTGGGTAATATTTCACCATTTATTCAGATGCCAGGAAGAAAAGAAAGCTTCCCTTGAAGGTTCATATTGTGAATGCTAAGGAAACTGAAGAGTGCTTTTCATTCTGTAGAGGTCAGAGATGTTGCAGAAAATGTGATGTGGAAATTGCTGCTAACTTTGTGAAAGATAAACAGGAAATACCACCTCTGGCCATATTTAGACTTGAAACACCAGTTCAATGTCATTGAGACAGGACCAACCCAAATGAGTTTCTCCTCTAACGGACCTTAGACCACTTTTGATTTGTGTATTTTGCTCAATGTTATTCAGTTTCACATCACCTAACTGTAGAATTCCCCAGGCCTCTGACTCCTCCTCTGTCATCTTCCTGAACATTTCTAGCCATTTTACTGCTTACTAATGTCTTAGTGGAAAGAAGAAGGAGGAGGGAGATAAATTCATTTTAATCAATTTAATTTCTTGATAATCCTGGCCAAATATTCATAAAAGGAAAAGAGAGGTTTCTATATAATCTGGAAGTCGGGTTGAACCATATTGGCACACAAAAATTGGAAAGAATGTACTCATGTTTGGGCCTGCTTAAAATTCATTGTTCTTAAAAATATACCTATCAAAAAATTAAAAATTCCTCTCTCACTCATGAACTGCTCCTTAGTCCATACAGCAGCCTTACCAGCCCTGGCCCAGCCCCTTCAGTAACACTATTTGAACCTTCATTCCTCTTTCACTCAGTCATTCTCATGTAAGCAGACATTTTCCTGGCTCCCTCTCCACTGACCAGGTTACCTGAGTTATATAGCATTTCCTGAGCCATTCCATAGACGCGCCTGGCTTCTTCCTCATCACTCAGCAACAAACTCTGACCTCAACCCCAGGACATCTGCTTCCATTACACTGCAAGTAAATCATAAATTTTTAGACCATCATAAGAAAATGGAATCTGTGTTCACCCTATAATATAATACCAGGGTGATAAGTTTCCTATGTTAAACAAAACCATCAATCCCAGACCAGAATAGATCTGAAAGCTTACAGTGACCTCAAGGAGAACCTGGCCTACCAAAGAAGCTAACTAACTTCTATTGAGAGTACACCTGCTTACATTCAACTTTAGTCTTCATTACAACCTGTGAAATTGTAGAGCCCTAGTTGAGGAGATAGCTAGATGGCAGCTAGCTGAGAGCCATAAAGGTGTTCAAGTATTTTCACCTGATATTCATGCATTTATCTAAGAATCTTTTTATGCCTGTGAACACTGTGTGACGCACCTGTAAGCTCAAGCTGTTAACACTTGTCCTTGTTAAGGCAAAATGTATTTAACCGGGTGAGGTTAGTTAGAGAGGTGGTTGGAGTTGGAGTTGGAGAGGTTGTTGGAGACGGAGAGAGAAGTTAGAAGAAAGAAGAATAAAAGAACTTTTTCATTTCCAGTCTGCCTCCGAGTTTTCTCCCGCGGTATCATTGCTGCAAGCGGCAATTGCTGCAGGCGGCGACAAGTGGTGGCCCATATGGGGAACTCGGAATCGGCAGGTAAGAACTGAGAAATCTATAAAGATGGGTGCGAAAATAACCAAGCACCGAGTAATAAAAGCTATGGAAGAGTTTTTTGATATAGCTGATAGTGTGGAGGAAAGTGATCGTGAAAGCATAGCCTCCGCTGAGTCAGATAAGACTAGTAAGGATAGTATTGGTGTGAACTCAAAAATAACGAAGATAAGAGCTGCAAAAGCTATCCGAGACTTGTTGGAAATAGCTGAAGAGTACGTACTCTCCATAGAATCTGAAACTCAGGATGTTACTACCAGTGAAAGTGATAGTAGTAAGGAGGAGCCAAATAACCATGAAAGCACAGCCTCCTCCGCTGAGTCAGTTAAGATCAGAAAGGACCGTCAAGTAGAGGAACCACTTGTGCCCTCTGCTCCCTCATGGGTGGAATCCATTACAGAAACCAGGAGGGGTATTTCTGAGCATATGCGTGCCCTTGAGGCAGAGATTAATGGCCTTTCTGAGCACTTATGTGCCCTCAAACGCCAAAACCCGCAGGAACATTGGGACCTGCCAGTATTTGAAAATGAAAATGGGCAGAGGTACCACCAATCCCTAGACTTCAAAACAATAAAAAACTTCAAAGAGGCAATAATGACCTATGGGCCCCAAGCTCCGTTCACGTTGAGCATGCTGGAGTCCCTTAACACTTTAACTTTAACCCCCTCAGACTAGAAAGGCTTATGTAAGGCAGTATTGAGCAGGGGGACAATATCTGATATGGAGGTCACAATTCCAGGAGCTTTGTGTAGAAATAGCTAGAAGAAATGCGACTGCAGGCTTCCCAGACCATAATGTAGATATGCTAACAGGTGAAGGACAGTTTGCTAAATTACAAATTCAAATTCAATATGACCCTGGTGTATACACACAAATAAATGCTGCAGCTGTTAAGGCATGGAAAACCTTACCAGGAACAGGTGATTTACAAGGCAGCTTGTCTAAAGTAATTCAGGGGCCTAATGAACCATATGCTGATTTTGCAGACAGACTTTTAAGAACGGCAGGCAGAATATTCGGGGATGTAGAGCAAGCAATGCCATTAGTCGTACAGCTGGCATATGAAAATGCCAACAAATACTGTCAAGACGCTATAAGACTATGGAAAAATAAAAGGGACCTCTCAGTATACATAAGATTATGTAAAGACATTAATGACGCCTTTGTCACAGGCAATGTGATTGCAGCAGCAATGAGAGGTGCTTCCCCTCAAATTTTCACAAGGGCTCAACCTAAAAATTATTATAATCAATCAGGATATTCCAGCCAATATCCCCAAAGAGAAATAAGACCAAGCTCATACCGTGCCCCAGGCCGCTGCCCCAGGTGTAAAAAGGGGAATCAATAAATGCAGATCTAAATTTGACATCTATGGAAACATTTTGTCTAAAAATTCAGAAAACGGGGCATGGGGCCCAATGCCCCAGGGCCCACAAATGTACGAGGCATTAGAGGAGGAATATCCTCAAACATCCATCCAGATGATTCCTCGTCACAATCCCTCCTACCCATTGACTCCCTTGTCAGAGGGACAAGAGGAAGTGCAGGACTAGACCTCTGTTCTACCGCCCGAATAGTACTAACACCTGAAATGGGGGTTCAACTGATTCCCATGGGAGTCAGGGGACCTCTTCCCTCAGGGACTTTAGGACATATCCTCGGATGAAGTTCTAAAAGCTTATTAGGTTTTCAAGTAACACCAGGTGTTATAGACTCCTACTACCAAGGAGAAATAAAAATAATGCTTAGTTCACCTAGAGGCATTATCTCTGTTAACCAAGGAGATAGAATTGCTCAGCTGCTTCTCCTTCCCAGTTTACACAACTCATTCAAGAGTATGCCGCAGAATAGGAACAATAGAGGATTTGGTTCCACTGGCTCGGGACCTATGGCTTGCTGGGTTCAGGATTGTTCACAGAGGCCTATGTGCAAAATAAAAATTCAAGGTATAGAGATGGAGGGGCTGATTGATACTGGGGCGGACTCTTCCATCATTAATCTACAACAATGGCCCAAGCACTGGCCTCTGCAGAAGGCCTCAACCAGTTTAAGAGGCTTGGGATATACTAACATCCCAGCACAAAGTGCTGTAATTTTAAAATGGGAAGATAATGAAGGGCATGAAGGAACTTTCCAGCCTTATGTTTTGACCAGCTTGCCAGTTACCCTATGGGGAAGAGACATTTTACAACAAATGGGGCTACGCCTAGCAACCAAGCCTGCAGGTGTTAAAAATAAAAATCTAAATCATCATCAAAAAGGTAAAGGATATTTTTTCTAGGGGCCACTGAGAAAACAATTTTTGAAAATACCATGGCTTTCTGATAAGCCAGTTTGGGTCCCTCATTGGCCCCTATCTAGAGAGAAATTACAAGCAGCCCACCTACTAATCCAAGAACAACTAGAAGCAGGACACATAGAACCTTCCACCTCTCCCTGGAATTCCCCCATATTTGTAATCAATAAAAAATCAGGAAAATGGAGATTGTTACATGATCTTAGAGAAATCAATAAAACCATGCAAATTATGGGCCCTACCCAACCTGGACTTCCTAATCCTGTAGCTATTCCTAAAAATTTCCATCTTATAACCCTTGATATAAAGGATTGTTTCTTTTCCATTCCTCTACATCCTCTGGATGCCCCCAGGTTTGCTTTTATAGTTCCTTCTATCAATAATAATGGCCCTGATAAAAGATATCAATGGAAAGTTTTACCCCAGGGAATGGCTAATAGCCCCACTATATGTCAAATCTATGTAGACAAAGCTATTCAGCCTATTAAGAACAAATACCCAAACCTTATGTGCCTCCATTATATGGATGATGTTTTACTTGCTCATCCTAATCAAGAAGTCTTATTCACCATATTTAGTGATATGTCAGAAAACTTAAAACGATATGGACTAAACATTGCTGAAGAAAAGGTTCAAACTAGATCTCCCATATTATATTTAGGATTCAAAATTATGGATTCTTTCATTAGGCCTCAAAAAATTTTAATAAATAAAGAACATTTGACCACCCTCAATGATTTCCAAAAACTGCTGGGAGACATTAATTGACTTCGCCCTACACTAAGCCTCACTACTGGACAATTAAAACCCTTATTTGATATCCTTCGCGGGAACCCTGATCCATCTTCACTGCGAACATTGACTCCTGATGCTAGGGAAGCTTTAAAGTTAGTAGAAAAGGCCATTGAAAGATCCCATTGTGATAGAATTGATTTTGCTCGACCACTGATATTGATTATTATTTCTTCACAATATACACCCACAGGAGTATTTTGGCACAGGGACCTTTATTATGGATACATTTACCCGTCTCTCCTAAAAGTACAATTGAGTCTTATACCTCCATGGTGGCTAAATTTATTCTTCAAGGACTTAAGACTTCTACTAAAATATTTGGCATTCACCCCGCTACTATTATTACTCCCTATTCATCATCACATGTTGAATATTTGTGCTTCAATGATAATGATTGGGCTATAGATAGATGCTCTACTTCTGCAAATTTTGATAACCATCTTCCTAAGTCTCCTATACTATCTTTTTGTAACAATCATCCCATTATATTTCCACAGGTAATAAAAAAATCAACCTATTCCTAAGGCATTAAATGTATTTACGGATGGGTCCTCTAACAGTACAACTGCAGTAGTCACTCAAAAAGAAAATATGATTCATATTACTGGTCAAAAATCAGCCCAATTAGTTGAACTTGAAGCTATTATTATAGCTCTTGAAAGTTTTAAAGAACAGCCTATAAATATTTTTTCAGACAGCCACTATATTGTACATGCTGTCCCTAAATTGGAGCTAGCAAGCCCAATAGCACCACATACTCCAGCCTTTAAATTGTTTTTTCAAATTCAAAACCTTCTATGGGAATGTAAAGAACCTTTGTTTATTGGACATATCAGAGCTCATACTAATTTGCCTGGTCCTCTCCATGAAGGTAATCAAAAGGCCGATGCCCTCACTCAAACGATCTTTATATTTTCAGCAGTCCAACAAGCTACATTGTTCCATTCTCAATTTCATGTTAATAGTACTACTTTACAGCAAAAGTTCAAAATAACTAAAGAGCAAGCTCGAACAATTGTGAAGGATTGTCAATCTTGTGTGACACATTTGCCCAATCCACATTATGGGGTTAACCCAAGAGGATTAATGCCCAATCATTTGTGGCAGATGGATGTCACTCATGAGTCAAGTTTTGGAAAATTGAGATTTATTCATGTGACCATAGATACATGCTCAGGCATGATTTTTGCTTCCTTACATGCTGGAGAAAAAGTTAAAGATGTTACATCTCATTGTCTACAAGCTTTTGCTGCATTGGGCATTCCCAAAATGCTTAAAACAGATAATGGCCCTGCATATACGTCCTCATCTTTCAAACAGTTTTGTGCAAAATTCAATATATTCCATAAAACAGGTATCCCGTACAATCCTCAAGGCCAAGGTATAATTGAACGAGCTAATCGTACACTCAAAATTATGCTATTAAAGCAAAAATAAGGAAATTGGACAAATCCTAGGGACAGATTGGCCGTTGCCCTGTTTACCTTAAATTTTTTAACTTTGGATTCTAACGGATATTCAGCTGGAGACAGACACTGGAATCCACACCAACAACATAAACCTTTGGTTTACTGGAAGGATGTTCTTTCAGGTACATGGAAGGGTCCAGATCCAGTATTAATTTGGGGGAGAGGATCTGTTTGTGTTTTTCCACAGCACGAATCCTCCCCAATATGGATACCATCTAGATTAATAAAACAGGTACCAAATCAAAAGGATCAAGATGAAGTTGTTGAGGAATCAAGATTAATAAAACAAGTACAAAATCAAGAGGGCCAAGATGAAGTTATGGAATGATTCCCTTAAAAGAGTCCTTCAATAAATTCACAACTTAAGTCTCATTCCTCCCGGCCAGGATGAGAAGATCTCTCTTTAGTGTACACACAATTGTATTTTTTTCTTTTTATATATGTCTTTATGTGTGTGCACTTGTCTAGATTTCATGTAAATGTGATGTCACAAATATATGTTTGTATGTTTGTGCGTCTGTCCAGTGTGATGTCACAAATAACAAAGTGCTTATGAAAATTAATATTATAATATATATATATATATATATATATATATATATATTTGGATCCAAATAACTTTAATTCATTTAAGTTTAGAGTATTCTAATTGGGTAACAATTTAAAATTATAGGTACCTTCAATTTTGATTTATAGGTGTCTCTGGGACTTCTCTTCAGCTAAAAATATGACTAATACTGTATAACCTAATATTTTGGTATTTGACATGGGATTGTTTATTTGTAATTATTTAATAGCTGATTAATTTGAATTATTTCAACAGGTAATTTCATAGAAGGATTGCTGTGTATGCAGAGACTCAGGGATTCTAGCTAACAAATTATTTTTCCAAAGTGCTCTTAGTTTTTCTTTAATTTATCTTTAATGTAGTGTTTTGTCAGTTAAATACCCTCAGTCTTTCTTTGATCAGTTCTGAATGTGATATTTTGCCAGCTTATGTTTTTGGAAGCTCAAGCAGCAATATGTGTGAGCAGAAATCAACTTTAATTACCTGATCTAATAATTCTATTTTTTAGTTTGACAACTCGCCTCTTGACTCAATGCTGGAATGGCACTGCCTTTCCTCTAATAATTGATACTTGAGTTTCTAGGTAGCGGACCCTGAAGATTAGCCGGTGGCATTGTCTAGACATAAAAAAGACGGCTTCTGCTACAGCTGCAAGGACCGCGGTCACTACAAGCATCCCTGCTGCTCAAGCATCAAACAACCTCACCAGCAGTGTGGCCTCTGCTCTGCATGCATGGGGCCTCCTAGATCAACGTGTTATAACAAGTGGACATTTTGATCTTTCATTATTTGTGACATTACAGGACAATTCCTTGCGTATATTTGTCTAGAGAACTCAGTGTGTTACTTGATGGAACTTAGGGCAGCTGATTTGTTTAAAGAACTTGATACGCTATGGAACTTGGCTCATCAGCAGAAGCCATGCCGCCTTAAAGCCGCAACATCTCCTCACGATTGGACGGCTGTTAGTCAACACACACAGTCAATCCTGAAGGGCTCAATTGGACAGCTGGTAGCCAATGACAGGTAAGATCCCCAGAGGGGGACAACCTAAGACAGGCACAGTCGATCCGGATGAGGTCGTCACCCATCCATGGGACTGTCTCATGTGGCCGACATATCAACCTAAGACAGGAGTCAAGGGCACAGCCTTGATTATCCGATGACAGGTAAGAATGTTAGTTGCAATGGGACGCACTAGAGCATTCCCTCTTTTAAAAACAAAAGGGGGGAAATGTAGAGCCCTATTTTAGGAGATAGCTAGATGGCAGCTAGCTGAGAGCCATAAAGGTGTTCAAGTATTTTCACCTGATATTCATGCATTTATCTAAGAATCTTTTTATGCCCATGAACACTGTGTGACGCACCTATAAGCTTGAGCTGTTAGCACTTGTCCTTGTTAAGGCAAAATGTATTTAACTGGGTGAGGTTAGTTAGAGAGGTGGTTGGAGTTGGAGTTGGAGAGGTTGTTGCAGCCAGAGAGAGAAGTTAGAAGAAAGAAGAATAAAAGAACTTTTTCATTTCCAGTCTGCCTCCGAGTTTTCTCCCACGGTATCGTTGCTGCAAGTGGCAATTGCTGTAGGCAGCGACATGAAATAGCTATGATCTCTAATTAAGATGTATGGGACTGAGGCCCAGAGAATTTCAGTACACCTGTCCAAAGCTATTCAGCTAAAAAATTGAAAGAGGCATTTCACATCCAGGTTTAGATGGTTGAAATCCAGTAAACTCTATACCAGTCATTGTTCAAATGGTCTTCCAATTCACAGCCTAGTTCTATGAAGATGCTGCTCTGGGGATGAAATGAAAGCATTTAGAAGGTTTAAAGAAACCAGCAGAGCAGACTTTAAGAAAGAACAAACTCAAAACGCCAGACCATTGGAAATTCTCTATGACCTTCTCATAGCTTTAGATCGCTTTCATTTTTCTGCCTCTTAGTTGTATCTTGTTTTATTCAGGCCACACTATTCAAAACATACATTCAATAGTATCATTATTTATTCAAGCTCTGTGCCAAAGCCTAACAAGAAAAAAGGTTCCCTGGTTCTTTTGGAAAAGACCATGAGTTCACATGACTCTGTCAGTCCTGGTGGGAGCAGTTCTGGTGGGAATGTTCCTGCTGCCTTTGTGTTTACTCATTATCAGAGGCTCTTCTGTGTACAGGGTCTCCTGGTCACCACCAGCCTCCAGACCCAAGTCCATTTTCAACACCAAATGAAAAGCATCAAAACTCATCCTGAAAAATCAGACAAATCCAAAAAATGAGACATGGTGCCAACAAACTGACTTATCTCTTCAACAAGTCCGTGTCATATGTTCTCTCTCTCTCTCTCTCTCTCTCTCTCTCTCTCTCTCTCTCATACACACACACACACACACACAGCAGGAGTGAGGAAAGATAATTCTAGGTTAAAAAAGGCTTACAAGACATAACCAAATGAAATTCATTATCCTTCGATGGATCCTGAACTAAACAAAGTGACTGCTAAAGACACAATGGGGACAACTGGGAAATTTGAATTTGGACCAAGTATTAGATGAGGTTAAGGAATTATAGCTCATTTAATAGGAGTGATAATGGTACTGTGGCTATGCAGGAAATTGCCATTGTCTTGGAAAAATATGTAAGGGTGAGATAACTGCAGCACAAATAATAATAATGAAGCAATATGGCAAAATGTTGACAATTGTTAAATTCAGATGATGTATATATGGAGGTTCATTATTCTATTCTCATTACTTTGAAGTTTTTCACAGTACAAAAATTTTAAATATCTCATCCTTAGTAAATAGGTATAGCTAGAAAACACTGTCCTTTTTGTAATGAAGATTTTTATAGGAAAACACTTGGGAAATAATACAACAGGTGTACAAATACACAGGGTGCATAAAGCAGCCACAGCACAAATATCCACAATCCTAGGACCACAGACAACCTTTCTGCCCTTCTATCTAATATCCATAAGACAGCATTGTCTTAGAGGGCATGTGCATGGTATCACACCCAATGAGGAATCACACAAAAGCTCTAAGCATAGTCTAACACAGCTCCAATTTGGCCGTGAGGGCTCCACCCCAGCCCCACTAACTATAAGACTCCTCCTCTCTTGCTATATTTCTTAGAAGCTATGATAGTTTCATTGAACATTTAATATCATGTGCTCTTTATTAAAAATGCTGGGAGATTTCATTGGATGTAAATGTTCTCCCTACATGTAGGTGGTATTGGTGCTAACTCCGATAACAAATGACATCACTTCCTACATTCAACAGGAAGCTCCCTTCTCCCTAGTGACAAAGGATTTGCTCACTAATCCAATCCTCCTTGGACCTGAGACCATATATTTGCTAGATTGGATGAACCAGGAGTCTCTTTGGGGGCTAACAGACAAACATGGGGATCAAACACTTGATCCTGTGCTTATTACTACCTTGCTCCAATAAACTGCACTAGCTCAATCTCAGAGACCTCAACCATAATCCCACACCTGGCAGACAGGCAGGCCCAGTTCAGAAAATACCTATGTCTGATACTCAAAAGCAGAGAAAACTATGTGATTTATGAAATGCTTTCTTGGTTCCCCAGGTTGATACTGACCACATCCACCCTTAGAATGTGCCACATAATTCCAAGGAAAGCAAAGGTTTTCTGTTTCAAGAAGGCTATGCTTAAAACATTCAATAGACTAGAGTCCACAAATCACAAGGTGGTGAACATTTCTAACATGGCATAAGGTGAAAGAACTTCTTTTTGTAAGTAAAAATACTGTTATTTCAGCCCATTAGTCATTAGGATAAAGCAGAATGGGTGGATCCAGCATCTACTAACAACAGCAGGGCTATCTGATTAATATTAGAGCAAGATCAAGTAGAGAAACCCTCAAGTGCAAATAGGTATGAAAGGCACTGAACAATAAAATGCTGGCCTCTTCTCATGCTTAGTTTTTGAACAGCTAAAACAAACAAACAAACAAAAAGCTTCCATATAACATTTCTCTTTTACTAATATTATAAAAAATCTTAAGCCTCTTAAGCACCAATACTTGATAGAAGCACTTATGGCAAGTGGTGAGGAAAAAGCTAAATAATCAGACACTGCCTTCCCTGTTCTCAGTATCAGTCCACTTGGAAGTCAAGGTTAACCTGACAGATGTTACAATGAGGTGTCCCTCCAGAGAGTAGTTGACAAACTGGCAGAAGCAGCCAGATGGGGCAATAGCAAAGCAAAAGGCAGATAAGCCAAAGTGTAAGGCAGAGTTCACAAATGAGTGTTCTGTGGGATGAGACCAGGTCAGACGTATTTTGTTTGGCCTGCACAGTGTTTTTGCAAATATCAAATAAAGTGCTGACATAAAAAGGTCAAGTTCACATACAAATCTAGTTTTCTATTTTCTTCTGGAATATCACAGGTCCTGGGAGCAGCCCCATGAGAAGAGTCGACCCAATCATCAAGCCTCCACAGTCTCACTAACTACTCCCAATAGTGTTACACTTTTGGGATCCTGGATCACTTCTTGGTGTTCCCAGCCCAGCCCACATCACCATTTGAATGTTGTCACCTCTGATTTAAAATTAGCTGCCAAAAGTGAGAAAGAAGCAGAGGTCTAGCAGTCAGTGAGCTCTAGAAATTATCTTTCCTCCATGTTGAGCTACAAGTTAGGGATTGTGAAGCCATAAAGCAAGGTGAGATATTAAAGAACTTTCAGGACTCAAGCAGCTGAGAAAATCAAGATGGCAGGAACACAGAACTCAGCAGTAAGATGAGACCAAACCTGAAGTGGATCTGACAGTGTTTTTATACCTTATGTCAAGAACAGAAACTGCTAATCAGACCATGGATGATCTAAGATGAAAGCAGGTGATTGAACCCACCTGTTTCCAAAGTTAGCCAACCTCAGTAATGCAGGTCCCAGCACAGGAGAGGGAATGGGGATGGCAAGGGCAGACCTAAGCAGACGCTGTTGCTTCCATCAGACATTGGCTAAAGGGATAGATTTAGCATTACTTCCAAAATTGGAAAACTCACATAGTCTATGACCCAATAATTATCTTAGGCATTCAATCAAAAACAAACTCTTGCACAAGTCCAAAAAGAAACATATACAAGAGTATTCACAGCTGTCCCTATACTCAACAGTAAGAACCTAGACACAACCCAATTTCCCATCATCAACAGGAGAATGGATGAATAAACTGTTACATTGATATAACAGATTATTCAAAAAATTAAAAATACATGGGTGACAGTAGCATGAAATGATATGGATGATTCAGAACAATATAATATTGAATTTTCAAAAAATGAATACCCCCCAAATTATGAATAGCCTGATACCCTATTTTTTAAAAAATATTTATTTATTTGCCTTAGTTGTACATAATGCCTTTATCTTTATGTGATGCTGAGGATTGAACCCGGGCCGCGCACGTGCTAGGCGAGCGCTCTACCACTGAGCCACAATCCCAGCCCTGATACCCTATTTTTTAGTTAAGACTTAAAAATCATCACTCCAAATGAGTGATGAGATAAATTTAATGAGATAAATTTTCAGTCTACACTTAAGGGTTCATAAAAGGATTCTCTTGTGTCAGGGAGATCCTTCAGGACATATAAACATTACTGTATTTTCTGGCTAATTTGCGTGATTGTTGTATTCTCAGAGAATTGCATCAGTTGAGTGTTTAAAAATAATAAAAATTTTTAAAAACCAGTCAACCCTAATTTTATAAGAAAGTGGTTTTAAATTTTTCTGATTAAAAAATACCTTTTCCTATTTACTTTTAATGATATATTAATATTTTGTATATGGTACCCATAAAATAAAAGCATTACTGTAATGCAGTGCATGGAAGAGTGTATATGCAAGATAATTGTCACTGAAAACACTAAGTTGAAAAACTAACCACCACCACTACGACCCAAAAAAAGGATTCTTGAATAATCTTAAGACAATCTTGCGACAGATACATACTGCTCATGAGGTTTACACGTGCTCTTCATTTTCCAAACCCTTCTCCTGGACAGGGCCATAAGATGACTCTAGCCAATGGGCTATGAGAAGAAGGGATGGGTACCATTTTGTGGCCCAAGAACTGAAGGCCCTCCAGCCTCCTCTCCCCTGGCCAGGCAATCAGGAAGATAGGTGCTTTCATGTAGCACTGTATGGAGAGCAGTGCCAGGGATAATTGCCAGAGTAGCACAGGAATTTGCATGAAGCAGAAATAAATCTTATATTGAGTTAAACAACTGAGATTTCAAGGTTAATTTCAACCTCAAACTAACCTAGTATATCATCAACAATATCTACTCTACCATGGTTTCCCATGTTTCTCCCTTTAAATAAAAAGGAGATGTTGGAAACTTGTGGTCAACAAACTTTTTCTATAAAGCTCCAGAAAGTAATATTTTAGGGTACATTGGTCATATGTTATGGTTTGGATGTGGTGTCCACCAAAATCTCGCGTGAGAGACAATGCAAAAGGTTCAGAGAAGAAGTGATTGGATTATGAGAGCCTTAACCCAATCAGTAAATGAATCAATTAATGAATTGATTGAGTTGTAACTGAAGGGGGGGTGTGGATGGAGGAGGTGGGGCATGAGGGACATGACTTTGGGGTATACATTTGTATCTGGCAAATGGTGATCTCTCCCTATGCTTTCTGATCATCGTGTGAGCCACTTCCCTCCACCAAACTCTTCCACCATGTTGTTCTGCCTCACCATGAGCCCCAAGGAATGGAGCCTGCTGTCTATGGATTGAGACCTCTGAAACCATGAGCCCCCAAATAAACATTTCTTCTTGTACAGCTGTGCTCATTGGGTCTTTGAGTCACAGCAGCAAAAAAGCTGACTAAAACATCTTTGTCATAGTGACTCAACACTGCCATGGAAGAAAGAGAGCAGCCGTAGGTAGACAACACATACAGAAATGGGCAGGACTGTGTTCAATAAAACTTTATTTGCAAAAGCAGACAGCAAGCCAGGTCTGGACCAAGGGCCATAGGTTGCCAAATATTGCTATAAATATTCAATACTTTCCATTATGATCTCTGGATATATAGCCCAGAGAAGCAAAGACCAAGGAATCCATAATAATAATCCTTCATATTTGAAACAGAGCCTTACAAAAAAAGAAATAAACATAATTTCTACATATTTATTCATTCAAGAAATAAATATTAATAGGCTAACTAGTTTTTCCTTAGGCATTGTATTAAGCACTGTGAACATGGCCCTGGACAAGACAGATAAAATCCCTGCCTTAATAGAGCTTATTTCCAGGGGAGTCAGGAGAATTGTTAAAAAATTACACTAGGGTATTAGTATATGGAGCATATAGCATGGGATAATATAGGTATCTTTTGAATAGGTTAGACTGTGCTGAAACCTAAGGGCGAGCAAGAGTTAGCCACATAACATGGGGAATCAGAGAGTGGGGATTCCAGACATAGGAAAATAAATGTTCCAAGGCAAGGGGGCAAGTAACTTCAGTGCACATTTGACAAACTCGGAAAGATCAACATAAAAATACATAAGGGTTCAAGAAGTGACAGGAGGCAGATTACACAGGAAAGCCTGTTTCCTACAAAGTTGAGAGACAAGAGTTATTGATAGAGGACTAACCTTCCCACCATAAATGATCACAGAACAAAAAAACAAAAACAAAAACAAAAACAAAAAACAGTCACAAGAGCTAGATATGGTGGTGCATTCCTGTAATCTCAGCCCCTCAGGAAGCTGAGACAGGATTGTGAGTTCAAAAGCTCAGCAACTCATCAACTTACAGATCCTGTCTCAAAATAAAATATAGAAAGTAAAAAGGGCCGGGGATATGGTTCAGTGGGTATGTGCCCCTGGATTCAATCCCTGGTGCCAAAAAGAAGAAAGAAAGAAAAGGGGGGGGGAGGGAGGAAGAAAGAGTAAGAGGGAAAGAGATAAGAGAGAGAGAAAAAGAGAGGGGGGAAGGAAGGAAGAAAAGAAGGAAGGAAGGAAGAAGGGAGGTAGGGAGGAAGGGAAAAGAAAAAAAGGCAAAAATGGGTAACTATTTTCAGGCAAAGGGAAGGAGGCAATAAAAGACTATAATCTCTGAGCATAAAAAAATCATCAATTAATCCTGATTGCCCAGATTTTTGCCTTAAGATCACATCCCAACCACAGGGAAGTGAGCTAGAGTCCAAGTAGACCCTAACAGTCACACTGAGCTGAGAAGGCAGAGTTCTAAGGGTCAAGAGTTGGACTATGCAGGGCAGAGCATCAAAGGAAATAGTTATGCAAGGGTCCCTTGCAAGTTCATCACCAAGGGCCATGCTGCACATTTGCAGGGCAAATTATCAAAAGCTTACAGAGAATGGCTGTTCTAGGGTTCAAAAGGAATGCAAACAGTAGAGTCTGAACATTGGTGGAGGATACTGGCATTCTGACTCAGCTAAGGAAGAAAAAATCTCATTAACACCTCATTAGTACTCTGGGCATCCAGCAGAGACACCAGAAAGTCTTCACCTTATGAACAAGGACCATATCTTGGAGAAGGCCTTCTCAACAGAGGTGATGTTATCCCCAAAGAGGTGAAAATTACTTCTAAGTGGGAAGGGGAGGTATAAAAAGAATCTTAGATAGTATTTTGTATCCCTCCCAAAACCATCATATACAAACACATATAGTTATGTTTTTGGTATTAAAATTGTATGGTGGGGGGGACCATGATTGGGGGAAAATGTCCATAAAGTCTCCTTGGATAGTAATAATGAGAAGGGAGAGAGGGAGAGGGGGGCAGATATTGAGAAACACTGCCCTAATATACTTAGTATTCTAGACCTCTAGACCTGTCCAAGGAAAGCCTTAATAAGATTTTCACAGAAAACCGTTTGTAAATTAAGTCCCAGTAAATTAGAATAGCACAATGGAGATCTCTCCATAGAACCATTCTAGCAAAGGGAAAAAGTTCTAAGTTCAAAATGATTGATCAGTTATTCAACTTGCCTTTAAAACACACACACAGAGAGAGAGAGAGAGAGAGAGAGAGAGAGAGAGAGAGAGAACCCTTCAGAGATAGATAACAAATTTCAAGGTATCTATAATGTATATAAATATATGTATATAAATCAATTATAGAGGGTGTCACCTGTCCTTTCACTAAGTGGCTTCAAGTTTAGAAGAGCCAGAGATGTCTAAGTCTTCATTTATGGTACCTGTGGATATGTTAGACTAAATAAGTACAAAGAGGCAAGAAAGAAAGTCAGGGGAAGATGTGGCTATAGAAGAAAGGAACGGAGAGATGCAACATTGATGGCTTTGAGGATGAAGGAAGGAAGCCATGAATCAAGAAATGTGGGAAGCCATTAAAAACTAGAAAGGACAAGGAAACGGACTTTCCCCTAGAACCTTGAGAAAAGAAAGCTGCTCTGCCAGTACAGACTTCCGGCTTGCAGAATTAAAAGACAATAAAATTGGGTTGTTGAAGCCACCTAAGTTTGTGGCTTTTCATTTTTAATAAAAGTAATAGAAAGCTAATGCAGGGGCTAGAGATGTGGCTCAGTGGTAGAGCACTCACCTCACAGGTGTGGGACACTGGGTTCAATCCTCAGCCCCACGTAAAAAATAAATAAAAACATTGTGTCCATCTACAACCAAAAATAATTTTTTTTCAAAGAAAGCTAGTACAATGATCTAGAAGTATGCTATTCAAAACAGTTACCATAGGACTGGGGATGCAGCTCAGTAGCAGAGTTCTTACTTCACAGGCTCAAGGCCCAGAGTTCAATCCCCAGCACAAATTTCTGATGAACAGCTTCCTCAGTTCTGCTACAGGATCTATCACCTTGTGCCTGGCTATATCTGTAGCTATAAGCCTGCCTCCTTTTCTTTCTAAGATCAGAAGTAAATATATGTGTTCCCAGAGGAAAATAAATAAATAAAATGCCATGGATGTAACTCAATCAAATAAGTTCAGGGCCTATCCTAGGAGAGGAGATACCATGGGCTCCTGGGAAGGCGTTTAACTGACTGATGTCAAAGCCTTCTTACTTCAGCTAACTCCTACCTTTGAGTCTATTCCAGAAGGTTATGATTATAAGAAATAGAAAAATTGAATAGCAAAATCATTACTGTAATTTAAAATGTTCAAAAATGTAAAAAAGTCATGTAATTCAAATAATATACAATATAAATAATGAATAATGGATAAAAAATTCAAAACCATTTCCTCCTCTGTAACTTTACTGGGTTTTATTCACAGTATTAATATAATGAAACCTGAAGATATAAGGAAGTTAGTGTCAAAGAATAAGGTCATGTTATTCAAACTTTCACTACTACTTATGAATCACAACTTCCCATTTTAACATTAAGCTGTCATTTTAAATGTATGCCTTCAAATGTTTTAAAAATTAGCCTTCACTCATGTAGACAGAACTTCACATCCAATTGATTCGAAACCAGTAAAATTCTTTTGTTGAAAATCTCCTTCCCACTTGTCCCTCTCTCACCTAGACTCTCTCTCCTGGACTCTTTCTTCACACACTCGTGCCCAGCCCTCAAGAGCTAAGTCCTCCTCTCCAACCACAGAAGGTCATGTGGACGCTGGTCCTCCCCAAAGTTGACAAAATGCCATCAACCAAGGCACTTGGGGATGGGAAATGTAAAAGGCAGCACAAAAGATGACAGATACAGGCTGAAAACCCTATTTGAAACCAGGTGGCTTCAAAAAACAAGAGTCATTGGTTCAAAACCAGAGACTTAAGAAAAATTCCGCAGATCAAGTAGGCATAAAATTCCACAGGTCAAGAATAAACAGTAAGACTATTTGAAAAAAGAAACGAAAAAGAAAATTCAGGCAGCAAAGATCATGAATCAAAGCAGAGTCCAGGCAGCAATGTCTGGATCACTAGCTGTCAAAAATCTTTAATATTATAACTGAGTGCCTCAGTCAGGAAAAAGAACCAGTCCCCGTACATGTGGACGGCAGGTTGAGCGAGCTGAGACACCCAGACAGAATAAGGAATGATAGGGAGGACAGGCAGCCCACTGACTTTCACACACTGGTCACATTATCATCAGATCCATAGAAAATACAGAAATCTCATTACCAAAAGCAAAAATTATATGAGTGGGAAAATTCATTTCAGAATAGAAAATGGAAAAGAAGGATGCTAGCTGACCAAAAACATTATTAAATTCTGAGTAAAATGATGGCTATAATTATGAAATATGCCTCTGGGATTCTTTGGGCAAAGGAAGAGGAAATGGGATAAAGTTAAGAGAAGTTGATGGTGGACAATCCAGAGGAAAAGGAAGTAGAGGTAGGGGCCTACTGGCCGACCTGGGCAGGCCATGTTCCAAGCTGGTGACAGCAAATTCTCAGCTACAACAGCTTCTGGAAATAACTTCTAATGGCTGCAGGTCTAGGAGTAGGTGCAAATCCACAGATGCAGAATTTAGACTCTTCGACCCCTCAGAAAGTTTCCCATATATTTGCTAATACCTGAAAGTCAAACTTTCACAGTAAAAGATCAATGAATTAAACAGAATGCCTGTGGACTCCCACACAGAAGAAGCTCCGTGAGGGAAAAGCCTGCCCTCTGCTCTTGCTCCTTCCTAAGGAGGGTCTTTAGTCTTTACTCTGACTTAATCACAGGCATGCTCTGTGCTACCCAGCAGCAGTGCCCTAGGTACTGGGGTTTCAGGCATTTTTTTGTTTGTTTGTTTTTTTAATTTTTTAAACCACTCTCAAGCACAATAGAAGGAACAAGACCCAAAAAATGCATGATTAAATTATAGCAAATTGAGGTACATTTGGAGAGGTAGTTTGGGTAATTGACAAAAGAACCATTTCGAGAAGCCATGGAAACAAGCATAGGTAAGCCTCTTCTGCTTCCAAGGTTGCCCCTGTTCATGCTGCTTTATCAAATCTTTAAAAGGTAAAGCTCCTCAGTGCCTAGTCGAAATGAAGTCTTGTTTTTCCTCTATATTCTTTCCCCAGACAATTTCATCAGTCTTTGATTTCAACCACTGTACAAAATGCTGTCATTCAAATAAGTATATTCATTTCAGACCTCTTCTTCAAACCCAAAAGTGTGTATACCCAATTGTCTACTTTTCGTCTTCAACTGGATGTTTCACAGGTACTTCCCATCCAAGATTTCCAAAATGGAATGACTAATCTTCAGTGCTATGGGTGGTAACACACCCACTCAGTTGTCCCCATTCAATCCATAGGGGAACAGATTAATTTCCTGTTTATAAGTCCTCAATAGCTTCCCACTGCTCTTAAGATAAAACTCGAAATCCTCCTATTCCCTGAATGTCCTGCCCTCTCCTACCTCTCCAGGCCCACCTCAGTTTCCTACTCTGAAACTCCAGATATATTGATTTTATTTCACACCTGCCAATGTGCCATGGGTTGGCCTGATTGCTCTGCCTGGAATATATCCTCTGCCTCTTTAGCTAATTTTTACTTCTTCTTCAGAGTTTAATTCAATCTGTATTTCCTTAATGAATATTCCTGATTCCCCACACTAAGTCAAAATTTTCAAGAAGATACTTCATGGCATTACTCTAATTAAATAAGAACAAACATTTATTAAGAAGCTATTATTGGACCAAATTCTCAATTCTATGTGGAGATTCAGCAGGAAGACAAAAGGTTTTTGCTCTTCTGAAGCTGCATACTTGTCATGAGGGGAGACGAGCAAAAAATAAATAAACAGAGATGATAATTTTAGACAGTAATAGGTGATATGAGTACAATAAAACAGATGATGAAATAGAGAGTGGCTGGGTCAGAAACAGGGCTGCAGGGAGAGTAAACCTTGGATAGATTGCTTGGTGTCTGCTTTTCCTGAAGGAATATAAGCTTCCAGGGGCAGGGGCTTTTTCTTATGCTGTATCCCAAGTACCTGCAACATAAGTGCTAAATGAATGTTGGAGAAATAAAAGTACAAAAGATGTTTTTTTTCTCTCTAAATAGGACTATTTTCTAATATGCCAAAGAAGAATCTCAATGAAGTTACATTTTGATATTTCAAATCGTATCACCAATCCATCTTCAAAATATTTGTTGAAAGATGAATAAATCGAATAGAAATTTACTGCCATAGGACACTAGATATATAAAAGGTCCTTCATGGATCAGAATCCCCTTACATAATCTATCTAAATCCTTTGAGTCACCACCTTTTAACCCTACTATAGCCTAACAGACTATAAGGTACCCATATGAGTAGCTGATAGCCTCTTTGTTTATCAAAGTGCTATTGATAAATAAATAGTGGACTCTTATTCAAGATGGATGGATCTTAATCTTACTCAACAGGATTGAAGGAAATAAACAATCCACACAGAAAACTGTGTAAAATTCCATTTCAAAAATCACAACAGAAAAAAAAATTCCCAATAGCTAGGGCTCAACAAATATATATAATCAACTAGAAGGCAAATTGGAACAACTTTCTTACCTCAAAGATTTTACAGTTTCTTTAAAAAGAAAGAAAATATTGATGCCCAGGTCCATTCATATATTTCTTAAAATGCAAAATACTAGATAGGTTATCTTTTAGGTTTTAAGTATTAATTTTCTCATTCACTTAATAATTCATTCACTCAATAAGCATTTACTAGCCAGGCGTGGTGGCGCACATCTGTAATCCCAGGGGCTCGCGAGGCTGAGGCAGAGGATCATGAGTTCAAAGCCAACCTCAGCAAAATCAGGCACTAAGCAACTCAGTGAGACCCTGTCTCTAAATAAAATATAAAATAGGACTGGGGATGTGGCTCAGTGGTTGAGTGCCCTGGAGTTCCATCCCCAGCACCCCACCATCACTAATAAGCATTTACTGAGCACAGACTATTTGCCAGGCACCATGTATTCTGTACAGGCACCAATATTCTGTATAGGATTTTATGAACTAAAAAAAACAAAGCCGATATAGTGATGGTGCTTGGCAAATGGCTACATTGCTTAGAAAGATGAGGGTGTATCTAACCAAACTTAGATTTGGCAAGGAGATACTTATTATCATCTTTGAAAAAAAAAAAGGGACATATGATTAAGTCTCCTTATGTATAGTAGTTATATTCTGTGAAGTTGCCACAGACCCTGGATTAAGAAAACTGAATCATGGCTCCTGGGGGGGGAAATGGGGTTAGGTTATGTGAACCTCTGTTTGCATCATTTTTATTAGCTAATCAATACACAATCTTGTTTTATGCATGGTTCTTTTAAAGACACCATATTTAACATATGTTGATTCTTTAACAGTGTGCTCACAGCCAACAACACTCTATCTCTGGATGAAGATAATATTGTACAGTACCTAGCATAGTGCCTGACACATGGCCAAAGGTGCCAGTCCAAGACTGGTAGCCACAGTTGGTCTGGCTTTAAAGTTAAAGTCTGAAGAAAGTCTGTCTAGTACACCTACTTCCTGCGGGAGGCATATCATAAACTTTTTGCACTCAGAAGCACTAGATAGCCCTGTACAAGTGACCATTTTACATAGTGAAATCACCCAAAATAAGCATAGAACACAAAAAAATATGAACTACATAGACCACAAAAAGGACATTCGTTTACAACTTAAGTGGCGGTGGGGGGTGGGGGTCAGCTTTTTCACGGCTGTGACGAAAAGATCTTAAAAGAACAATTAGGAGGAAACGTTTATTTAGGGGCTCACAGTTCCAAAGTTCACAGTCCACAGACAGCCTGCTCCATCCTTCAGACTTGAGGTGAAGCAAAACATCATGGTGGAAGAATGTGGCCAAGGGAAGAGTCTCAAGCCATCACACCAGGAAGCAGAAAGAGACTCTACTGGCCAGTACAAAATATATACCCTAAAGGCACACTTCCAAAGAACCCCCACTTCCAGCCACACCCTACCTAGTTACCACCCAGTTAATCCCTACCAGGGGATTAATTCACTGATTGGGCTAAGGCTCTCCTAACCCAATCATTTCACCTTTGAATTTTCTTGTATTGTCTCACACATGATCTTTTGGGGGGACCTCTAATATGTAAACCAGAACAAGGAGGAATAAAATGTAATCCCTGGTTTTGAAGCGCAGCTCTACCATTTACCACCTGTATGATCTTAGGACAGTTACTTGATGACTCCATGCCTCGGTTTACCCATCTCTGAAATGAAGATAATAATATTACCTGTCTCAAGTGTTTGTAGTGAAGATTAAGAACCACACTACATGTAAGGTGTTTGATTCAGGGCCAGGTACCTAATTAGCACTATTTAAGTGTTATTTATCAAAATAAACAAACACAAAGCAAGGGGACATTATCTTAAACTGTCAGTAAAACTATAGGACAAGAACAGGATAAGTACTCAGTAGGGGTCACTTTCATTCAGCTTTCTCACACTCTCCTTTTCCCTTCCCACCACTTTTTGTTTTCATTTTTTAAATTCTAATTTGTTATATGTGACAGCAGAATGCATTAAAATTCATATTATACACATAGAGCACAAATTTTCATATCTCTGTACACAAAGTAGAGTCACACCATTTATGTCTTCAACATGTACTTAGGGTAATGATGTCCATCTTATTCCACCATCTTTCCTACCCTCATACCCCCTCCTCTCCCTCCCCTTTGCTCTATCTAGAGTTTGTCTAATCCTCTCATGCTCCACCCCCAACCCCATTAATGAATCAGCATCCTTATATCAAAGAAAACATTTGGCATTTGGTTTTCTGGGATTGGCTAACTTCACTTAGCATTATATTCTCCAACTCTATCCATTTAGCTGCAAATGCCATGATTTTATTCTCTTTTAATGCTGAATAGTATTCCATTGTGTATATATACCACAATTTCTTTATTCATTCATCAACTGATTGGAATATAGGTTGCTTCCATATTTAGCTATTGTAAAATAGACTTGCAGACCAAACCCACATAAATACAGTTATCTTATTTTAGACAAAGTTGCCAAAAAAACATACATTGAAGAAAAAATAGCCTCTTCAACCAATGGTGCTAGGAAAACTGGAAATCCATATGCAACAAAATGAAATTAAATCCCCATCTCTCACCATGCACAAAACTCAACTCAAGTGGATCAAGGACCTAGGAATTAAACCAGAGACACTGCACCTATTAGAAGAAAAAGTAAGCCCAAATCTCCATCATGTTGGATTAGGCCCTGAATTCCTTAGTAAGACTCCTATAGCACAAGAATTAAAATCAAGAATCAGTAAATGGGATGGATTTAAACTAAAATCTTCTTCTCAGCAAAAGAAACAATCAGTGAGGTGAATAGAGTCCCTTCCCACCACTTTTGTTCCTCGTTTTCATTACTTCCTTCTTGCCTATGCCTCAAACCACGGAGAGGCCCACCCAGAATATTGTTCAAAGATTGTGATGAACCTAAGGTAGAGCTTGCTCTAGAGAGGGAAGTTGCTCTCAGATGGCACTTTCTTGAAGTGAAGCCTGGACAACTTCTGGAATGATTCCACCTCTCTGCTGCACTCCTATCAGCTGCTGCCAAGGAAAAACTGACCATCTGTGGGCATCAGGAACCTTCCCACTAACCCTGCAGCTCTGTACAACTTCCTCCTTCCACACCAGCCTGGGACAGACTGTATCCACTCACCAGCATAAAATCAGGTTTTAGTGGGTCACCAAAGGAGTTAGGCTCCGGACAAAGTAAGAGAGAGATTGGAAGGCAAATGAGAAACTGGCAATGCCAAAAGCCTTCTCAGAACAAGCCTTCCATGTGCATGTCCGAGCTGAAGAATACAGAGAGGAGGTTAGGGCCAGAGCCAGTGAGCAGAAGGGACGGGATACAATGGCTATTGTGCAAACATAAGTTCCTTCAGCTGGGAATAAGGAAGGGGTCGGGCTGGGAGCAAAGACATTAAAGCCAGTCCAGAGTGGCAGGGATTTAGCTGGCAAGATGAAAATCCCTTCCTGCCAAACTCTGCAGGCCCAGGGTTGCCAAGGAACACACTCACATGGCCCAGAGCATGTTATTCAGAGCATCTTTCCAGTGAAATGTGGGTGGCACATTTGGGGGCTGGTAGAAGCCTGCCTCAGATCTCTTTGGAGCTTCCTCATCTTTCTGATCCAAGACAAGAAGCCCTTTATCATGTTTTCATAGTACCAGCTTCCAGTTAGTTACATTTGAACTTCCAAAGCAAGCAGAAAAAAAATGCTTTCTCAACATATAGACCTCATTAAAAAACATCGTTTGGGGAAATGCCAAACACTTCCTGCACTTGACACATCTAACCACTGCAAACTACACTTGATAGCTACATCGACCATGAGTCCTTGATTTACCACTTCTGTCTCCAGATGCAATAGTCATTACCACCATCCCCTTTCAAGGATCTACGCTACAAGTATCACACTAGATATCTCTTGGAATTTATTTCACTTAATCTTCCTCCAAATCCCTGGAAAGTTTATGTTACCACCCATCTCCATTCTAGAGTCAAGGAAACAGTGTAACAAAATTTTCCAAAAATCATGTGGAAAGTAAGTGACTGAGCAAGGATTGGAACCAAATCAGTCTTAATTTGACGTCTACATTTGTTTTACTATATTGTAGATAACCAGGTTATTGTAGAGCCTGCACTCAATGAGATACAAATAATCCCTGTGGTCAGCTGAGTAATAACATCTGGGCAGATTCCACAACTTTTCAATTTCAATCACTTTCTGTTATTATGAGACTTATTCTAGTATTTAATAGGAGTTCACATTCCAATTTATATCTAGTTTAAAGTTCTTCTCCTTTCCTTTCCCCAGAGCCAAACAGGGTTCAGGTCATTGCTTGAAGGGAGCAGGGGGCAGGGTCTGCTCTTCCCCTCCTCCCCACACACTGTGTGTGCACTGTGCCTCCTCCCTCTTCCTCTTCCAGGCGTTGAGTGCACCCAGGCCTTACAGCAGGGAGGGTGAAATCTGCAGGGCTTGATGTATGCAACTGGCTGCTCGGGACAGGTGGTGGTTGTTGGGATTCCCACTCCATATAGGTCTGGCTCTCTCTGATGCTGCTGGTTTTCACTAATTTGGTGATTTATGCTCAGAAGGTGCATGTGGTTTACTGGGAGAGATGTTCTGCTTCACACCCACTCCATCCATAACGAGAATGTCTTCAGTCTTCTGCTGATTTTACCACAGATCTGGAGCCACCGTTGCTCTCTTCTGACATCCTACAACTATTCTACTGGTGTTGTGTCACGGCTTACATATGCCATGCAGAGGAAATGATGTGTGCCTGGTTCTTTGGATGCTATAGTTGACTTGTTCAGACTCTCATAGGTTCTCCTGAACTTCAGGAATTAGGAAAGGCTGACAAGTATTTTTTGAGTGTCCAAGAACCCAAAGAAATTTTTTCCCCTCTTCTCCTGGAATAAAGTGCTAGTGTATTCACTTTACCCAAGAAGTGCATTAAAAATAAATAAGTAAATAAAAATGACTGGCTCTGGCAAAAAGACCAATACAGTCATGCCTCGTTTAACAACAGGGATGTGTCCTGAGAATTATGTCAATAGGTGATTTTGTCATTGTGTGAACATCATAGAGTGTTCTTATATAGCCTGTGATGGTAGAGCCTACAACACTCCCAGGCTGTATTTTTATATATGTGTGTGTGTGTGTGTGTGTGTGTGTGTGTATATATATATATATATATATATATATATATATATATATATATATATATATATATCTAGGAGTAATAGACTATGCTAGATAGATAGATAGATAGATAGATAGATAGATAGCAGAGCCTGTTACTCCTAGATCTGTGATGAACAAAACAACATAAAATTAAATCAAGCACCAGGGAAAACAATGCAATCAAGAGATGCAGTAAACACAAGACATTGGAAGCTTTTGTCAGTGTTAATGTTGCATACCTTTTACAGTAGCTTTTTCAAACAATTAGAATGAGTACACTCTAAAATAATGATTAAAAGTATAGAACAGTAAATACATATACCAGTAACATTGTTGTTTATTATCACTGTCACATATTAAGTGCTATATATAACTGTATGCATTATACTTTTATATGACTGACAGCACAGTAGGTGTGTTTATACCAGCATTACCACAAACACAGTATAATGCATTGCTCTAAGACATAATGACAGCTACAATGTCACCAAGCAATAGGAATTTTTTAGCTCCATTATAATCTTATGGGACAACTGTCATATCTGCAGTCTGTCATTGACAAAAACATCATTATTCAGCACATGACTGTAATTATACTTAATTCACTATAACTAAGACTGAAACAAATACAGCGATTATGATTACAGAATAGAATGAGTATGTTAGAAACCCTAACATGTAGTAATGCATAATTAACAAAAGTGAGAACAAGGCAGTGAGAAAGTTGGTGGTGGTACACTTGTGCTGATTTCTCACCTCATTGAGGCAGGGGTGGCAGACACATTTAGGGACCTATACAAATGCGTTCTTCTTGTTTCTCTTGTCTGAAGTAGAAAGAGGTTCTCCCCAGCTCCAGGAAATGATCTGTGATTAGTGTCAGCAAGTCTTGGTATGACCCTTGATATTAATTTGTTTTAGCATGAACATGTGATTCAATTCTGGCCAACGAGACATAAGGAAACATTTGTTTCTCTGCTTTTAGAAAGAAATGCGAGAAATAGCACTTTTCCTGCTTCTTGCCACAGTTATGCAACCAAAAGAGATAACCATGAAGATAAGAGTTTATATGCTGGGAATGGCAAAGTGAAAAAAAAAATTAAAATTCAAAAAGCCTTTTTATATGGTTTATTTTATCTGACTCTTGTATCTTTTCACACTGTCAACAGATATGCACTTAATGTTTGTTCTTCCAAAGAGGGTGTCCTGTTTGTGGGTATTCTTGTTTTGTTCAGGGATAGGCAGGCTATGTTTAGCATTAAGGGTATCAATATTTCAATTTTCAGTGTGATTACGATCTGTAGAAGAAGAAAAAATTGACAAAACTGGCTCTTTTTAAAAAACCCTTTAAATCATTTTTGTTCTTAAGCAAATCTTGCCAAACATCAAAAGGTTTTTCTCTTCCTTTACATCCAAATGTAAACTGCTTTTCAAAGGCACTTCTTATTTTACCAAAAACAAAATGAAAATAAGATTCCCAAAGTTTTGTGGGGTGTAGCTATATCAGGGATGTCTCCTTTGAACAAAAAAAAGATTTTGTTCATGATCCGTTTGAATCTCAATCCTTTTTAGAGCCACTGTGCCAAGTTGCAACCTGTACCTATGCACCTGGAATGAACGTGCTGGCAGACCTTTATCTAGAAAAGTGGGGAGGTCGTGCAGTCATTCTTAACCAGGTGTGCTGGGTACTTCTCATTATTTGAATGTCTCCATAAGCATTTCTTAAGGAATTTCAGGGTTATATGTAAGTTTACTTAGGTCATGAAGTCCTACACATTAGAGACTACCACACCGAACTATTCTGCCATGTAGATCTAATATTAATGAGAGGTAAATTTATTAAATAAAACCACAAGAGTGTTTTAAGCACAACATTATTAAGGAGAACAAAACACGTCATGCATTTCAGCTCGTTCTACCTCTCATACTCCCTTCCTCTTCAGAACCTTTCTAACTGGTTTTTCCAACAGGAGGAATCCAAGCAGTAATACCAGCCTTACATATTTTGCCAATGTTAAAAGATTTAACATACCAGGGCAATGATTGACATATTGCATTACCTACTAAAATGGATCCCCTATGACCCATTTTCATAGTTTCTAATGGAACGATGACTTTTCATAAGTAAGACCAAGTTTTAATCACAAAACAATATCCACCACTCTTACAGCTCCACTATCTTACAAGCAATAGAAA
This sequence comes from Tamias sibiricus, assembly GCA_025594165.1. Lineage (NCBI taxonomy): Eukaryota > Metazoa > Chordata > Mammalia > Rodentia > Sciuridae > Tamias > Tamias sibiricus. The sequence continues at coordinate 209,525,079 of CM046658.1, forward strand.
AATCTTGTGAAGGGTTGTTTATGTTTTGTCTCCCTTTTAACCACCATCTTCCCCAGTTTCAGCCGTAGCTTTAGCATTTTATTGGAACTGCATCCATATGGTATTTAAGCCACTTCCTAACTAGCCATGCACCACAGAACTCATACCGGTCACCTGGTCAGATGGTGTTGCTCCCTAGCTCACAGCACTCAGAATGGTCTCAACTCACTATGGGGAAGTCCTTGGGAGGGACTGCAAGGCCCCTGTCTCTAGCATTCCCTCCCTCTGCTCCAGCCAATCTGGCCTTATTGTGGAGTTGTAATATTACCTCAGTCCCAGAACTAGCTGTTCCCTCTGCTTGGAAAACTCTTACCCAGGGGGAATGTAGTAACTTCCAGTCTTTGTTCAAAATCCTCTTCTCAGGGAATTTTTCCTTGACCTGCCTATTTAAAATCACAGTGACCCCACCCCCACCCCATCACCCTAGGTATCCTTTTCCTCCACCCTTATTTTATTTTTCTGCAAAGAACATGTCACTTCCAAATTACAGAAGTCAGGTATCTCTAATCTGAAAAATCAAAAATACTCCAAAATACGAATTTTTTTGAGTACTGACCTGATGTACAAGTGGAAAATTCCACACCATAAAACTTCAATTCAAGCATGAAATTATGTAAAATATTGTTTTAGTCAGCTTTTTCACTGTGGTGACTAAAAGATCTGACCAGAGCAATGGTAGAGAAAGAAAAGTTTATTTGGAGGCTTATGGTTTCAGAGGTCTTAGTCCATAGAAGGCTGGCTTCATTCCTCAGGGCTTGGGATGAGGCAGAACATCATGGCAGAAGTGTATGACAGAGGGAAGCAGCTCACATGATGATCAGAAAGCAGAAAGAAAAACTGTACTCTCCAGAAACAAAATATATGCCCCATAGCCATGCCTCCAATAAACCATTTCCTCCAGCCACATCCCACCTGCCTCTAGTCACCACTCAGTTAATCCCATCAGGGATGAGCCCATTGATTAGTTAAGGCTATAACCCAATCATTTCTCCTCCAAACTTTGCATTATCTCACATGTGAGCTTTTGGGCGACACCTCACATCAAACCCATAACAAATATTATATAAAATTATTTTTTAGGCTATGTGCATGTCTATGAAACATAAATGAGTTTTGTGTTGAGACTTGGTTTCCACCCCCAAGATATCTCACTAGGTATATGCAAATATTCCAAAATCCAAAAAGAAATCTGAAATCTGAAACACTTCTTGCCCCAAGCTTTTCAGATAAGGGTTACTCAACTTTTGTAAAATTAAATTAAACATTTAGCTCATTGCCTGTATTTCTATTCTAGAATGGAAACCCCATGAAAGGGCCTTTTTTTTTTTTTTTCTTCAGGTATCCTGTGATTGCTGTACCCTCAATACCTAACACAGAGTCAGGCACATAGTAGGTTCCAGGGCATCCTCATGCATCCAGAGCAATCCTGCAGTACCCAGCCCAGCCTTAGAGTGATACAATAGTGCAACCCTGTCAAGGCACAAAGTATTTGCTAACCACCTGCTTTGTGATCTGCAATACAGGAACTTTCACAAATGGCCTAAGAAGTCCATGAAGCCTTACTTTTGCCTCCTTTTTGCTTTTATGGTTTCATTTTTATCACATAGTAAGCTGGACCTGGACACTGCATAGCAAGACATTTATCTGATTCTATAAAATCAGAAATTCTCAAATCTGGTTCACCTAAATCTATAAGAATCTTCTAAACCATGAGATCCACTAGGAACTATTTTCCTGCCAGCTCCCTGAAAACCATATTATTGAACTATCACTCAAGCTAAACACTTTTTCTTATTTTTCTCAAATTTCTGATTTTCCTCAAATTCAAATAAATGTGAAAATAGATTTTTTTCCAAGATATTCCACAGGCAAATTAACTGATAATTAGGAAGGAATCTAAACTTGCTAAATCTTTCTACATAAGTACAAACTAAGGAAAAGTTGGCAAGCATTTTCTTTTTCTTTTTTTTTCCCTCCAATCTTTTGAAAATGAACTTCAGATTCTTCATATGATTCTTCATTCATTCCAAGCACTAGATTTACTTGGAAGAATATTCTTTTAAATGCAGTGCATTACAACAAACCTCAGATTGATAGGTTCCTTGTTGCAGCTGCCAAACCTTAGCTAGACCATTTGTTTTTCTTTTGTTTTGCATAATTCACATGGATTTGACAATACAATGGTTGGTACTGTAGTGAAGCTACATATCCTGAGAGAGGATATTCTTCTTGGCAAGTTAAGAGCTGAATAGGATTACAAATACCACTTTACACTATAACTTTTATAATTTACAGTGGAACATTAGAACTACTGAAAGAGGAGAGTTATGACCACACTTGCACATGCTTCACACACACACTCTCTCTCTCTCTCTCTCTCTCTCTCTCTCACACACACACACACACACACACACACACACATTTTTGTATGCACTCCAAATCTTATGTTTCTATAATTGTACTGAATAGTTCCAGCACCCACAATGCTGAGTGCAAAGCAGGAATTTAGAATAAATATTTGTAGATCAGTGTTCACTGGTTGACAAAAAGATTTAAGATGATCAGCCACAGGGAAAGAAACCACACTAAAGCATCCTGCTTTTTTCTTAGAGGCTTTTTGGGTCTTTTGTTTTGCTTTGTTTTGCAGTGCTGGGGATCAAACCCAGGAACCATGCATGCAAGGCAGGCATTCTGCCACTGAGCTACATCCCCAGCCTCATTACAGAACCCTCTCCCCAGTTGCCTCCCCGCCACTCCCCAATATAACATCTTACAAAACTATAGTACAGCATCAGAACCAGAATACTGCCACTGAGACAGGCAGGACACAGAACATTCCATCAGCACCAGGATGTGCTGATGTTGTGCTCTTTTAGAACTAAGCTTACCCTTTCCTCCACCGCCACCCATCCACTCCCTAACTCCTGGCAACCACTATTCTTTTCCCCATTTCTATAATTTTGTCATTTCAAGAATATTATATAAATAGAATGATACGGTAGATTATCTTTTATTTAAATTCAGAATTCACTGGAAATTCATCAAGGTCATTGCTTACACCAATAATCTATCCTTTATTATTGCTGAGTGATATTCTACAGGATGGATATGTGACAGAATTTTTTTAACCATTCACCCAGTGAAAGAAATCGGTGTTGTTTCTAGTTTAGGGCTACTACATAAAAAAAGCTACCATTAATATTAAGTTATAAGCTTTTGTATGAACAGAAGTCTTCCCAGGAAAAAATGCCCAGGAGTACAAGTGTGGGGTTGCATAGTAGTTACAGGTCTACTTTTACAAAGAAACTGCCAAACTCTTCCCAGAGTGGCTGTGTGATTTTATGTTCCCACCACCAATGTCTGAGGGATCCAGATTCTCCACATCCTAACCAGTGATAGTGTCGTCACTATTCTTTATCTCAGCCGTTGTGGTATGTGTGTAGTGATCCCAGAACTTTCCAGGCGTTCATTCCCTATCTGTATATCTTCCTCAGGAAAATGTTTCTTCTTATCTCTAGTCCCTGCTTTAATTGGGTTACATGCTTTCTAACTTTTGAGTTTTGAAAGTTTCTATTTTAGACACCCAGACCTTTGTGAGATAAGTGGTTGGCAAATATTTTCTCTTAATCTGCATCTTGTCTTTTCATCTTCATAGCAGGTTCTTCCACAGAGCAAAAGGTTTTTATTCTGAATACTGCGAATTATTGTTTCTTCTTTTATGAATCATGTTTTGAGGTCAAGTCTAAGAACTCTTTGCCTAGCCCTAGATCCTGAATATTTTCTCCCATGTTTTTTCCTTCAAGTTTTATAGTTTTACATTTTACACTTAAGTCCAAGGTCTATTTTGAGTAAACTATTATATAAGGTCTGAGACTATGTAAAGAATCATATTTTGCTGGGAGGGTCCAATGCTTTTCTTTCCTTCATCGTATTGCTTTTGAACCTTTGTGAACAATTACTGCAGCACATTTATGTGGATATACTTCTGTGTTATCTGTTCAGCTCCATTGATCCATGTGTCCATCTCCTCACTAATGCCACACAGTCTTGTCTGCTGTGCCTGTGTGATATCATTTGAAAAGAGTAAACTAATTCTCCCCCATTTTATTTTGATCTTGGAGGAAGACATTGAGCTTTTTATTATTAAACAAAATGTTAACAGTTTCTTATAGGCACTCCTTAGCAAAGTGAAGAAGTTTCCCTCGTTCCTATATTGCTGAGAAGTTTAATCATAAACTTATGCTGGATTTTGTCAAATACTTGTGGTGCACCCATTGATAAGATCATCTTTTTTTTTTCTTTTGCCTTTTAATAATATTGAACCAGGCTGGCATCCCAGGAATAAACTTTCTTTAGTCATGGTGTATAGTTCTTTTTCTAAATTACTGCATTCTATTTGCTAATATCTTATTCAAGATTTTTGTGTCTTTATATTTATGAGGACTACTGGTCTCTAGTTTTTTTTTTTTTTAATTTGTTTTTTTTTTTTATTGCTTTTACCATTTGGTATCTTAGCAATACTACCTTCATAAAGTGAATTTAGAAATGTTTCCCCTTCTTTTGTTTTTTGGATTAGAGTGTATCAAATTGGTATTAATTTTTCTTTAAACATTTGGTAGACTTCTCCAATGAAACAATCTGGGGTTGGAGATTTTTTTCCTTGGGAGTTTTAAAATTATAAGTTAAATTTCACTAATAGTTACAGGGCTATTAAAATTATTTACTTCACATTGAATGAATTCTGGGAGTTTGTGCTTTTCAAGGAATTGGTCCATTTCACTTATGTTGTCAAATCCATATCAAATTCAACAGCTTTATGCTATTTGCATTATTCTCTTATTAGCCTTTTGTTGGTGGCATTGACTTCCACCATATCCTTGCTAATTTTTTGCCTCATTGTTCAAGCAATATTTAAAAGATACTGAAGTCTCCAAGTATAACTTTATATTTGTTCTTTGTTCCTTTCATTTCTATCCATTTTTCTTCTTTTACACAAGTTTGTTTCCATTAGTATGTGTTTTCTCTTTCTTTGTCAATCTTACTAGATAATTGTCAATTTCATCAATCTTTTCAAAGAATCACCTGTTTCATTGATTTTCTTTATTGTTTTACTTTTTTCAATTCCATTTAATATTGACTTTTGCTATTCCCTTCCCTCTGCTTGCTTTGATTTTGATTTTCTTTTCCTAAGTTCTTGAAGTGGGTGGTTACAATGATATTAGACTTTTTTTTTTTTTTTTCCCTAATGTATGCAGATAGTACTATAAATCTCCCTCTCAGTACTGCTTTGGCTGTGTCCCATGAATTTTAACATTTGCATTTGCATTTTATTCCTTCAGTGTATTTTTCTTTACTTCATTGAGATGTCCTCTTTGATCCATGAATCATTTAGAAGTGTGTTGTTTAATTTCCAAGTATTTATAGTTTTTCCTGCTATTTTCCTGTTAGTGACTTTTACTTTGGTTCCACTGTGATCAGAAAACATACTCTCCATGAATTTCATTCTCTTAAATTTGCTGAGGTTTGTTTTATAGCCCAGGATCTGGTCTATCTTAGCAAAATGTTTCATGGACATTTGAAAAGAATGTGAATTCTACTGTTGTTAGGTGGAGTGCTCTATAAATGTCCATGATATATTTTTTTTTTTGGTGGTTGGTGGTTGGTGGTGTTGAGTTTTATTATATCCCTGCAGATTTTCTGCCTCACTCTTCAACCAATAGTTGAGAAGAGAAAGATACTGAAGTCTCCAACTATAACTTTAGATTTGTCTTTTTCTTCTTTCATTTCTGTAAATTTTTGCTTCATATATAGCTGTTTTGTTGTTGTTGTTGTTTTGGTTTGGTTTGGTACCTACACATGTAGGATTATTATGTCCTCTTCGTAGACTAACTCGTCTATCATTACATAATGTCTCTGGTAATTTTCTCTGACTGAAGTCTACTTTATCTGATACTTTATCTAATATTACTAATTTCCAATTACTAATTGCCAATTATTAGATAATTACTACTTTATCTAATATTAATATAGCCACTACTGCTTTCCTTGGATGAATCTTGGCATAACATGCTTGATTTTCATTATTTGTGCATTCTATATTTGCTAATTCACCTTCTGCTAAAATTTATTTATAATACCAAAATCAATATTCAGAGTGTTCTTGCAGTCATTTGTGAACATCAAGAGTAGCAGAAACCTTGAGTCACTCCTCCACACATGCACATTCCCAGTCAAAGTCAAATAAAACAATGTTCTTGCTTCGTAGTTTAGATCTCATGCTATAAACAAATGTCCTTCTCACAGTTCATTTTTTGCCAAATTTTTAATAACTTTGTGCTTTAACTTGGTGATTCTACTGTTCAAAATAGTGATAAAGTGCTGACTATTTTTTCTATGCACATGAAGGCTATGATGTGATTTACAGAGAAAACACTGTATATGTTACACAAGGTTTGTTCAGACATGAGTCACAGTGCTATTAAACATGAGTTCAAAGCTAATGAATCAACAATATATACTCAATAAGATGTCTTTAAACAGAAACATACACAAAACAAGTTATCTACTCACCAGTTGACACAAATGTGACTAGAAGCTCCTAACTCTGTAACACCTAGGGACCAAAACGTGGATCTCCCCTAGGAGCAGCAGTTCAGTATTTGCTAATTCAGAATTCATGTCAACTTTAAATAATATAGATACTTCAAATAACAAAAATTCACTTTATCTTTTTTCATCATTTTATTTTCAACCTGCCTATATTGTAGATGAAGTGACTTTCTAATAGACAGCATACAATTGGAACAGGTTTTTTTTTTCCTTTTTTTTTTTTTTTTTAATTCACTCTGCCAATCTCTATTTTTCAATTGGTATACTTGCACCATTAATCTTTAATGTAATTATTGATACATTGGAACTTGTCTGTTTATTTTGTTTTCTATTTTTCCTTTCTATTTTTTGTTTCTCTGGGTTTTTATCCTTACTTTCTTGGACTTGAACATTTTACAGAATTCCACTTTGTTTTATCTGTAGCATTGTTTAATATAATTCTTTCCATAGCATTTTTAGTATATGTGTATATGTCTCAATATATCTGCTGGTGTCATCATTTTACCAGTTTAAGTGGAAGATAGAAAACTTCCTTGCTATTATATCCCATTACCCTTTCACATTTACAATATAATCTTAACTATTTTCTCTAAATACATTTAGAATTACATTAGACAGTGTTAATAATTTTCACCTCACCTGTCAAACACAATTAAGAAAGCTCAAGAGGAAAATCCAATTGGATTTGCCAACATATTTGCTTACCACATTCTTTCCCTCTTAATACTCCAAAGTTCCTTCTTTTATCATTTAATTTTGGTTTAAAGAATTTATAGCATGTAACCGTTAATTTTACCATGAAATTTTCTAGTTCTTCTTATAACAAATAACTTTTAATTGAAGTCCAGTCATTTTTTTAACTATAAGGCTCTGGATCTAATTAAACCAGCTTTTCATGATACCACCATTGTAGGGTAAGAGGAAGACAGTACCTCATCAGTGCCAGGTATATGCAGAAGTCCAGGTACCCCAGTTGGTTTGACATTTGAGGAGAAGAGGTCTTCTCATTGATTCTGAGTGAAGGAATTCCAGATCCCCTATGTGGTTTCCAATGACACTATGGTGGGATGGCCTCATGGCTTCTGGGCAACGGTTAAAGTCCTGAATCTCCACAAAAGTGTATTTGACACCATAGCAGCAGGTAAGGGAAGAGTTCATTGTTGCCACTTACACCATGAGTCCAAGCATCCAGCATAGTCCCTACTGACAAGACAGACGGGTGGGGGATAAATTTCTGGCTCCCTATTTGATCTTCTCTGACACCACCTTATCAAGAGTGCTAGGATATCTCACACAGCCTTGGTTGGGAGGATGTCTAAGGTACCTGCTTCATCTTTGGTGGCATTATTGAGGGTGGCAACACTGTTTTGTGTGATGTTGGGCTGGAGTAGAGTGCTTGCCTTATAAAAGTTTTCTGTCTGGCTAGACTATCCCTTTCCTGGTTCTCTGGTTACAGAGAACAGGCATTCACTAGGGTTTTCCTTTCCCTTTTTTCCTCATCTCTAAATCCATTGGTATTTACAATTTGCCAGCTTCTTCAGCCAGAAGTCTGAGATATACAGGGTGAAAATAAAACCCAGAGAACACACTAACATGTCATTCTTTAGGTCCCAATGTCCCTAGATGGTCTGCCTTCTTCTTTTCACTTTCCCGAGTCTTTGTATATTTGTTATGTATACATAATGTCAAGGTTTTTAGTTTTACTTGTGTGATAAATGGGAAAAACTATATATACTCCTATCTTCCTGGAAATGAAAACATTCCAACATGCTACTTTTTAACAACACCCTGTGGAAAACACAAAATTTTCACAGAGCAAACATGAGTGTCAATGCTTCCTTTCAGCATGCTTCATTTGTTCCTATATCACTTCTCTGTAAACCCTTTCCTGAAATATCTGAGTCAGAATGAACTACTCCTTTCTTCAAGTGTACACAAGCATATGTTCCATTTTTCCGTAAAGCTTTATTATTGTGTTAGTCCGCTTTTTGTTACTGTGACCAAAATGCCTGAGATGAACAACTTAAAGGAGGAAAAACTTATTTGGCTCATGGTTTTAGAGGTTTCAGTCCTGGTTAGCTGGCTCCATTGCTTTGGGCCTGAGGTGAGACAGAAGAACATGGCCCCTGAGAAGCAGAGAGAGGGGAGGGGGCAAGGGACAAGAAATACACATCCAGGGCACACCCCTGGTGACCTATTTCCTCCAAACATGCTACCGTCTACATATTCACCACCTCCCAGTAGTCTATATAGCTGTCGATAATCCACTGATGACAATAGAGACCTCCTGATTCCCCATCACTACCCAAAAGCCCCTCCTCTGGACACTGCTTCACTGGGGACCAAGCCTTCAACATGATCTTCAAGGGACACTTCATATCCAAACCATAATAATAATCATTAGTGGTATTGCTGTTGGTCATGTAAGTAAAACCAATTGAAAGTGAGGACCCTGTCAGATTCATGTTTGGATTTTATTTATTTGTTTGTTTATTACCAAGGGTTGAACCCAGGGGTGCTTAACCACTGAGCCACAACCCCAGCCCTTTTTTAAATTTTTTTAATTTTTATTTTTTATTCTGAAACAGGGTCTCACTAGGTTGCTTACAGTCTTGCTAAATTTCTGAGGCTGGCTTTAAACCTGTGATTCTCCTGCCTCAACCACCATGCCCGGCTATCATGTTTGGATTTTAAATATCTAAATGTCTAACAGCAAACATTTATTACAGTACCTAACACAGTACAGGACAAATAGTGTATACTCATTAGATATTTGCTGACTGAACAAGTGAACAAATGAATATTTATTCAGCACTTCCCCATATGTTCTAGAACTTAATAAGGATTTGCTTAATTGAACTAAATTGTTCCAGCATCTGTCAGTCCAATCAATTCAAAATTATTTCTTCCCATAGGGAAAAGGGAAGCTCACAATGTATATTCAAAGTGCAATTACTGCAGATTAGTAGTTTTCCCAATTAATAATTAATCAATTACCACCTCTTTATTTAAAACAATACCTCCTGAACTTTCCATGATACAAAAGAAGTGAAAGCAAAGATCCCTGCCCTCAGAAGCATAAAACATTACAGAGACAATAATTAAAGAGTAAATAATCAGTAGTAAAATTGAAATGGAAAAGAAAAAAAGAGAATATGGCTGTATTTCCCTTTTTTATTGAATCTATAATGGTCCCCATTATTCAGGCTCAAAAGTACAAAATCATCTATTCATTTCCCCACATGTTCTACCAGTCACTAAATCTCATCTTCCTATTCTACTGACATCTCTTTTTTTCAGTCCCTACCAATAAAATTTTACCACTTTTCAATTCAGGTCTTCTTGATTTTCCTCACTCAGCAGCAGTATCATAACAGAACTTACCTCAGTAATCACCTTCTCTATGAAATTCTTCACCTGCCCTGACCAAATCAATGCCCTTGCCCTCCTTTGGCCTTGGTCTTCTCCCTTGTTTTCTCCTCACCCTTCCTGTCATTCTTTTTTTTTTTTTTTTTTTTTTTTTTTTTGGTACCGGGGATTGAATTCAGGGGCACTTGACCACTGGGCCACATCCCCAGCCCTTTTTTTGTATTTTATTAGAAACAGGGTCTCACTGAGTTACTAAGTGCCTCGCCGTTGCTGAGGCTGGCTTTGAACTCGCGATCCTCCTGCCTCAGCCTCCCAAAGTGCTGGGATTACAGGCGTGCGCCACCGCGCCCGGCTCCTTCCTGTCATTCTTCACCCTCATTTTCCTACAATTGCCTTGGCTCAGTTCAGGCAAAATCTTTTCCAGGATGCTTTTCCGAAACTGACCTTTTCTCACAGATTGTTTGAAGGTCCTCTTCTAGGAATTCCCAGGACCCTTTGCTTACCTCTTCTAGTGTACCTCACTGTCTGAATTTTAATTACCCAGTTAAGTCACCAGGCTAAACTTTCCAAGGGATAGATTGCTGTTCTTTGGGTCATCTGCCCAGTTTTTGAGTTTTCAAAGTGACCATGTTCTCCTAAGTGTCTGTCATTCTATCATTCAGCACATGAATGGAACAGAGCAGCAGTCAGCTTCACGCTGGCTCAGTGAAGAGCCCTCCACCTCCAGGTCATCTGAACATTTATCCACCCAGATTACTATTCCAGATTCATCTTAGCTCACAAACTAACTTGGTGGTTAATGAGTCCAACAATGTTCTCACTAGCATCTTAGATTGCCTTTGCTTTTCTTCCTCGCCTCATTTTCTATTCCTCAAAACTAATTTTGGATTGTCTCTGTGTATGCTCCAGGGAGCACAATACTACTATCAACATTCACATAACCAAATATCTCCACAAGAAACTAGGGCTCTCTGATCTCAGCTGTATCCTCAGCATTGCTGGGCAACCCTTATATTTATCTTCAGTTGGTCCCTATCAAGTTCCCCATGCAGCTGCTACAAAATTTTTCCACTCTCCTTAAGCCCCAAATTCCGCCCCTGCTCCCCCTCATGATCAGTGAAAGCTCTCTTCTTCCACATAATTCAGGGGACAATTTTATGACCGTGAGATGCTTTGTATTTCTTCACCCTCCCTCAAAACTTTCCTATCCTTTTATCTATCCTGAGCCTCTCAACTCCTGCAAAGATAAAAGAACCACCGACCATCCTTCCCCAGACTAAATCCTCTATCCATACTGCACCAACTATCTAATTTCTCTCCTTGTTCTTTTCTCCTTTTCTTCACCATTCAGGAATGTTTAAACCTTAAACTTTGTTTAAGTCCAAAAAGCTACTAATATTTCATTACTAGCTAATATTTGTTGAGTCATTACTATAGGGCAAGTACTGTTACAGGTGCTTCACATACTCAATACTGACAATAATCTTTGCTGTTCTTGATATTATACTACCCATTTTATAGATTAGGAAACTGAAGCCAGTGGGATAGGAAATTTGCTCAAGGACACAGAGTTTTCTTTTTATACAACTGTTCCACAAAATCATTGAAACTTCTTGTCCTTGGCATTTCTATAGCATATATCCAAATCTTTCATTGCTATTTCAATCACAGAGAAATATATTTGAGCACTTTGGTCAACAAGGATGAGGATACATGAAGACATACATAACATCACTATTAATTCCTGTTCTATAAATGCTTGTTGAAAAAATGAATCCAGTCCTTAGAAAAAGCATATTTAAGAAAAAAAAAAAAAAGATAACAGCACTAACCTTCTTTTTCTCAACAGCAATCACTTGCTAAAAATTTCCAAGCACAACCAGGTTAGAACTGTGCAAAATAAACTGAAACACTGAGATTCTCTTGGGTTTAAAAAGTGCTCACAGCCTGGATGTTTCTTTAGTTACTTAAGCAAATCCCGTGGCCCACAGCTTGGCATACTCTTCACAGCTTTCAAGAGGAATTTCATCAGAACAAGAAGGAGAGGAGCAAGCCCAGAAAGGAAGAGCACACAACAGTATCAGCTAAAGCTGCTTCCCCAACAGAAAGGCCAAGGCTGACACCCAGTCCCCAGAGGAAGCAAACATTTCTTCCATTGACAAGTGTTTAATTGGACATTTTGAGAATCTAATGTCATGTATGCAGATGCAAATGTTTGAAGAGTTGTTTACAGTGTGGTTTGTGCCAGACAGTCTTCAATGCCAAGCCAGCACACAGCCTCCCATTATTCTGCTGGACTCAGCTTCTAAAGATGTTTCAGGGCTCTTTGAGCCTTGTAAATTTCCACATCCAAAGGCTCATCTGTGTTTCCAAAGCAGAGTCCTTCTTCCCTCATGAGTAGACATCCTCCTTCCCCTGCCAATCTTTGTGAATGCCTGTCCCCATTCAGAAAAGGCTTTAGGGAAATGACTGGAGAGGTGATTTCTCCATCTCTAGAAAGTTTAGTATTAAAGTTTTAGTAGTTTTCAGAAAACCAACAAGAAGAAAATATCAACTAAGTCCTAACTCCTTGCCCAGAAACTGGGTCTTAGCTGATTTAATTATTCTGAGAATTGTTTCTGTTATTCACTGACCCAGTAAACTACAGCTTAGTGGCTCAGCTAAGAGATAAGTCCAACTTAACATACAAGCTATAGAGAAGCAGTTCTTTTGGGAAGAATAAATAAGGATATACTACAAATACACATTGAGGAATACATTCATCTGTAAGAACTGAACCACTAATACTCTGCCTTTAACAATGCAATGAAGAAAAAGATACAATTATCACAAATTGTTATAATACCTTCACTCTGTCCTGTTATCACCAATGTTTTAAAAGAAAAATTCAAATGTTAAAAGTCCCAAATTAGACATATTCATTAAGAAACACTGATTGTGTAATATGTTAATATTTAGTTCAAGAAAAGAATCATAAAGAAAATTCTGCCACTCTTACAGATTGATAAGGTGAAGATCAGAGACTAAAAATCAGAAAGAAGTCAACTATAGACATGAAAGATCTCCTAAGGATAAATGAGATCCTTAAAGCTCTGGGGTAAAGGCAACATTGCCAGAACTTCCAAGTTCAGCTCCAGCGTAGAAGGAGCTTCCAAGTCATCATTCCTGTCCTTACAATAACAGATAAAACTGAACAAACTGAAAACCAGTAACTTTCCTTGGAGCCATCAGAGAACTGAGATGGCAGGACAAACCACCATCCTACAATTGGGGAGGCAGGCAAATCCAGAGTCACAGCCAAGAGCGGCTTACCTGAACCCGATGCTACTGGAGCCAGGACTGGTAGAAACACTGAAATGGTAATTTAGACAAATTTCTGGAGATTGAGTCCAGCCCAGCACGAAAGTGAGAAACTCCTGGGTCCACAGCCTTGGTAGGGGAGGCACCACAATTTTGGATAATCACAAAACAACTCTGACAAAGGAACAAGGACAAAAGGGAGACTACAGTACCAATAAATACTAATTGTGGCTAATATTGGTTCATCATTTATCCTCACATGGAACCAGTCCTAAATGTATACGCTGGTTAACACTTAATGACAACTCTGTAGGACTGTGGATTTGCTACTGATTTACTTGGTCGTCACAGCAGTAACAAATCACTACCAAGGAGGTATCTCACACAAGATAAATTTATTCTCTTCAGTTCTGAAGGCCAGGTGACCAATACTGGATGGACCAGGTAAAAGCAGAGAGTTGGCAGAACTGCACCCCTTCCTGGAGGCTCTAGGAGGGAACTCAACAGTTTGCTTGCCTTCCCAGTTTCTAGAGGCCACTCCCATCTGTAACTCATAACCCACTTCCTCTATCTTCAAAGCCAGCAATGTAGCCTCTCTCTGATCGTTCTTTTAGAGTCACATCTCTTCCTCTGCTTCCACTTTTAGGGATATTTGTGATTATACTGGGGCCTCCTAGATAATCCAGGATAATCTCCCTATTTTAAGGTCAGATGATTAGCAATATTAATTCCACTTGCAGCTTGTATTGGGAAGGTGTTGGAGGTTGAATCCAGGGGTGCTGTACCACTGAGCTACCTCCTCAGCCCTTTTTTTTTTTTTTTTTTATTTTTTATTGTGAGACAGTCTTGCTCAATTGCCCAAACTGGCCACGAACTTGCAATCCTCCTGCCTGAGTTGGTGGAATTATAGGCACCTTTGCCATATAGTTTAACATATTTTCAGGTTCCAGGGATCAGAACATCGACACCATTGAAGGAGGAAATAGATATTATTCTGTCTACCATAGACAGTTATAATTATTTTCCCAATTTGACAGATAAAGAAACTGAAGTATAAAGAGGATATATAACTGGCCCAAGGTCACATGGATGATAGTTGTAGAGTTCATGTGTGAACCCAAGATACTGGCTTAAAAGCCCTTTTTTTGTTGTTTGGTTGGTTTTGGTTTTCGTTTTATACCAGGGATTGAACCGAGGGGCACATAACCACTGAGTCACATTACCAGCCCTTTTTTAAATTTTCAATTTTGAGAGAGTTTCTTAGGACCTTGCTAAACTGCTGGGGCTGGTTTTGAACTTGTGATCCTCCTACCTCAGCTTCGTGAGCCTCTGGGATTACAGGTATGTACCACCATACCAGGCCAAAGCCCATGTTCTTCACCAGTAAACTACTAGGAACACAGGATACTAGTGATTAGTTTAAGTGGCAAACCTGAAATCTAGACTGAATAGGCAGAGATATGAAGGCAGAATAGGGCTGATTTCCACTATTTACCATCTGCTTCTCAAAGAAGTTAATTGGTATTTGTGATACCTCCATTTATTTTTTTAACCTTCCTATTGTCCCCTGTTTATTTTATTTTTTTAAGCATTAGCTCAGAAAAGAAAAAACCCTCTGAAAGAACAGCCAGATATTATAAAAAGTAAATTGTAGGATATAATATATGGCATTAATGATCAAAACAGATCAATAGTACTTAATGAAATATAATAAATACAGATATAAATTAGTTATAACATAGATCTAATGTAGTTTTATAATGAAAAAAGAACCTCAAAATGATCATCTGGGGCCAGGTGTGGTGGCACATGCCTGTAATCCCAAAGGCTCACGAAGCTGAGGCAGGAGGATTCTGAGTTCAAAGCCAGCCTCAGCAAGAGTGAGGCACTAAGCAACCAGTGAGACCCTGTCCCTAAATAAAATACAAAATAGTACCGGAGATGAGGCTCAATGGTGGGGTGTTCCTGAGTTCAATCCCTGGTACCAAAAAAAAAAAAAAAAAATCATCTACCACAAAAGGGGCATACGTATATGAAGGTGGAAAATAGATTATATGAGCAGCTTGACAGCATCATGAAACCAGAGAAATGTAACCTTTGTATTTTACTATTACAACCTATTACAAAGTTGGCTAAAACCATGCACTTTAGTGCATGAGGACCAAGAGGACCAAGTAACAAGACCAGTAAGAATAAGAAAGACACTTTTCACTGTAGTCTTTGTTTAGTTTTTTTAATAACAATTTTCATATGTGTTCCAAGACGGCAGTAAATTTTTTGCAAATATTTAAAAGTGATGTCAGCAAGATGGCAGACTAAGCAGTCCCAGAAAGTTCTCTTCCCTCCATAGAAAGTTTTACTAGCAAATATCCACAGACAATAAACCTTTGTGAAAACCTCAAAACTTGGGAATAAGACTGAGACACCACATGAACCACAGAACCATATTAGAGGGCAAGAAGAACAGTCTCATTTTGACTGTGTCAACCCTCCCTTTATTCCAAGTTGCCACAGCAGTACCAAGACAGGATCTCTCTGGGCTCACAGTTTCTACAGAGAGAAAAGAGAACTGGAAGTGGACATCCACCTTTCCTAGCATTCTGATCATCTGGGCACAAAAGGGACACAGTATATTAAGGTGGAAAATGGATTCTGAGACCCTTCCGCGGAAGCTCACTTCTGTCTCACCTCATGGGAAACACTGAGGTTAAGGGCAGGGCTAGACCTATTGAGGTCAGATAGAAATAAAAAAGGAGGCAGAGCTCATAGCAACCAGCGTAGGTATCTTGACGGCAGCTTCATGCTCCTGCCAGTGTAGGCATCCAATCAGTTACCAATCAAAGGCAAAGCTCACCTGCAAAGCCATGCTAGTCACTCCCAGAAGCACAGTGGGGAAGTTCCACCTGGCTTGAACTGCTAGAAAGACACACTCCACACCTAGTCTCAGTGCCTACCTCAGGGGCCAGCACAGGCAAGGAGACACTGCCTCTGTGCATAGAAGCAGCTATACCCGCCCAACCTAGGAGTCCAAATAGTGGTTGGGCTCTGCCTCTGAACCTACTCCAGGGCCCCAGCTCAGAAGGGAGATTCTTGCCACAGAGCATTTCTCTGGTGTATGGGGGTCAAAACTGTTCAACTTGGGACCAAACAAAAGCTTAGCCCAAACTCAGAGTCTACTCCAGGACACCTCCTAGGAAAAGAGGCAATTCTCAATTCTGCATTTCTAGGGAGCACAACCGCTGGGCCCATTCATTCTGAGCAGCATTTCTACCTAACTTCAAAGTACATTCTGCAGCCCTGCCTAACTACAGAAACACACACAACAACTGTGCTCAACCAGAGGGGATTGCAGTACATAACTGGAAGTTCTACCTGATTGCTGAGAGCCTAAACAGCAGCCCCACTCGACCTCAGAACACTGAAAGCAACCCAGCCAACTAGATAACTCAACAAGTTTTGCCTGCTTTTGGTCATGACCAGGTGGCCCAATGAGGATCACAGGCTAAACTAAGTACTGAAGATCTATCACTTTCAAAGAATGTCTGCAAAGGCCAGAACTGGTGTCTATCTTTTCAAATGTATAGACATCAAGTCCAAGAACACAAGTATTATGAAGAATTATGGAATTATGATATCACCAAAACATACTAATCAAGCTCCAGTAACAGGCTTAAAACAATGGAGCTCTGTGAAATAACAGACAACAATTTCAGAATTATCCTTGAAAAGAAATATACACTAAACTCCAAGAATATATGGATATAATATTAAATAAAATTTGGAAAACAATACAAAAATAAAATAAGAAGGTAGAAAAAGAAATAGAAAAGACAGAACTCTTAGATATGAAGAACTCAATGACTAAAATGAAAAATCCAACAGAAATCTTCAATAGCCGACTCAGTCAAGCAAAAAAAAAAAAAAAGAGTAAGTGCAAAGAAAGAACATTTGAAATCATCTAGTCATAGGAGGAAAAAGGAAAAGAATGAAAAAAAAATGAAGAAATTAAATTGTAGAACACCATCAAGAGAAATTATTTCACATAATAGAAATTTCAGATGGAAAAGATAGAGGAAAAAATGGCCAGAAAGCCTATTTAAAGAAACAATGGAGAGATCCAAGATGGCGGATTAGAGGAAGCCACACTTCAGGACAGTTCCCTAGAAAAAATCCAACAAAGCAGATAAATTGCCTTTCATTATATATATATGGACTGAAAATACCGATATCCTGGATGGTTTGATTACCACTACCAGAGAGAGAAAGAGACAAGCTGTCTGCAGCGGCTGGAGCCGCGAGGCTCCTGCAAAACCGCCTGGGCGGGTGCACAGGCCATGCGAAACAAGGTCAGTGTGAGGAGACCGCGCTACTGCTGCAACCCCAGCCAAACTCACGGCACACCAGCGTGAAACCGGCTATAAAAACCAGCGATAACAGCCGGCGGGATTGGTGCTGGGGAGCCACGGGAGACCGCGGGTCCACACACCAGTTCGAATCCACACTCCGCCTGACGCGACCCTCGGTGTGGCTTCCCGGTGTGATCGGCAAGGATACGGGAGTCTGGGAGTCTGCGGAGCTGCTGTTGACTGGAAGGAGAGCGCCGCCATCTTTGAAAGCTGCAGGGGCTGGTCCTGACAAAGGGGAGGAGACGGAGAGCGACTGCTGCATCCACCCAGGGACTCTCCAGCTCTCTGAAGACAACACACAATTGGGTGAGACTTGGTTGGTCAGCAGGGGAAGGCGTTTCTGAGGCTGGCACAGCGGCCACAGGGGACTGCAACTGTGGGTGGGCTTGGGGAGGGGGTGCCTTCTGGAAGATCCCCCTTCCCGGCGCCATTCATCTGCTGACACACACAGTCCCCCTGGGCCACTCCTTCACTGAACCGTGCAGCCGCTGGCCTAGGATGCAGCCTTGATTTCACTGACAGGATCACAGACTGTGATCCAATAGCAATTGGTTTGAACTGGAAAGGAAAAAAAGAGGGGGGCTTCCCAGGGCCCGTTTTGTCTGAGACTTGGGGTTTGACTTTTTTTTTTTTTTTTTCCCTTTCTTTTTATTGGTCTGCTTGATTTTCTGGATTGGAGGGAGGGGTGTTTTTTGTTGTTGTTGTTGTTTGTATGTTTGTTTGTTTATTTTTCTTTTTCTTTTTTTGGCTTTGTTTTGTTCTGCTTTTTTTTTTTTTTCCTTCCGCATTGATTGTTAGTGTGTTTATCTGCTTCCGCTCCCTTTTTTCTTTCATTCTTTTACTCCTTCTCACCCTTGTATCTTTTCTTCCTCCTTCATCTTTCATGTTTACATCCTGCCAGTGCATACTAAACAGAGCCAAAAACAAGTTATACGCAAAACTTGGGATTTCTAGAACCGGCGCAATTGAACTGGGTAGCAAAGTGGTGTTATATATAGTTTACTCTCTATTTCCTTGATTCTCTCTCTCCTCTCTCTTACACCAATTCCTACTCTTTATCATTTTTTTTCTTTTCCAACTTACTATATATATAAATTGATCTTTTTACCTAATTGTCAACCCCATTCTCTTTCTTCCATCGTCTACTGATACTAAACCACTTCCACTAAACCATTTCAATAGATATCTCTTTTCATACTTTCCAAGAAAGAACAATTCAAGACACTTCCTTCTTCCTAAACATAACACCTCTGTATCCAATACTTGAAGCTATAAAACCCTATCAGAAACGTACAGAGTAAATTGGAAATAATATCTGGGATAACAAAATCTGTACATTGTGACCAAACTTGGATTTTCTGAATAGAAAGTGTTAGGTTTTAAAAGTATAAAGGAATTATAAGGTGATCTGATAGCAGTGTACTACAGGAACAACATAAGGCTTTAAGGTAAAATCGAAACAGTCAAGGTCCCACAGTGCAGGAAGAATAGACACACAAGCAACATGAAAAAACAAGGAAAGAAAATGACACAAACAAATCAAGATACCTCATCGGCAGATGTCATGGCAAGCACAGTTGGTCAAATGCCAGAGATGGAATTTAGAAATTACATATGCCAAATGTTTATGGAACTTAAGAATGAACTCAAAAATGAGATGAGGGAGCAGGTACAGGAGGCAAAAGATCATTTTGACAAAGAACTCCAAAAACAAATACAGGAAGTAAAAGATTACTTCAATAGGGAAATAGAGGCTCTAAAGAGAATCCAAACAGAAATTCCAGAAATGAAAGAAGCAATAAACCAAAATAAAAGCTCAATTGAAAACATCTCCAACAGAATAGACCATCTGGAAGATAGAACCTCAGACAATGAAGACAAAATATATGTCTTAGAGAAGAATTTAAACCATACAGCAAAACTTGTTAATAATCATGAACATAACATCCAGGAATTATGGGACAGCATAAAAAGACCAAACTTAAGAGTGATTGGCGTAGAGGAAGGGGCAGAGTTTCAAGCCAAAGGAATGAGTAATCTATTTAATGAAATAATCACAGAAAATTTTCCAAGCTTGAGGAATGAAATGGAAAACCAAGTTCAAGAGGCATACCGAACACCAAACAAACAAAATATCAACAGAGCCACACCTAGACACATTATAATGAAAATGCCTAATACACTGAGCAAGGAGAGAATACTAAAAGCCACAAGAGAAAGGAAGCAAATTACATATAGGGGGAAACCAATCAGATTATGTTCAGATTTTTCAACCCAGACCTTAAAAGCAAGAAGATCCTGGAATAGCATATTTCAAGCTCTGAAAGAAAAGGGATGTCAACCAAGAATCTTATATCCAGCAAAATTGAGCTTTAGATTCGAAGATGAAATAAAAACCTTCCACGACAAGCAAAAGTTAAAAGATTTCACAACTCGAAAGCCAGCACTTCTGAACATCCTGGGCAACATTTTTCATGAAGAAGAAGAGAAAGATGATAACGAAAATTAACAAAGGGAGATATTAAACTAAAGGAAATACCAACCAGAAGAGAAACCAAATCAAGCTAAAGACCATAAGTCAAATAAAAATGGATGGGAATAAAAATCACATCTCAATAATAACCCTGAATGTTAATGGCCTAAACTCGCCAATCAAAAGACACAGATTATCAGAATGGATTAAAAGAAATGACCCAACAATTTGCTGTCTCCAAGAAACACACCTCATAGAAAAAGACATCAACAGACTGAAAGTGAAAGGCTGGGAAAAGTCTTATCACTCACATGGCCGGCGGAAGCAAGCAGGGGTTTCCATTCTCATATCAAATAAGGTAGACTTCAAACCAAAATTAATCAAGAGGGACAAAGATGGATATATCTTATTACTTAAGGGAACCATCCATCAACAGGATATAACAATCATAAATCTGTATGCCCCAAATAATGGAGCACCTACATTCATCAAACAAACGCTTCTTAAGTTCAAGAGTAAAATAGACCACAACACAGTTATTCTAGGGGACTTCAACACACCTCTCTCACCAATGGATAGGTCATCCAAACAAAAGCTAAACAAAGAAACTTTAAGCCTCCTCAAAACAATTAACAATTTAGACCTAACAGACATATATAGAATATTTCATCCCTCAGTAAACGAATACACATTTTTCTCAGCAGCACATGGCTCCTTCTCCAAAATAGACCATATATTATGTCACAAGGCAACTCTCAGCAAATATATAAAAAAAATAGAGATACTACCCTGCATGCTATCGGACCATAAAGGGATGAAATTGGAAATCAACGACAAAACAAGGAATAAGAAAAACTACTCCATCAACTGGAAGCTAAACAACATGCTACTGAATGAACAAGGGGTTGAAGAAGACATCAAAGAGGAGATCAAAAAATTCCTAGAGGTAAATGAGAACACAGATACATCATATAGAAATCTCTGGGACACTATGAAGGCAGTAGTAAGAGGAAAATTCATTGCACTGAGTTCATTCCTTAAGAGGAAAAAAAACCAACAAATAAATGACTTAACATCACACCTCAAAGCATTAGAAAAAGAAGAACAGACCAACACCAAGAGCAGTAGAAGACAGGAAATAATTAAAATCAGAGCAGAAATTAATGAAATTGAGACTAAGGAAACCATTCAAAGAATTGACAAAACTAAAAGTTGGTTCTTTGAAAAAATAAACAAAATTGACAGACCCTTAGCAATGCTAACGAAAAGAAGAAGAGAAAAAACTCAAATTACTAACATTCGTGATGAAAAAGGGAATATCACAACAAACACCTCAGATATACAGAATATAATTAGAAATTACTTTGAAAACTTGTACTCTAATAAAATAGAAAATACTGAATGCATTGACAGATTTCTAGAGTCATATGATTTGCCTAAACTGGATGTGGAGGCTATACATAATTTAAATAGATCAATTACAAGCGAAGAAATAGAAGATGTCATCAAAAAGCTACCAACAAGGAAAAGTCCAGGACCTGATGGGTTTACAGCCGAGTTCTATAAGACTTTCAAAGAAGAACTAATACCAATGCTCTTCAAACTATTTCAAGAAATAGAAAAAGAGGGAGCTCTTCCAGACTCTTTCTATGAGGCCAATATTACATTAATTCCAAAGCCAGGCAAAGACACATCCAAAAAAGAAAACTTCAGGCCCATATCTTTAATGAACACAGATGCAAAAATCCTCAACAAAATCCTGGCAAATCGGATACAAAAACATATCAAAAAGATAGTGCACCGCGATCAAGTGGGGTTTATCCCAGGGATGCAAGGCTGGTTCAATATTCGGAAATCAATAAACATAATACATCACATCAATAGACTTAAAGACAAAAATCATATGATCATCTCAATTGACGCAGAAAAAGCATTTGACAAAATACAACACCCTTTATGTTCAAAACACTAGAAAAACTAGGAATATCAGGAACATATCTTAACATAATAAAAGCTATTTATGCAAGGCCCAGAGCTAACATTATCTTAAATGGAGAAAAATTGAAAGCATTCCCTCTAAAAACTGGAACAAGACAGGGATGTCCCCTTTCACCACTGCTATTTAACATAGTACTGGAAACTCTGGCCAGAGCAATTAGACAGACGAAAGAAATTAAAGGGATCAAGATAGGAAAAGAAGAGCTCAAATTAGCACTATTTGCTGATGACATGATAATCTACCTAGAAGACCCAAAAAACTCTACCAGAAAACTTTTACAACTAGTAAACGAATTTGGCAAAGTTGCAGGATACAAAATCAATACACATAAGTCAAAGGCATTTGTGTACATCAGCGACAAAGACTCTGAAAGGGAAATGATGAAAAATACCCCATTTGCAATAGCATCAAAAAAAATAAAATACCTGGGAATCAACCTAACGAAAGAGGTGAAAGACCTGTATAACGAAAATTATAGAACACTAAAGAAAGAAATTATAGATGAACTCAGAAGATGGAAAGACCTACCTTGCTCTTGGATAGGTAGAATTAATATTGTCAAAATGTCCATACTACCAAAAGCATTATACAGATTTAATGCAATTCCTATCAAAATCCCAATGTCATTCTTCAAAGAAATAGAAATAGCAGTCATGAAATTCATCTGGAAAAATAAGAGACCCAGAATAGCCAAAGCAATCCTGAGCAAGAAAAGTGAAGCAGGGGGCATCACCATACCAGACTTTAAATTATACTATAGAGCAATAGTAACAAAAACAGCATGGTATTGGCACCAAAACAGACTGGTGGACCAATGGTACAGAATTGAGGATACAGAGACTAATACATTTAATTACAGCTATCTTATATTAGACAAAGGTGCCAAAAATGTACAGTGGAGAAAGGATAGCCTCTTCAACAAATGGTGCTGGGAAAACTGGAAATCCATATGCAACAAAATGAAATTAAACCTTTATCTCTCACCATGCACAAAACTCAATTCAAAGTGGATCAAAGACCTAGGAATTAGATCAGAGACAATACACCTAATAGAAGAAAAAGTAAGCTCCAATTTCCAACATGTTGGATTAGGCCCCAAGTTCCTTAATAAGAATCCTGTAGCGCAAGAATTACTACCAAGAATTAATGAATGGGATAGATTTAAACTACAAAGCTTCTTCTCAGCAAAAGAAGCAATCAGTGAGGTGAACAGAGAGCCAACTAATTGGGAACAAATATTTAATACATGCACATCAGATAGAGCACTAATCTCTAGAATATATAAAGAACTCAAAAAACTTTACACTAAAAAAACAAATAACCCAATCAATAAATGGGCTAAGGAATTGAGAAGACACCTCTCAGAAGAAGATACACGATTAATCAACAAATACATGAAAAAATGTTCAACATCGCTGGCAATTAGAGAAATGCAAATCAAAACTACTCTAAGATTTCACTTCACTCCAGTCAGAATGGCAGCCATCAAGAACACAAGCAACAATAAATGTTGGAGAGGATGTGGAGAAAAAGGCACACTCATACATTGCTGGTGGGACTGCAAAATGGTGCAACCGTTATGGAAAGCAGTATGGAGATTTCTTGGAAAACTGGGAATGGAACCATCCTATGACCCAGCCATCCCACTCTTGGGTCTATTCCAAAAGGACTTAAAAACAGCATATTACAGTGACACAGCTATCTCAATGTTTGTAGCTGCACAATTCACAATAGCTAGGTTGTGGAATCAACCTAGATGTCCCTCAGTAAATGAGTGGATTAAGAAAATGTGGTATATACGCACAATGGAATTTTACTCAGCAATAAAAGAAAATAAATTAATGGCATTTGCAGGTAAATGGATGAAGATGGAAGACATAATGCTAAGTGAAGTTAGTCAGTCTCAAAAATCCAAGTACCAAATGTTCTCTCTTATATAAGGAGGCTATTTCAAAGTATTGTTGGATGGGGTACATAGGAGGATTAGAGGAACACTAGAATGGTCAAGCGAAGGGAGGGTAAGGGAGGGAGCAAGAGGGGAGGGAGGGGGGGGAAAAAGGTGGTTGAATGAGACGGATATCATTTTCCTTAATGCATGATTGAAGACCTAAATTGTACGAATATACTTTGTATACAAACAGTTGTATGTAAAAAGATACTAAATATATGCACTATGAGTTGTACATATTAAAAATTATAAAAAAAAAAAAAGAAAATTAAAAAAAAAAAAAAAAGAAACAATGGCTGAAAACTTCCAAAAATCTGGTTCAAGATGCCAATATTGCCAATATCTATATACAAGAAGTACAGAGGTCTCCAATTCAAGAGCAGTTCAGTAAAACACATAATAGTCAAACTATTAAGAATCAAAGACAAAGAAAAAAGTTTTAAGGGCACCAAGAGATAAGAAACATATTACAAAAAATGAGTCTAAATACAGCTATCTGTGGCAGAAACCCTGCAGATCAAAAGAGAATGGAATAATGTATTCAAAGCACTGAAAGAAAAACACTGCCAACAAAAATTCTTTACCTGGCAAAGCTATCTTTCAGAAATGTGGAATAAATAAAAAAATTCCAGAAAAACAAAAGCTAACAGAGTTCATGACCACTAGTCATGTCTGCCCTACAGAAATTACTAAAACTGAAATTTCACATTATTGAAACATTTCTTATCCCTATTTACTCACAAATTACAGTCTTCAATCTCTTTAGTTATGTTATTCAAATCTTCCATTTAGCTTTGTCTAATTTATTTATCATGTAAAACAAAAGACCTAAGGTCTCCTACAAATTGCTTTCTAGTGTTTCATTCTTCTATTTGTTTTATTTATTTTGGAAGATATACATTTTAAATGCTTGACTCATAAAAAGTCACAACTACCCCTTCCTTCTAGCTTTTATCTCTTATCAATAGAAAATAACTCTGGGTTTAGTGTAATGCCCTTTTTTTTTTGAAGGACACTTGGTTTCATTTTAGTACTAATATGGAACTTAAGGACCATAAGAGTTTCTGGTTTCCCTACCCTGACCCACTATATGGACTTGTGAGTACCACAATTAAACTGAGGGCAACACCAGGGCTGAATTTGTCTTTCATTCCATCCTGTGCTCTACATGTAGATGATTGATAAGCAATAAAAGTAGCTAGATGAAGTTAACTAAAAATCATTATGTTTGATGTGTTTTAAGTAGTCTCAAATAATTTGGGGATCTAGCTTCCCATCTTCATATTTGATAGCTAAGTCAGGAAAATGTTCACATGTGATACAGTTAGATGTTAGGGATGTATATTGCTTTAAGCAAACTTTAAAAATTGGATTTAGGGCTGGGATTGCGCTCGCCTAGCATGCAGGCGACGCGGGTTCGATCCTCAGCACCACGTACAAATAAAACGCATTGTGTACAACTAAAAGCAAATAAATAAAAATATATTTTAAAAAATTGGATTTATTCCGACTATATGTCAAGGAATGAGGATACTTCACTTTCTGAAGGGGTCATTGCCCTCATAGAAGACTGATTTATAAGATTATATATTGTACTTGCCTATTGCATTGAAAGTGTCATTTGAGTTCCACAGATGTTCTCTAAATACAACCCTTCATTTATTCAACAGAACCTGTACTAAAAATTCTTTCCATCACTGCCTCTCCCCCTGAAGATCTTTACTCTGTTGGCCTTCAAAGACCATCTGCCTTATTTTTATTTGATGTGATATGATAGAGGCTGAGGGGACACATTGCAAGAAACTAAGGCTCCAAGGCAAAGCAAGACTTTGATACAACGGTCAGAGCAGTGGACTAAAAGTCAGAAGGCTGAGAGTTATTGCCAGTTATAACCATAGCTACCTTAATACCAGATTGTAAAAGAGTTTATAAGTTTATGAGAGAAAGATAATAGTGCCTGGCTACATTTACATCTAAGCATTTTTGTAACAATCAAATGTAAAGTTGCTTTTTAAATACAAGGTACTATACTAATCTTTTTTTCCAAGGAAATCTAATACCATTACACCAACATACAATGTACCAGGCCACCTTTTCCTTATTAACAACCATTTCTCATGAAATTTGATAAATGTTCTGAAAAATTCCTCCTAATCACTATCCTTTTTCTTTCTATCTTACTCTTTCTTTGCTACTCTTCAATTAGTTCAATGTCTCCCAACACGTTTTCTGCAAAATAAGATCAACTCTCTAGACAACATGCACACCTCTGAACGATCTCCTGTTTGTCTCTTCCTGACAAACTGAGTAAGATGAGAAATCAAAGCTTGTGACAGTGTTATCTTTAGAGAAGTACAGTTATTTAGAAAACTCAGCTTGATTTCTTCTGTTTTCTGAATCTGTCCCTACTTGTATCTTTAGCAATCACCACTCTCTGTTACAGTCCTGCCTGTTACAGTCCTACATTTCCTTATCTTTGTTTCTTTGAACTATTCCTGTCTGTTTCCCTATCACAGTCTCTCTTCGTGGCTTATGGTAAGTATGTCCATGTTGTTTGAGTCTCCAACCTTTCTTCACTGAAATTTACATAAGGATCTGATATCTAAGAACTCACCTGAAATACAATGTAATGGTCATTAGCCAAGTCAAATGTACGTCTTCCTTTTTAAGTGAGATATCAAATTGAGGTGCCTTTTTAGACCGAGGACCTGTTGTAATGTTTGACAGAAGCCTCCACCATGTGACAGCTCTGCTAGGGTCAAGGCTCTATCCTGGGCATCTGTACCTGGGTGTTCCACAGCTGCCTCTCCCCTCAAAACACAGTCCAAAATTCACCTGCTCTAGCAAGTCTTCTAAGCTCCAACCAAACCTCTTTCTTCTTCTACATAGGGGGTGCAAATATTTGTAATGGGTCACTCTCCTCCTGAAACTCAGTATCCCATTCTTTATCTGGCACATAGTACACACTTGGTAAATAGTTATTAAAGTTAATATTTGCTGAATAAAACGAGAACTGAAGAAAAATCCCAGAGACCTAGAAGAGCATGAATCCTATTATTTTGCTGCATTAAAGAAAGGAGCCCAGGAATAAAGAGAAAGGACCAATATTCTGACTATAGCTAACACATGAATGGGTTGTTAGTTTTTAAAAACCAAGTGGTTTAAGACGGGTAGGGGGAGAAGATACATTTTAAAGCTCCAGCTCCAGGGAAAGTAATAAAAATTGTTTCTTTAATGTTTGTTTGTTCGGCTTTTTTTTTTTCCCCCATAATATTGCAAGCAATGGGAAGGTCTATTCAATCACACCAGCCTTCAGGGCAGAAAGTTTCAGCCTCTTGAGCTAAATCAAACTGGCATCAGCTCTCGGTTTTTCAGGCAGTCACAATTGGTTTCTGCCTTCCATGAGGATAAACCTGGTTGAAATAATAATAATAATAATAATAATAATAATAATAATAATAAATAATTTCCACTTATTTTATGGCCTATTTTTTTTTTTTTTTTGTCCTTTGCTCTTGTCAATTAATTTTTAAGGATCCTGGAAACCCATTTTACTTTCTTATCCATGGTTTACAGAAAAAGAGGCTTTGGGCTTGGTCTGCACCAAGAACTGTCCTCCTTATGAAGGAGTTGGCAGGCAGTACCTTCCCAAGTACACAGAGCTAGCACAAGAAACAACAGTGCTTGGCACTCATGCTTCAAAGCTCTCAAGTGCCACTCACTGATGACAGCTCTCAATGTCACCCACTTTATACTCTCCAAATTGGCAAGACTGAACGTATGCAAAATTACAATACATGAGCACCTAGGTCACAGTACCACAGTCTGCTAGAATCTCAATAGAAGTCAATAATTTTCAATATAATGAAATGACCAGCTCCTTTATAATTCAGTCTTAATCATTCCACTCCTGGGCTCCCATTCTAAATTCACTTATCCCCAGGGTCCCAGAATGTGTATACATTCTGAACCACACTCTTCAAAAACACACAGGCTTTCCTAGCAGGAATTGTCTGTTTCTGGGAGAAATCCTGCCTCTATCTGCTTGTATTTTGAGTCCTGCCTTTTCCATTTTCCAAGTACCATTCCTATTTAGGAAGGTCAAACAGGGATTACAATTGTACCCAGCTCTTAAATTTACAGTAAGGATTAAATGAGCCAACATAAGTTAAAAATATTAAATATACCAGTGCCTAGTGCATGGTCAGTGTTCCATAAATATCATCTTTGGACATTCCATGCCTGAATGACACATGACCCCATAACTGGCTCTTTGGGAAAGGAGCCTGAGAAAATCAGTCTTTTTCACCAAGCAAAACATTTGTTCCACTTCTTGTTACAGACTTGAAATAACTGAAGTAGGTAACATTAATTTTATTCTTGGACTTTGTGTTTGTTAAATGTAGCGTGCAAAAATATTTTAATATGTATGTAAAATGACTTTTTAAGTGCCTTTTTAAAATCTCCAAAGTCCTTTCAGCTCCAAAATGTGATCTATGATAACTAATCTCAAATGCATGCAAATTAATAATGACACAACTCCCTAGATAACTGGAAATATATGGCATCTTCTGTCTGGTTTGCATTGGAAACAAGTTAGATCCAGGGTAGTAAGACTGTGACAATGTAGAATGAAGTCTTACCCTCATTTCTCCCCACCAGCCAGGGTCTCAGTTCCTCTCATTGCAAATGTTAAGAGGAAAGCAAATGAGCTGTAATTTGCAGAGAAGAAAATAACAAGATTCTACAGAATGTCAATCAGACCAGTGAAGTTAGCAGAACTCCAAGAAATGATCTGCACCCTCTAATCCTGATAAAAGAGAATTCCCAAAATTTAACTCACAAAGGAGAGTCAGCAAAATTCCCTCATCTTGGAAATTAAGAAACTAAAACCTAAAGAGATTAAGTAACAAATCCAAGGTCATCTAGCTTTAATAGAATTCTGACATAGAAACAGAACTGCTTCATTGACCAATTGTGTTAAAGCCCTCTTCGTGTGCTATGTGTTCACACACGGATAAATGTCCCCCTTTTCTTCTCTGGGCAATATTTAGTCTTCTTCAGTCACCTGCGGATCAACCAGCACCTGTCTCAGGAAAACAGAAGATTCTTCACAATCCTGAATTCAAGAGAAATGCCTGGTTCTTGAAACACATCTGAGTCATTGTTTCTTTCTACCTTTATATTCAAACTTATCTTTTAGAAATACATTAAATAACACCATGTTAACAAGGATTTTTCAAAAGTTCCAATGTAGAAGAAAACCAAGTACAATCAAGAAAGGGCTTAGGCATATTTTTGTTTTAAGCAAACATATATCCAAATCCACAGTGGATGTATCGGGGGATATCTGGTGATTATTTCTATAACAATAGCATAGAACTCCTTTTAAGTAATGACAATCAGAACAACTCCATTTGTAAAAGTGCAAAATTTACACAACTCTTTGGAAAACTATCAGAAAATACAAGTTATAAGCCTGTATGTCCACGGGCTCTACTCATAGGTATCCATTCAAATATTCCTTCATTCTGCTTTATTTCGTGTGTCTTCAATCACTTGTTAATTCATTCAGTTCTACTCTGTGGATACTCATCTCATTCCTGAGCAGCAATGACAAGCCAGGCATGGGCCTGGCCCTCATGCAACACAAAGTCTAGGAGTGGAAACTGGGCACTCACACGGAAAGCACAAGGACTAGGTAAAAAGTGAAAGGAACCTCAAAAGCGCCCCGATAAAGCCCCTTGGCTGTTCAAAGGAACTAAGAATGCTCCGGATGGGGGCTGAAGGAAGCTCCGCGGCTTGGGGCTGGGGGCTGGGGCCTGGGGCCCCGGCGGAGGGAGGCCGCGGTGGGACAGGGCTGCTAAGGAAGGCAGAGCTCGCTGCTGTAGCGCGGATTTCCCCTCCAACCCCACGTCCTGGGGCTTCCAGGTTTCCAGCGCCTGGGCCTCCAGTGTCACGAAAGGGGCAGGCCCGGGCTGACTCCCAGTGGCTCCCTAGCCCCGTCCTTCAGTCGCTCCTGCGAATGAGAGGAGCTGAAAGCGAGTCCCCTTCCCCGGGCCCGCCCGCAGGAGGAGCCTGGGCCTGGGCCCGGCCACCGGCGGGCACGACCGGGCGGGCGGCGCACGCACCTGGTCTAGCAGCTCCGAGCTGGAGGCGGCAGAGGCGGCGGAGGCAGCGCCCGGGGAGGCAGCGCCCGGGGAGGCAGCGCCCAGGGGAGGCTGGCCGCGGGAGTTGACGTGGTGGCGGCCACACCCCCAGCCGGACCTTGACCGACGCCCTTCCCCCGCGCCCTGGGCCCGGAGGCGGGACCGGGAAGCCTGACTCCGGGCGGGCGAGCGGAGTCCCAGCGCCAACCCCGGAACGCCTGGGGGTCTCGCCCCGAGTCCAGCTACCTCGGGGCCACCAGTCGGCCTGGTGGTTCCCCATGGTGTCACACCCGGAGTCCCCGGACCCTTGGCCTAGCTGCTGCTTGCAGAGGCGACAGAGACGCTGGCGTCGCCTTCAGACCTGGGTCTGCAGGGCCTGGGCTCGGGGCTTGGTGCTTTTCTGAAGTTGTGGCCTCCCGTCAGGCCTGCGTCAGGGCCACCTGAAGGCACAGGACTTGGGCACGATTGTGGAGTGCTTTAAGAAATCTCTGCAGGTGGGAAAGGATGGGCCTCTGCAGCTGAAAGGAAAACTGGACCGGTGTTTTTCATTATCTGAGCATGGCTAAGGGCAACCTGTCCTCGAAGTCCGGTGTCTGGAAATTGTGCTTTATGAGCTGTCAACCACCTCCCAGGGGAAGCCACTATTAAACCGTTATTTCCCTATCCTGCCGGTTGCAGGATTGTTAGAGAGTCAGCGATGATGGAGGGGAGGGGAGATGACCCAAACTAGGAGATCAGAAAGTCTTTTCTCTTTTTTTGCATTAATTATATAAGGGTGCCCAAGAAGAGAGTTGACTCATCTGATTACCGGGTGTACCTTATCTCAACAGTCATACGCATTTCTAGTCACAAAGTATGTGTTCACATATTGTCGACGTTTTATGTTTTGATTATCTAGATTCTTTTGTTTAACCAAACTCTTATCAAATACAAACAGTTATCTTTGTGAAACACTGAGCAATTCCAATCTCTCCTCTAAACCAAACACACACACACACTCTCTCTCTCTCAAAAAAAAAAAGAAAAGAAAAGAAAAATCACATGCTCACTAAACACATACAAAATGTGCAAAGCCCATTCACCCACAAACACATAAACCTTGGCTTAAAATGCCTCTATATTTTAATGAATCCAATTGCCCACCACACAAAATATCCACTCTGTATAGCATTCAAGGACCCTCACAATATGGCCCTGGTCAACCTTTCCATGATCATTTCTAGGATGTCATATTCAGCCCATTAAATTGCTTTTTCCTCAAACAATCTTAAGTATTAAGAACAACTTTTTATTATGTCCAATCTTTCATGGCTGCTATATTTTGTAAAATACAATAAACATGCTAGCAAAAGTGACATAAAGACATAAAATACTACAAGCCCTAGTGTTTCTTAGAATGAGAGGAGTTCGCAACAAGTAGAAAATTATTCTTTCAATTTAAAAATAATTCTAGATGCTGACTCTCAGTATCTGTATTTCTTCATGGACCTTCAAAAAACAGTTCTTAGACTAACATTAGTGACCTTACTTAAGGTGGCACTGACTCGTTTTCTTTAACTGTGTCAGATGCTTTTGGACTTCTGGGCCTTTCTTCACATTATTCCTTTAGTGCTGTTCAAAGTTCTTCTCACTCAAGATTCAACTCATAATGTGATAATAATAAGTGTTTCACCTTTATTGAGTACTTTGCACTAAAGAATTAGATGGATTCAATGAATTTTTAGAGCTCTGTGAGCTAGGTTTTACTATTATCATCATCATTAATATTCCCACTTGACCAATGAGGAGACTGAGGATTAGAGAAGTAAAATCACACAACTAGTGAGGTACAAAGTCAGTATTCCAAATTGAGCTGGTCTGATTGGGCCCCCTCTCCATGAAGTCTCCCAGTTGCAAGTTGAAACAAATCACTCCTTAATACACCACCACTATAACATTTTCCCTGATTGGTTTTCTTTTATTTCATTCATGTCTGTTTCAGAGCCTTTAAACCTTTGATACAATGACATTTGTGTATCTCTTCAGCTCTTAGCACTACTGTCTCCATCTGGAACATTCTTTAAGCACTGGACTCTGCTCATAATAACCACTGTAAGGGGAGTTCATTCTTTGTGTTTCCACTATCTTCCATGCTTACTTCACATCATCTTATAATTTTGTATGTCAGTATGCCCTTTTAACTCATAGGCTACTCACTACATTCAGAGTTGTCTTACCAAAGATGTTTTTATTTTTTTAACCACATGAACTTTAAAGCACTTATGATACCACTGAGCCACATCTCCTGCCCTTTTCTTTTTTCTTTTTTCTTTTTTTCTTTTTTTTGAGACCTGGTCTCACTAAGTTGCTTAGGACTTCACTAAATTGCAGAGGCTGGCCTGGAACTTATGATCCTCCTGTCTCAGCCTCTCAGTTTGCTGGGATTACAGGCATGTACCACAGTATCTAAGTTCTAAGAGCTTTGTGACCTCATTAACAGCACTACAGGGTAGGCAATACCTCATAGGAATAGATCTCTTTAAGGAAAAGCAGATCATCTCATTTGTTCAAACCCTCCAGTAGCTTTCTGTTTTACCCAAAGTAAGAATCACAGTGGGTATAGTGGCCTATAAGATACTACATGGTCTAACTCCCTTCCCTGCCCCTTCCCCACAGTTACTTTACTCCAGTCATACTGCTTTCTCCCTTGTGACTCCTTACACACTACTGCCTCAGGAACTTTGCACTGGCAGTTCCTTTTCCCTAGACACTTATCTGGCTAGTTTTCCATCCAGGTTTTGCTCAAGTTTCATCTTCTCCCTAAGGCCCTGACTACCTATTTAATACTGCAACTAGCTCCTTGCCCCCAACCCTATCATTGCCAATGCCCCTTCCCCTGATTTATTGGTTATTTTTTTTCATAACGCTTACCATTTTCTAACATACTAGGTGATAATAATTATGTATATTGTATACAGTTTGCAAGTTCCTCAAGACCAGGGATTTTGACATTTTGTATTTTATCTACTACATTCCCAGTGTCTAGAACAGTGTCTTAACACATTAAGTAGACACTCAATATAGACTTATATAATAAGTCCTAATGATAAAATTGAGACTGAACTGACTTTAATAGCCAGGGAATGAGGTGAGCCATGTGAGAATGGAGAAGTAAAAGTAAGCCTAGGGGAATGGATTATACTTCTAGAATCCGAGTCACCACCGTTCATTCCTCCACTCCCAGCAGAGAACATGCTAGGGCAGTGATTGTGTTTGGAATAAAGCACTTAGCGCACATAAGAATCTCAATATGGTAACATATGTCTCCTAAGTCAAAGCCAATATAAGAGTTGAGCTAACTTCATTATAATACTGCTCCTGATTAAAGTAGGTTGCAGCCAAATTACACTATCTAAAACCAAATAAATACAGAATATTCCAGGTGTTGGCCCTGTTTTCCAGCATCAGAATTTCAAAGGAATTGCTTGATGTTTATTTTGAATGTGTTATCCTGTAATTATCTAGTTATCAATTTAGCTTTACCAGAATTACAGGACCAAATCAAGCTTTTTTTCTTGGACTCATCTGTTATGAAATACTGCTATGTCTTTAAATGATAGTGCTAGTTTGAGGTCTTCTAAAATATTGGCCAAAAATTTAAACCTGAATCTTTGTGTCAATAAAGTATTAGCTTTAAACAGTATATAAAAACATACATTAATACATGAAATGCATCACAAAAGGAAGGATATATCTGAAAAAGTATCTTTAAAAATTTTACAACTTTGTGGGCTGGGGATATGGCTCAGTTGGTAGAGTGCTTGCCTCACAAGCACAAGGCCCTGGGTTCAATTCCCAGCACCACACACACACACACAAAATTAAAACTTCATATTTGAAAAATGTCATTTTTAAAGAATTTTTTTTTACTTATATCGGTTGTTGATGAACCTTTATTTTATTTATTTATGTACATGCTGTGCTAAGAATTGAACCCAGTGCCTCACATATGCTAGGCAAGTACTCTACCACTGAGCCACAAACCCAGCCCGCAAAATGTCATTTTTGAAAAGCAAAAGCCTAATAAACAGAAAAATATTCAGTGTCAACTGATTATCAAATTCAACTGAAAATTTCAAAAGGCAAATTTAATGATGATAAATCAATCCTATTATGCAAGGTGGCAAATATATATTTTAATACTGACAATGATGTGGGCTTCTTCATACATTTCAGATGGGAATATACATTAGTAGTACCTTCCTACATAGTAGTTTTTTTTTTAAAATGGTTAAAATATATAAAATATTTAAAGACAGTTTAAAGTATGTGAGTGTATTAGACAATACTTAAATATTAACCCAAATAATGTATAATGACTCAAATGAAATACAAGTTCATTTCTTGTAGATATGATTTTCCTGAACTGTTTCAGGTTGTGGATATGTGTATGGGGGGGGGGGGGGGGGGGCGGGTGTTAAAGAGAGTAGGGAAGGGAGAGAGTACTTCTCTATATAATCATTCAGAACCTGAAAATTAATGGAGACTTGGCTAGATTCAATGGACATGTCCAAGGTCATTCTCAATGGACATGTCCATTGAGTCAGCAAAAGTGGAGAGAATACAGCATTTGCATGTAATGTTTTGTGGTGCAGGTCTGGCAGTAGCTCACATTGCTCTGGCTAGAACTCAGTCATGCAGGCTCACTTCACTGCAAAGGGGCCTAGGAAATGTCATCTCATTGTGTGCCCCGGAAAAAGGAGCAATGGGTTTGCTGAACAGCTTGCTGTCCTTGTTACACGTCTTGACTCAATACCACTGTTCTATGACTCTATCCTAAAGAAATGATTATAAATATAGCAGCTTAATTTAGTACAGCAAAACAGTGATAATACATTAGATGACTACTAATACAGGGATAGTTCATGATCGTTTTGATATATCCACATAGTGAAATATGCAGCAACTAAGAACTAGAATTGCAAGTAGTTTTTCATGGTATGAAAAACTTCAGCATATGGTTTTAAATTTAAAATCTTAATATTTACAGTTTTAATTTTACAAATATATGCATTTGTCATATACATCATATACAGATGGTCCCCAACTCATGCTGATATGACTGAACAGTTTTCAACTTTATGATGGTGTGAAAATAATACTAATTCAATAAAACCTGTACTTTGAATTTTTAGATTTTGACCTTTTCCCAGGCTAGCAATATGTGGCCAATATTCTCTCCCAATGTTGGCAGTGGCAGCAAACTGCAGCTCCCATTCCACCACATGTCATCATGAGGGAAAACAACCAACAACGTTTTTTGGATACAGGTATTCAATAAAGTACATAAGACATTCCACATTTTATTTCAAAATAGGCTTGTGTTGGATGATTTTTCCAAAATGTCGGCTAGTGAAATTTTTCTGAGCATGTTTGAGGTAGGCGAGGCTAAGCTATGGTATCATGTAGGTTAGATGCCTTAAATGCATCTTTGACTTACGGTATTTTTGACTTATGATGGGTTTATTGGAACATAACCCTATCATAAGTCAAGGAGCACCTGTGTATCCCCAAGCAAGGATATGACCAAGTAAACAATGCACTCATTGCTGTGTAGTCTCCCACCTGGCGTGTTCACACAGATTTAAACAATGGAAAAATGCTTCTGTTTTCATATCAAAGTCTAAAGTAGGAAAAATGCTTTATATGATTAAAACTGTATAAAAAATTGTGAAAAACACCAGAATAAAAGGAACCAAAATGGTGTTTGTTTTGTGTAAAGGGATGGATGTATTTATTTCTTCTTTTTCCTTGTATGACACTTCTAATTTTTCTAGAAACAGCTTTTATTACTTTACATAGAAAAAAATTAACTTTCTAAAATAAATCAATAAGTTGGAGTAAATCCTTAAATAAAATTGACCCTGTGCTTCAGGATGAGTGGGAATCTTAGGAGTGGGAGGTCCAGTTTCCTCACGTCCTCTGCCTCTCAGGAGAGAGGTAATGAAGGAAGCAGTTACCAAGCATTGGACTTTTCTTTTCTCCCTAAAGGGCTGGCTGGTACAGGACCCCCTTGAACATGAGGCCAACCTCTCCAAAACTCTGGTCCCTTCCCGCACCATCTACCTTGGCAGTTCTTCACTTGTACTTCCTTTAGTATAAGGTGCAGTTCTCCAAGTTTTCTGAAGAGCCAATGTGACTGCACATTAGTTAGCATCATCTCCTGAGGTCCTTGCCAGGTGCTAAGTACCATACATGGGAATGTGCTACCATGCAAACTGTCTCTTATTCAACTCTGTGTTCCACCCTCCTAGATCCTGTGAATATAGCCTAAGGCTAGAAAGCCTACCAATCAACCATGGGAAGGCCCAGGGGACACTCTGTACTAAAAAAATGAGGCTAGACTAATGAGAGAGGCACCCTCTCATGAGCAGCTCAGAAGTAGCAACGCGCTGGGGTTCGTGGCTGGTATTAGGAGGTACTCTTACAGAACTGAGATCCTTATGAGAAATGACAGAATCTCAAAATGACAATAGAAACCAGGCCGCAGTGATTAAATGTCAGAAGTAGGCAGGTACAATGTAAATTTACAATGTAAAATTCATAACAGGAAGGTCAGAGTGACACTTATGTAAGATAAAGAGATGGTCATGGTCCTCATCTCCATGTAACTTAACAGTTCTTTGCCTTAAAAGTCAAATCTAGTTAGAACATGACATTGCACTATTATAAATTCAACCAAATAGTAGCCCCAATTGAAGATGCTGTTCCATGTGCTACCTCCACTAGAGCAGATTAAGATGGTCCCAGACACATGGTATGTTGTCATTAAGATGACAAATATAATCTCTTCCATCCCTACTATAAAGGAGGATCAGAAACAAGTCATATTCAGTTGGAAAGGACAGTCTTGACTCAGAGCTATTTTAATTCTAACATTCTCTGTCTTAATAACACCTGACCAACATGACATCCCACATAATATTATGTTGGTCTACTCTATCTGTTCATAACACCCATTGGAGTAGATAAGTGAAAAATAGCTCATAGAGGTCGTGATAACTATATAACACATGAGCTCCAGAGAGTGAGATATAAGCCAAATTAGGAAGAAGGAAATCACTTCTTCAGTAAAATATTCAGGCATTAGTTGTCTGGAACATCCTGGGACATCTCTCCCAATTAAAAAGCAATTTATTACATCTTGCATCATCCACCACAAACAAGAAAGCATGATGCTTGGTATGCCTCTTTGGTTCCTACAGGACAAATACGTCCATACCTGGGCATTCTCTAACTCAGATGCTGAGGAACAAAACAGGCTTCCAGGTTGGTGTGGGTCCCAGAGCAGGAAAGGACTATGCAGTAGATGCAGGCTCCAGTGAATGTTCTGAAGTTGAATCACACAACCCTGAAGAATCTGTGGTATTAGAGGTATCCACTGATACCTCTAAAATATACACTGATACCTCTAGAAAATATACAGAGAGAATTTGCAGCAGTCCTAGTGGATAAGTTACAGCATAGACCTCTAGGAATCAGGATCAAATCAATGCCACCTTCCATGAAATGTAATGCACGTTTTGAACAGTTGCCCTTCTCACAACTGCACCCAAGAGGAGAACATGGAAGGGCCATCCTAGCTTCAGAGCCTCTCTGTAGTTACCTTCTATCTAATCCTTCTTACTTGTCTGCCTTCTCTTTTCCTTAGGCATTGATCCCTCTAGCACTCTTCTGTCTTCTTTATGCATGGTAATTTCTTAGCATTTGCTTCCTGGGAAACCCAACACATGACAGGTGTTTTGTAGGTTATCTTTTTTTTTTTTTGGTACTGGGGATTGAACTCAGCAGCACTAGACCACTGGGCCACATCCCCAGCCCTTTTTTGTATTTTATTAGAGACAGGGTCTCACTGAGTTGCTAAGTGCCTCGCCATTGCTGAGGCTGGCTTTGAACTCGCGATCCTCCTGCCTCAGCCTCCCAAAGTGCTGGGATTACAGGCGTGCGCCACCGCGCCCGGCTTGTAGGTTATCTTAAAATGTATTATATGATTCCATTATAATATTATCAAATGATTCCAATTAGGTCCTGGTTTAACAAATAAATAAATGTTTGTTTTCAATACTCTTCTTCCTCTGAACATTCTTTATGGACAGTATACCATAATTCAAATAAGAATTCATTTAAAACATAGTAGCAACAATTTCACACCCATTAGACTGACTACTATTTTTTTAATAAATGGAAGGAAGGAACAAGGCATGATGTTTGTAATCCCAGCAGCTCAGGAAGCTGAGGCAGGAGAATCACAAGTTCAAAGTCAACCTCAGCAACTCAGTGAGGTCCAAAGCAAATTAGCAAGACCCTGTCTCAAAATAAAATATTTTTTAAAAAGGGCTGGGGATGAGGTTCTCCTGGGTTTAACATGGTACTTCTGAATGTAATCCCTGGTACCAAATTAAAAAAAGGAAGGGAGGGAGAAAATAAAAACTGTTCGTGTCTTTGTGGAAGATTCAGATTTCTTGTGCACTTAGAATATAAAGTGATGCAGCCATTATGGAAAATAATATAATATGTCATCAAGAAATTAAAACTGTCTGGGCACAGTGACACATACATATAATCCCAACTACATGGGAAGAAGGGTCATTTAAGCTCAAGAGTTCAAGATATTCTGGACACTAATGGGAATTACCATTATGATCTAGCAATTCCACTTCTGAATGTATACACAAAACAATTGAAAGCAGAGACTCCAAGAGATTATTTGTGTACTCATGTTAACATGGCATCATTTGCAATAGCTGAAAGGCAGCACACGTGTCTATCATGGGAAAACCTATCCAAAAAATGTTACGTATACAATGAAATTAAAAAAGAAAAGGGTCTTTGACTTAAGCTACACAGATGAATTTTGAGGACCTTCATGTAAAGTGAAATAAGCTAGTCACAAAAAGGATACATATCATTATGATGGTACTTACATAAATACCTAGAGTAAGCCCAACTTGGTGGCACACACCCATAATCCCAGCTACTCAGGAGACTGAGGCAAAAGAATTACAAGTTTGAAGCCAATCTGTCTCAAAATGTAAGAAATAAATAAATTCAAAGGGCCAGGGATGTCGCTAAATGATTGAAGGCCACTGGGTTCAATCCCCAGTGCCTCAAAAATAAAGTACCTAGAATAGTCAGAGTCATAGAGATACAAAGTAGAAAGGTGGTTGAGGGAGTTTAGGGGAGAGGAAAATAGGGAGTTATTTAGTTTTGCAAAATGAAGTGTTCTATGGATAGATGGTGCAGACGGTAGCATACTACTGAGAATATATTTAATGCCACTGAACTATACACCTAAAAATGATCAATACAGTGAGTTTTATGGTTTGTGTACTTTATCATAATTAAAATTAAAAAAAAAAAACAGTGATGGCCCTAAGTACTTGACAAAGATGACGGGTCTAGGGGACCAGGTATAGTTAAGAGCCTTCTCTTAGGGGAAAGAGCCTTTTCCTGGAGTACAGATTAATGCCTTAAGCTAGGGGAGGTTTTAAACAACCACCTGATGGCTCATTTTTTCCAACTAGTATCCATTTCTGTGGGGTTCATCTTACGACTAGCATCACGCTGGACTACAGGAATCAAAAGTAAACAAAACACTGTCTGGTCTCTAGATACTGGAGGCAGGTGGAAGAGACAGACAAGTATGAAGATGGTTTTAACAAGGTGTGATATGGGCTAGACTAAAGAACGCCCATCAAAGGGGGTTGTGTGAATCACACTGGAGGGCTGAGAAAGCTTCATCTTGAAGAATAGTTTGAACTAATTAGACAGAGAAGGTGATGGGGGCATTCTCAGAAGAGGGAAATAATTACACAAAGATGTAGAGGTTACAACAGCATGACCTGGGTGCGGACCCAAAGAAACAGGTGCACAGAGAAGGAAGAGAAGTAGATGGTTAGAACAGGGTTGGATCAAGACAGCTTAAAGACTGGTTACAGTACTGCCTTTATCATAAAAGTTACAGGGAGCCATTAAAGAGTAATAAGAAAAATAGCAATATTTGGATGATATTTCCACAATGGCTAAAAAATGATCAAAGAGATTGTCTCATCCAGCTATTGATACATGACAAACTACCCTAAAATTCAGTGTCTTAATATGCATTGATTCCTACTCCCCTGTCTGCACGTTGGCTGAGTCTGATCTAGGGTGGGCACAGCATGGCTGCTCTGCTTTCATCTGCAAGTCTGTCTGGGCGCAGGCTATAGGCTGGACTCAGACCTGCACCACAGGTGTTCGTTCTAGGGCTCAGGCTAAAGGGCTAACCTACCTCAGGGTGCTCTTCTCATCCTTCTGTAAAGCAACTGGCTCTCCAGGTCATGTTCTTCTCATGGCAATGGCAGAAGATCAGAAAGCAGGCAGAAATTGCAATGTCCCTTAAGGGCTAGGTTCAGAAAAGGCACATGGTGACTGCCCACATTCTATTGCCCAGACTAAGTCACGGAACTGGGTCCAAAGCCAAGAGACCAAGAAGTACATTATACTCTTAGCGGGAGAAACTTTAAACTCACTTGTAAAAAAGTGTGGATACACGGAGAGGTGAAAAATCAGGGCTAACAATTCAATCTACCGTAGAGGCCACTTGTACTCAGTACTTTAAAACTTTCATGGTGTAATGGAAAGAGTATCATCTGTGGAGCCAGACATCATTTAATTACTCTAGACCCTTTCAGGGATTATTTAAAATTCTCCAAACATCAGTTTTCTCATCTATAGTCTATACTGATAACTCCTCACCTATAAGTGATGCTAAGAATGACTTGTGAGGTTGGGGCTTTGTACTTTGGGAACCAATGCTAGTAAAGACCATCCAGCTGCTAGCTACATAGAGTATGCCATGACTTTATTAGTAAGAACTACGGGAGGGAGATCAATGGTTTGCTTGTAGTGCTGTAAAGTTACCATACCGGAGAGAAGCAAAAATCCAATAGGACACATTCTTCAAGATGTCTATGAACACCCACTCTGTTGGCAACTGCAGCCATCTATCTCTGGGGAGAGGTGTGCCTCCCAGAAAAAGTGGCAGCCAGTTACTAATATGTGTTTAGTCTGACCATTCTTTTTCACATGTTCTTTGTTCCTTGGCAGTTTGACTTTTTTGGTTCCTAGATAAGAGGCTATGCATCCCCAGGCAAAGTTGGGTGAGAGGCACATGGGAAAAGTGCCCCTGGCATTGCTGTAGTGTGTTCTCTCTCTCTCCACTGCTGCTGCTCTGACCAGATCACCTCCCTCAGCTGAAGGATGCTGCCAAAGACAATATCAAAAGTACTCTTGTTAGTATCTTCTTGGACTGAAACTAACTTGCCCAATAATACACATGTCTTTGAACCTCATGCCCCTTAAGACCCACATTGCTACAGGAGTCCAGGTTTCTTCTATGATCTTGGTCCATCATCCTCAGGTAGCCCTTCCTGATGGAGTTTTCTTGAGAGAATGAAGCTTTAGTGATTTAAGGTGTCCATTGTGGACATGAACTAACTTTTTTTTCCTATGCATCTAAAGTGGTATAACTTTATACCACCCTTGAAATAATGAATGGTTATTATAGTAGGAATGGCTATTAAAATTATTTTCTGTAAGGTTTGATTCTCTTATAGGAACCCCAGTTGGGAAGGGATGGTAGAGTATAGCCCTTATCCTGTGGTTGAAGTGGGACTCCAGCACCGAATCCTTACACTCCAACATATAGGATGGGGTAGAAGAAAGGGGACCAGGGAGATTCTTTAGACAGTATGAACTGGGAGTAGCATGTCTCACTCCTGGTTGGCCAGCACATACTTTCATAGATAAACTTAGTTTCAAAGGAGAGAGGAAAGAGTAGTTTCTAGTTTGGTAACCAAATACACAAATAAAACTTTGAGATATTAACAATAGGAAGAAGGATGCCATAAATGGAAAGATAATTATCAGTCTGTCACATTTGACAATTATTCACTAGAGAGCAAGTTTTATGGTAGCAGGAGCTATCTAATTCACTAAACACAAAAAGTTTAGCACAGTATTTATCACATAGAAGAACCTTAATAACTTTGATTGAATTTAGTTTATTTATATTACATTAAGATAATTCAGAAGAGTCACTTGAAATTATAATTAATTATAATTTTCAAAAGACCCAGGGACTAAACACTTCAGTGAATACTTACATAACATCTTGTTCATCTTCCAGGGTAGCCTTGATTTATTCGGAGCTACGTTACTCCCTGTTAGTTTTAATTATGAATCACTTTGACTCTTCAAATCTTCAGGATTGTTTTAGTTAGCTTTTTCACTGCTGTGACTAAAAGGCCCAACCAGAACAATTGTGGAGGAGGAAAAGGTTACTTGAGGGCTTACAGTTTCAGAGGTCTTAGTCCAAAGAAGGCTGGCTCCATTCCTCGGGGCTCCAGGTGAAGCAGAACATCATGGAGGAACAGTGTGGTAGAGAGAAGCAGCTCATATGACGATCAGAGAGCAGAGAGAGAAGTCTCCACTCCCCGTATACAAAATACATACCCCATAGTCATGCTCCCAATGAACCTCTTCCTCCAGCCATACCACACCACTGCCTCCAGTTACCACTCAGTTAATCCCATTAGGGATTAATTCACTGATTAGGTTAAGGCTATAACCCAATCATTTCTCCTTTAAGCCTTGCATTGTCTCACACATGAGCTTTTGGGGGATACCATATCTAAACCATAACAAGTATCAATGTGTAGACTTTCACAAGCCTACAGCTAGAAACCCCTCTTCTCGACTGCTCATCTGGGACACAAAGAGAACTATGAGATATGAATAAAGGAGTTGATATTTGTAAAACAAAGCACTTAGAATGGTAAGTGTCATAGATGACAGATGACAGACGATAGATGATTGATAGATATGTATAGCTGAATGGATAAGATGAAGGAACGGAGGGAGGGAGGAAGGGACTACAATAAAATAAGTTGACATTTTTCTGCCAAAGGCAGATGCAGTTGGTGGCCTCTATGGCAGAAGTCATCTCACCAGAGACCTGAAGATTCATTTCTTTGCTTGGCTGAGCTGGAATGCACTACATGTGCTGCAGTCAAGCAAACTGCTCGGTGGTCTCTTAGGAGATACTAAAATGACAAGCAAGTGTGAGTCAGAGTGGACGCTGGTATGTCAGATATAGATGGCCTGACTTAGAAGCAGGCCATTGCCACAGCAAGACACCCCAGGCTGTCTTATGTCAGAACTCCTCTCTTGAGATCATTGTCCTACGTGTTAGAGATGAGCTAGTACAGAGAATAATTCCAAAAAGGAGATGGCCCAGGCATAGCAAACACATCCACTCCCTGGTTTGGGTATGCAAGTCTGTAATGGATGGATCGCACGTAATGTTGGGGCTTTGTTCTTTGGGCACCCATGCTGGTAAAGATGGTTTTGCCCATCATTAATTCATTCTCCCTTTTTTTGGGTAATTTGTTGCCCTTCTGGGGATCTTCTGGCTCACCCTTTCCACATCTCCTGGCACATAATCCCTACCCTCTACTTCCCACACCAGACTCAGTCTGCCTTCTTCCTGACCATGTGATTAGTTTGCTGTTGGGTATCTGATCCAAACTGGGCCAAAGTCTTCTTTAAAATTTAGCACAGACAAAGATAGAG
This sequence comes from Tamias sibiricus, assembly GCA_025594165.1. Lineage (NCBI taxonomy): Eukaryota > Metazoa > Chordata > Mammalia > Rodentia > Sciuridae > Tamias > Tamias sibiricus. The sequence goes on from CM046658.1 coordinate 209,569,024, forward strand.
TGGATTCTCCAGATGAAGGAAAGTGGAGGCTGTTCTATTCATAAATATATTCTTAACCCCTGAAGTCATAAACAGTTAAAAAAAAAATGTAGCCAACCCAAGGAGAGAAATAGAATTGAACAGACCATAAAAGAAAAGTGCTGAACCCCAAGATCCAACTGGGCCTGAAGCTAGATTTGCTCCTTTGCTGCAACATGCACAAATAAATTCCTTTTTATAAATTTAGGCTTCTTTGAGTTTGCATTTTTGTCACTTCCTTCCAAAAGAGTCTTGATTTATAGAGCTCATGAATTGGTTGTCCTAACAACTTCCTCATCACCCGTGGCTAAAGTTGCTGAGGCCCTATAAACAGCTCCTACAGTTATGTTCCAGTGGTTCAGAAAATTGCTCCATGTTCCACTTTGTACTTTCCATGCTAAACCCTCTTGCTCTGTTTCCTTATCTTGACTTCATCCTGTGGCCTGACACCTGGATATCTTTGGATTGACACTTCATGGTACATTGAACCTGGCCTTCTGTTTGACCTTGAATAGAGTTCCCCCAAAAAGTCTAGGCTACGTTCTTCTCCTTCCAGGGGGCAGTGTCTCTGACTTCTGTGTCTATGCTATAACCCCTGGGTCAGGCACCTCTTCATAACAACAACCACTGAGTCATTCTGTCTCCTCAAGTGGGTTCTATAGTGAGCGTCCAGGTTCGCTTAGTATCTGTTCATTTTCTTTTAATGTCGTGTCCTTTGGCTTTTATTTATATGATTCAGGAAAACTAAAGGTCAAAAACCTCCTGCATAGTCCACCATTGTATAGTTCAGCATTTTTCCTGGCCCTGGTGACAGTAATTCTTGCTAGGAAGGAGTAAGAAAGAATAAGAATTTATAAGGAGCTTAGTCATTCAAAAAAGGAAGTCTTCAGAATCTGTAACTGCACAAGGCATCCTCAACACATAAAGAAGAACACACAAGATGTTTTGCTTTCCAGGACTATGTTTCTTTTATGGGCTGTGTTCCCCCACAAACCATGTTGAATTTCTAGCCTCCATTACCTTGGAATGTGACTATATTTGCAGATAGCTATCAAAGTAATGAAGTTAAGGAGCTGGGAATCTAGCTCAGTTGGTAGAGTGCTTGCCTCACATGCACAAGTTCCTGAGCTCAATCCCCAGCACCACACACATACACATACACACAAAAAGTAATGAAGTTAAAATGAGGTTCATTAGGGTGGGCCCTAATCCAACAGGACTCATGTCATTGGAAGAGAAGATTAGGGCACAGGCATATACAGAAGAAAGGACCTGTGAAGACAAAGGGTAAAGAGGGCCATCTAGGGCTGGGGTTGTGGCTCAGCGGCAGAGCGCTCGCCTTGCACGTGTGCGGCCCGGGTTCGATCCTCAGCACCATGTGAACATAAATGCATTGCATTGTGTACAACTAAAAGTAAATAAATAAATATTTTTTAAAAAATAAAAATAAGCCGGGGGCGCGGTGGCGCACGCCTGTAATCCCAGCACTTTGGGAGGCTGAGGCAGGAGGATCACGAGTTCAAAGCCAGCCTCAGCAATGGCGAGGCACTTAGCAACTCAGTGAGACCCTGTCTCTAATAAAATACAAAAAAGGTCTGGGGATGTGGCCCAGTGGTCAAGTGCCCCTGAGTTCAATACCCGGTACCACAAAAAAATAAATAAATAAAAAATAAAAATAAAAATAAAAATAAAAAGAGGGCCATCTACAAGCCAAGGAGAGAGGTCTCAGGAGAAACCAACCCTGCCCATACCTGAATCTCAGACTCCTGATCTCCAGAACTGTAGAAAATAAATTTCTGTTTTTAAGCCACCCTATCTGTGGCAACTCCAACAAACTAACACCATTTCCCACTGATTATTACAAACTGGCATCTTTCCTCACCAAATTGTTTGGGAAAGAACAATAGGAATCTTTCTCTGGCTTTCCCTCTTCCTATAAAAATATTCCTCTCCCTACAAAAGTATCCACAGGAAACAAATTCATGGTAATTGTGGAATTATCCCTGCCCACATTTTCACTGAGCCAGTGACTAAGGAATGGAACTGCTCTCTCAGTTGTTGGTGGAAGTTGAAGCTGGTGGTGAAGTGCTAGTGTATTCTATCCCCTACATGCCAGCCAGGTGCAGTGGCACATGCCTGTGATCCCAGCAGCTTATAAGGCTGAGGCAGAAGGATTGCAAATTCGAGACCAAGCTCAGCAACTTAGAGAGGCCCCCAGCAACTTAGTGAGTCCTTGTCTTAAAATAAAAAGTAAAAAGGGCTGGGATGTAGCTCAGGGGTAAAGCACCCTTGGGTTCAATCCCTAGTGCCAACAAACAAACAAACAAACAACAACAACAACAAAAAACCCCACAACTTCTTCCTCATCTTCTTTCCCTTCCTCTCTCTCTCTCCTTCATGAACAAGTTGTGCCACAGGTATTAGACAGAGCTAAGAAAGCTGAGTGGTGTGTGTGTGTGTGTGTGTGTGTGTGTGTGTGTGTGTGTGTGTTGGGGTGGTGATACTGGTAATGGGAAACCACCGTGACCTTGAGAGGGTTCTGGCACTTAAATGAGACAAAGAAGGTATCCAGAAGAGGCAGTGGCCTGGCCCCAAAAAGGTCTGGAGGATGTTTATGTACAAGGGTTGCTGCAAGTGAGTTTTGAGAGGCTAAATGGGGTATGGTTTGTCTTCAGGTGAAAAAGTGGCCCCCTATGGGAGGTGGCAAAGCCAGACCAAGGTGAGGAGGGTGTCCTTTCTCATAGAGGTGTAGCCCAGTGTGGGATGTTGATCCTTAGAAGACTGAGAAAGACATCCACATGACAAGGCAGTTCAGCATAGCGTCCAAGTCAGAAGGGGTGAGGAAGGACAGCATTCACATTCACGTTGGTGAAGGAGTGGAGGTAAGTAGCTGGCATGGAGTGTTGGAGTCCTAATTGGTTGATGAGGATGTTTATGCAGGAATGAGAATGTCTCTATCTGGTGTAGGATTGGGCATTTGAGTGGGTTTAATAGGGCATCCATGCGGTAGGTTGGCCCAGTGTGGGGTATTGGAACCCAAGTAATATAAGGAGAGTAGGTGAGTGATTGGTTATTTGCAGGAAGATTAATTAAATGAGTAAATGTATTAAGTACAGGGAAAGCAGATATCTCATTTGGGGAGAGAGAGTTCCAAAAATGGAAAGGGGCAAACTAGAATAAACCTTATGATATTAGATTATACTTGGAGACAATGATGTAAATTAACAGTTTTCAAGATACAGATGGATAATTGATAGGTAGGTAGATAGATAGATATATGAACATAAATGTAAAAATACGACACATACACATTCCCTAGCTCCATGCACTGAGAAGGTCTGAGAGCAGTGACACCTCAATAGCAAAGAGTAAGCTGAGTGGCTGGATTTGGTTTTTAGAGACTCCATACTCCACTAAATGTCACCAAGGATCCTCAGATGAATAGTTGATACCAGAGTCAGGCTAGCGGGAGTACAAGATAAGCTGCAAGTTTCTTTTTCTAAAACACAAGTAAGTGCTAAAAGTAAGAAAGTGTTAAACAAATTGAGAGAGAGATTATGTCAAAAGGACCCAGAAGTCAGTTTGAAGAAACTCTGACTAGCCAAATATGAAACAATATAAACATGAAAATAAATAACAATAATAACAGATTGTGAAACCTTTAGTGATAAGAATTCATGACTTCAGGCTGATATAAAGAGCAAATTGAAAATATGATAAGAAACAGGTTATTGACACAGATTCTAAGTAGCTAACCACAAGATACTTACTAAAGATAAAAGGCAGGGTGCCTGGAAAATGTCACCTTAATCAAAGATCAATATCAACATCATCAGTAAAGAGACAAATCTAAATCCTATGCCACTTAATAGGATGCAATGACAATGTATCACAGCATCAGTTAATAATTCTGCTTAGATGCATAACTTGAACGCAGTCAAGAAGACATATCAGATGCATCTAAGGTGAGGGACATTCTATAAAATAACTGGTTTTTAATCTTCACAAGCATCAAGGTCATGAAAGTCAAGAAAAGATTGAAGAATGTACCAAATTGAAGGATACTAAAGAGACATGACAAGAAAACTCAATGCACTATTCTAGACTGGATCCCTTTCCTAAAACATAGTAGACACTATAAGGGAGATTATAGAAACTGAATATTAGAGAGTATTCTCTACTGTTTAGGGCTTATATGGTGGTTGTGCAGAAAAATCTTTTTTTTTTTTTTGTAGGAAATGCACTTAAATATCTAGGAATGATATTAACTCTAAGTAAGATGATCTGGCTTCACTTTAGCATCTTTCACTCACATGCCACTGAGGGGAATAAAAGCAATGATTTGTTCAGCAATTTTACTATATATTTGGCATCCTTTCCAAATTAAAAAGAAAGAAAGTCAAGGATACAAAACAACTGGCTCAGACTCTTCAAAAAAAAAAAATCTGTGTCATGAAAAAAAAAAAAGGACAGATTAAAAGAGGCTTATGGGACATAACAAGCAGATGCAATCATGGTCCTGGATGGGATCCAACTTTGGATAAACCAGTGATAAAGCACATTTTGGAGACAATTGGGAAATATATTTGTAGTCTATTATTAGATAAGATGAAAAGTGTTGAAATGGAAAACTGAAGATCATTGACAAAAAAAAAAGTAGGCAATAGAACAGAAGTATGCATCATGCAATTTCATTTTGTAGGCGGAAAAAAAACAGGAGAAAAACAAATAATGTTCTGGAAGGATTATGGTCACCTTAGCACTGGTACTCACTGAGTAATAGAAATATTTTTACAGTCTCCTGGTTCTTCTAGTTTTTATTTTCAAATAAATGCACATGTCCTGATTCTATATTAGCAAGAGATCATTTTAAAAATAAAGTTTAAATAACAGAATTTGAGGAAAGGGGTCAATGAGGTCAGCATTCACTACCTTCAGCAACTCAGGTTTTCATCAATTGAGACATGTCATTGTTACTAAAGACATCTGGGAAGAGTCTCTGAAGTATCTCCTTGCCTCAGGCATAGGGTTATGGACTCTGCTGTGTGTGTCTGAGAGGGGCCTAAGGGGTTTATAAGGCTCAATCAGTACATTTTGATACAATGTACAAAAGCCTCAGATACCTTTTCTGTAAAATGGAGACTAATACCTAGTCTCAGAAAATTATTGGGAGGATTAAATGAGCTCATATATCTATAGGGTGCTAAATAAATGATGAAGAGATAATGATAGCACATCCCTTATACACATTCAAGATTTATAATCACTGTTTTTTTTTTTTTTTTTTTTTTATGAAGAGTACAAAGGAAAGGGATACAGGCTCCCAGTTATAGTTAGAAATTGGTATTTCTGCCGGGCACGGTGGCGCACGCCTGTAATCCCAGCACTTTGGGAGGCTGAGGCAGAAGGATCTCGAGTTCAAAGCCAGCCTCAGCAATGGTGAGGCACTTAGCAACTTAGTAAGACCCTGTCTCCAAATAAAATACAAAAAAAAAAAAAAATGGCTGGGGATGTGACCCAGTGGTCCAGTGCCCCTGAGTTCAATCCCCAGTACCACAAAAAAAAAAAAAAAAAAAAAAAAAAAAAAAGAAAAAAGAAAAAAAGAAATTGGTATTTCTTTTAATTCATGAATTCTTATACCATATTTCCTGAATGCCATGCACTATTCTAAGTACTTTTAAAATAATGCATTTTAATCATCATAATAATATTATCAGGAAGGTAATATTATGACCCTCCCCATTTTATAGATGCAGGAAGTAAGCTACAAAGAGGCTAATTAACTCACCTACAGACTCATGGCCAGTAAGAGGCAGGGCCAGGATGAGAACCAGGCAGCCCACAATCTCAACAGCAACCACGCTACTGCTGTTATGATCACATGACCAAGCATAGGCAGGATCCTGTTTATGTGCCAGTTGCTTCCCAAAGCCTCTTTATAAGTTAACATTTCAAGTTCCAAATGCATGTCTCCCCAAAACAGTATTGCAAATGAGGTTCAGTTCCTTAGGCTAACCTATTTTAACAGAACAAACCTATGCAACTTATGGCATGGCTGCTTCAGAAAAACTATGGCCTCAAGACTAGTGTCCCTCTAGGCCAAATTTAGTGAATCGGTTTCATCTTCCAACCCAATTCCAATCAATTACTTGTGGTTACATAAAACCCTGTCTGGAGGATTCTGAGGTTGGCCTTAGCAGGAAAGCGCTGGAGAATCAATTAACGATGCCTGCATGAATGGAGAAGTGGAAAGAGAGACCCCTAAATCAGGTATCTGCCATCTCTGTCTAGATTCTTTTTTTTTTTTTTTTTTTGGTACCAGGGATTGAACTCAGGGGCACTTGACCACTGGGCCACATCCCCAGCCCTTTTTTGTATTTTATTAGAGACAGGGTCTCACTGAGTTGCTAAGTGCCTCGCCACAGCTGAGGCTGGCTTTGAACTCGCGATCCTCCTGCCTCAGCCTCCCAAGTGCTGGGATTACAGGCGTGTGCCACTGCGCCCGGCTAGATTCTTTTTAATCCCTGACACTAAGCTATAAAGTTAGGTTTGCAACCTTATCTTGGTGTACTTCTCCATCCTAAGCCCTGGAAAGTCCACAGAGTCAGGTAAGTGGACAGGGCAGGGATTCTGCGAGCAGAGAGGAGCAGCGTCAGTGACAGTGGTGGGAGGCCTAATGAAATTGATGGCTAGGGCAACTCTGGGGGATGACAATCAACTTTTGAATACAGAAATATAGGTAATATAGAGGTCAATTTTGCCTATGTCAACAATGCCTGCCATGCTCTTCCTCACCCAGCAAAAATATCACCTCAGTGATCTACTCACTAGCAATGTCTTCCTCCATTTTCTGTTGCTATAACTGAATGCCACAGACTGGGTAATTTATGAAGTACAATTCTGGAGACTGTGAAATCCAAAAAGTATGGCACCAGCATTTGGTGAGGCCTTTTTGCTGCATCATAATATGACCAAGAAAGCACATTCTAGCTTGGATGTATGTCCCTTCCTCTTCTTAAATAGCCACGAACACCCTCATGGGGACCCCCACCCTCATGACTTTACCTAACCCTAATTACCTCCCAAAGGCTCCACCTCCAACTAACATAAATGACTTAGGGATTAAGCTTTTGACACGTGAACTTTGGCAGATATATTCAAACTGTACCAAGCAGAGATAAAGGATGTCAAGTATCAACATCTTCTATTCCATTGGCTTTTCCAGAAACGTTGGCTCAGAGCAGTTAACTGACTCATCCCAGGTCACATGGTGAGGCCCAGAGCATCAGTCATGAGTTATATATAAAAGCAATGTCAGAGCAGAATGAAAATGAGTGCATGTAACCCAGCATGGTAATCCCACAAACCACCAGCATACGGGCTGGACTGTTAAACTAAGGTTTGGGATGGGTGGATCCTTGCTCATACTGCTGAGGTTTTCAGAGAGGACATTAGGATGGTAAACAGACTTTGCCTGTGGTTTGCTAATGGCTTGTTTCTCAACATAAACTAGGGGAAAAAAATTATCTGACGCTCAAAGAGAGTCCCAAGGTGGGTCGCATTTGAGAGAACACTGTAGCCCAGCAGGCCCCTCAAGTGTCCTGTCAGCTTTCGAAGGCATTCACAGTTGCTGCAACAGCACCCCTGGAATGAAGCCAAGCAGCTTTAGAAGAAGCCCAGTCCCTTAGACATAGACGACACTGCCAAGAGCAAAATAAAAAAAGGGCCATTGCCTAGCTTGGCATCTGGGTCCTGCAGCTGCCAAATCATATCCACTACCCATGCCAAAGTAATCCGTGGAGAAATTCCCAATGAGAGGCCCAGTCGCTCAGCAAGCTAGAAAATTACTGGTGATCCAGGCAAGCAGTGGGTTCTAGTTCGCCAGTGTCTGCTGAGATCACCATGCAACCTTAAGCAAGTCAGCAGAGAGATTTTAGTTTGGGTGTCTTGTTCATAAAATAGGCACTGGGTGGTGGGGAGGGAGAGACAGAGATAGACAGAGACAGACAGAAGCAGGGAGGGAGAGAGAAGAAACTGGGAGGGACAAGGAGAAAAAAGCCATTTGCTAATACTAGAATCACTGAGACACAGGAATTGCAATTCCACCAAAATCCCACCAAGGAAGGCCTGCCTACCCTGCTAAGGGCGGGGGGGGGGGGGGGTGGTAAAACCTCACAGAAGTGGGCCCCATCAGGGAGGAGCTCTTCTCCCACCTGCACATCTGCCTTGGGCTTTTCTTCTCTTCAGATTGTTGGGAGAAAACAGATGGCTGCAGAAGCCTGAATTTTAAATTTATGAATGGAAAATTTGAACAGATGTTAGCAATCAAGATGGCATATAAGAATTTTTTTCATACCATGTTTACAGCCCAGCCTCCTTCACATAAATGAGAGAGGGGGTCATAAAAAGGGTAGTTTTTGATCTCAGGGACAGCCTGGACCCAGCATGGTGATTATGCAGCACAACGGAAATATTGAAAGAACAAAGGAAGAAAACACTAATCAGCTCCCCGTATAAATGCTAAATATTTATCTGCAAAATGCTAAAATGGATTTGCAAGAAAACCATCAACACATCAGAGGACTTTCTGTGTTTTAACTAGTTGAAATCGAAGCCCAAGTTTTAACAAATATCTGTGGACACCTACTTGGTTGAATTTTGTTTAGAGTGGATGTCATATAGATTGTTGGCTTTGTTTTGCTTGGCTGAGGGTCCCAGACATATGAGGCTCTTCCAAATTTCACAGAGGAATTGAATCAGAGGTTAACAACAGAGGCCTGTTGATGTATACAATGCTAGGAACAGAGCTAGGTCCTGAGGGTGAGAGTGGCAGTTGGGGAATTGGTGACAAAGTGAATCAAAGCTGATCTGGGTCCTCAATGCAATAATCCCCCCTTTTCCGGGGGGTGCAGGGGGGAGGACACATGTCAAGACACATGGGAAGTACTGGACCCTGTATAAACTGTTTTTCTTTTTCTTATATATAGATACCAATGTTTAACTGATAAGTCAGGAACAGTAAGAGATTAACAGTCACTAATAATAAAATAGAGCAATGATAACAGTATACTCTAAAACAAAGTTATTTAAAACTTGTGAATTACTGGCCAGGTGCGGTGGCATACACCTGTAATCCCAGCACTTGAGGGGCTGAGGCAGGAGGATCATAAGTTCAAAGCCAGCCTCAGCAATGGTGGAGGCATTCAGCAACTCAGTAGACCCTGTCTCTAATAAAATAAAAAAAAATGGGCTGGGGATGTAGCCCAGTGGTTGAGTGCCCCTGAGTTCAATCCCGGGGTGTGTGTGTGGGGGGGGACTTGTGAATTACTAATTTCTGGAATTTTCCATTTAAGAGTTTCAGACCACAGTTGCCCATGGGTAACTGAGACTATGGAAAGCAAGGTCACAGATAAGGCAGTTGAGGGAGGGGCTACTGTACATGTAGAACTGATGGTAAAAGTAAGGACTTACATAACACAAGGCTAGAGCAAGGCTTATGAAGGTATATGTTGAAGGTTATAGGGACAAAGAGAAAGGAGAGAGGTTGGAGGATTGGACCACAGTGGTTCCTGAAGGGAAGATTCTAGAACTCGTAGCCATCTGAAAAAAAGAGTGCCACCAAGTAACTATGAGAAAATCCTGTTGGCTATACCTTCAAAATTGACTGGCCATAAAGTTTGGAAATATTAGTTATTAGGAATTATAATGGAATGTCAACAAACCCATTTCCCTGGGTCTCCAGACTTGGAGGCTACCATGGCTCTGCAGAATCTGGTCACCATGATTGTCTCTCTCCTTGTGGACAACGGGAGCATCACAGTTGCCCTGCTTTGGTTTTGCCCACACCCATCACCCTTGATCGGTATGTTCTCAACATCATAATCAAAGCCAACCCTGTGAAGTAGTGGTTCTTAAAGTGGGGTCTCCAGACCAGCAGCAGCAGCTACACCTGAGAAATTTATTGAAAATGCAAATTCTCAGGTTCCACACACCTGCAGAATCAAAACCTCCAGGGCCGGGCCCCCAAATCTGCTTTAACAAGTCCTCCTGGTGTTTCTCATGCCTGCTGAAGTTTGAGAACCAGTTTTCAGCCTCAGTTGGATCACACCACTCCTCGTCTCAAAATCCTGCAGTGGCTCTCAGAAGTCATTGCAATGGCTACAAGGCCACGTGAACATAATCTGGCCTCTGGATACTTCACTGAATACCCACCGCTCTACTCTCTGGTGCACTTGCTCCTCTCCACACTCAGGGCCTTGACTTTCAAACTCCTTCTGCTTGGAATGTTCCTCAGATCCCTAAGTCCCCAAGCTCCCCACCCCCAGCCACCATGGCACAAATATCTCGCCACCTTGGTCTCTGTTCAAGTGTCACTTTCTTGCTTTAATTAAGCTACATAATTGTTTATTGTCTCTCTCTTCCCAGGGTCTAGAACCAACTCTGGCGAATAATGAGTGTCTAAGAAGCATAAGAAAATGAACTAAATGAAAAAAGATGGACAAACACTACAAACAAACAAAAAATTTTCATGATCCCCAAGTTCTGGGTCTGATAGAACCAAATCATCTACCTTTTTACCATCTTCATTGTTTTCCCCTGTCATTGGCCTCACAGAGAAATACAAGCTTATGCTGGTATTTGCCTAAGCAAAATATAATTGAGGAGGCAAAGAAAAAAAAAATCTTGATTTCAATGACCTCTGGACAAAGCTACAAGTAGGAGGAATTACTTGCTGCTTTGTTTACTGATATGTTCCCACGATAAATAAAGACATTTCCTGACTGTATAAATCTCACTTCTCTGCCCAATTACTGTGTTCTATTTTAAAAGCAGTTCATATATTGTTATTAATGACCACAAGTGGCTACCCTAACATACTTATTAATTTGCTCAAAAATGTGCTCTCTATGGTGTATTATGGGGATTGCCCCCACCCCACTCCTTGAAATTAAAGATTGTGTTCTTTGCTAACCGTCTTGTCAAAACAGCAAATCACTGCTACAGAGTCAGTCTGGAAGTGGTTCTCCTAAAAAGATTGTCAGATATTGCTAGAAGGCAGACCCAAGGCCATCCTCCTTCTCGATCTTACCTCTCCAAATGATTCATCTAGTCCATGGCTTTTAACACCATCTACAGGCTGTTCACCACTGTGTCACCTGTTGGAGGTCCAGGAAGGAAAACGGAACTCATACTGGGTAACGCAGTAGAGAATTTAATGCTGCAGTCAGTTTCAAAGATGTTTGAAAAACTGTAAGGAGAAACTGAGGCGGGTGAGGTTACCCAGAGAACAGCAGCATTAGGAAGCTGCTGCCCTCCCTAGGGCTAGAGAGACTGGGGGGAAATGGAGTTAAGAGAGTTTAGAAGTAATGGGAACTGGAATCATGGAGGAAGGCTTGCCTTGTGGAAATTCAAACCACAGAAGACATGTATCCATGCTAGAGATGCGGCACATAGCCCAGAGAAGGGAAGTGTACTCTGGCTGTCCCCTCTTCCTGAGAGTGGTCTTCTGACAGTTCCTTCCATTGGCCAACCTTTCCCAGGGGGCCAGTTGGCAAGGAAGCTTGGGAAATGTAGTTTGCTTGGGTCAACTTTGAACACTCCACTCGTTTTCTGTTTCCCATCCCAACCCCTCAATCTATACAGAGCAGAGAAGGGAAGAGCTGAAATAAATTGAGACAAATCAAATGATGGACAGTATCCCTTAATTTTTTAAAAAAATATTTTTAGTTGTCGATGGACACAACAATACCTGTATTTTATTTATTTATTTTTATGTGGTGCTGGGGATTGAACCCAGTGCCTCAGACATGCTAGGCAAGCACTCTACTACTGAACTACATTGCTAGCCCTTAATTCATATCCCTTAATTTATATCTCCAACTCAGACCTCTTCTCTGAATTCAGCCTTCCATTTCATTCACCTGGCACCTCCACCTGAGTGTCTAATAGTCCTAACTTAACACGGCCCAGAAGGAACCCTTGATCACCACCAGCCAACTCTCCTTGGTGTTCCACTTCTCAGTAGATGATTCACCCACTACTCAGTCACACATATGATGTCACCTTTCATTCCTTTCTTTCCTTGCTCCCTACTCCTACCAACCTTTCAGCAAGACCTTTTGGTTCTACCTCTCCAAACTGATCCTCTCCCTCTCCATGTTGACCACCTTAGGCTAGGCCACCAACTGTCCTCCCCTAGGTGTCTATACTCTCCTCTGAACTGGCCCTGCCACTCCCTTCTCACCATGTTCTCTTATGCTGCACATCCAGACATCCAGGGAGCAGTTCCTGTAGACCCTGAGGCAAGTGTAAGCAGCAGGGACAGTGAGTAACTGAAGGGAGTGACATAAACCAATTTAGATCTTAATGAGAGCAGTCTGACTTCCTGGAAGAGAATGAAATATAGGGTAACCAAAGTAGAAGGAGGAAGGAAGATCGATTTGGAGGTGATTGTACTTTTCAATCCTCTTCTTCCACCTCTTCTATCACCGTCTCCTCCCTTCCAGTTACTGGTCTGCTCCCTGTTCCTCTAATATGCCAAACTTGTTCCCTCCTTAGGGCCTTCCCATCGCCTAGACGACTTGTCCTGATTTTAGCACAAATAGCCCCACAGCACTCAGGCCTCACCCTCTGAGATGGTTCCAGACTAGGCCATCGTGGTCATGATGGCTGTTCTCATCTCTCTCCTTTGGGGCACAAAGCAGGATTGCACTTCTTTGTGCCCTGGACCTTAGGTGGGGCCATAAGACTTGTGCTGGCCAATGAAATTGGGGTGGAAGTGACAAATCACTACTGGATACAAGCTTTAAGATTTACTATGTGTCTCTGCTGTTTTCCTTCTACCTCAGTAACTTGCAGCGTTTCAGATTGCGGCTACTCCAAAGGCCTGAGCCCTGGAGTGAGGATGACAATTACCCGGAGCACACCTCTCTACCAGTCCATGGACACGTAGCTTGAAGAATGAAATCTTTGCTGTTCGAAGTTGCTAAGACTAAGACTTACTGCAGCATACCTAGCCCATCCTGACTGTGTTCTTCAGTTCCTTACCTCAGCCTGCATTATGTCCTTTGTGGAAATTATCGCCAACTGATAATGTCCACTTGTCAAGTCTCATTTATTGATTTTATTTTATTTCCACTACATCTCTGCCTCACAAGTCCAGGAAAGCTCCTTGGAGCAGGGTCTAACTGTGTAGTTCATCACTATACCCCCAGCTTCCTCATGTGTCCCATGCAGTCAGTAGGCAAATATTTGGTTGTTGGACTTATACATAGAAACATGTTACTTGAGCCCTGTTTTTTTACAACAAAACTGGAACAAATGTACCTTGTGCTCAGCATATCCAAAGCACCAAAGTCTAAAGCTTCACTCTGTTATTTGCGGACAGCATCCATGGCTAGGGTTACACCCTCCCAGCTAATTCACAGGAAACCAAGTTGCTCCCAAGGCTGCCAGAGTTCCTTGGTCAGAAAGGGCTCTGCTAAAGTCCCTATATAGCAGATAAAAGAAGTGGAAACTTGTAATCCTGAGTAAAGTTACCCAGGGTTAGGAGACAGGGGGACAAAATTCATTTTCATACTGTTCTACAGCCAAAAGGCACTCAGATGTTCTACCCCTTACAGGTTTTTATGCTGGCTGAACCGAATACCCTAGAAATGGCCACATCTCCAATTTCACTATAGGCATAAAATATTAGCACTTTTGAAAAGGGCCTTAGTGATCACTCAGTGCAGACAACTCTATGTATCATCTGGCTTGATTTCATTGAGATTGGGAGCCTCTTAGGGTCTCACTGTTGCCTACTAGAGACTTAGGACTTAGAACCTCATGTTAAGAGATGTCGTTGCTTAAAGTCATGGACTTTTTAAACCACATGTTTTAAAATATACTTTTTCTACTAGCTCATTATATAATGGTAATAAGGCTATAAAGAAAAACCTTATAAAATTAACCATGCACTATTTTTAGATTTTATAATTTTTCTCCTCACTTAAAAATGTTCCTTGAAATTTTAAAATGTCTAAGATTTTTGAATAAGCTTCTAGAAACTGCAGAGTCCTTGATATTAAAGGAGTCAACACCCTCTATAGGACCATAATTAGTTTCTTTAGGGTCATCTGAGATAATTACGTTCTACTCATTTAGCTTTTAGACCCTATATTAAATAAGACTATTTCCCAACAAGCAAGGACATTTCATCTAATCTGCAAATCAAGTACATAACGAAAATATCAACTCACTAAACACTTGATGTGAAACTACTGGCTTTTAACATTAATCGATGGCAATTTCCATAATCTTGTTCTACCTAAATTAAATATTAATCAGATTTTAAACCTAAAGTTCATTTACCATACACCTGCAGCTAAAATTCTGGTGGGGGAAAAAAGAGCTTATCCCTCCCACCCACTCCCCATGATGTGCTAAAAATAGACAGTTGAAATACTACAAGTCTCTCAAACACAAAGCTGTATTCACACAAGGGTAATAATTTGCATGTGTTAAGGAAAGAGGAACTTTTCACACTCATTTTAACATTTATATTTTACCAAAACTTTTCTGAACTAAGTAATGATTACTAAGGCTTTTTATAGTCTTATTTTCTGCATCCAAAAAATTAGAGAGAGAGAAAAAAAAAAACTAAGCAGAAAACAGTACAGTTGAAGAAAACTGGATGTCAGTCTATACAATGATTTACTTTCGCCATGACAGACTTTATTTTGGCACTTTAACAAATATTTTGCTTTACAGCAGTGACAAAATATTTGCCAGAAAATTTCTTTTCCTGGCACTGATACTCCAAGCAAGTTTTCTATGAAGAGAATTTCACTCTGCTTTGTACATTTAGAGGTATACCCACTGCATCCTTAACCTCTGTGATTGAGGGGCACTGTGTGGCTTGAGAAGGGCCTACCATTTCCTTTTAATCATTCTAAGCAAATGAACTGAGTCTGGAAGTGATGGGGCAGGAATTTGAGAATTAAGGCCATTAAGGATTAGGCAAACACTGTTCTAAGTGTTGCTTTAAAAACAAAAAAAAAAATTAAAGTGAGTTCTGTGGCAATTCCAGGGAATGTTCTCTAAATGAAGCATTTAAACGTTATTAAATAAAGCAAATTATATGTTGGGGGGGAAATCATCACTGTTTTTGCTGTCTTCTTCCCACTTCCGCAGCTCATAGTTAAAAGAAAATGAATGATAAAATAGGAAAAGGAAATGTTCAGTACAGTAAGTATCCAGACAGGGCAGCCTCAGACCTTCACATCCTCAGGTGTCACCTCAGCAACTTCAATCCTGAGCAGCAGGGCCCTTGCTTGTAACACACAAAGCCTCTCTGCCCTTCCTTCCTTCCATATAAAGTGACCTGTGGTGTTCCATATACTGGCTCTTCCAGTAAGCTTCAGGAATAGAGTTTCAAAGGTAAGTCAATCTATAGGACTAAACCTGAGATACCTACTTCCAGAAAGCCCCCTTTGGTTCTTTGGAATTTACAGTCTTAAAAGTTATGCATCTGTCTCAGTACTGCCATTAGCTAGCCTACAAAGGTTGCAAACTTTTGAAATTCCCTGGCAGCCTTCCAATATCAGTACCCAGACACACACAGGATGATACATTCAGATTTCCTCTGGCCAATTCAGAAGTAAATTTGGTAATAAACAGCTCATTGACAGGCTCTTTGGTCTTGATTTACAGACACTGTGGAAACACTTAGAAATCAAACCCATGTCATCCTTGAGAGCAGACGGCCGTTAGCAAAAGGGGAGATGTACATTTGATCGAAAATGTACAAAATTTATAACAGTGACATTTTCAATATTAGGCCACATGATTTATTCAGTAGTTTTTATGTTCCCAAATTACAATTTATGTCTATTCATAAGACTACAAAAGTTACCATTAGAATTGTCTGTGCTTATAAAATACCAACTTTTTTAAACTGTTATATATACTCATTAACACCAGTCTGCGACGAGTTACATAGAATCATAGGCACTTCAAAGGCTTAAAAAGATGTTTACAACTTAAATGCATTTTTAAGAACAAAAACTGATATTTTTTTCTTTAAAACCCTCCTCGTACCTTCAAACTGCAAGAAATTAACAAATACAGTGGCCAAAGGAATTTGCAGCAACTTCTCAAAATACTGTAAGCATCTTTGGGTTTGCTGAGGCTTGTCAGTAACTCACATCAAATCCTCCCAGAAGAAGATCTGATTAGATAGATAGGACTAAACAGTTCTGTAGTAATAATCCAATTTTACACACTAACTTGCTGTTGCAAATCTGCCTGAAGCTACAGGTAATGAAAAATAAAGCAAGTGTAAAATGGATAGTCTGACATTTAAAGATTTACACAAAGTGGAGGTTAAAGTTTACATTATTTGAAAATCACATGTACACTAAATTACCATTATCGGAATCATCCAAAGACAAATTGCACCATGACAGCTACAAAAGGCATAGGGTTTGGTTTGGTTTTTAAGGGGACAAGAGGGGAGGGTAGAGAAGAGGGACAACAGATAAATTAACAAAAGTAAGACCAACTTGGTAAGGTCCATCTGAGACATGCGGACACAAATGACACAGCTTTTATCTTCGAACCATAGGTTAAAAACAATCATTTTTGCATTTGCGCATAAAAGTTTAAACCAATTCTATGAACATCCAGGGTTTTCATAACATAATATTTTGCCACTGCTATTCACAGAACACTGCAGATGTTAAATTTTAATTGTACGTTGTTCTAAAGAAATACATGAAAAGTTTTAAATACAATGGGATTTTATCATTAAAGGGCCAGAATGGCTCTTCAATGAAAAAAACAAAAAACAAAGATCTTCATTATTCTATGCAAAAGCTTTATTTTGAAAAGTTCAGTGATCTCATAAATAGAGACACTAAGTGTGAGTTTTATGCGTAAAACTCCTTAGTAGGTGCCTTCTGATAAGCAGCACTAGATGGTTTGCGTTCCCCAAGATCATAGCTTCCTTCGTCCTTCTTTCTCATGCGGTACACCAACAGCAGGATAAGGAAAATCGCAAAGAGAAAGCCAATAACTCCACCAGCAATGACAGCTGAAAGCCACCAAAAGGAAGATTATATTTAGATGAGATTCAAGGGTTGCAGAAATTAGCTTTTCAAACCTAATCTATTTTCATTTTTGTAAAAGGCTTAATTTGAAAACCCATTTAAAAAAAAAAAAAAGCTTGGATTCAATAAAAGTGATTATGCAAATCTAAAAATTTCCTTAGGAAGGTACAATACTTTCTTTGATTAGTATTAATAACATCCAAAAACCTCAGTAAGAAAAATCTGGCTGTGACCTCAACTAATTCCATAGTTTCAAAGACTTTTGTCTTTTCAGTACTTATATTTTATATTCTAATCTTCTAATTGCTTTTTCAATGAAAACACAAAACACAATTTAATTGACTTAACATTTTAAAAGTAAATATGAAGAAAAGCATACAAATTTCTTTCTAGTCTTGAATGTGAGACTATTCTTTCAAGGATTAGCTGTTCTTAAATCTTGCAAATCTTCCTCTTTAACATAAATGTTAGCCAAGTGCTGTGGTGCACATCTGTAATCCCAGCTTTTAAGAAGGCTGAGGCAGGAGGATCACAAGTTCAAGACCAGTCACAGCAACTTAGCAAAATAAAAATGAAAAAGGGTTGGGGTTGTAGCTCAGTGGTACAGTACCTCTGGGTTCAATTCCCAGTAATGCAAAAAAAAAAAAAAAAAAAAAAAAAAAAAAAAAAGAAAGAAGAAAAATGAAAGAAAGAAAGAAAAACAAGTGTTAGAACAGGTTGAGTATCTCTTATGGGAGATTCTTGGGTCCAGAAATGTGTATGAACTTTTTTGGATTTTGCAATATTTGCATACACGAGATATCTTGAGGATGGGATCCAAGTGTAAATATGAAATGCATTTATATTTCATTGACACCCTATATACATAGCTTAAGGAAATTTTATAGAATATTTAAAATAATTTTGTGCATGGAGCAAAGTTCATATTGTGGTTAGGTTTTGACAGCAATCCAATATACATGGTCAGGTGTGGAATTTTCCACTGTGCTATCATGTTGGCATTCAAAAGCCTTTGGATTTTGGAGCATTTCAGGTATCAGATTCTCAGATTAGGGATGTTCAAACTGTACTTCCATCAGGCAAATTACAATTAAGAAAACATACTTAAAAAATTGGGGCAGTATTCTTGTCAACTGCCTTCTCTGCAAAGAACATGTCCTTCTCCTAAGTTTGTTTTGAAATCAGGAATGATTTGGAGAAAGGCTGACTGTACTTCATACCTTGACACCCCCAATTCTAAATTGTTCTGGTCCTATTCAAATCTTTACTGTTCCTGCCCTTGGTCTCTACCCAATGGCCAGCTATGGACTGGGCTGAGGGAGCTAGCAGAAAACAAAGGGTGCCTAGCCTCTTGCCTCTTACCCTGGAACGAAAGGCTCTCCACACTGCTTCCAGTGGGAGGGAATGGTGAGGCAGCAAGTTTTGCTACATCTCTGAATACTACTTAGAGAAAAAGAGCCCCACTTAAGCATCCTGACCCACACCTGCCACGCACCTGCTAGGACTTCTGTCCGTTTAAACAGATTGTCTGAGTGCTTCTCAGTGTACACATTTGATTTCTCCTCATCATTGTCCGGTTTCCTTTTTGAGTCAGGTTTGTGAACTTCTTCCTTATCAATTTCTTCAGGTGACTGGTATGGGAAAATTAAAAACATTACTTTTAATTAATACATAAACAAGAAAATATATATGTTGCTTATTTATAAGTGAACATATAAAAATACATATACATATAACATGCAATATGTATATATATTATATATATTTGCTTGCTTACCTTAGTGTTGGGGATTAAACCTAGAACCCAGGGGCTCTCTACCACTGAGCTACATTATTCCCAGTCCTTTTTTTAAATTTAAAATTTTTATTTTGAGTCAGGGTCTTACTAAGTTGTTGAGGGCCTTGCTTAAATTGCTAAGGCTGGCCTTGAACTTGTCTCTGTAGTTTCTGGGATTACACGCATGTGCCACCATGCTGGCACTGTCAATTTAAAAAAAAAAAAAAAAGTGTCAAAGAGGCCAAGATACAGCTTAGTGTACAGTGCTTACCTAGCATGCATGTGGCCCTAGGTTTGAGCCCCCCCACGGACTGCTAAAAAAATAAATTAATATTAAATGTGCTGGAAAGAAGAAATAATGGATGCTTACATTCCAATGTTTCTTTTTAAGAAGAAAAAATGAGTTTAGGAAATAATTGGAACTACCACTTTGTATGATGTTTATATTAATGGGTGAGGCCCATGGTGGGCCCATGTAATTCATGGTTTTGCATAAAATCCATCACATGAACAGGCAAGATGGATGCTTAGTGAGTGCATAATAATGCTAATGACAGCTCCCTTTCAGGCACTGTCTTGTGTCTGGCCAAGTACTCCCTGCTCCCACTGTGGGGAGAAGCCCCCAGCCTTATTCAATAATGCTTCCCTCTACTTAGTCAAGTACTTCAGTGAACCTTGGACTAGAACTTCAAAGGACCTGGGTTCTTCAAGTAGTTCCTGTGGTACTAACCAAGTCATGTGACTTTTCTAGACCCCAGTTTCCCCATCTAATGGAGGACACTCCCAGGTTATTGGATACTCCACAGTGCTAGAAAAAGTCTATGGTAATTACTTTCAGTGCTTCATTTTCATTCAGCAATATTCCCGCCTAGCCAGTAGCCTACAGGACACTGACCCTTGGCTGTGACACCTTGAACTCTACTTGTCAAATTTAGAAAGAAATTTACCACTGAATCAAATCAGCCCTCTTTTCTATTTCCATTAATGGTAACATTAATGCTATTTAGGGGGAGGATATACTATCTTAGCACATTTTATACTGTGTCTTCCTACAGCATGGTCCTGTCAATTTGCCTCTTACCAATCTCTCAAATTAAATGTTCTCCTTGGATTCTCATTTCCACAGCTTCACACAGGTCTCTTAACACCTCACACCCCAAGTTCCTACGGTATCCTGAGAACTGCATGTGCTGGGTCGGTTCTAGTTTCCTCCCAGCCCACCACTTACTTCCCGGAAGAAAAATTCTGAAGGCCATTCCCCCCACCTCTCACTTAGCCAAACTGACATCTGTGCTCTGGCTCATGCCATTGTCCTATTCTCAATCCAGATTGTCCCTTCTTTTCTTGTGATCATTCCCCTGTCTAAAACCAGAGAGCACTTTAAATTCTACAGAATGTAGATACAGAAATCCTATGTTGCAGCCGGGCGTGGTGGCGCACGCCTGGAATCCCAGCACTTTGGGAGGCTGAGTCAGGAGGATCGCGAGTTCAAAGCCAGCCTCAGCAATGGCGAGGCACTTAGCAACTCAGTGAGACCCTGTCTCTAATAAAATACAAAAAAAAAAAGGGCTGGGGATGTGGCCCAGTGGTCGAGTGCCCCTGAGTTCAATCCCCGGTACCAAAAAAAAAAAAAAAAAAGAAAGAAATCCTATGTTGCCCTTCTAACATTCAGCATTGTCACTGGCCATCTCATGGGACACCATATAAGGTTATATTGAAACATGAAAATCTAAATTACTTGAAAATCATTAGAAACTAAAAGACCCTACAATTAGTGATTCTGTTTTAACTGGTCTGGGGTGGGAGAGGTGGCGTTGATTATTATTGTTGTTTATTTAAAGCTACCCAGATAATTCTATGGCTTGAGAGCACCGCAGTTTGAGGTCTGTGCAAATAAATTATCTATTCTCTATTGGGGTGAAGTTCTCATTGGCCCATACTACTGTTGAAAACCATTACCAACTCCATTGGGCTATAAAGATAATAACTTTTTTTTGTTGTTGTTGTTGCTCTTTAATTCTTCCTGAGAGCTTCAACAAACTTCATTAGGACTCTACAGTCCAATATGCCATGGCCTGGTCAAATAATGACTGCTTCTTCAAGGCTGGGTTCATTCAAAATGTTAGCTTCCTGATTAATAAGAAAAGATGTGATCTCCTTGGGCTGCTTTAAAGCTTCACTTCTAGGAAGGACCACAAGCTAGACAAGATGGATCAACTGAATTCCAGGGTATGCAAGATCAGTGGATCCCTGTCTTGGTGATCAGAACACACTAGGTTTCTGCTGAAGATGGTATATGATAAAGTGTGATAGAGGACTGGACTGCCTTTGCATTTCAAGCTGCAAGAAATCCTATACTGCCTAAACCTCAACCTGCCATGACTTTCAAAATACAGAGGTTACATAGAACATATCATTTCACTGTTGTACCCAAATTTCACTGTTTTCTACATTACTATTATAGAAAAGCTGAGGCCTTCACGACCACAGTAATGCTGAAGAGAGCATCTCATTGGCAGTTATTTTGCTGGGGTTTTCTCCATTTTCTTCTGGTGGAAAGCCCATCACTAACTGGCTGCCTGGTAGAAGGACAGACAACTCAACAGAGCAGGGAACAGATTATCTGAGTTCTAATCTAGGAAGCTTTTCACTGCTCATGAGCATCACTTTGCTATTAGAGGTGAGAAAAGGGAAGAGAAAACACAAGTGACAAGATACTTAGGTTTGTGTCTGGGGAGAGACTCTGGTGGGAAAAGTAATGGACATAGTAGCTACTGCAATATTAGACACCAAGTTTAACTCATCCACATCCTCTCTACTCCATGATCATGCCGAAACACACGGCTTCACTTCAGTTTTCTTGAGTTCCTAACGTCATTTAAGACAGTTGACTTGTCCAGCTCCCTTTGACTCAGCTTCTGATTCAGTAAGAGGGAAAACTAAAAAACCAACCAAGCAATAAATAAAGCATTCTAGGGATCTAAGGGTGTGGGGACAGAAGGTGTCCACAGAACTGGAGTCACACCTACACTTAACAGGAATGGTTTACCAGCACACAAGCCTAAAGGTATTTAGGACCATTTATTTTTAAATTGAAACCTTCTATCATAGAGAAACAAGAACCCATGCTATGGTATTAAACTAATCTGAAATGCCTTAACTCTTGAATCTATATTTGCAAAATGAAATTACGAGAATGCAGCATCAATGAATTCAATGAATCCAGTTAAAGATCTGCTGCATCCAGGTCTGGTTGTTTGGATGCCATGGAATGGTACAGAGGAAAAGATTACAAGGGATGCTCTGCACAAACAAGTAACTGTTCTTTTCACTTTTTAGGCACGTAAATTTACAACCAACTAGATAGAATATCTATAACAGTGACATTAATGCCACTGCGAGACCCATTCAAAAGTAAAATCTGCACTAATGGCCTCCTAGAGGCAATGTTTAATTCAGCTGTACCATGTAACTACAAAATGGAAAATTAAATCATCATTATTATTGTTATTCATGATCAATATTATCATTATCAGTACCTAGAGCCGTGTTTGACACATAATGAATAGATCTCCCATGAATGAATTAATTTTTATTATTACACTGAATATGAATAATAGAAGAAATATAAACATATTAAAATGTCCTCATATCTTTGATTTCTAAACTCATCTGCCAAATGTCTGCATTCTTTATCTTGATGTGATTCAATTACTTCTTTTAAGTCAATTTTCAGAAGCTTAAATCAATTTTCAACCCATTGTCATCAAAAGACCAGAAATCTAATGTCGAATTAGGTTTTGCTTAAGATAGAACTAGAACTCTTCTTCACCGAAAGCTAAAACTGACACAGGAGAGAGTTTCTTGCTTCACGTGAGTGAGTCTTAATGGTTGCTGACTTCAAAAGACTCAGTCTTGAGAAGAGGTCAAGTAAAAAGGCCAGATGCCAATTTTCAGAGCTGTGCTGGGTAACCATGCCACCGTACCATGAGCGGCTTGGCCATCCCAGCATCACTGCACCTGCTCTTTTCATTTTCCCCCTTGCCCTTCTTTCATTCATTGAACTTAGACACTGCTGGAGCAGCCTCTGCACACAGATCAGAACATGCTAGGTATGTCTGCCTCAGTCCTTATGGAGCTTCCCCTTACTGTCCTGTTGCCTGGCTTGCAAAGCCAGTCTTACAGAAATAAGAACTGACCTTTTCTAAGCCTACAGACAAGACAGCAGGCTCATCTGGGGAGGGCTGATCTCCTGGCTGCTCTACATCTGCTGAAACCCGCCCAGCTGGGCCTTTCCTCATACTATGTACCAGGATGACTGAGGAAGAGGAGGAAATACAAAGGTACTTTGGTAAGGGTAGGAAAATCCCAGGTGTGTTCCCACCTGCAGAGGGGTGCTTTTTCCTCCAGAGAAGGCATGTCACTACCTTCACGAACAGCCTTCCACATCGTGTCTGCTGTGAAGGCTTGGTAGCATCAACAGATGGGTGCACTCCAAAAGAGGATACTTGTGTTTCTAAGTTTTTGTAAGTAGCATGCTACCCCTAAAGTGCCTGCAAAGTCTACCACTGCAGACTGGCTTGGACTCTTTTGCACCACCAAGTTCAACTGACATTTAGAGAAATGCATGCTATGTGGACTCACATTTCATCTTCTTCATGACCCAAGAAATTTGACTGGATCCAGGATTTGAAACTGAGGCCTTCTCCAGACTTTTAATATGCATTTTCCAACTTAAATAGCTTACCTATTAGTGGATGGTTAACTAAGTGTAATGTAATGCTAATAAGGCCAAATTCATGAGCTCAGTTTTCATTAGTTACTTTGTTCTTTTTATTTATTTATTTATTTATTTTTGGTACTGGGGATTGAAGGCCAGCAATCTCATTCTCAATAAGTCAGAGGTATCCACGCTCATCATGATCGCTGGAACAGTTTCAAGTGGACATGCCACCAACAGTGGGCCTGAGGAGACCTAGAGAATGACCCACTGAGACACATACCATCTCAAGACATGACCCAGAGTCTCATGCCATAACCTGCTTCAGCATACAGAAAGTTCCCAGTAGCTCTAGCTCAGAACATTCTCTATGAAATAACAATAATAAAAAAAAATTCTTGTCTTAAGCCAAATAAATAAGGTTTTGCTTCCTTACTGGAATTAAGAAGTTCCTTAAGAAAGAGATCCATGTAAAAATCAATTGGTGCCCGTTGTGGTGATGGACACCTGTGATCCCAGAGACTCCAGAGGCTGAGTCAGGAGGATCACAAGTTCAAGAACAGCTCAGTCTCAGCAGATCAGAGAGGCCCTCAGCAACGTAGACCCTGTCTCAAAATAAAAAGCACTGGGGATGTAGCGCAGGGATAAAGTACCTCTGGGTTAAATCCTTATTACCAAAAATAAAGAAAAACCAAAACCAAAAACCCCAAACAAAACAAAACGAAAACATTTGTATGCAAGAGAGGTCTGGGTGCGAAGACTAGTATGTGAGTGGATGCCAAAATGGCCCTGAAGACTCAGAAAGAGCCACTTACAATAACATGATGAAAAGACTATTTGTCCCCACCTAATTTTAAGTGGGGTCTCTTGGACTCTTCTGTACAATGAATCGAGAGGAGCATTTACAGTAACATGAATGCGATGCAAAACTAAACTCACCTTTGTTTGCGCGGGCATCTTTTTCTGAGTCTTCAGCGTTGTGGTTTCCACTTTGGGAGCCGTGCTCGTGAAGGGGATCTTTGGAAGGGGTCGAGACGTCGTCAGCTCTGGACTCTCTATGTCCTCATCGCCTCCTGGAAAATAAGCAAATGTGAGCTGAGCACGTGAGTCATGACACCAATGACGAGCACATCATCAGACGACAGTATCTGACACGGACACTAACAGAGGCAGGCGATGTCTTTCAAAATACCAATCCTTAAGAATTGAGCACAAACCCTCCTGGTCTTCACCGGCAGTGAAGTGATTTCAAGGGGGTTCTGTGGGTAGCCTGGCAATTTTTTTCCCCTATAATGTTATTATCCTGAATACTCCTGAGTAGCCCTTTTTCCTGCTCTCCTGCTCAGTAAGATTTCTTCCCCTCTATATTGAAACATGCTCCTTTCCTCATTTTAAAAACATAACATATATTAAAAAAAAAAAAAAAGAAAGAAAGATTAGTCTCCCACAGCTGCCTCCTTATCTCTTGGTAGCCCCTGCCTGCTCCTCCTTTACAGCACTTTCCCAGTGGTGGTGTGGACCCTCAAAAGCCCATCCTCACCATCTCCTCCACTCTGCTTGGCCCCTCCCAGTTGATTTTACCTGTCATCACACCATTGATGCTTTTGGTTAAGGTCACTCATGTCCCCCATGTTGTCATATCCAATGGCTTTTTTCCAAGTGGTCCTCATCTGATCAAATCTCACTGTAATTATTTGGAAAAGTGCTTCCCATGAATTAAAGGCCTGGTTCCCAGTTCATGGTGCTACTGGGAGGTAGCAGCAAGTTGAAGAGGTGGGGCAAATGGAAGTCCAGTGATTGGGAGCATGCCCTTGAAGGGGATATTGTAAGCCCTTCCTATCTCTCTCTTTTGCTTCTCAGCCACAAGGTGAGTGGCTTCCTCTGCCTGTGCTCTTACAGACCCCAAAGCAATAAGACATCCAACCATGGATCAAGACCTTCAAAACTATAAGCCAAAACAAACCTTTCCCCTTTTTAATTCATTATCTCAAGTATTTTGTTACAGTACCAGAAAGCTGACTAACATACACCTAGCACCACTCAAGGACAATGTCAACTGCCATCTCCTTGACATGCCATTTTTGGGGGTGTCTATAACTTGCTGGTTTCCCCCTATTTCTCTATCCAAAGTTTCCTTTGCAGGTTTACTTCCTCTGCCAGAATGCCAAATATCAAGAGTTCCTTGAAGTTAAACAGTAGGCCTCTTCCTATTCTTTACTTTTTCTCTCACCTATCAATGGCTTTGATTCATCATCTAAATATGGATGATACTTAAAATTCATTATCACTAGCTTTGCAGTTCCTCTCAAATTAAGACCCATACATCGAACGGCCTGTTTGACATTTTTACTTGAATGGCTCAAAAAATAACACAGACTTCCATCATGTCCAAAACAGAGCTCACAATCTCTTCTCCTTTACCCCAATAACACAATCTTCTCCCCATGTTGTCCCACAGTGACTGGAACCCCCATCCCTACATGCCAGAACTGTGATTTCTTCTTTTTTACTTCCATATGGAATCTGTCATCTAGTCCTTTCCATGTTACCTTCTTCATGTCTCTCTACTACGACACCTTTCTACAGTCTTGGATACCACCTTAATCCAAGCCACTGTGAGCTTCTCAGGAAGCCCTAAACCTGCCTTTTTCTAAAAGGCCGCCTTTCAGTTGACTGAAGTCCACTGTTCACAAAATGGCTGTGACCCCCCACCCCCATCCTTCTGTTTAAAACCCCTACAATAGCAGCCCACTGCTCCTGGGATGAATGCTTCAACCCAGCCTACCTCTTCTGCCTCTCAAGTATCATTGTCCCTGTTGTCCAACCACCTGTTCCAACCACGATGCCTCTCCTCACCCCTCTGCCAGAAGCCCTGATCTAGTTAACTCCTAATTATTATTCTCCAACCCCAGGGAGGACATTCCTTCCATATCATGTCAAGAGTTCTTTGCCAAATCATGTTTATTACTTTATTTCTCACCCTAGTTGTGTTTAGAAAAATCTGTAACTGTACATTTATTTGTGTAACTCTTGATTGATGTCTCCCCCAACAGACTGGAAAGTTCATAAGGCTAAGGGATTGCACCTGTTGTGCTCCTTGAGTATCTAGCAATGTCACAGGCATTACAGATTTTGATCTGGACTCTACTGTTTGTTTTGCCTTTTTTTTTTTTTTTTTTTTTTTTGCTTTTCCTCCAGAACAGCATTTTGAAAATTTCTGACTTCAAACATAATATTATTTTTAAGTTAATCATTTGTCAAGTTTGTAATAACCCAAACTCTGTAACTCAAATTAACCTGCTTCCTCAGATGAGAATGAATGATGAACACCTCTGAATTACTCAAACCAAAGGATGAGTTATATGTTCTCCACGGTCATGCCCATATAACACGCAGCTCTGAAAGCAGGAGGTAACAGGCTGGCAATCGTGCAATAGCTTTCACTCTCAATGTCTCAACTGCCTCCTTCAAAGCACACACTCTCACTACAGAGAAGAACTCACAGGGTATATTGGAATAAATACATTAAAACCAACCAACCAACCTACTATTGGTTCTAGAATATTTTAGCCCTGTAATCTTGATCAATTAATATTTGTGTCTTAATTTCTTCACCTGTAAAATGGAGATAATAACAACTTATTTTCAGAGGTGCATGTACAATCATGTGTCACTCAACAATGGGATCCTGAGGAAACTTCATTAAGCAATTTCATCACAGTGCTAACATTATGTAAACCTAGATGGTATCACCTACTACTCACATGGGCTATATAATGTGAATTCTCTCCCTCTCTTTCACACACACACACACACACACACACACACACACACGTAGGTATGAGGTATGATATAACCTATTGTTCCCAGGGTTACAATGAACAAAACATCATAAGGTAAAATCAAAATCAAGCACAAGAGAAAACGATGTAATCCACAGAGATGCAGTAAACACAAGACGTATGAGGCTGCTTTTGGCATAACAGTAGATTAAAAGTAAACATTTTTTTCTTTTATAAATAGAAGCACCCTTTAAAATAATGATAAAGAGTATAGCACAGTCAGCACAAAAGCCAGCAACACAGCTGTTCATTATCACTGTCAAGTACCATGTATTGTAAACAATTATACATTCTGTATTTTTACACAACAGCTAACACAGTAGGTTTGTTTACAGCAGCATCATTAGACATGTGAGTAGAGTGTGTTGTGCTATGACATGGTGACAGCTAGAATGTCACTAGGCAACAGAATTTTTTTTAGCTCCTTCTGATCTTTATGGGACCACCAATACACAGATTTAGTCCATCATGGACCCAAGTGTCATGCTGGGGTGCATGAGTGTATATTAATCACAGATGGGATACATATTGGGAAGCAGCCTGCACATATAAAGTGTCATGGAAAAATAAGTCATTAATAATGATAGTTCCAGAAATACACTGCGCTTTATATCAGCCTACCTGATCATCCATCAAAGTTTTACATCTAATATGCTTGATTTGTTACTACAATGAATCATTTTCTTACAAAGAATAGAATTTCAATGAGAAATGAAAAGTCTCAATTAAAGGGCTTTCAAGACCCCTGTGTTTCATGAGAGTTCCCAAATATGAGTCATGGAAAGTAGGAGTGGGGAGAAGCTGTGTGAGGGGAAAGAGCTACAAAGCAGAAAACCCTCTCAAGCCAGTACTGCTGAAGTTGGAGACAGACAAGTAACCTGCCTCAGCTGCAGTAGTTATTATCTTTAATGAAAAGACCAATACTCTTGACCAAACAGAAACCAGGGAGCCCTTGATGACCTCCCTGATTTTTAGCTCTTGCTCTTCTCCCAGTGTGGAATACCCCACCCCAGAGTCTTTTTCCACCAGACAAACCCCTGTGTATATCATCTCACTCAGCAATGATATCCTCTCCTCTCTGAAGTCGCCTGTGATCTCTCCACTATGGACTCCTCTGTGCATGTTCCCACTGCTCATTGTATCTCCTCCTTCTCCCCCCTCCCCCCTTTTTTTATTCTATGCTTTTTCTCTACTGTGATATGGTTTGAATGTGTAGGCCCCTTCAAACTTCACATATTGAAACCTAACCACCAATGCAATAGTATTAACAGGTGGGACCTGCCTTTAGGAGGTGATGAGATCATGAGAGCTCTTTCTGCCCTCATGAATAGGATCAGTGCCTTGTTAAAGAAGCCCAGGGAAGTTAGTTTGCCCCTTATGCCATCTGAGAATGCAGCAAGATGACATCTATGAAGGAAAGCAAGCCGTCACAAATACCAAACCAGATGGTGCTTGATTTTTACTTCCTGGCCTCCATAACTGTGACCCAAAAATTTATTCTATTTATAAATTAGTCCACCTAAAGTACTTTGTTATAGCTGCCCAAATGGACTAAGACAACTTATAAAATAAAAACTTTTAAAAAAAGAATATATATTCACAGATGAACTACATAAGGGAATAAAGAGAATCCACCCCAGCAGAGAAAGCTTTGTTAAGTTTTACGTACTGGTGTGTTCCTAGAGTGGCTCCAATTCCCTCGTGTTGTAGATGGTTAATAAATGCTCGTTTATGAATGAAAGAAAGCCTCTTATCTTCTAATGGGTTTTCCCACTTGGATGAGAGTTCCACTCACCAAGAACTCTAGGGCTCTCAGCATGTTCCTGTTTTGCAGTGTCCTGTTCTTGTTTCATAGTTATAACATCTTATCTCTTTGAAGTTAACAGTTTTTTTTCTGTAAGCTCTCTTTGTTCTGTGGTTTTCTTTCCTCTCCCAATTTGGGGGTTGGGAGAAATCTCTATTTTTCATGTTACAAGTTTTTCATAAATGCCTAGGGAGCTATAATTGTCTTTTCATATTTGCACACAGAAAATCTGCCTGGAAACTCTGATCAGATAGGAGAGGTTTGTCAAATGTCAGCATCACTAGTTATGTGTTTTGTTAGAAAGTTCCCAATGATGGTATCTTTGAGTTGTTTCTTTTGAGTTGGTCCAATTTCCTAAAAAGGAACCTTCCAGTCCCCTACCTAAGAGGTAAAGGACAGATAGCCAGTGTTCTGGGCACTGATTGGGAATATCTCAGCATTAAATAATTCCTCATCAAAGAACTTATTACTGCTTTAAATAAAGTCTCTCCAGCCCAAAGACCCTATGTTTTATTCCAAATAATACACCTCCAGTTTTCCTCTGGTTGGGGATCATTTTTGCTGCATGGTAAAGGGAAGAAATCAAAGGAACTACTTGCTTCTTAAAGATATCCTCAAGAGAACACCCTAAATTTATTATCACTTTCCATTTAGTGTCACTGATTCCTGGGCCCCCAGGGGATTCTGCTACATTGACTGGGTTGCCTCTTGGCTCTCCCCAGTGTCAGCTAACTGGGTCTTCTAGACGTCTTCCAGACTATCACTATCAGTCCATCTGCTTCCAAGCTTTCAAAACCTTGTGGCTTCTGCCTCCTTTACTGTCTTGTTTGTCCTTGTAAGTTTATGTCCAATTCCTTTGTTATCAATTTAGCTGGGTCCTGGAAGGCATTTGTATTCAATCTGTTATCTTTAACCAAAGGTCTATTATTAAACTCTTAAATTTTTGTTGGATAACACTTTCCTACATTATGTCACCTATCACATGGTGTTACAAATATGTTTTTCTCATGCACCATTTCTCTCATTAGATTCTTGGTTGGTCTCTTGGGGATGGGAACCAAGTCTTTCCCATCTGTGTTCCAAGAATACAACACTATGTATGGCACACAGTAAATACACATGAATGTGCTTGTGTTTGCTAATGCCTATTCTGAGTCTAATACATAACGTGAGTCCATCTCCTTGCCTGAGAAGTACCCTCTGGGCCATTAGACATGCTCTTCCAGGCCATTTGCTTTTCTACTGGATAGCCTGATAAGGCCAGATGATACTTTGGCCAAAACCTGGGGGATCCTGGTATTTCCAGTTTGGACTGGGCATCAATAAGGCAAGGCTTCTTAATTTAAGAATGGGGTTTCATGACACAAGGAGGCAGTATGGCAAAGGACTGGAATGGAACATTCTCCAGCCCCAATCCCCATCCCTTGTCCCAGTTCCATTAGTTTCTGACAGCGTGACCTGAGACAAGTTCCTTAATTTCTCTATACCTCTGGTTTTCTCGTGTGAAAAATGGAAATGATAACAGAATCTATCTTTACAGGGATGTTGTAAGGATTGGAGCAGTACTCCCTGAACAGCAAGTGCTTCACAAACTTTAGTTATGACTACTACTACCACCTCTAAGCTGAAAAACAATATTCATAGCACAGTACAAAGTGGTTTCCAAAGTCAAGAACAATGCTCTTTTTTCACAGCACTGATCTGCCTAAAGGTAGAACTGTAGCTGAAGCAATTTGGGCCCTATTTCCATCTGATCTATCTTGATCCATCTGATTCTTGGCTTCAGGATATCAAATGACCCATTCCAACTGCCTTTCACCTGGATGAGGGGGGAAAGCAGATGAGCAGAACTGTGCACCTGTTTTCTTTTAAACTTAAGGACAGTCTTGGCAGGAGTCAGCAAAACGACTCGGACAACCCTTTACAGATCCCTAATAACTGTTGTATCCTAAGATCTGTGAAATGGGGGCAAAAAAGTGTCCGTATTTATTATATCCTGGGACATTTTGAAAATGACAGTTACAAAACACTTTTGAGGCACACGCGCGCGCGCACACACACACACACACACACACACTCACATAGAGGAAAAAAAGAGGTGCCATGAGTGAAAGATATTAATAGAGTTGTGGGCTGTGGAGAACAACTCTCTTCACACTCATTCTGCGTGTGTGATATATAGCACCCTCCTGAGAATAACTGGGGCTATTTTTACATTAGTATTGCATTGTAAGCGCATTGTTATTAGGTCAGCCACCACCTCTCCTGTATTTCTCAGACTTGCCATTTTCTACCTTAAAACACTCTTATATGGATAGATGTTTACTGAAGATACAATTGATGTGAATTTGTTCTGGGTCATTCTGAAGCCTAGACCAATCTGATCATCCCACACCTCTATTCAGCATAACTTT
The DNA here is from genome assembly GCA_025594165.1 of Tamias sibiricus. Taxonomy (NCBI): domain Eukaryota; kingdom Metazoa; phylum Chordata; class Mammalia; order Rodentia; family Sciuridae; genus Tamias; species Tamias sibiricus. The sequence goes on from CM046658.1 coordinate 209,600,689, forward strand.
TACCATTTGTTGAATCTACAATAAATCCTAGACAAGAAAGGTATGGATAAGACTTTTCTTGCAGGCTGCTGACCTCAAATTTTTGACTTGTCCTTTAAATCTATGCAAAAGATCCTTCTTGCTCGGTTTCTTGGGGGCCACACCTGACACAGATGAACCATTTACCAGATTAGGTAGGTTCCTGTATTCCTCTCCTTGGACCTATGTCCTCCACAATGTGACTGTTCATCAAAAGACAGAGTTAGGCTGGGGATGTAGCTCAGTGGTGAATCATTTGCCTAGCATGAAGACCTAAGTTCAGTCCATAGTACTGCCCCCACCCACAAAAAAAAAAAAAAAAAAAAGTCAAGTCTGAGCTACCTTTCCGACTTGCTTTGACCAATAAAATGTGGTATAGGTAATGCAGTGCCAAGTTGTAAGCCTAGGTTGCAAGAGGCTCTGCACATTTCTTTTTTTTTTTTTTTTAAATATTTAGTTTTTAGTTGTAGGTGGACATGATACATTTATTTTATATCTATGTGGTGCTGAGGATCGAACCCAGAGCCTCACGCATGCTAAGCAAGTGCTCGACCTCTGAGCCACAACCCCAGCCTGGCTCTGCACATTTCTACACACTGCCTTGGTTGGGATCTCTGCCCTTCCCTGTGAACAAATGGCTGGATTCCTGGAGAATGACAGACTGTGTGAACCAGTGCCAAGACTGCTCAGGTGCCCCAGAGATATGACGGGGCCCAGTCAAGATCAGCCAAGCCGTAGGCCCAGCCTATGACTGATCACCAGCATGTGAGGGAACAGCCCTAACTTGCTGACCTTCTGAGTAATAAGGTAAATGAATGCTAGCTGCCCCTCACCACTTAGTGTTGGGGTGGTTTGTCACACAGCATCATGGAAATGATTGATAACTCATATACCAAGGAAGCTGAGGAGATCACTCTACCCTTGTTTTACTTGACTGCTCATTTTCCCTCCTACTTTTGAGCAATAGACTAGGGGAAAAAATACAACTTTTTGGTCTCATCTATAATCTTTAACACCGGGCAGGCAGTTTTATGAAACTTGTGCTTGAGGGATTTCTTTAAGGGTGGTTTCCATGACATCACCCTGAATGTCTTAATAATAAAATTTTAAGCTTACTGTCAACTCCTTTAATCCCCACAACAGCTCTATGTGCTAAAGATGACTATGACTTTCTGTTTTATAAATGAGGAAACTGAGGCTCAGAGTAGTTAAATAAATCCCCAAGCTCTCACAGCATAAGCAGTAGAACAAGCTGGAAGTCACACGCACACACTTGACATGCAAAGACCATGCTCTTCACTGCCCTGCACACTGCCTGTCTAGCATAGTGAAGTGTGTGTGTGCACATGCACAGAGAAAGGCCTCCCACAGCAGCCTTACCTGAGCCTGATGCGGAAGCATAGTCGTCGTCATCGATAGGATACACTCCCGAAGCTTCTTCAACGGAGCTGTTGTCAAGATACATGTCTTTGTCAGATGTCATCTCTGCTCTCTGAGAAAGGAAAGACAAGGCATTCAGGATGAGGAGAGAATTTAAAATGTGCTTATTTATCTTACTGTTTAGATTCACACAGTGGTGACTAGTCCTCCCTCTCCTCTGTTCTTCTGAATCCACAGGCCTAGCTTTCACCTTACCCAGGACACTCAGCAACCTGTATTAAATCAAGGGCTGACCACGGACTAATGCCCCCAAGAGAAGCCAGGAGTAGCCTAATCCAGGAGAACAAAGACAGTGCAGAGACCTAAGCACCTATCACGGGCTTATTTTGTTCCATTCCACCAAACCTGTCAGAATTTCAGTCATCCCGATGCTAGTGATAAGCGGTCTCAAGCATTCTTTTCGTCACAAATGAGGTGCCTTTACTGCAAAAGACTACAAAAACACCAGTCACTTGTCTTTCTTGGGTTGTACTTAAAGGTATTATAGCGCTTAGGATAAATAATCACCTAGGGATCCACCAAGGAACACCAAATGCTTACAGGCCTGGCCACGCTCAGCTTTATCACGGCAGATGAGAGCTCCCCAGCCACCCAGGCAATCCAGAGCTTTGGGCCACAGTCTAGATGCATGATGAGGCCAGGTGGGGGCCTGTGGGGCTCATCAGCCAAGGGCAAGATCCAACCGTGAGCCCACTTCTAGGGCTTACTGGCTTAGCAGAGCCTTAATGACAAACACAGATAAACCCAGAAGAGTGCTTTTTAAAATATATATTACTGGCACTTGGTAATAGCAAACCACAGGCTTAATACACAGAGGGATCAGTCACAAAGCATACCAGTTCTACAGCTCCTGAGCTCTTCAAGAAGAGTTGAGTATTAAAATTCAACCTAATCCTGCCAAAGGAGTCACTTGCATGAACCAGAGACACAGCAGAGGTAGAATTTTTTGTTGTTGTTAAAGGTTTTAGTAAATTGATATTTTACCACCAGTATCTTGGACTGGCAACTTGTAAGCAAAGTTCGTGTTTGGAATAGGCAACACTCCTTATTAGACTATTTTTAAAGATGGAATTGAATGTTTGTTCCTAACAGGAATTATAAAAAGTGTTTCCTTTACTATGTTGGTTTTCATTGGATTTCTTCCTAAAATAAAACTTTTTTTTTTTTTTTTTTTTTTTTTTTTTTTTTTTAGCAGTCACTACAGACAGCACCTCCTGGGGAGGGTGGACAGGCCCAGCCTCTCTAACAGCACTACTTTATTCTCTCAAGTTTCAGTGCTGGCTAGAGAAGCCTGTGGATTTTAAATCTGAGCTACATTCCCCACAGGCCTGGGTGCCAACTGACAGAAAAGCATGACAATCATTTTATTTTAGCTGTCACACTGGCAGATCCTGAGGGCTGAAACCTTAGGGATTGGTGTTCCAGTGGCCTGGCTTGCAGGCTTTGAGTGACCATCCTGAGCCAAGAGTGTGTTGGAACTTTTCTGCCAAAACAGTCGGAGCTTAACTCTGTGATCTGAAGCTATTCTGCATGACATGATTTCCAAGGCTATCACCATTCCAGGCTGCAATTCCTAAAACTTGTAAACTGAACAGGGAGTCCTGAATTCTATGGCTCTATACACAGCCTAAGTGACCCCTACTAGACTCACAGTTCCCTTGAGGGAGAGGAGTGAACAGCCAGCCAGCCACATCTGTGGGTTCTACATCCATGGAGTCAACCAACTGGGGACTGAAAATATTTTTTAAAACATGAAGTCTGTAACTGAGCATGTGTGGATGTTTTGCTCTTGTCATCATTCCCTAAACAATATGGGATAACAACTAATTACACAGCATTTATGCTGTATTGGGTATTAGAAGTAATCTAGAGATGATATAAAGTGTATAGGAAGGTGTGTATAGCTTACAGAAAAATACTATGCCATTTCACATAAGGGACTTGAACGTTTATGGATTTTGGTATCCAAGGCAGGTACCAGAGCAATCTTTGTGGATGCTAAGGCCGATGAACCCCATTTATTTTAACCTCCCAGCTCCCCATCAAATCAGAGAGCCGGGCATATAGCAGGTGCTCAGAAAACACTGCTTGGGTTGAACCAGTGCTCTCACCTAAAAGCCACTCTCAGTCCTATCTGTATTAAAACTTGTCCTCATTGTAACTTCACCTGAGGACATGACACTCTGATTCTCTGTCAAACTCTTTTCTACTTTTCAAAATAGGTTTTGACTTCTCCAGCCCTTAGTTGTAGTCTGAGCTATTTCAGATCTTGCAGCTTATGAACAGTTGAAGACATACATTCTAATTGTGTCTGTCTCGTCCCCTTTGGAGAACAATTTGTTGATGCAGGCCTTGAATAGCCTCTGAGCTTGCTCTCTGTCACTCTCCAAGTGCATGGGTACTTAATAAATATTTGTCAACTGAGATTACTTAAACCAAATTGACTTAAGTAACCTTTGACTCAGGTTTCAGAGTTAACACATGTCCTATGACCTCCAGAATTCCTACAATTAAAATATCTTGATCTTAAGGCTAAAAGATCATTTGCCCCAAACTTCCCATAACTTGCACTGCCATCTACTTATGTAAACCCAGAGTCTTAAAAGTACATTTTACATTTTAGAAACCAGTTTCCCATTCCTTACTATTAAATGGCTCTCATTTTCCTCTTGGCTCTGTCAAAAGTAATTTGATGTGGCAAAGGTTAACACCGAGATACTTAATCCCTATGTGTAAATTGAATTTCTATTCATCCGATGACCTCGTTGTTGGGACTAGCATATCTGTCACACTAATAGGCAGGTGGGCCAAAAACTTCTCCGAGAGAATCTGATCCACCTCACACTTCATCCACATGGGCAGCCTGACAGGCCAACTGGCTTCTTAAGACATAACCGTGAGGCCTGTATTAACTGCAAGACTTAGGGTGGAGGCCAAATGAGCCTATACAGCAGGTTGTCCTCAACCACCTGGGGCATGCAGGGCTCCAGGGTGGTCCCAGGACTGACGGACTGCTTTACTGTATTTGAGGGCAGCCCAAAGTATTTGTTTCGCCGCGGTGCACATGATTTTGACATCAAACTGCAAAAAAGTTCTCTCCCGCTCTGATTTCAGGGACATCAAGAACACAGGGAGAATTCTTAATATCCTTCTGTGGAGTTCAATTTAATTGTAAGCAGGGCTCTTTTCATTTTGTAGCAGACAATGCTCCAGAAATCTATTGTACCCCCACCCCACCCCACCCAATTTTTTTTTTTTCCCCCCCAAAAACAAGCCAAATTCCTTTTATGAAGACTCCACACTCTTGTGCTGGTAAAGATTTTGCTGTTCCCTGCTTGGAGAGGGAAATAAATTATGCAACAACATTCCTTTAAGACAATAAGATGCCTATCTCTTGAAGCCATGAAAAAGGTGACTCAAAAATATTGGTTTTACACCTGGCCAAATGTGGTCAGTCTTACCCCAGGATTATAGATAGCCTGCACTTCCTCACTTGCTTAATGGGACAGAGTAAGTAGATGGAAGCAACTGGAAAGAAATGCAGAGAGGCACATAGCTACAGCCTGACTATAGGATTTCGTAATGAGGTCATTGAATTTGGGACTCACCATGGCTGTGAGGAGGTGCCAATACTGTTGGCTAATCGTGTTCAGCGTACAAGCTGGAAGAAAAACAAAGCTGGTCTTTCAGACCTCTCTCCCTTGGATGATGCAAGATAGGAATACAGGAGACCAAGGGTTAGCCATGGAAAGGATGGAAAATATAGTGCACAGACAGAGAGAGAGAAAGAGATCCACTTCATGCCATGTTCAGCCGGGAAAACCAAAGCACCACAAGGCCTCCAGCACACTGACCTTCTAGAGAAGAAGGCACATCTGGTGCAATTTTTGTGACCCACAACGACTAGAAGGAAGGCAAGCCACAGATTTGTCTCTTAACTCCATTCCTCCTTCTCTGGCCCTGGGATTTCAGCCACCTTATCACACTGGGCCTGGACCATTCCTAGGGCCACCCAACTTGGCCATAGCCCAGGTCTTTGTCGTTATAGCCATTCTTTGCAGAGGGACCATTCTTAAGCTCAAATGTAATCACACCATCTGCCCTGGGAAACACCCTGCCTTGGCTCCCTGTCACTACTACTAGGATGACATAAAACCTCCCTGGCCTGTAGGGAAGCTCTCTTGCCACATGGCCTCACCTGCATTTCCAGTGTCAGTGGCTCCCACTTCCTCTGCCCAAACCTAGGGCTCCAAGACAAAAAGCACCATGAAGCAACATCAGTGACATCAATTTCCTTCATATAAATCCCAAAGGGGAAATAAACTCCTTTACAGATGAAAAATTGGTGAAAAGCAATGGTGAGCTCTGTTTATGATAAAAACTAGGTTTTAATAAAATGACTGAGGCCAATATAGTGTCTGTAATAAAAATGAAAAGAGAAACTGTTGATTTAATATACAAATGATCAAGTGTACCAGTAGTCTTGGTCCATTTTCTCAGTAAAGACAATTTGTAGGATAACAACTGAACAAATCTACTTGTTAGCTTTTTTCTCATGTGGAAATAGCCTACATTGAACAAATAAATACATGTTTTGAATCACCAGCGTGAAGATCTGTTATTTAGAAATTGGTGGCGTTCCTTGAAAGATACACTGCCTTATCTACTGCAAAAAGTCCTTCAAATGGTTTGAAATTAGTACAACCAACCCATACAGTGGAACAAGAAAATTAAAGCTCAAAGCAGTTCACTTTATCACGTAAATTGGGTTAACAACACATCAGAAGGTAGAAAACCTAACTAATTATGAGTACCCCAGTCCCCACCATCAGAAAATTAAGTCTTCCAACATAAAAATAAAATATCCATATGGCCTAATGATACATTTTTGTATCTCATCATATAAAACAAACACCTACATGATGCCCCTTAATTTTTATGATAAAGAAATGTCTAGCCCTGATTTAGGCTCAAATGTATATTAACTTTTATGGTGATTACAAGGTACCAAACAAACAGGCAGCTTATCTTACCATGGTTGACTTAGTAAACTATTTTCGTTCCTGGCTAACACACATTGTGAAGGTAATAATAATTAGCTAAAATTCTCTCTCACATACGCCGTCACTCAGAGATGACATACTTGTCCTGAAGCTGAAACTGCTAATTCTGGCTTAGGTGTAGCCCAAAGGAACACATACTTTTAGGAGTCTGACTGGACTTACAGGTATCAAGATCATCTATTTATTTCAAAACTGAGTGAAGAGAACACTGCAGTAACAAAGTAGCTCAAAGTCACCTGATCCAGTTGGTGGTCAAAGGGGAGCCCAAAGCTCTTGACACCTAATTCTGGGCTCTTTCTGTTGTACCCACAATTGTCCCACAACACAAATGACATCAGACCATTCAGCCTCAGGTTCAAAAGGATAGCTGCTGCTAACTGTTAAATGTTTATTATGTGCTGGGCATTTGTGCTAAGTGTTTTATAAGCATTGGCTCATCAAATCCTCTCAACAATCTCCAACAGTAGACCAAGGAGCTGAGCTGCCTGAAGTCATACAACTCAGAGCACAGAGGTGACCTCAGAGTGTGTCGCTGAGAGTGTTAACATGCTGTGTCTACCTCCTGCCTCTTTTTCTCATGATTCACACATAATCATAATGAAGGCCCTGAGAAGAACTGCAGCAAAACATCAGGTTGAACTCTGCTCAATGTGGCAGCATTTTCAAGTCTTGGCTGTGGAAATTCTCTGCACCAGAACATGTATTTAACATCATTCAGAACTAGCATTCTTAGCACCACCAATGGGGAAAAAATTTATGTTAAGTTCCAGCTCAACAGCCTCTTCTCTGCCTAACATCCTGCAAATTCCCTACACAGACACGCCTGGAGCCATGGGCATGGATTGCAGTTAGTTAATTTTTAGTAACACCTTCATCTGTAACAAACCAGTGCCCCATCCAAGCTGCAAATGTAACAGAAGGAAAGAACTCTATGCTTATTATTAGAAAAAGATACCCCCCTGAATATATTAGATATGGCTGAAGTATAAGCCATAGTGTTGTATTTATAAGCAGTTTTTAAGGGTTTGTATATATATTCCATATATTCCAAACATCCGTGGGGGGGGGGGGTGTGTGAAAGGTGAGGTCATATGTGAAAAAATTCTTAAATCCCCTTTAAAGAAATTCTTAAGAAAAGTCATTAGTTCAGAACTATTTCAAATACCTTTAATAGTACTTAATTAATTATACAGAAAGCTAATGAAGTCTCTTTAATAAACTCTTCAAAATACCTTACATCAAGCAGGGAATGACTTTAAAATATTTACTCATGCATATTAGGAAAATAAACTTAATTCTGAAAGAAAAAAAAACAGGCTATATGAAGGTAAAATCCTATTTGGGTGTGACGTGAGAGGCTCAAGGATGAATGAACTGGTCAAGAAAATGTCACATTATAAGCAACCTTGGAAAAAAATCCCCCTAGTTCCATGAAGCTTTTGAACAAACCAAACCCTAGGAGATGATAGAATTTCTAACTGCATTTATTTATACTCCTTCAAGTCTGAACTATTCATTTGGAACTTACCACTGAGGCTGGATTTTCCTGTTGGAAGCCTCACACAGAGAGGGAGTCTTATCTCACCTCTTAGAATAAGTGCTCCTTAAAAGAAGTCCAAGCAACAGGGCCAGCTCTGATGTTGTCTCCGTCCCCTCCATTGCCTATCAACATGGTCCTGGAATCAGCATGTGGAAAAGGATCAGCAGACAGCAGGCCATATTTTTTTGAAGGGCTGATATTGAATAGATCAACATTCCCTTACCTGGTCGCTCTACAAAAAGGCCAGCTAGAATTCAGCCTTGCACTCTGAGAAGCAGGGCCAGGGAAGGTAAGTGTGACCTTGGAAGAAACTTCCAACTCATTAAGGCCTCTGACAAGACTGGTCTAACATGGAAATGTCTGGAAAGTGTTACAAAAAGTGACACTGAGTTAGTGTACAGTATTAACTGTGGATATTTTCCTCTATTTAAAAAGAACTGTATTTGGCAAAGTAGTTAGATTTCCCAAGCCGGCAAAGTTCAGGTAAAATCTTTCTTTAATAAAATGCTCCTTGCAATAATCAGCACATTAACCCCTCTCAGTACCATCCCTCAAAAAATCTTGCTAGAGGATTATGTGGCTCATCTAAAAATGATTTAAAATAATCGATATCATTTGCAGAAAAGGTGCCTTGCTGTATGTGTGCTGCTAAATCTGGTGCTACAGGTTAAGCTATTTTTCTTCCTAAGGCGTTTATTGATTCTACAGTACGGTACCTGGCTCAATAATTGAGTTGTTAATTACATTTAAAATAGCATCTCAGATTTGGTGATCCACAAAGACTTTGTATGCTTATTTAACTAAAAGATGGACCCTGTGCTGGGGTTGTGGCTCAGTGGTAGAATGCTCGCCTAGCATGCATAAGGCACTGGTTCAATTCTCAGCACCACATAAAAATAAAATAAAGATATTGTGTCCACCTAAATCTAAAAAATAAATATATAAAAATGAACTTAAAAAAATAAAAGAAAGATGGACCCCTCCCCTAACCCCAAGCATTATGACACACAAAACAGAGTAGGATGTCTGCCCCCCAGTCTGACTTTTTAATCCAGAATGTGGCAACAGTGAGCAGGCCTGATCACACACATTCTCTGAGAATATGCTCATCTGCCAACAGTCATATCGTTCTACAAACCTTGTGATCCAAATCCCTCCGTTTTTACAAGCCACCCTCTCATGACAAAGAGCCCTTAACCGAAGAAACCGAGCGGAAAGAATCTAAACTGTGCCCAAATTCTTGACATATCTCATACTTGGGAACCTAGAATAATTAAAGACAACTAATTAAAAGCAAAATATCCCAACTGGAGAGAATTTTCACTTGATGCCCCTTTGTAACTCCTAGGTTTCAAAAACACTGCATTACAAAATTCAATTAATATTTAAAAGAAAACCTTCTTGAAATTCATTGGGTTACTGCTCCTACTTAAAAAGTTTTCCTTTTCTCAGCAACAAGCGAAAAGGTTGTCCAGGGAGGAAAACAAAAACATAAGCAGAACACACTGACAATTCGTACCTCTGCTTGTGGTAATGGGTTCAGATTCCTGATCCAGAGAGAGAAAGGAAGTAACCTCTAGGTTGCATTAAATTTGCTGGCAACAAAAACAGGGATCTAGGAGGCGATGTATATTAGAACAACGCCCGAGACTTTGAGTGGGATTACGCTGAATATGCATGACACACAAAAGGAAAATGTTCATTACTTACAGATGTGCACCACACGGTGCTTTCTTCCTTTTTTGGAATATCAAACAGAGGAAGCAAGAGTTTGCAGCTATGTTATTATAAGCATTGTTGCCTCTCCCCCTCCCAAGTTAGAATACTGCTGTATTTATTTTGCTATCCATATGACCACAGTTTAGACTAGAGTAAAAATAGAAGCCATGTGAGCCCAACCTGAAAAGTTCCAAGTGCTGGAGAGGGTCAGGATTAATAAATTCTAACTCAAGTAATGAGATGCTGTTTCCTGGTGGAGTTTGGCAGGAGAGGGGGGAAAAAGATATTTGGAATTTATTTCTTATTCAGAAGTGTTTTGTAAAAACTACCATCAGAGAACAGACTCCAAGTCAAGCACAGGAAGCTGACAGGCTCTGGTTTAGATTTCATAATTCACTCTAAGGGTTTTCAACTGCTACAGTTCTAGGCCCTACATATATTCTCCACCCTACTGCAGGGTTGACAGAATGCCACAGAAAGCTTATGAGATAGGAAAATGGGAATGTCCTCAGATGTTCTAGATGTTTCTGACTTTCACACCTTTCCAGGCTGCAATCAATGCTGGGGAAGAAGCGGGGTTCTGTGGCCTGCAGCGGTGATGAATGGACGGCCAACTGAGCTGTTCCCGAGAGCTGAGCTAGGACGGAGTCTGAACGTCAACAGGAACACGCGCGACACTCCACTACTGGCCTGGAGGGAGACGTCTGGACTATTTTAAAAAGAAGCCAAATAACAGAAAGGGCACAGACCCTTTGGAAATCACCCCGGCAATGTATTTTAAGCAGCTATGAAAAACGCTTACACCATTGGAGCAGATATTTCCTCTTTTAGGAATTATCCTAAGTAAATATTTTAAAAAGAGCAAAGCCAGAGTGTTTACTACTATACTGCAGCAAAATCACTGAGATAACCCAAATACTAACTATAGGGGTGATACATTATTAAGCATGACACATTAATTTTCTCAGCAGAGCCACTAAAAATCATATACCATAGAGTAATAAGGAAAAATGTTTATGACCACATTATATTTAAGAAGCACATTGTAAAAATATTTTCTAGTATCACAACTAACTTAAAATTTCACATACATCTGGCCAAGCATTGAAAAGGAAATGAAGAAAGGTAAGTAATTAAGTTGGTGGGTTTGTGGTGATTTCTCTAATTGATATTACTGTTACATTTTTGCTATATAGATATATTTCACACACACACACACACACACACACACACACTTACTCACACACAGACTGAAGGCCCATGACAAATGAGTCTCCCAAATGACCAGGGAGTAGCTTCCAGATGTTGACAATACAAATGAACTTCTGAAAATGAATTTATTACTTATTTAACAGTCAATATGTTCAAACACATACATGTGCATACACACAATTTATACCATATATTTATATATACATTATGCATAATATGTTTATTATTCATATTATTATATTTATTATGCATAATATATATTTATTAAAGAAAGCATCATAAGAATATATAAATGTCTAGGTGGTAAATACTTAATAAAAAATAAATAAAAACCTTGCACTTCAGAAACCTGCCACGGAATCACAGAATAGTACTTGGACCTCTCTTAATTGTTTCCGCTAAAGTTACAAAGGCAAAAGGTCTGATAAAATGGATATTTGATCACAAGATTCCAAGCTCTAAAGATTCCTGGTCTAATTATCCATGTCACTGAGCCACTCCTTGCTCCTAGGTTACTTCCAGCAGCGGAAACCACTCTGTGGAGGTGAGGCTGCTCAGTTTCAGGAACAAGCTTCCTGCCAGCGTGGCCGCAGTCAGCAGAGGCCACTGCCCACCCCTGAGCGCTGTACCCTGACACACACCTGCAGGGCTGACCTGCGACGTGTCCTGGGATGTTCTGCACTGTTTCTAACTTTCAGCATCCATTCTATTGCACAGACTCTATCTACTTGCAGGGGTGCCACTCCTTCTGCTGATTTCAAGAAAGCCCTTGAGTTGACTCTGTGACTACAGATCTAGGAAGACTGTTCAAATGAACCAGATGATATTTGCATTTGGTTCCGCATAACTAGAAGACCGAAAATATGTTAACACTTCAAAAAAAAAAAAAAAAAAAAAACTAAATAAACTTAAAACCTAAACAAAAGCAACAGAAGAGATAAATCCAAAGGTAATGGACTTTGATTTCAAAGCTAGAATTAAAAAAAAATAGTTCCAAATGGTGGCAGTTAATACCTAGTGCCAAGTCACTGTGGCAGCTGCACTGTGTGCCCAAAGGATTATTCACATTCCTGATAATCTACTGGAAAAACACCCTGTTTTCTACCCAAGATTCATAGCCCCAATCCCTATATGTCTTTTTATTTATAAAGGAACTGTTCTTGACCAACTTTTTAACTAAGTAAAATAAATGAGGGCCCAGAAGTTTTTAAAGAAATGGTTTTCTTGATGGAGGAACCAGGAAGAGATTTAAAGCTATTAGAGTCTATTATGAAATCCATCACAGACCTGCATGAAATTCCCCAGGAAACGGGAGTCTCCCCAAGCTGCACAATGATGCTTCAGGCAGGAGCCTGAGCTCCCAGCCAGATGAACCCCCTTCAAGTGGAGAGTATCTATAGCAACATGGGCTGGGGTGTCTCGCAGCAAACACATTTTAGAAAGTGATCCTGGGGCTGGGGTTGTGGCTCAGCAATAGAGCGCTTGCCTAGCATCTGTGAGGCACTGGGTTCAATCCTCAGCTCCACGTAAAAATAAACAAATAAAATAAAGGTATTGTGTCCAACTACAACTATAAATAAATGAATAAAGTGATCCTGTAGGTGTTATAAAGTGTTATATGTGAGCATTTTATCTGAAGATAACATTTTATGGTCTTGTCAAAGAGTTGGACAGGAAAACCGTGGACAGTAATATTTTTTTAAAACTGTGGACAGTAATTTTTTTACATAAACAATGAACACTATTAGCTGTGCAAACTGATATATGGAAAAGCCTTCAAAAATTCAAAATGTAACCTAATTCATTCCAGGGCCACCCTGTGTCTTTCTTCTCCATCAGAATCTATGTATGAACCATGAACCATCGATTCTCAGCCATAATAGATAAAGGTTGTGAAAGATGAAGGGGAAAAGAATTGCAAGATGATAAAATGATAGGCTCAATTTAAAAAAAATATTATTTAAGAAGCACTTTGCATTGCAAACATGTGTAACAAATCAGAATACAAATAAATAAATTTTAAAAAAGAAGAAGAAGAAGCACTTTGGAGAAAGTGTTAAAAGAAAAGTAAATTTCATTGTTTGCCCCTGAAGAAAGCTGACTTAATGGTAATTCACTAGTGATAATTAAAAGTCTCAGTTGGAACACATATTCATAAGCACCATTTCATAACAAAGAAACATTTCATTTTCTAAAAATAATAGGAGATTTAAAAAAAAATAAAAAGCAATCATTATAAGTCAAAAGGCAGATCATCTCCAGGAATATTTTTTACCCAAATAAGTCCAAAAGAAGTTTGCAAGCTGATTCCACCAGTTTTGTAGGGAGCCACGCCAAAGGTCTCTGCAGGTATTCAGCACATGGCACTGAATAACACTAATGATGCATAACTCAACAATATTCTCTAAAAACTCTCATCTTCCAGGATTTTCAGTCTTCCCTAATGGGTAATCCCTTCCCACAAACGCCTTTGGCAAAGCCACCAATGGCCAGGTCTGCATTTTGGAATGACAGCCACCCGGTCTACCTGTTACATCTTAATTTCCCAGAGAGCACAGAGTTACTGAGGATTAAACTCTCGGAGCCCAGTCCACATTACTGGTCTCTGCTACATGCCTTGTGAGAACAGGTCTAGTTTCTAAAAGACTTAACTGCTACAGACACACTTGACTCCACAGTGCCTCTGCTCAGAGCAGAGTTTATTAATCGGTACAGATCAGCGTGCAGCCTGGGACTAAGGAGGTCGGCAGTGTTCATGTGTAAGATGTCAAATGAAGCCATGTCCACTCCCCGCAGGCCCCAAGGCAACAGCTGAGGACGTGAAGGCTGGGAGCAATCTGTTGCTATTATTATCCCTAACTATGACTGGCCTTACCTGGCTCTGGCCAGTGCTGGGGAACAAAGACATCTGTCTGCCTCTCCCTTCCTGCAGCTTAACCTTAGGGGCCACATATAGAAAAATGACTTGCTTCTGGCCCCTCCTGCTTTGGAGGCTGAAGAGCGAAGCTGAATGCCTGCAGCTGTCAGGGCAACCTCTCAGGCACGCAGGCCAGTAACTCCTCACCTAACCACCTCTCCCCTGCCTCGCTGCCCTGGCCCACCGGTGATGGCCACAATCCCCTCCAGTGGTCACATTGCAGGGCAGCCCCCATGGAAACCCATTTGCAACTGCTCAAGCTCATACCAAAGAACGATGTTTTTAATACAGATTGTTCTTTTTAAATCCTTTACAAAAGCAGCTGTAATCAATCGTGCTGGGGGGCTCTGTAAAAAGCCGCCATTCGGAAAGCTCTAATATTGATTCTTTTCCCTTTCACAGCTTTTAAGAAAACAATCCCATGCTAAGAAACTGTAATCAATTTTCCTAGACTTTGCTAACATGGAACAGTATCTAAATTAAAATGTGTTTTTCAGAATTACATAAAAACCGTAGCGGGCATAAGAAACCCATCTGTTATCCCACTTTTCAAATTCAAGGGACAAAATGGTTTTTGTTTTTTGTTTTTGCTTTTTTAAAGTCAGTTCAGCATATTCAATAATTATTAAATACTGATTAAACCTCAACAACTCTTGTAAGAGTTGTTTAGCAGGTGACACTGGCTTAAAGAGTGACAGGAAATCTGTCTTCATTTGAGATAGGGCATTTCTAATTCTTAATTTGCAAGATAATATACTATGTTCTCTGTGCCTATTCTTAGAGAAAAACTATCAATTCTAAGCCTGTGTTTACAGACATTTATGACTCCAAGTGGTCACATCTTAACTGAACTCCAAATACCAGAATATGCAAAGTCTTTTCACAGGAATTATGGTAGATATATTATTCTGTCAGGTTTGCCTTTTCACACTAGGCCTCTTAGAAGCCAAAACATTTCAAAAGGCAAAAAGTCAATATTTAAAGCTACAATGTGCAGACAGAGCAATTTGGCATTTTCGTTTAAAAATCATATTAAAAACCCTCAACAATGTCAACAGCCAATTTCCAGATTAGACACTACAGCGAAGCACAATTTAATGTAATGTTTGTTATCGGTATTTCTATTTAGAAGGAAAAAAAATGGAAGACTTTATTAAAATGCCATACATAAAATGAACACAGAACTGAAATCTAAGTTAACTGACAGCCCGTAAGGCTTTCTGTCAGTGTGGTACGTACCACGTGAACAAAATTATATCTGACCAAATCCAAAGAGTTGGCAAGAAAAAAAAAAAAAATGAGAAAAAAAGAAAACTGCTATTTGCTTTGCTCCCAAATAACAGTAATTTCAATTTCAAGGGAATGAGCTACAATTCCTGTGGCAAATATCTGATATTCATTCAGGTTTCACATTCCTGGTATGCAACAACCACAGGAGTTTATTGAAGGATGGGTGTACAATTTGCAAATTTTTTAGTTGGGAAGTTTAACTCTCTGCCCCCATCTTCCTCATCCCCTCAAATTAGAGAAAGCCTTTGCCTATTAATTTTTTTTTTTATTTTTTTTTTTTTTTTTTTTTTTTTTTTTTTTTTTTTTTTTTTTTTTTTTTTTTAGCCAAACTAAATTAGCAAGAGCTCAAAGTTCTGCAAAACTCCTTAACACTAGCTGATCAAGGGCCTCAACTGTTGTCAAGCCATACCTCCTGGGGCTGTCACACAGGGGGAATTTCACAGCTTCACTGGCCCGGGCAGCCTTTTTATCCCCAGCAAGTCATTTTAAGCAACATTTTTTTCCAGCAAACAAATCTCTGGGATTCATCTCTTCTATTGTAAAATTGTTGTGGCACAAAAGAGCTAAAGCATTAAAGAGAAACCAGAATCAGCCTGGTCAACTAATTTCAATCCCAGCCCTCTATTGGAATGCTTTTATTTGAATCAGGGCTGTCTAGTAAGATTTTCTGCAGTGAAGGTCATGTTCTATATCTGTGTTGTCCAAAATGGTAGCCACCATCCACAGATGGCTACGGAGCGGCTGAAATGTAGCTAGTATGACTGAGGCACTAGATCTTTCATTTTGTTTATATTTAATCAATTTATATTCAATTTATATTCAAATACTCACACGTGACTAGTGGCTACTGTTACTGTTCTAGAGAGACTTCTTTAACTGCAGTTCAAAGCCTGAACACATCAAAGCCATCTACTCCTGCTGGGCTAAGCCTCTCCTTGTTATGATACCCTCTGCTTAAATAACTGCACATTAGCAGAAGTCAGTGCTAACAATCTAATTGCCTTCTCCATCACAATTCCCCCTTGGCACTATACACCTGGAAGAAAAATGAAGGAGTCTATGAAACTAGGTCATTTAGTGGCTATTTATTCAACAATTGGTATATGCTGAAATGTTCTATTATGTGTTTTAAAAATAAAAGTGTGGTATAGAGAATGGAATATTATTCAGTGATAAATAGAAAGGAGTAGGAAGCCACCAAGAGACATGGAGCAAGAAGGGTTGCCTCTTGCTAAGCCAAAGAAGCCAAGGCAATCATAAAGACATTGAAGAGATCAGTAATTGCTGAGGGTTTAAGAAAAAAGAGTGAGGGATAAATAAAGTAAAGCATAGAGGATTTTAGAGCACTGAAACTATTCTGTATCTATCATGGTGGACTCATGGCTTTATGAATTTGTAAAACCCATAGAACTATACAACATAAAGTGTGAACCTTAAATTATAGACTGTATTCCTATAATATAACTATTGGTTCATCAACTGCAACAAATGTACCACACTAATGTAAGATGTATTTGTATGCAGTTACAGGGAAAAGAGGGGGGAGGTATTCTACAGAACATTTTATATCACCTGCTCAATTATCCTGTCAAT
Organism: Tamias sibiricus; assembly: GCA_025594165.1. Classification (NCBI taxonomy): domain Eukaryota; kingdom Metazoa; phylum Chordata; class Mammalia; order Rodentia; family Sciuridae; genus Tamias; species Tamias sibiricus. The sequence goes on from CM046658.1 coordinate 209,617,481, forward strand.
ATAAAACTGCACAAAAATGTCTATTAATTATCACAAAACCAAATCCCTAGAGAACTCCTTAGGCCTACCCACATATTCTACCCTGAGAAATGGTCCCTTCTCCCATAAGAATAGATTTTTTGGCAAACTAGCATGGAAGAGATGGTTCTTGGTTGCTAACAGGGTGTGTACCCAGCTGCCTCACCTTGGTGGCCCTATACACAATTAGCATCAGCAAGTATGTGACACTTTTCCAGAAGTTATTGAGTGGCCCATTTACAGTTGTGATGGGTGACAGGCATCCACTCTCATTCATTCATTCTTGCCTACCCTGCTACATCAAACCGAAGAACGCCACAGCGCAGTCTGCTCTAGGAAAATGACTCACTTGTCTACCTCTTAAACAACGGGTTGCACCACTGTCCCTTCCACTTAGCCATCACAATCTTTCATGCATCTCTAAATTGCAGGGAATAAAAGCTCTATTAGATCCTATTTAAGAAAAAAACACAAAAGCTGGAAAAAATGTTCTTGGGATAACTGGGAAATCTGAACATGGGCTGGATATTAGAAAATATATGGAATTACTAACTTTATTAGGTGAGACTGTATTTGTCCTTAATTATAGAGAATGAATGGTAAAGTCTCCGGGGGTGAAGTACTCTTATGACCATGTTAATTTTTTCTTGTTTGCTCTGCTCCAAGATGACCTTGAGCTTGTAATCCTTCTATCTCAGTCTCCCTAGTAGCTTGGATTACAGGTGTATGCTGCTACACTCAGCTCAACATTAATGGTATAACAAACAATTTTAAAAAAAAACATAAATTTAAAAAATCAAGGAAATATAGTATCATTCTACTGATAACTGAATTCAGGTGCAGGATACATTCCTCCTTGAGAATTCATCATTAAAAAGTGGGGGTGGGAATGACTTCCAATTAAAAAATAAATTCAGGTGACAACAAAGTTGATCATAAGCAACTGATGGCACCAGAAAGCACCGTTACCATAGCAGGCAGAAGAGCGACTTGAATTTGCAAAACTGTTGTGGAACAAAAGAGCTAAAGCACTGAAGAGAAACCAGAAGAGTAAGTTGAACTTCACTAAAATCAATGCCAGCCTGTATTTAATTAGGCTGAAACAAACGTGGCCCACGGAAGAATGGTGACTGTGTGGTGTGTGTGTGTGTGTGTGTTGGGGGGGGGGATCAAATAATGGTGTAGAATAAAAGGTGGCTATGAACTTGATAAACTACAGCACTAAAGGGAAAGGGTTTCTCTGAAGACAGAAAGGGGGACACTATGGTTTGGAAGTGAGTTCATGTGCCACAGGGTTGGTCCCCAGTATGGTGATGTGACGTAAGAGGTGATGGAACCTTTAAAAGATGAGGCTTAGTGAGAGACCTTAGGTAACTGCGGGAGCTGCCCTCCTAAGGGTGTAAGGTAGCTCTTGTGGAACCCTGAGCTCTTGAGTAGAGCAAGGTCTTTATAAGAGCAAGCACAACCCCTGAATTGCTCTCCAGCTTCCTGTTTGGCAATACTATCCCCTTACACACCTTTCCCAAACCATACACATTCCATGACCTCCATGAGGTCCTCACCAGAGACAAAATGCTATTGGCACCATGCCTGTGAATTAAAGAGACCTCTTTTATTTATAAAGTCAGCCTGCCTCAGGTATTTAATTATACTAACAAAACAGACTAACACACAGGGAAAACACACGGTAACAACTGACTTCAAAAAGTGAGAAAATAAATTCAATCAAGGTAAGGTACTTCTTTATCAGAAATACAGGTGGAACAAACACTTTGGGACCTTTTCAATGAACAAACAAGAATCTTGACACACAGAACAAGAACAATTTGTACATGTGTGGCGTATAAATGAAATTCATACATGTGTTCAAAGACTGAAGAAAGGAAATTGGAGGTAAAAATTACATGCTGTGAGTGGCTTAGATATTAACACCAGGAAAAGAAAACTGGGCCTCCTTGATCAAGTGAGTAAGGGGAAGTTATTAAACAGTTGTATCAAAAGAATGGAATTCAAGCTATAGGTATAGCTCAGTGCTCAGTGATTGAGTGTGTGCTTAGCATGCCTGAAGCCCTGGCTTCAACTACCTGCCCAGAGAGAGAGAGAGAGAGAGAGAGAGAGAGAGAGAGAGAGAGAGAATGAATACCTACTTCCACCCTCACCAACCGTTCAATTTAATTAAGTAAGAAATTGATGATGGAGCACCAATATTTAAATTATTCAAGTATTATACATTACCATATTAAAAGGATGATTTGAAAATTCAATCTGAACACTCAGGATTTATTTTTCTGTTTTACTTCAATAAAAAGTCAATTAGAATAGACAAATATAAAAAAAAAAGTAATTTCAGTCTTAGAAAACAAAACCTTTTTCCCTGGTCAGATAGCATTCTCTTTGATACAGGTTTGCAATTACATACATTTACCACATATATACCAGGTGGATCGGTGCTTCTTTTTCAAGCATACCCATGTATTTAAGCAAAGAGGTGTCAATAGCCACTCAGGAAATATTTGGAAGGCTTTGCACTTTATGTCAGGCAAAGCCAATCCCCAGGGTTTCCATAAAGGAGAAAGGCTTAGATTTCTAGTTGTTTAGAATGTGCATGTAATGCAATATAATTTCCATAGTTATTGGGTTTCCCAAGAAGCATAGCACAAAATAAGAAGGGAGGTGTTCAATGTCTCTCTCACAGAACAATGACACTAGACTAGAGCCTCAAAACCTTTGGTAGAAAGCTGTCAGGTGATAGGTGAGATTCTATCACAAGAGAGTAAGGTCCTACAGACTGGACAGACAACAGGCCCAGCCTGGTTATCTTCAGCTAGTGGAGATTTTGCACCTAGGAACCACAGACAATCCACTCTCATCTGGCTGTCGCTTGGGGGGAAGGGCATTTGCTTTTGCAGGGCATCTTTAGGAAGCAATTTTGCTTTAAATTTGGAATAGTCAAATGTGGTTGTAGATAGATTCCTGATGGGACAGCTGCTACTACAAACACCCAGAGTTTGAGAAAACCACCGGGAGGCATTCTTGCTGTTGATACACCAGCGGACTTTTGATGATAGGAATCTCCTTTCTTATCTCAAGTGTCCTGGTGGCTCTGCCATTAATTAACCCAGGGTCTTCCCCTCGAGATCTAGGTTGTGTCAGCTTTTTTGCTGCTGTGACTAAAAGGACCCAACCCGAACAATTGTAGAGGAGGAAAGTTTATTTGAGGGCTCACGGTTTCAGAGGTCTCAATCCATAGAAGGCTGGCTCCGTTCCTCAGGGCTTCGAGGTGAGGCAGAACAGCATGGCGGAAGAGTATGGCAGAGGGAAGCAGCCCACATGATGATCAGGAAGCAGAGAAAGAGGCTCCACTCTCCAGATACAAATATATACCCCATTGCCACACCCCCAATGAACCACTTCCTCCAGCCACACCCCACCTGCCTCCAATTGTCACCCAATGTTAATCCCATCAGGGGTTAATTCATTGATTAGGTTAATGATTGGCTGTAACCAATCATTAACTATATAACCAATCATTATTATTGGCTATCACCCAATAATTTCTCCTCTGAACCTTCTTGCATTGTCTCACACATGATCTTTTGGGAGACACCTCACACCCAAACCATAACACCCCCTAACCAGAGGCCAGAGACTCGAGAGACCCACTAGGCTAAAGATGCTTTCCACTCAGTATTCACGTAGGCCAGGTGTCATTTGTGTATTCACTGAGTGCCTACTATGTACAGCTGAAGAACCAAATAGGGCTCGCCAGAGGGGTCAACTGGGGATTCTTGAAGCCGTTTAGGTCACTTGCCAAAACCTAGGCAACATGTAATTGGGAGGTGCAGAGAAAAGAATCCAAGCTGAAGTCAATTCGCCTGGACTCAAACTCAGACACTGAGTTTTTCTACCCATAAAATGAGAAAATAATAATGCCCATCTCCCAAATTTCACGCGAAGGTTAACAGAGATGAAATGTGTGAAAGTTAAAGTAAGCCGCAAAAGAAAAACAATACAGTCATTTATATTTGTGTAGATGTGTTTGCTCTTAGGCAGGCAAGCCCTCTGTTAAGAAAGTGACTATGCTTTGAATCCAAGCCACCTCAAAGGAAGTCATGCGGTCTTTTCAGTTTTTCATAAATGAGCGGAGGGGTCACCATGATCCAGCTATTCTGGACACGAACAACACAAAACCAACACATGAAGTTGATCAAGACCGAGAGTAAATGAGAACGTTTCTGGGGCCAAGCCCAAAATAACCCCACCTCAGAAAGACTGAATGAGGGGAGGAGCCCCTTGAGGCTAGAAAATGATCAATTAATGTTGTTAATGGCTTAGAGGAGTTGACCATTTGGCAGGAAACACAAGAAGACAAAAACAGCAATCCTGAAGTAATGGGCCACAGTGTGTGCACAGTCGAGAAATCTAGAAACCGTGTGATGGTTTCTGGGCACCGAGTTCTGGGTGGAAGCTCAGATATCAATAATTACATAACACGAGGCAGAACAAATCTTTGCTGTTTTTAGCAAATTAGCACCGTGGCTATAAGGAAATATCCATTTGTTCCAGGGAAGCACAAAGTATCCAATCAACTTGAAAACTCAAGACAATTTGGGGGGAAACAGTCACCTCTCCCACTCCCGGAACCTGAGATGTCCCCAGAACCATGTCACAGGAGGTTACAATATGACACAGAACACCTCCACAAAAGACCAGCACAAAAGGCAGGAAGCACTGTCGCCGGCTGGCCTCAGTGATCCCCACAGGTGGTCAAAAATGTTTCAAAGCCCAGAAAATGTTTTCATGAAATGAAAGATTTTAGGCATTAGCCATCTTCCCCTTTATATATACACCAATATTTTCCACCAGGGGCTCTGGAGTCCAACACCATTAAGAAAAAGATTTGTTCTGCAGCACCTCCTATGGGGTCGCCTCTCATTGTCTCCGGAAAAGCAGTAATAACACAAAACAAGGCCACCAAGGTGGAACTGGAAACTGAGCAGGGTGGCCTCCGCCACCAGGAGACTGCCTGAGCCAGCACGGATGCCCTTTAATAGAAGGATAAACAAACCCAATTTACCTTCCTAACAACCCTCTCCTACCGTGAAAGCCAACCCTTCAATTTACTTGTCCTCAGCTGAGACCTTTCCAGAAGGAAAAGGCTACCTGTGCAATAATAATAACCGCTCTGGTGACTTGACAGAGCAGAGATCCCAAGGTGCTAATGATACTATTATCTCTCCCTCTGGGTTCCAAAAGCCACCAAGCTGACAAAGACGGAGCTTTGTGACATTGGAAGTGTTCAAGATACCGCCTTCAGGATTTTTTTATTACTTGTGACAGCTTTAGTTGGTGACAGCGAGGGTTTTCTTCCATTCAACACCAATTTGTTGTCGGGTTCCATGTGAGGCAAGCCATCAGAGTGGGGTGCCCACCAACGAACAAATAATTAGAAAGCAATGAAGTGTGTTCTTCGCTAGTAGACTGGGAACATTCCTGGGAAAAAACGATCAACCAAGTTCCAAAACCACAAACACTGTAATTCAGTGGAATCGTAGGAAATTGCCATGATATAAGTTAGAAATGTCAGCATTTGTGTTATGATTTAATGTGTACAGAAGTTTGCATTTTTTATGGCTTTGTTTTCATTGCAAGCTTAATGCAGAGCAGTAGTATAGAGACAGTTCACCATGGCCCTGCCCCTGCCATCCTTCCTTCATCCCACCTCTCCAAACACAAACTTGATTCCACTGCAGGACTTTACTCCAGCTCTTCCTCTGGCTGAAACTCTGCCCTCATGCCTCTTAAGTGGTCAGTGCCTTTGCAATGCACAGGACACAAATGTGAGTCCCCTCAAGGAGGCCTCTCCTGACCATCTTACCCATCACTCTTTATCCCAGCGTAATTGAACAGAAATATGATTAGATTTTTAAAAAATTTTAGATTTTTAAAAAATTTATCAGTGAATGTTAATTTTACAGAATAGTGGGTTTCACTGTGTCCTACATATATATGCATATAGCATAATTAGAACCACTTCACTCCCTAATAACCACCCCTTGTCCATGCCTCTTTCTTTCCCTGGTCCACTTCTACCATCTTACTGGTCTCATTTCTATCTCTCTATTTCTCTTTTTCCTCTCTAGCTTCTACACAGAAGAGAAAATCCTTGACTTTCAGTCTGGCTTATTTTGCTCAACTCTCTAGTTCACCCATTATCCTGCAAATGACATAATTTCATTCTTCTTTATGGCTCAATAAAACTCCATTGTGTGTACATACCACCTGTCTTTATTCATTCATCTGCTGACAGCCACCTAGGCTGCTTCCATAACTCGGCTATTGTGAATTGTGCTGCAATAAACATGGGAATGCAGGTATCTTGAAGTATGCTGACTTTATTTCTTTTGAATAAATACCAAGGAGTTGGTATGGTTAGATCATATGGTAATAGATATTAATCCTGTATCATAAGAGTAGCTGGCAAGATTTTCTCTCATTCTGTAGGTTTTCTGTTCATGTGTTAACTATTTCCTTTGCTGTGCAGAAGCCATTTAATTTGATGCCATCTCATTTGTTAATTCTTGGTATTATTTCCTGAGCCTACTGAGGAATACTACTGAGGAAGTCACTGACTATACATATGTTGGGGTATTAACCCTGTGTTTTCTTCTAGCAGTTGCAAACCTTCTGGTCTTATTCCTAGGTCTTTGATCCATTTTTAGTTACCTTTTGTGCAGAGTGAGAAAGAAGAATCTAGTTTCATTCTTCTACATAGGGATATCCAATTTACCAGCACCACTTGGTAAAGAAGCTGTCTTCCCCCCCCCCCCCCCGAAATACTGAATGTTTCCTCTGATATAAGGAAGCTGGTTCACAGTATTGTTGGATCGGGGTACATAGGAAGAAGCTGTCTTTTCTCGAAGGTAAAGTTTTTGGTAACTTTGTCCAGAATCACATGACTAGCTATGTGGGTTTGTCTCTTATCTTCCATTCTGTTCCACTGGTCTATATGTCTATTGTTTATGCCAGTACCAAGTTGCTACTACAGCTCTGTAGTATAGTTAGAAGTTGGTTATTGTGATGCCTCCCACTTTACTCTTTTTTGCCTAGAACTGTTTTGTCTATTATGGGTCTTTTGTTCTTCCATATGAATTTTCAGATTGTTTTTTCTAATCCTGAGAATATCACTGGTTTTTTGATGAGGACTGCGACTGAATCTGCAGATCACTTTTGGAAGTATGGCCATTTCAACAATATTAATTCTGCCTATCCACGAACATGGGAGAGGTCTTTCCATTTTCTGGGGTCTTCCTTTGATTTCTTTATTCAGCATTCTGTAATTTTTCTTGTTGTGGTAAAATATACATGACACAGTTCACCATTTCAATAAATTTTAAGTGCACAGTTCAGCAGCATCAAGGCCATTTACACTGCTGTGTAACCACTACCACTATTTATCTTCTAGACTTTTTTTGCCCATATTCCCTTTCCCCAGACCCTGGTATTCATCATTATACTTTTACTATTCCAGGCACCTTATATAAATACAATAATACAATATTTCTTCTTTCCTTTTGTCCTAATTTATTTCACTTAGCACTCATCTTTAACACAGATTAAGTATCTCTTGTTCAAAATGTTTGGGATCAGAAGTGTTTCATAACAGCTATCCTGGGATGGGACCCAAGGCTAAACACAAAATTTATTAATGTCTTAAATGCACCTTAAATACACAGGCTGAAGATCATTTTGTACAATATTTTTAATAACTCTGTGCATGACATTAAGTTTCATGGTGTGGAATTTTCCACTTGTGACATCCTAAAAGCCACACAAAAAAATTCAGTCTTTGGAGTATTTCAGATTTTTGGACTAGGAACACACAATGTATAACATATTCTATTTAATCCAATACATAAAAATTTATTTTAACATGAACCCACTGTAAAATGAGTTATTTTATATTTTTGTTCATACTAAGTCTTTGAATTCCAGCATGTATTTTATACTTACTGCATTCTGCAATGTGGCCTGGCCACATTTCAAGTGCTCAGTGAACACATATGGCCAGCGGCTATCACAGTGGACTACACAGGTCTGTTATGGCACTGTTTTATTTTCTTCATTTGCCTTTCTCTATCTATCTGAAATTGTTTTCTTCTTTGTAAGTCTGCCTACTTTTCTATCTTAGCATAATATAAATTCTCAAGGGCAGAACCTGTGTCTATTTTATTATTTATAATCATACAAATATTTCTAGACAAATATTTTAAAGCAAATACTTTGGGAAATGGAAAGATCTGTCTCCAAAATACCCCAGTGATCCTGTACTATCTGCATAGAAACATCACTAGAAACACTAGTAATCTTTCCCTTTGTACAGGAAGGCCAAATGGAAGTTTAGGGTAGCAGTTAAATGTTTGCATCAGAAATACTTTTCCATCTACTAGTTGTGGGACCTCTCTGAAGCTCAGGTTCCTCATCTATAAAATAGTAATGACAGTAATAGTGGCTATCTCAAAGGGCTGCCAAAAAAACATCCATTAATATTCATAAAGCACTATGAATAGTGCCTGGCACTTAGTAAGTACCCTACACAGTTACTGGATTAATAAATCACAATGTTTTCCTGTTGCCCTTTCTGGGACAACTTTGTACAGTTCCAAGTGACTCTTCCCTTTGCACAGTCCATCTGCACAAGGGTGTCAAGATTCCGGCTCCTGTTAGGGAAACATGCTCACGCTCACCCCTGCTCACAGAGCCCACAGCCTCACCACCTCCAGGAGCCATCTAAACTCTTCAGCAGGGAGAGCCAGAAACAAAAGGCAAAGGGGGTGGCCGTTGAGAAGATACTCAGCTTCCCGTGCAGTTCTTTATTTGTAAAATGGAATGATAACCATACAAACCACTGTCTGGGTTACTAAAAAATTAAATGAGTTCATACATGTCAGGCTCCTTTTATGACACCTAACACATGGTAAGCACTCAATAAATATCATCTAGTATTGTTAAAAGGCTCTCCACAACTGGATGCCAACTTTTATAGCTTCATTTTAATTCATTAAGCAAACTGTTTAAAGTGCCAACTATGTACTAGGCACTGTGTCTGCATGGCTCTTGCTCTTTCAGGAGCTCGTGATCAGGTCAAGAGACAGAAGTCAGTTATAATCCAGGAGGAAGACGCTCTGTTATACCCAAGAACCCCACAGTGAGGGAACCTAACCTACTTTCAGGCGTGGCTGGGGGATGCAGTTAGAAAAAGGATTTCATGGAGGAAAAGTATATCTGGGCTGTGAGTACACCAAGAAGGAAGGCCGAGTGAGTCTGAAAGAACATCCCACCCTTCTTGTCCAAACACCAGGCACAGAACTTCTCCCTCTTCCCCAACATCCAGTGACTTCTCATCATTCTTCATACCTCTGGCTTGCACTGAGCTGATTCACGCCTGCCTTCCCTACAAACAGTTGGAGAGTTCCCCAATTACCCGTTTTCCTATCACAAAGCAGGGGGGAAAAAAAAAAAAAAAAGCTTGTGAATGAATTCACTTTTTCCCTGCTTTCTCTTGGGAGTAAAGATCCCCATTTTCAAAATGGTAGCTTAGACCTGGGAGTACTAACCAGCTCCTGTGTGGGCTTCAGCAGACCCATGCTCCTTTTCAGTATCTAATCAGTTCACATTTCACAGACTTGCAGATACAGGAAAGGATGGCACTTACTAATCCTGTCTCTGTGGTGTTTATTTCTCCCTTCCAACCAAGCACTCCAAGCAAGCTTCACCTCCAGATTTTCCCTTTGGCAGGCGACTGCCTCTTTGACACACGTACATCATCCTTCCAGCTACCCTGCCTGTTTAGCTAACTCAGACAGAACTGTCCAGTTCCATTTTAGCAACTGGACAGTCATTTAGCATCTCTGAATGGTTATGTCGTACAGGCCCATTATGAAGAACAAATTCATGCAAAAACTACTTTCCCCTTTTGCTCAAGCCAACTATTTGTGTTGGCCGACAATTTTATTCATGATAGTTCACATTTCATTTCCCACCCCCCACAAGATGTGCTCTTTCGCCACCAGATGTGCCAAGAACTTTTGAGGGAGAGAGGAACAACCCACAGGCTTTACCAGAGATAGGGTTTACCTGGCCCACAGCTCACTTAACTTTTTAACACAAAGCAACAAAATTTGAGACAATTCTTTTAAGTTTTTTGACTCTAAAACCTAAGAATAAGCTTTACTGCCATATACTTGGTAGAAAGCAAGTAATTAAGTCTCTCTAAGGAAGCATAAGGAAAAAACATGGACCGTCTAGTGTTGGAGGGTCTGGGTTCAAATGACAGCAACATTTCATATGGCTTTTCTCTTCTAAAAAGTGTGAGTAATATCACTACCTGCATGGCGGTCATTAAGGCTACCTGCACCTAAGGTGGCTAACAGTGCCTGTCACCTAACAGATACTCTTATCGATGTCATTTCTACTCCACTTCTTGGAATATGGGTAATGAAGCTTTAATGGTAGAAGTTAAGTTCAAAAAATTAATCTATGACAACTGAATTATTCTTATGAATTCTTACTCAGATTAAAGGTGACAGAACATGCCAATATTTAAAACGTTTATAATAAGATGTCATTTTTCTCTTCAAACTGAAATTGTGAGATCAGAAATCTTCCCTATCTTTTTTGCTACCAGAATTCTTAAGGTTGGGCTATGATTGCTCTTGAATTGAAACTATCAAGAGCCACAAAAGCATACTAATAAATTATCACACATGAACTTTAGAAAATAGAGATATACTTGAACACACACACACACACACACAAATACATTTCTGAGATTAAAGAATAAAAATAAGACCCATGCTTCTCAAATTGCAGTCAGAATAATTAAAAAAGAAAAAAAAAAAGACCACCAATCTCAGAAAACATATATTTGGGATATACATACTTACTAGTTATATTTTACACAAAACTAGTAATTATGATAGTTTGAGCTTCTTTAGATATGTAAAATACACCCAATTAAAATCTGTGACAGTTCACATTTCACTTTTTTCCCAGCTACACTGTGAGTAGAATATTTGAAAATCCTTGCACAACATTACTTATCATTCTAATGAATTAGTTACAGTGTTTGCTTCCAGAGCTATCACACCATTAATGGTTTTATAGCTCTATAGCATTAGGATGAATTAAACACTTATAAACAATCAAGAAATATTTAAAAGCTGTGAGAGTTTTAAGTATTGAAGTTCATAAATTTGCCAAAGTCAACTTCAGTGTTGTTCTATGAAATGCATTTAGAAGTTACAAATTTCCCCCTTTTGTTAAAAAGAGAAACATTTAAGAAGCCAGAATAAAGTTAGCCAACGAATATCATAGTGAAACCACCAGATATTTCAGTAAGCCAGAAGATGCAGACCAGGCAGTGGTCATCATCAATGAGTTTATGGATGGGAAGAGGACTGCAAGTCTCAGGTCCTGCCCAAGATCACACAGCTAAGAAGAAACATGAAAGGCAGAGGAGGAGGAAGACTGGAGCCCACTCTTCTAGGAGCATGCCCGCTGCATTTTTCAAGAACAGTAGGAATCTCCTATGGGGTGACAATATCAGCTCTCTCAGCTGGTTGCAGAACTCCAGTTCCAGCACTTCCTGGTCACTGACCACTGCCTGTCCCCAGGAACCTCATTTCCCACCCCCAGGAGGAAATGCCATTGCATTCAAATTGTAATTAATTTCTTCACTGCAGTTAACCAGGCAGCCTTTCTAATCAGACATTCTAGAGCTTGCAGAGGGAATGCAGTGTTTCTCAGCCTAAGCATGAGGTACACAAGACTGGTGTCAGGGAACCCTGAGACTTGGCTACAACATCAATGCACTCAGCATAGTAGTTACTGAAACCTCTGCTGCTGGGCCCCAGATTTTCAATCCTCTGTCCTCTCACTTTGTCTCTAAAACAAGACCATATATACATATAGTATTAGGATTTATGGATATGAAACACTACTTATCCCTCCCTATTAAGCTAAGACTCAACCTGAATTCATTGCTACAGCACAGGGAAACAACGAAGATTTTTTTTTTCAGTATGATGTTCCTCAAAGACCTTTAGATACCTTCTGAATCAAAGATGAAATCAGATTCAGGGTGGTTTCTGGGATTGGCGTGATTTGTCAGGACTCTATTTTATTCACCTACAAAATGAGAGATTGGACTTGACCACCTCCAATAAAACTTTCACCTCTAGAAAAAAATTCTGAGGCATTTAAATATTGAAAAAAAGGATGGTAAATATGGCCTGTCTTATTCAGAATAGAGTCATCCCATTTCTAAAACAAGTTTCAGAAACACGGGTTTGGTGTATTCACACTTATTTTCACTTGAAGATAATAAACTAACTAAAACACTTGATACACTTCATGCCTTTAATTCACATGTTGAACATACCACAATTTCCCCCCACATTACTTTCCTTTCCTCAGCATGCAATGTTTTAAGAAAAATACTCCTGGCAGAAAGGGATATCTCATTGCTAACTTATCAAAGTTTATAGAGCAGAGTGAAGAAGGTTCAGAGACTAACTATATGCAGCAGTGCAATATTTAGTTTTCGGAACCATCCACAAGTCCAATTCCCAACACAGTGAGGCGAGGAGTTTTGCTTTAGCATGGCCAGGGCCGACTCTATCACTTCCCTGTGAGAGGCAGTAAAACTTGTAGGATGAACCACAGAAAAATACCTGGGAACTCAAGGCATTTCCTTGGAAAGTTTTATTTTACGTCAGAAACTGAAAGTTCAGGGAATATAAGAAAATCATCTTAAGTCCATTCACCATAGAGCTCTCTTCACATTTTACTTTAGAAACCCTCACAAAAGAAGTTCCATTAAATTAGAGGTCCTTTACCTCTCTGTGTGAGGCTGCACCACATGCAACTAACACAGCACCAGGCTCAGGGGACTGCAGTCTAGACAAGCAAAATGCTTGCGAAAAATCTTTTAGGTACTGATTACCTTCTTTAAAAAAGTTCCAAATGCCCTAGTGAAATTGCAATCACCTTCAGACATCTCCTTGCAAAGTTGAATGGACAAAAATGCCTCTGATAGCTTCTTCCCAGGAGCAGAGCCTCTGTGCCCATAGTCACAACTCCTCCCTGACCCAACCCTCCCCCTCCCTCCCCTTCCCTCCTTCAGGTGGTGAACACATCCATTTGGCATGAGACAAAGAAATGGCCTCTATCATCGAACAATAAAACTCAAATGTAACCTTCTCACCAATACAACTGGGGACATCTGTCTCTTTCCAAGGGTGTAATTACCCAGCCACCAAGCTACAAGACTGTTTCTGAGCCTGAGAACAGAAGGAATAACCAAGATGTGGGCACAGCCTGGCAAAACTGCCTCCAGAGTCTAGGCCCGTAGCTGGGTAATTGGCAGTTAACTGGCTGGCTGTAGGGCCTGTTGGTCTGTAATGACAGAGGGTAGCACTCAGTGGCTCACAGCTAAATATGGCAAATGCCCTCACCCAACGTGTAGGGAGGACACAGAAGTATAACCCTTAATTCAACAGTACCTTTATAGACAAAGGGCCTGTCAACTGGCAGAGCAGGAGTCAACATGCACTTAAGTTCACAACAAAATTTTAGGCACTGTTGCATATAAAACCTAATGCAAAGATCTGAAGAGCTGATGGCTTCTAAGACAGCTTTCCATGACTATAATAAACACCTGGGATAAATCAACTTAAAGAGAGTAGAAGTTTGGGCTGGGGCTATGGCTCAGCGGTAGAGTGCTCGTCTTCCATGTGTGAGGCCCTGGGTTTGATCCTCAGCACCACATAAATAAAATAAAGGTTATGTGTCCACCTACAACTAAAAACATATATATGTTAAAAAAAAAAAAAAAAAAAAAGAGTAGAGGTTTATTTTGGCTCTGCATTTGGGAAGTTTCAGTCCATAGTCAGTTAACCCCATTATCTTTGGGCCAGTGGTGAGGCAGCAAATCGTGGTAGGGTGTCCATGATATGGAGCAAGCTGCTCACTGCAGGATGTCAGGAAACCAAAGAAGGCAAAAAAAAAAAAAAAAAGGAGGATCCAGGGTTCCAGTATCCCCTTCAAGACCATGCATGCCCCCATACCTAACTTGCTCCCACTAGGCTCCACCCTTAAGGTTCCATTATCACCCATAAAAAGCTGGAGACCAAGCTTGTAACACATGGGCCTTTAGGAGACATTTCAGATCCAAACTCTAGCCATCTCCTTATGAATTAGACATATCTTTTAATCCAAATGTATTAAGTGCACAAGTCTTTAGTACCTCCAGCTTTGAGAGCTGCTTATAAGAGAGGTTCTCAAGGTGGGATTCCTGGGCCAGCAGCATTAGCATCAGCTGGACACTTATTTAGGAATATAAATTCTCAGCCCCCACCTCGGACACACTGAATCAAAACCTAGGGATTGGGCACAGCCCTCCGGAAGAGCCTGGGGCATGCTGAAGTTGAAGGATCACTAGCTTAGAAGTCTGAGGAAAAAAGACATGAAGTAGGAAAGTACAATCTACCCAAAGAAAATAAGGGGACATGGAGAACACCCAGCTTAGGTACCAAAGGGCATGAGGGGATGTTTAAGAAACAAAGATGAGGTGGGGGAGCAGTGACCTCATGAAAATCAAAGGAGCTCAGTAGAGGAAAGAGGCCAGGGTTGGGGGGGGGTGCTGGGGAATGATATAGTCAAATTATATCATTACACTATGTGCACATACAAATATGTAACAACAAATCCCACCGTCAAGTGGAACTATAATGCACGAACACACACACAAAATGTGGAAGAAAAGAAGATGAAGAAATAAAGATGGAAGTTGGACGGATGGATGCCAGGAAATTCAAGATACCAGCGCTAGACTAGAAGGCCCAGACTACCTAACTAGAAATTGAGAGTTCTTCTGGAGGTCATTAGAAGGGTGAGTTAGAAGAAAAGGAAAATGAGATGGAAGGCTCTCAGGAAAGTTGATCTAGAGCAAGATGATGGAATACAGACACTGGAACCTCCAACAAGTTTTGGCACCATAGATCCTGCCCTGATGCTATTCACAGGGACATTAACAGAAAAGATAAACTGTTAAGAGTTGCAGTGGGTGTCTGGGTAACAACAGGGTGTCAAGGGAAAACGCACATCAGGATAGCAATTGGAGAGAAAAGAGCACAGAGCCAAACAAACAAACAAGCAAATTTATGTGTGTGTGAAAATGATCCAGACGCCACCAAATAAGTGAGGTGACATTGCCAGGAGGGAAATATCAAGGAGAAAATAAAAAGAAGAAGGGAACTCCACATCTCCTCTCACAGTCACTAATGTCTCACTAAATGAAACACGCCCTCCGCAGGAGAACATTCCACCCAAGTCTCCAAATGGGACATGGAATTTAGGATGACCTGTAGATACAGATAGGAAAACGTGATAACTGAAGCACAAAAGCTCTTCTGCAAAACAACCCTAATTTTATTTTAGGTTTTTCTGGAAGGATGGAAAGTAAGAATTGCCAGTTATAACTGTTTCAACAGAATTACTGATTGTGGCAGTTAAGACAAAGTTTGGCTCTTACTGTCTTGTTGATTAGAAGGAATGTGTTAAGAATGAGGGGCCTACAGAAGAGGAGAAAATGCAGAAAGGACCTAGCTATTCTGGTGGTACAGAGCCTCTCGCCTGTGCCGACACTTCCTAGAGCAACCATGACCCACGGGGAATGCTGTCCATGCCAGCTGCCTGTTATCCTGACTCCCAAACTGACCACGGCCTTCAGAAATCCTGCCACAGGCAAGCAGGGGAGACAGGACCAAGAAAGACGCCACCTCTTTCCATCTGTAAGTCATTAAAAGGTGTGCACAGAAATAGACCCACACATATATATAGTCAACTGATCTTTGAAAAACAGGCAAAGGCAAATATGATAGAGAAAAAAGTCCTTTCAAGAAATGGTGCCAAGCCACTGGACATCTACATGCAAAAACACGAAACAGAAAAGTCTAGATGCAGCCTTCCATCCTTTACAAAAATTAACTCAAGATGGATCATGGACTTGCATGCAAAAGGCAAAGCTATAAAACTCTTAGAATGATGAACATAGGAGAAAAATTGAAATGACCTTGGGTATGGCAATGACTTTCAATATACAACACCAAAAGCGTGATCCTGGAAAGAAATAATTGATAAGCTAGACTTCATTAAAATTAAAAACTACTCTACAAAAGACACTGTCAAGTGAATAAGGAGATATGAGAGACTGGGAGAAAAATAGTTACAAAAGACTGAGCTCTTAAAGGACTGTAATCCAAAGGTTGTGTAGCCAGCACTCTGTCCTGCTTCCTGACAGGGTCACCCACCATTCTGGTGCTAACTAGTATATCTGGGCCTCCACCTCACCTGTTCTCTCTTTCCCGACCCTCTGAGCTTTGTTCTCAGCTGGATTCTTTGACTACTGGAACCCAAATGTTTCTCACAATAATGTATCTCAAATTGAGGGAAGTAACTGGGAAACAGGTTTGGTAAGGAAGAAACTTGCTTTTTCAAAACGGTAAGGACATCTTCATTAAATTTATCGAGGGATGTCACCCTGTTGAGCCATCTAACTACCATGTGGTAAAACAACAGTGGTATCAAGTGGCCTGTGCATAACAGCTATCTGTAGGATGGACTCAGTCAAGGCTGCCCCATACACACCCTGTACAATAAGACTGCAGAGAGTTCTCCCTCCCCCCCCGGGCCCTTTGGGAATCCAATGCTTATTTATACAAAGGTTCTAAACTGCGCAGGCCCCAGGGACGTCGCTACAATAGGAAAGCTACTCCAGATGCTTGTTTTTCCTCTCACCAACTCTGTCGTTCAGGAGTAGCAGACTTCATGTCTTCTCTGTGTAATTAAGACATACATAGGTACAATTTTGTACCTAGACAAAAATCCCCCATGCTTGAGGAAAAACATACTGGCACACTTACATGACAACAAAACATACTGCAAGCTGGAGGGTAAGAAACACACCTCTGGCCAACCAGCTGGGTTTTCCTGCCAATGTGTGGGACCTCCTCGGTCCAGCTCTAAAAAGATACTTTCTCCTTCTTTAGACCAAGGGGCTCCTTTCCTGGCATGCGGAGATAGTTTTAAGGGATCCCCTAACCCCATGATACACACACACACACACACACACACACACACACATATGTAATGTGTGTGTGTGTATATAATTTTTTTTTTTTGGTAAAATCAAGTGTATATACATAGCTTTCCTCAGATTCCCAAAAGGGTTTATGATGCAAAAATTGCATAAATATTACTATACTAAGTTCTACTGGGAAATCCAGAAAAATTCCTTCTCTCTTAAAAAATCAAACCCTAAAGTCATATTAATAATAAAACCATGGCCTTAAAAAACATAAACTCCATCCCTTCTTAACCAAACATTTATTTTAAATTTTATTATGCTCCACCAACTATCGTAAAGGGCTAATATGAGAACATTTAATAAAATAATTCAGTTACCCAAGTCCTATGGAACAATTAACTCAGAATTTAATGAAACACTTTCATTTAAATATCCAAATTATATGTGACTTTTAAGATGATGTCTAACATAAGAGATGTTTATTAAAGTGCTTTATAAATGTAAGTCACTTAGTTCACTGTCACATACTCACTGTGAAAAGAACTGGGCCTCCAACATTTTCATTCATTAAAATGTTTCAAAAGCGGATATTGATTTAAGCCCAGCACAGTGGCACACACCTGTAATCCCAGCACTTGGGAGGCTGAGGCAGGAGGATCGTGAGTTCAAAGCCAACCTCAGCAATGGTGAGGCACTTAGCAACTCAGTGAGACCCTGTCTCTAATAAAATACAAAAAAGGGCTGGGGATGTGGCCCAGTGGTCTAGTGTCCCTGAGTGCTATCCCCGATACAAAAAAAAAAAAAAAAAAAAAAAAAAAGTGGATATAGATTACTTATTAGATTTCAGGAATTTAGTCACAGAACCCCACGCCATGATCAGCAGGTGAGATTCAGAAACTCTTCATTGTTATCTTAAACTTGCAAGGATTTCCTCCATACGTGTCAAAGTGTAACTGAAGACAGCCACCAACTCACACGCCTTTTGCACAGGCGATGCACCTGTCAACGAGGGCCTGTTGGCTGCTCACCATGAAACCACCAACAGCCATCTCCTCTGCTTGAGCATCCATCCTGGCTGCCCCACTCTCAAGACAGAATCACAAATCCCTTTCTCCTTTCCCAAGAACCAAAGCAGATCCAGCTCCTTTCTCCTCACCCCATCCCCACCCATCAGAAAAGCATGTCTGAACCCCAGCAAACCATCTCCAAATGACACAGAGCTCTGCCATACACTTGTAATCTTCTCAACCACCAAGAATAGAATGGATTCTTCTCTCAAACAGGTTCATGCAATTAGAGCCGCTCTAACTACTCATGTGGGCCAATTACAGGCTTTCCTTACAAAGTACACTGAATGGAGACATGGTTTTAGCACACCCTAACATCAGGCCTCAGGATCAGCTCAATGTACTTGTGCTCCTCCTGTACTTATGTATCTTCTTTAAAAACAACCTCAGCTTGACATTCGAGGACTTTCCTATCATGCAGCAAAGTTATCATGTTCTTGGGTCTAGGACAAGTCATTTAAGAGAAAAAATATTGCTCAGCAAGAAAAAGTACCATTCTTATATAAAGACACATGGCAAAATATTTCATCAATAAAATCCTGAAATTGTATGGTGGTGGTCAAAGAAGCAAAGAAAAGGGATCATTTCCATGTTTATTTAAAAAAAAAACATAATAAAACATTTATCTAAAGGTCATATGTAGATCGTGAAGGTTGGCTAATAGGCAGTAACATTACAAAAATAATCAAAACCATAAACATTCTAGTCAAGCCTGACTCTTGAGTGCATCACATTTGAATATAGGTGTATGCACAGTATACTGAGTATTTGCTCCAAACAAACCATATTTTAGTGTCAAGCTTCAGAAGAAGTTGAAAGGTGTGGCTTTCAGTAAATTTATCAGTTTATTATAACTCAGGCTGGAAGCAGACTCTTAGACTAAGGAAAACTTTACATTATCTCAAATCTTACCCTCAGCAGGCAAAGAAGTTTTTAAATATGTGGATTTGTACACATGCTTCAACTTGCAGGGTCAATAAAAGGAGTTTGAAAGATGAACAACGGAAAGACACCAGACCAGAAAATATTATGTTTGAAAAGTAGGTTTTATCTGCAGTAATTGAGAAGAGGCTCCATTTTCGGAGATCTTTCAAAGTCATGATGCATCACGCACAAAAGGAAAAACTTTAAATCTAGCTCAGCTTATTATTCCACCAATGACATACGGTTTGCATGTAAATGCCTGTCTACTTCCCCTTGATGGGTATTTATTATCTATGCATTTCTACCTGGTGGCTTCCAGCAGCTACTGGAATCATTCTTGTTGCTTTGTAAACATGATCAAATGCTAAGAGAAATAAAGAAGACAACAAAGCTATAGCACTTCACACCCTGTCTCTCACTCAATAAATATTGGTTAATTGATTAGAGTTGCAACTAAACAAAACAAAGGATTCCTAATTTGCCCAAATTGCCCTTAAATCTAGCCAAGTGCCTGTTTTACTTAAAGCTACTTTTAATGGATGCTGGCCGAAATTGCTGACTGAATGAACCCATGGGCTCCCATAATCCTAATAGTCCAAAAAAGAAGACAAAACAAAGTCTGCATAGCTGGTCAGCTTTGCATCAGTCATTCAACTGTCCATCCAAATATGTGGGTATGTCTTATGTGTCAGGTACTATGTTGGGAAGTGAAAATACAATGAATGGAAAACTGGAGAAAGACCCTATTAAACCAGAGCCTGGTTTAATGAGACAATCAAATGGCACAAAAATAAACTGCAGGGGGAAAAAAAGTGCTTGAAAGAAAAGGAGAGTGGGATTGTGAGGCTAGGCAGTGGGCAGGCAGGTAGGATGGGTCAGAAAGACAGTGACTTTGGCCTGAAGGATAATTAGGCCTTACCTAGGGGGAAAAAGGGTGGGAAGGAAGAAGAGCAGGAGGAAGTAAAGGTTCTGTGCAGAAATCGTAGCTTATGCAAAGGTCCCTAGAGGGAGGAAGCTGGGCCCACAGGGAAGAGGTAAATCAACCTGTACCATGATGGCAGCAGGTCACGGGTGAGAGGACAAGGCAGGCGGCAGCCAGAACTGCAGCTCTGCTTGAGGGTTTGACCTTATCTCAACCTAAAAAAAAAAAAAAAAAAAAAAAAAAAAAAAAAAAAAAAAAAAAAAAAAAGAAAAAAAGAAAGAAAGAAAAACAAAACCAAAAAGGTTTCTCTGGCATAGAAGAAAGTGGACTGGATCCCAGATCAGACATCCTGAACTTGAGTCCCAAGTCCCAGTGCAGCCCACAAAGTGGCAACCCTGGGCTGATCTCTGGTCCCACCAGGGCATCAGTGCAAGATGACAGCACCTGAGATGTGGGTGTGAGGAATGAACTTGATACAGGAGTTAAACTGCTTTGTAAAGATAAAGTGTTCAGCAAATAACAGCAGTGTAAAATTAGAGTTTGTTTTTTTTTAAACCTAAATGTTGAAACATAAACCATGACCGGCTTAAAACCTTTTTTCCTTTTAGACAAATTAAAAAACATGTGCCCAAAGATATAATAGTTTTTAAAGAAGCAGGCTGTAAATTATAAATATATAAATTACATATATATAATATAAATATGTATCTATATTATATGTATATATACACAGGTGTGTGTGTGTGTGTGTGTGTGTGTGTATGATGCATTATGATACACTGCAGAATCTTACATCTTAAATAATATTCATGGAAGCATCCTTAGAAAAAAATATCCCTGGCATAAATCTAGAATTGCATGTTATTAATCAATTACCTTATTAAAAAGAGAGTTTAGAGCCAAACCAGACAGACAGAGTAAGAATCTTTGTATAAAATTAAAGATAAATAAGTTGAAGTACAAGTGGCCTTCAGGGTCTGAGGCAGTATTATCAAGTCATGTTACTAAAACGTAAAGAAAATAACAACATTTGTGGTTTTTAAAGATAGATACATGACTGTATTATCCACTCTGCTATTGGTGTATGCAGTTCTTGCTGCCAAAAAAAAAAAAAAAAAAAAAAAAAAAAAACAGTACAAGAGGGGTAAAAAGAGCAAGGTGCTCTAAAACTGTTGTTAGTTAAGAGTAGTCTATCTCTATTACTTCCTGTTCCCTTATCTGTTCCTCAGAAGAAAATGCTAAATTAATTAAATAAAAATGATAACTCATTAACCCCCCCAAATTTTTACTTTTTATAATTGAGTTTTTAAAATATAACTTAAAGATCACTTATGTTATAATAGACAATAAGTATCTTCAAAAATTAATTTAAAAATTAAAAAAATGAAAATTCTGTAAAATGCCTTCTCATACACAACCTCATGGGTAGAATATGTATTTATGGATCAGCTATCAAAATTGAATAGCTGTAATTAAAAATTTCTGAAATTAGTACCAACAGAAATACTGGTTTATTGGGGTTGAGTATTTCAAAAGTCATGCTTCCCCAGTGGCTCTGGAGGCTGAAGCAGGAGGATTATGAGTTCAAAGCCAGCCTCAGCAACTTAGCAAGGCCCTAAGCAATTCAGCAAGACCCTGTCTCTAAATAAAATATTTTTTTAAGAGGCTGGGGATGTGGCTCAGTGGTTAAGTACCTCTGAGTTCAATTCCCCATTAAAAAAAAAAAAAAAGTCATGCTTCACAGATTTCTCCTTCAATATTTATTAAATGAAACATTTTCTGCCTTTCAGCAATTTTTCCCTCAATGCAAAGGGACATTTTGTAAAATAAGGGTGTCAGATTTTTGCATCATTTTTAAAATTTGAAACTTGCATTATATATAACCTCATGCCTTAGGGCTTTCTTTTCATGGCTCTGATTATAAAACAGCTATTCAGGAATTCCTGAAATACCTACAATTCTTCTTCATTCAATACGAGAAAACTCTTGGAAGCTTAATGAATTGGAGGAACACTGCTCTCTTAACAAGATGGTTCCAGACACCAGAAGAATTTCATCATTCAGAATGCACTAACTAGGGGTCCCCTCCATGTGAAAAGTTAACTAAGTACACTGAACAACTGCATGCCTCTAAAGAATAAGGCTACCAAGAAACTCAATTGAGCCTTCAAAATAGCATAAAACTATATTAATGATATGCTATAAATCAGTGACAAAAACTTACAAACTCCTTTGTCCCCTTCAGTCTTGAAGCAAAGGAAGACAGCCTGAAGTGGAACTATTAAAATTTTTTGTTGAAGCAAAATTTAGGACTTTATCACAATACTAAAAGAGACTAAGCTCTTAAATAGGGGACACACCAAATGTATTGAACTGATCGATTTTTTTTAAAAGGCAAAGTATAAACTCATTTTATGTTAAAACACTGCAGTGTGATATATGATTCCTTTCCTTTATATGCTAGACAGAATTCAGTCAAATGCATGGTAATAACACAGTCACCATTTATTTCTCTCTCAATTTTGAGACCCACACTTGCCAAGATCAATAACATGGCATATAATTCAAGAAATTTAATATATCGAAACAAAGGAGAGAAATAAGTTCCTTAGAGCCTTTAGATGGAATATGGTCCCAAGATAGAGCTCAAAGTAAAAACAAGTTATGTTTATATAATAGGTGCTAGAATTCCTATTTCATTCCTTATTTCACCTGGAGGTTGAAATGCTAACTTGAACAAAATATGGGCAAAGCAGGGGGTTCTGGCCAAGCCTAGGGAGAGAAGAGCAATATCAAATCAGAAGCAGCCAATACACATCAATGTGCCCCTTCTTCTGGTGCAGAACAACAGGATTTGTTATTTTGCCCAAATCAGGAGACACTCAAGCCAGCCACCAGGAAGGCAGCTGGGACCAGCACCTATCCCTGCCAACAGAATCCCTGACTCCTAAGGACATATACCTTGCCCCCAAGAGAAAACAGGCTGATCTTGTTTAAGAAAAAGGCAGGAGGAAGAGAAAACCGGAAGATGGAGCTATCAGAAAACCTATTCCAAGAAAATGGAAACGGACATAAGAGAACTTGGCAGCCAAATTCAGAGGGGTTGGAAGCAGCGGGAAGTGGAGAAGTCCCAGAATACCAAAGCCTGCCTGGCCACACTGAGCTAGTGAGATTCCCTTGGTGTATCTCCACAATTCAGAAAGTGACCTGCCTGCCCTCTCAGAAGATTGAACTCAGTCACCTGACAAGTCCACCAGAATTCAAATAAACTTCCTAGAAATTACCTGGTACCTAGTGATGAGTGGTTTAGAGCAGGGCCTTGCAGATGCACAGATGGGTGATTCCTGGTTCCGCCAGCTCCGCAACCAGGCAAGTTACTGGACTGCAGTGTGTCTGTGGTTTCCTTGCCTGTAAACTGCAGCTAATAATAGTGCACCTGCCTCGTGAGATCGCCAGGAGCATCTGATGACTTGAGAGACTCAGATTTCTGAGAAGAGGTGCTTGGCACACAGTAAACATGCAATACAAAAGGGTTAGTTACTGGTCATGATTCCTGGAGGAAGGGGGCCTGCTTTATTCTGTCCTATTGAAAAAGAGGCGGGCTTTAACTAGGGAAAATTACTACCATGGGCATTTAGTAGTGCAAAGTGAACCAACTTCCTGGGGATTGTAGGAGGAATGTGATGCAATTCACAGCAAGGGTGTATCTCTGCACTTAAGCCACCTGCCTGGGTCAGGTGTGGGTCACAAGGTCATGGTGCTTGAGCCAGGCAGAGCTCCCCAGGGAGAGTGACCTACTATGCTGGCAGCCAGCTTCTCTGACTTGAACATGCTAATCATGCTAACATGAACATGCTAATCACTAGCTAAGCAGGAGGCAAGTTCCAATTCCTTCTCAAACTCTATGATGAGCTCTGGACACCCCCTGACTCCACCAGAGCCAGATAGATGACCACACAGACTGTGAGAAGGAACCAGAGCCAATAATACTAAGCCAAGAAAAAAGATCAGGGTACCCAGCAGCGGGAATCAATTTGACTTTTGTCATCTCACAGGTGGAACCTAACAGAAAGTTCCTGGGGGCTCCTGATATGGATAAAAAACAATCACAGAAGGGCATGAACTGTCCATAAACTGTACCAATTTTCTAAGAATCACTGCAGTATCCTTCAAATAGAACACTTTTTTTTTTTTTTTTTTTTTTTTTTGGTAATACAATGTGAATAGAGAACAGAGGCTGAGTCTTGCTTTGGGCTATCTTACTTAACTTCCCTAGGGTTTTGTGGGTTTGCGTGTTGGTGGGAACCAGCCCAATCAATGGACATGGGATACATGCTACTGTAGATTTAATGCTTCTATTTTACCTTATACTAACTTATAAATATGAGATCTTTGGCAAACTTGTTGAGTTCCTATTTGCAGACAAGCAGAGACATCCCCAGCCCAGCCCATGCCACGTCTGTGTATTTGGAAGTACCACATACTACACCAAGGGACCCAAAAATGCCAAGTGGAAGATTTCACACCTAGAAGAGGGAGCAGTCCCAAAGGCAAGGTGAATTTCATGTTCAGTACTCAAAACTGAGGAATTGGAAAGGTCAGCTAACACAGGGGTGCGCTCTATTACAACCCTTTCTAGGCTGATTGAAATAAGGAAATTGGTTTTGTTTTAAGTATATTCAGAAGAGAAAGGGATAGAAGACATTTAAAACCACAATTTTCTTGATGGGAGATACCATAAAATCCCTAAACAAAGAGAAACAAAGGGCCAATTAACAAATATCCCCCAAATTAATGGCTCCCATTAGCCTATTTCCTGAAGGGCAATGGAGCAGTTCTACCCACCAACTGTATTCCTCAGAGTTGTTTTTGCTAGGAATAAACTTTCCCCTGGCCCAAGAGCTCAGAAGCCACTTTATTTCTGAAAAAGCTGTTCCACTGACAGCAGTCCCATCACAGTTCTCAAAGAGACAGACTTCGGGCCCATTTTCAGGGTTATCTGCGTGATGAGGCTCTTCACCCTTAACCCTATCCATACCTTGTAGGAAAGCTGGAAGCCACCAGGCTGCTGAGTAGGGGTTGTCATTCAAGAGCAGGAAACAGGGCTGGGGTGTGGCTCAGCGGTAGAGCACTTGCCTAGCGTGTGCGCAGCCCGGGTTCAATCCTCAGCACCACGTACAAATAAACGCATTGTGTACAACTAAAGCAAATAAATATTTAAAAAAAAAAAAAAGAGTAGGAAACAAAGGGGGAAAAAAAGATTTCTAAGCTAAGACCTGTGGTTGGGGGGAAATGTGAAGGAAGAAAAATTGGGGGAAACTTTGGAAATATTAAAACATATATATTTTTTAAACACAATCCCCTATGTCTCCTTAAGAAACAAGGCATCTCAATTCAAAAGGCTTCTGTTGAACACTCAGTTTTGAGATTCTATACTCAGACTACTGAAGAAATGTTTCTGACAAATATAATTTGAAACACGAGATAAAAGGTACACGGGCACATTTGAGTTCAATTTGCTGCACACACTGGTAAGAGGGAATTTTACACAATACAATATTATACCTCAAAAACCCATTGAATATGACATCTTCTCCACTTGTACACTATTCGCTAGGAAGCGCCAGGAAGTTCCGTTTCACAGACAGAATTGGGGTCAAAGCTTTTTTGATTGCCATGATCCTACTTATCATCAAAATTCACGTCAAGTCAGTGAAATGCACAGCCCTCAGCTCTGCAAATTCCTTGTTTCATATTCACTGCAAAGCAGATCCTCAATATTAAAAATGAAAGCTTAAACAGTAGGCTTAGACCAGGAACTTCACCGGTCCATTTCCAGTCATAGCTATTTCCAGTACCTTCTGACCCTTCACTCTGATTCATGCCACTTCAACTAGAGAAAGAGGCACTGCCGTGATGAGGTAAGATATAGGTTAAAAACAAGTTAAAAAGTGGCACCTGCTCACTCCAGTCTGAAGATTGCCTGCAGATGAGGAGAACGCTTCTGTCAAGATAGATCATACAGCATGCCTGTGGCAAAAAGCATCTGTAATGCTTAGAACTTTCTTTTTTCCTAGACACTTCCTGTTTAGGGAGACACCTGGCAAACAGAAGATATTTCAATTATCTTTACTATTTGTTGTTGTTGTATTATTATTGGAAGTTCGTAAACATCTACAAAAGCTGCCTCAAATGGTATAAAAAAAAAAAAATCCAACCAAGACCTGGTCATACTAAGTCATTCCAGATATTAAGACAAGGAAAGCACCCTTTAAACCCAACACCACATTTCTGTGTAGAAGCCACCCTGATCACCTGTCTACAGGCAAAACCCCATGCTACCCATGTAGAACAGGACCATGGTTTATTACCATCTAGCTCTCAGGAAGGGCTCAGAGTAGCTTCAAGTTTGAAGACTGTAATGAGGCACATGAACACAGACCCTTTTGGCCTGGCACATAAAGCCACCTAACAATTCCTGGTGACTTCTTCCATAAATAGCCCAATGGAGAGCGTTGGTGGAGAGGTGGTCCCCAAGTTTATGGAAGAGCCTGAGTCATAATTAGGCCTTCTAGATCCATACACACGGCCTGTGACTCACACGTAAGCAGAGCTGCAGAAGTCTTTTCTAGTGTAAGCTAATGAGCCAGGGCTTTACGTGCATAACCAAGGCAAGAGATGCAAGCAGACGTTTCAACAGGAGGCAAGCATCACCACGGAAATGCTGTCAACTTAAACCTTTAGTAAGACACAATAATAAATTGAAAACTAGCCTACATCTTTTCCCCCAACTCAGATATGAGACCATTCAACAATGTGACACAAAAAGGTTTTGCAAATCAATGGGCCATTTAGAGACGGCCTGGTTTTCATTCTAGCATTGTGGCTTTTTAAAAATTGTCACACCCAATACAACAGCCTACAGGCTGCGTGGAAAGTGCCAGTTCAGGAAAGCTGTGCTCATTGTGACGGCTACCATCAGCAGAGGGGATCCACAGCACGGCGCTCTAATGGGTCCACTGATCAATATATGGAAATCCCAACAAAAGGCTTCTTTAGCTCCTCTTCCTAAAAGCATTTTTAATTCCACAAAGGAATCAGAAGCCAGAAACTGTGGCATGGTTAGAGGGCTAACCATTCTGACGAATCTTTAATGAAACACTTGAGAAATCCATTCACACATGGTCCTGTTTCACACACCAGCTTTTTTTTTCTTTTCCCTTTTTCCTCAGCTCCAAACTTGATAGTAATTCACCTCCGTGCTGTTAAAATAGCCTTTTCTTTGAACTTCAGCTGAGATCATGAAATGGCTCCATGAGGAACAGAAAAATTCACCACACATTCTACAAAACACTTTCCCTTCCTCCTTCGCCCAGTTACTAAGGATGGTGTGCCCACCCACACAGAAACAGGTGGAGGGTCTTCTGTAGGAAGGGTCTTCCATAGCTCCTCCATGACTCCCCCTACAACCCTGCTGCACTAACAGGAATTTGCTCTTAGTTTTCAAAAAGGGAGGAGAGAGAAAGGAAGCCATCACACATGTACTACGTTATCCTTCCCTAAAGCCCAGTCTCAAGGAGTTGGTTCTCTGGTCTTCACATCCATTCAAGAGTTCATGGGTCCCAGGTCAGATCCTTCAACTAGCCCAACTTCTGATCTTAAGCAGTTCTGGATATCTAAAGGAACCATTGTCAGGCCCTTGGAGGAGTAAATTCAAAAGCTTATCTTTCTAAAACATTTCAATAGATTACAAGTGGAACTTTTCTCTACAATTTCTTAGCATTTTACAGAAGGACAAACTCTTCCCCTCTCCCCCTTTGTCCACACCTTTTTCTGAGGGAAAGGTCACTTTTAGTTCCTGGCTGCCACCATTCACTGCATGAAAGCACCTCTTAGGATGACTCAGCAGCCCCAGAACTGATCTCCCAGCTAAAGCTCTAGTGTCTCCACTTTAAATCCAAAGACCTCACTCAAAACTGTAAGGATTGCCAAAATGTAGCCCCTGGCAAGCTCATCAGCATATCCTCATTTATTCCATAAAGCAAGGGCTCCCCTCCACAGGTTCAGCTGGATGCCTGTTAGAAATGTAGATGCCCAGGCCACGTGGTACAATCCCACAGAATATCCCAGCTGACACAATTTCAGGTAGGGTGAACTCAGGAATCTGAATGATGACAAGTTCACTGGACAGTCCTAATACACACAGTTTGAGGACGCTGCTCTTAACAACCTTTCACTGAAACCTGGTTAGAATCCTAGGGTCCACCTTGCTCTTAATATGTATTACATGCTCCCTCTCACCTTGAACCTTGTACGATTTCTCACCTCTACAACAAAACAGTTTCTTTTTCATCTACCTCCATCTTATGCGTTTTAAAAGGTCTACATCAAAGTCCTTCATTTCCCAATACTAATCTATTCTAAAGTCTCTTATGTTTATTTTTTTTGACAACTGATGTCAGAATTACTTTTCCAGAGGATGTAAAAGTAGAGAGATTATTAAAAATGCCAGTTCTGAGCCAGGTGCCATGGCATTTGCCTGTCATCCCAACGACTCGGGAAGCTGAGGCAGGAGGATCGAGAATTCAAAGCCAGCCTCAGCAAAAGTGAGGCACTAAGCAACTCAGTGAGACCCTGTCTCTAAAATGCAAAATAGGGCTGGGGATGTGGCTTAGTGGTTGAGTGCCTCTGAGTTTAATCCCTGATGCCAGTTCTGAGGACCAGTGAAAGATCTACAAAATTATAACAGGGAGGGAAATGTAAATATGGCAACATTTTAAAAACAATATTTACATAAAATAGACTCTCAAAGGCCCCCAGTCTTGTTTCTATAATCTCTATAATTTCTACTTTGCAAAAGTCCTCTAAAATATTTCCAGAACCACATGCTAGGCAGAGAAGAGTTAAAATCTTAAAACCCCTTCTCTCAAGCTAATGTACTTCAGGAGCTACAGGAGCAAAGCTAGTCAGGTGGGGACAACTGCTCCAACTTAGCCTAACAGGATACAAGGACAACACAAGGAGTCAGCTCACCAAGCTTCTGGAAGGGCCCTCACCTCTGCACCTCTTCACAGCAAGTAGCACTTCCCATAGTGCCTATGCAACATCATTAAGTGGTAGGCCCATAAAAAGCAGGGCAGCCTTTAAACAGTACATGATAACCTACTGCATAAAATATATACAATTATGTTTATTAATTATGCACAAACCAGGTGACAATTATACCAAGACAAGATTCCCTGTAAAATCCACGTGCCTTCAAAATCTGCAGTTGCCTCATTTCTTAGGAGCAGGTACAACCATATCTAAATCCATTCATTGAACAAAAGAGAAAAATAAAAGGAGTGGGAGAAGAACCACAAATTTTCCAGGGATGTCGCACTGTGCTAAGTGCTGCGGGTATATCAGGATGAAAGAGAAACAGCCACTGCCCTTGAGGACCTCGCCACAATGTTGTAGGAAGGAATATAATAAAGACAAATAGCTACAGTGTAAGGCAGTGTGCGATAAGGCCTGTAAGAGAAATTCGAGGTACTACTGAAACGCAGGAAGAGAAAGAGCAATTACTAGAATAAATAGAGACAACATCACTGAGGGGGCAGCATCACAGCATTGTTCTTGAGGGGAGAGCTTAAGCTTTTGGGTGGAGATGAGAACAGAGAAGAGAGCAAGAAGGATGGGTAAGAGCTAAAGAGCACAGACAGAAAATTGCCTTGCCTACAAGTGAATGAGCTGGCAACTGAGGCAGACCTGACAAAGGATGGGTAAACTGAGAGTCCTCGACCTCTCTCGGGGACACCTGGAGGATGGTGATAACTCTGCATCAGTAAGTGCGCCCTGCAGATGGGTAAAATGATGGCAAATCAGCCTAAAGGCACCTACCGAGGTTCTTCAGTTCCTAACAAGGAATTGTGTGTACGACCTCAAATGAAGCCTAGATGAAAAAGACCTTGGGAAAAAAATTCTTTCTGAAAATACTGGGTAAGAAGCTTCCAGAAGGAATCTCAGAACAATGAACAAAGTCAGAAGCTCTGGGTTTGGGTCTCAGCTCCTCCTGCTGGCTGTCACACCTTCCTTCAGTATGCCACTCACTTCTGTTTCTTCATATGCAAGATACAAACAATAATTTCCCACCCTGTAAAACTGTTGTTCATTGATCCAACAAGATGGATTGGATGGGCTTTTCTAAAACTTGAAGTTCTTTCAAAATGTAAAGCAGTATTACTGGATAACTTTTGGAAATATTTTAAATTTTACTGAAGTGCACAAGTAACACACACATACTTATTACACATGTGTAAACACACATTATCATCACAAAAAAAAATTCAAATGATACAGTGCTCTCCACAGCAAGGGGACACCAGGCTCATGCTGAAGCACGTGCCACAGCAGACAAAGGGAAGGACACAGGCCCATGCTGGGACTGCTGGGCTGCTGGCTGGACCAAGTCTGAAAAGACGCAGCATCTAACCTTTCCGTTTCCTTACACGGACACATCGCCTCCACAGAAAAGCAACTCAAACTGGCTTAAACTGAAACTTAGAACATAAACATTACTAAATGATATTCGATTTTGAAACACTTATTTGGTTCAGATTAGATGATGTTCCCTTCACAAACATGAAGAAATTACTGTGGTCCTTCCTAATGTTCTTCATTACCAACTTGGCTTTTCCTAATAGTTAAGTGTAATCAGTACTGCATATCCACTGTATAATTATCTAGTTAAATACATACACATGTAAAGCAGAATTTGAACAGACCAAATTCATTTTCGTAGTTAAAGAAACAAATGCAAGATATATATACGTCTGGTACCTTCCCATGAACTCATGCCATTTGCCATAAAAATGTTTAAAGCTATACGTAAACACATTAACCTGTTAACCTGCACTAAAAGATCCTATACTATGACTAATTAAAATAAGTCTTCCTTTGATCCCATGAAGCCCTCAAGTCTTCCAAACTGTTAACATATTAGAGTAGCAAACTTATAACTTAAAAGGCCAAATAATTTTTTCCATCCAACTATCAATCATGTCAGACTACACAGCTATTTCTCAAATTCCTCACCTCTTGAATCTGGAAGCCTAAGTTCCCCTTCTTTCTCTGACCACCGCCTCCAATTCTCTCTACATATTCCCCCTATAACTGAGGTAGCAATAAAACTAGGGTACTTTTTAGAGTGAAGGAAAGAGCTATTAATTAAGCCAGGGAAAAATGTATGAAAAACTGGATGTATGGGCACCCTACTTAGAACTATTATTCTAGACAGATGGAAAAGTCATGAGGAAGAGAAAGAAAAACTTAATACTTAACACACCAGCCCTGAATTCCCACCCAAGAACCATGCCTTAAAAAAGAGAAGACTCTTGTCCGTCAATGGAAGCTGCCCCAACAGTTTTGTGTCCAGGTCAATATGTACCGGGACACTGCCAAACTGAGAATTCTTTAGGACCACTGGAAAGAGCTTGAGGGCTCATTCATTCTCTGCTGTAAACAGTAGACTATCCTTCACCACTAAAGAGGGATTAATAACCTTCAATTAAATAGGCATTAGCCATGTCAGCTTCCAACTCTAGAGCCTCACCCTCATCCAAAACATTCATTAAGTACAGTTTACTGTGCTGGATGCTACCAAGGTCAAGGTGCAGAGCCCACATCCCCTTCGTAGTCACAATCCAAGATGGAAAATGACATGGGCTATAAAATGGGAGATACCTACATACCTCAAATAAAGGGTTTAAAAGTGCTGTCTAAGGAGGAAGAATAGAACTAGACCTGGGGAAAGGGTAGAAGGGAAACCAGTTAAAGGAGAAACTTATTCAAATGATTCCAAGGCACTGGCTTTGGAATACAGCAATGAGGCAGCTCTGCATATTACAAAACAAAACCAAGCATTTCTGGTCCTTTTTCACAGTTAGGTTCAAGTCCACCTGCACTGAGGACCGAAGTATCCTTAACCACGAACTGACCTCTTGCTCCCTATTCCAGCAGCGTCACGCTCTTACCGGTCGTGGACCTCCGAGGCCCCTCAGGACTGGGAGCTTTTATGTCAATCACTGGAGTACAGCTAGAACCAAAAGATGATGCTCGAGGAACATCTTATTTCTTTAATTGTGGCCAAATGCACATGACATAGGATTCATCGTTTAACAATTTTTAAGTCTACAGGGCAGCAGCATGAAGTATGTCCACACTGCCAAGCAACCAACATCACATCCATCTCCTGAGCCATTTTATCTTGGAACACTGAAACTCTGCACCCATTAAACACTACCTCCCAGCACCCCTCCCTCAGCCCCTGGTGGCCACCATTTCACTTTCCATCTCTCTGAAGTTGACTATTCTTGGTATCTCATGTAAATGGAGGCATACCATATTTGTCATTTTGTGTCTGGCTTCCTTTGCTTAGCATAATGTCTCAAGGTTCATCTGTATTGTAGCACATATCAGGATCCCCCCCAAACCCCCCCCCCTTTTTTTTTTGGTACAGGGTATTGAACTCAGGGGCACTCTTGAATACTAGGCCACATCCCAGCCCCCCTTTTTTTTTTTTTTTTTTGTATTTTATTTAGAGACAGGGTCTCACTGAGTTGCTAAGTGCCTCGTCATTGCTGAGGCTGGCTTTGAACTCGTGATCCTCCTGCCTCAGCCTCCCAAGTGCTGGGATTATAGGCGTGCGCCACCGAACCAGGCTCCCCACCATTTTTACAAGCTGAAATATGTTCCACTCTATGGATACACCACATTTTGTTTATCTATAATAAATACCTTTTCAATCAATGAAGTAATTAAACATCAGAGACTGGAATGCAGTTTCCTTTAATCTGAGAGAATTTCAGTTCTCTTTATTGAGCTTGACTATTTGAAATTTCTTACAGAAACAGATAAAACTGGGAAGGGGGGGGGTCAGGTAAGATCAGGTAAGAAAATGCGTCCCCAATGCTCTCTTCTACTTCCTGCCACTCAAGGAAAAGGCGTGACTCAATAACCTACCTGGCCTGCTGAAGTGAGACTTTTCTGGTAAACTGCCTTGCTTTTACCAGCTTATACTTTAATGCTTCTGCTTCAGTGCTGAAGGAAAACCTGTTCTACAAAGGCAAAGAGGATAGCCTCTTCTTCTGGAAAGAGAAAGTCACTATGGAAATAAACATTGCTAAATCTTTTCAAGTCCTGACTTCCATAAGCCAGAGAAGTTTGATAAAGAAGTGTGCATGGGACAGAGGGGTAGCTCTCATAGCTACTGTCTCACAGAATGATGATAAGTCCAATGCAGGAAGGCCCCATGTGAAAGTTACCACATGCTCCTCAATAGTTTTCACGGGTCTACCTGTGGGGACTTCCTTTTGCTTTTCTTCCCCCATCTTGGGATTCTGAACAGGCCCCAGAAAAGCACAATCACAAAATGAGTTTCACAATGAACATTAGACTTTTTCTTCCTGCTCCTTGGAACTTCTTAGAGGCTTCATTTAATTTTACTTCAATAAGGCTAAATATAATGACTTGCTTTATCAATATGGCCCATTTCCCCATCCAAGCTACTTGGTCAGACAGCTTCTGTTTGTTTCTAGCATATGGAGTCCTAAGGGGAGAAGAGGGTTATATTATACCTTACTCCAGAAATGATACCTTAGAAAATTGGAAAGCTTAGGCACAGCAATGACCAAAGACTACAAATACTAAAAATGTTATCTGACACAAGGAAATAATGAGTAGACAATATTGTAGTGAAAACCTAATTAAATTCATGTCATATTGCTTCTAAACCACTAAGTGGTCAGGAAATCAGACCAGGCAATTTAAAGGAAGTAGAGGTCATTTCTTACCATTCCTTGATTCCCTGTGGCATACTCCTAGGCAGGCATCTACTACACTTAATATACGTTGATTTATAAATTGATGTTAACTTGAGTATTAGCAGTAATGCAAGGTTGTTGTTGTTCTTCTTTCCTTAACTTAATAATTTTTAAAAGGACAAATTTAACCAGATAATGAGTCACTGTACCATGAATCCACACATACTTAATACTTTTTACCACGTGTGCAGCCCTATAGAGCACAAAATCTAGTTGAGAAGATCAGTAAGAAAAAATAAGTACTCAAAAATGTTTGAAGAAAATACTTTTATATCATCTCATCCACACTTAGATGTGTTTCATCTTTGAAAATATGGGAGACAAAAGATCTTCCTTTAAAGTAATTCCTACAGGAACTCCAGCAGTTCATGTAGCATGGAAACATAAAATTGTATGCTTAGATATGCAAGATAATGCCAGGTTCTGCTTTGTCCTCTTCTATGTTAAAGAAAAACCAGAAAATGACTACAACATAAGTGTGGTCTTTTAGCCAAAATTCATATTTTGCTTACTTTCTTGGGATATCCAAACAAATCATTTTCAAATATATATAGGTTAAAGGTATACATCGTAATGATGTTCAGGCATCAACCCAATTAAAGACAGAACCCTGTGACTGACTCTTGTATGACTTCACAGGGATGACAAAAACTGGATGATGATCAGACTCAGACTCACTGGAGACCTATGTCCAAAGGTAATGTTGCTCAGTGGGCTGGCAGGGCTGACTGTTGGGGACAGTATAGACCCAGCTAGCTGTTTGCTCTGTGCTTGGAATAAATGAGTTTCTTTAGAAATTGCTCTTCACATTGCAAAAGATTTGACTGAATTCTTAATACTGCATACACAGCTCAGCAGTGAAGATCTTTCTGAAATGTAAGAGCATGGGTAGCTGAAGAAGTTGCCATAGAAACTACCACTCCTTCAACTTTCAGCAATTAACAAACTACCATATTTCATACACCATAGAATTTAAAGCAGGTGACTTTGTTTTGTTTTTTAAACACAATTTGAAGGTTCTTAAACAATGGGTAAAATACCTTTATTTGCTTTAGGGAGATTTAATATTGGACTCTGAAAAGCTTCAGTCAATTCAGCCTAGCAAAAAAAAAAAAAAAAAAAAAAAAATTCCCCATATGTAATATTTAGAACACGAAAATTTTATCTTTAGGATCTTTGAATTGAAATGTTTAATAAACATTCTTTTTTTTTAAAGTGCATTTTTATGTTTAATACATTTTCAAATGCATTTTGTTACTGTGTTCTAGAACAGACTTTCAGCAATGGAAGCCCAACATGTAACATAAACTTTACATGTAACAGTCTATAGGAAATAAGAGTTTGTGTTATAGCCATGCCTCAAGACTAAATGTTCAGGAACCAATTAGGCCCGAAGTCAGGGGTCACTTGTAAATAGAAAATTTTAAAGACAAAGCTGTCATATATTTTTAAATACTTTAGTCTTAAGGAATGGGGAAAAACATGATTTTTTCCTCTGTTATCCTTAAAATCAATGGTATATGAACCAAATGCAGAGCTCATTAAAACAGCATTTGAAACCAACAAAATATACCTGAAATGCCCCAAAGCAAAAATCTTTCAGAAGGAAGTTACTAATTTAACATCTATGTATATCCAAAGCCACCAATATCTATGAAGTCTTTAGGACATATTGATAACATCTCGTTACTGCCTGATTGGCTGTTTCCCCCAATAAAGACCCGTGCTACCCAGAAAGAATACTCTACTGCATGTATTTGTTCGTTAAATACATTGTTTCCAGGGTTTTCTGAGAACTTTGTGACAGCACAGATTCCTCCACTCTTGAGATCCTACAAACTTCAAGCTGGGAATCCCAGAGCAACTTAAAAAGCTCTTAATCAGTCAAGAGTTCAAATTCTGCAGCTCAGGAGACTGAGGCAGGAGGATTACAAGTTCAAAGCCAACGTCAACGTCAGCAATTTAGCAAGGCCCTAAGCAACTTAGTGAAACCCTATCTCAAGATAAAAAATAAAAAGGGATGGGGATGTGGCTCAGTGGTTAAAAACCCTTGGTGTTCAATCTCTGGTACAAAAAAAAAAAAAAAAAAAAAAAAAATCAAATTCAAAGAAATAGGGAGTTCTTTTAATTTTCCAATTATCTTAAAAAAAAAAAAAGAAAGAAAAAAAAAATGAAAGTTGCCAAAAACATTAGGCTTCTTTTTCTGTACCACTTATAAATTATTTTGGAAAGCAGAAAATAACATTCTTATCACAATACAATCTTGTTTGCCCCCTAACATGGATCAAAATGTCATTAAATTAATAGAATTCTACTTACTCAGTAGAGCCCTCTAAAGGTGTTGGCAATGCACCAACCTAAGGAGGCATTCTCACATGAAATAAGAGTGTGCATTCATTATTTCATAAAGATTGATGGCTGACTGCTGAGTTACTTTCCTCAATCTTGTCATTGTTGTCTTGGACTATCTACTGAAGATTCTGACATAAAATCTCCTCAGTGAGGGGGACCCCAGGTCTGAGGGCTGCCTGAGCAACAGTGCACAGATATCCACCAGGTATCCAGTATTCTGGCCAACATCAGACTGTGGGAAAGAGCCTGGGTGAGCAACCCTCAGTCAGCTCCTGCAGGCTGAGACACCCTCCTAGTCAATCTTGCCGCTTCTCAACCCACGATGATAAGAGTACTGCCTCCTCAGAGCCAGGACTGTGCCTGTCTTGTTCAATGCCACGTCCCTAGCACATTCAGGCACTCAAATATGATGATGACCACTTCTAGTAGGTTCTCGAGGAATGTCCCCACACCACCCATGCAAGCTCTACGAGGAGCCCTGTCATTAACAACCTTCACTGGATCATTCCCATCCTTTGCTGCAGAGGATCCTATTCCTGTCTGGGGGCAGAGGGAATTATAAGAGATGAAACAAAAGGGAGAAAAAGAAAGGCTGGGATAAACCACTCTCTTTTCAAATTTCTCACCCATAAATTAAATTCCTTGAGGGGCAAGTCCTGTGTCATCTGATTACTTCGGTATTCCTCATGGACATTTTAATAACTGTTAGTCGGTTGACAAAACACAAATCACTCCTCTTTGGTTTCTCCCCCTTCAACATCACGCCTTTGAGCTGCATGAAAAAGCCATTTCTACATTTCATAAAACTGCCTAATGTAATCCTTAACTGGTATGACCATCTTTTTATATTGTCCTTCAAGTCTAAAGCCCAAAAGCTCATTCACCGCATCCTCCAAGGCAGACTCTGCTCTGTTCAAAGCCAGATTAGTAGGGCTGTGAATTATGTAAGGAAGACAAGACTTTTCCATGTTCTGAATTGAGGTGCAATGGCATCTGAATACAAAACTGTTAACTTTCACCTACTTCCAGGCCTTACATTCAGCCTAAAATACACACCCTACATTTGGATTTCCCAAATCCAAGTTAATACATATCTCAAGCCCCGAAATCATAGAAAAACCTCTGGGTTGTCAGAATCCCCTATTAACCTTCAGGCATTTTCTTTTAAAGTTAATCAAAACAGGGCCTTAGTACATACCTAAGAACCTCACTCATTCCTTTTGGCATTTGCAACACCAAAAATATGCTGCTAGGTGGGTAAAAGTTTTCATAATGTAACTGGGACAGATATTTGCAGGGTTGCTTTATAAAAATATAAGGTGCCCAGTTAAATTTGAATTTCAGATTAAGTATATCCCAAATTGTGCATGAGATATACTTTAAAAATATTTATATTGATATCACCTGAGCTCATCCATCATGGGCCACCATAAGATATTGTTCAAAATAACTGATTTAGGAAAGATGAACTAAGAAAAGGGAGGGCCCACGCATGGCGCACAGCCTGAGCTCTGGGCACCTTGCTAGTCACACCATGTCCCTGGTAGCTTGCAGCTCCTCTAGAAGATGGTACCAACTAAGACTGTCAAGAGAGGAAAGGCACGGCCCTGACATACTCAGCCGGTAAGTGTGGGCAAGAACCACCTATCTGAATTCACAGCTCCTGCTCTCTCCTGCCCATGGGCATGGCTGAAAAAGTACCATACTGCTGTCTAGGTATCCATGCATGCAGTCTTAGGGGAGCCAAAAGTTGAGATCATCATTCCTCCTTTCTATTTCCCAACATTTCTACAAAAAAAAAAAAAATGACTAGAATTTAATGCCAACTAGAGAAGAAAATAATTTTACCCATGTTTCAGGCAGTAGACTTCTTTCTTTCTCCTTAAAGGAAAAAAATCCAACAAGAAACCCTTAAAAAGCATAGACATGGGGTCTTCTGGTAATAGTCACACTCCCTGGTGCCCCAAGATCTCAGGTGACTAATGTTTTACAAAGCCATAACTCCAGAGTCTGGCAAAATGGGGTAGGTCCCAGCTATACCTGGAAGTCCCCTTGCGGGCCTCTACTCAGTGCCAATCCGTGGTGGCTGTTAATAATAATGGTGATGAGACTAGCTCACATTTATTTATTCATTTATTGTTCTTACTTCCATGTGCCAGATGTTATCCTTAAGACTCTGTATTTATTAATTTATTTAATCTGCACAACCCCTAACAGGTACTATCATCCCTCACTTTCTGATGAAAATGGAGGCAAGGAGAGATTAAGGAACTTCTCTAAGGACACACAGCTGTTAATGGCAGGCAATGCTTGTCTAGACATACATCTGGAGGTAATGGTAAAACAAGTCAATCTAATGTCACAGCCCTAGCACACTGTAAATTGTCCTGAACTGGTAAACAGAGTTTGTAGCTCAGACAAGGAATGAAGATGAGACTCCGTGTTCCTGTGTTGTGCATCTTGGTTTGGCACACCCATGAGCATGGGAACCAAGCCACAGTTGCCCTAGAATCAGTGAATCATATTATGGGGTTGAAAGAGATTTAAAGGTTACCAGCACTGAATTATAAAGCCATGCCAGCTAACTCTGGCTTCTTAGTATTCTTAAAGGACTTAAAAAATTGATGGTTAATAAATCTAAGGGTGAGAGCAGTATTGCTTCATCATGAGAGTTAAAACTTCAATCAACTTTTATCTCCTTTGCTTACTCTTTATCCCCTGAGTTTAAAAGGGAGGCAACTGCCAACATACAGGTTTTATATATTGCATACGTTCTTGGTTTATGTAAATAAAATATTTGATTTGGTTGTTTTTGCATATACTGGACTATTTTGCAGTTTCCTAATCTGAATTTGAATCTGATTTTTTTTTTTTAAACAACTCTTTAATCTTTGGGATGTCCAAAAGAGAGATAATTTACTACACTTCTCCATAAAATATAGCAATGAGATGAATCTTTAGGGGAGATGTGCCCTATAAAAGGGTTTTATGGTCCTTAATATCCTGTAAGAATAACATAATGAGGGCATCTTATGTAAAAGAAAAGTAATATCAGACCAATTTCTGAAATGCTCAGATTCTGTTTGCCATAACATCACTAACTCACTGTGACCTTGAGCAAGCTGCTTTACCTCTCCAAGTCTCAATGCATAAACACCATTGTGCTTCATTAGTCAAATGGGAGAGTTGGAAAGGATCACAGTTTCACAACTGCAGGGCCCTAGCCCAGCTGTGCCTGCATTCTGAAACCTCTCAGCCCTCAGGGCAGCTGGGCAGAGTTCACAACGGAGGCCCCAGATCCCTCACCTCCAGCTGAGAGCAATGCACTGTTGAGACCCTTTCTAATGTGTGCCATGATTTCAAAATGGTCAGGAGGCTCTGGATTACGTGACCTTTAAGCTCTGACTTATTGTTGCCAAATGATTTGAGATTTTCGGAGATGGTATCCATGGCCAACTGTAAGGTTCTATCATTGCAAGGCAGAAGAACATGGTGCTTAAATGCATTAGGCTCAAAAGTTTGTTACAGTAGCTCAAGTTGCAATGACATCCTGTAAGAAAGCAACATTACTCTAAAAATTAAATAGTTACAAAGTTTTTTAATTATACTCCACAACAACTGGGATTTTTCATTATTTATTTTTATTATCTGTGCTCAGAATTTCATGACATGCTGTAAGATCAGAAAATGTTATATAAATAAAAGAAAATAAGCAGTCTGAATAACAAAATTGTGATGTATTCTGGTATTTGTAAGTAATCACAACATGTTGACCTAGCTATTAATCATTCTAAAATTCTGCTGAAAAAGTATAATGTCCCTTCACCTAATTCCCCATGTTTTCCAAGACCACCATTTAGCATGAAACACACTTCAGAGAATTAAAATGTTAGGAGTCCATGAAAGATAACCTTTTCAGAAGTCAGAAAAATGAGGGTATAAACACCTTTAACACGTACAACATTTATCTTAAAGCAAAGCAAAAATCAACAACAGACAGAAAAAAGTCCACTTTTTTTTTTTTTAAATAAATCTGGTTTAAACTAATAGGTTAGAATGTTCTAGGCATCATGTTAACAGAAAGATGTAAATGAGTGGGAGGGATGGAATTGGAAGAGGAAAACTATACCAACTAAGGAACTAGATAGGCTGTTGTATGAGGGACAAGTTAAGAACAGAACCTCTATCACTTAGCAAAGTAGGCACAAGGGACGTTAACTCTACACACACAGGGGACAGGAAAGA
Source organism: Tamias sibiricus (assembly GCA_025594165.1). Lineage (NCBI taxonomy): Eukaryota > Metazoa > Chordata > Mammalia > Rodentia > Sciuridae > Tamias > Tamias sibiricus. The sequence goes on from CM046658.1 coordinate 209,658,020, forward strand.
ACAAAAAATGAAAAGAATTATTCAGCAAATTCAGGGATCATAAGGAATGGAAAAGAGAAGAAGGCATTTGAGGGGGAAAAAAAATGGGGAAGACTTCTGAGATAAGCTACCCAAGGAAGAAGGGTTCTAATCCACCCCCAGGCCTTCTGCTCAAAGGTTATTTCTCATACCTTGAATCAGCCTTGACAATAAGCACTTGACAATAACACCTAGGGATGGAAATGCCCAGGATACTGACATAATTAGAAATCGATTCACCTTTGGTGTTTTTTCGTTCGTTTGTTTCTTCGTTTGTTTGTTTTTGGTACCAGGGATTGAACTCAGGGGCACTCAACCACTGGGCCACATCCCCAGTCCTTTTTTGTATTTTTATTAGAGACAGTTGCTCTCACTGAGTTGCTAAGTGCCTCGCCATTGCTGAGGCTGGCTTTGAACTCGCAATCCTCCTGCCTCAGCCTCCCAAGTGCTGGGATTACAGGCCTGCGCGACAACGCCTGGCTACCTTTGATGTTTTATGTTTGTTAGATTCTTAACCCTGACAAGTCACCAGGGTCACCTGTTCTCATGGAATTTTGAAATGTAAGAATGGTTCCAAGTGAGGGCTTATTTGTTTCTAATCATTCCTTCTTATTTTAAACCTAGCACATTACCACAGGAAATTTTAAAGATATGGAATATTATAAATAAGAAAACAAAACTCATCCATAAGCCAAGCACCAGAGGTAATTACTGACAACATCTTGATGTACTTTCTTCATCCGTTTTTTTTTTTTTTTTTAACCTGCTACTAATTATTGAGTGGGAAAGAAATATATTTTAAATGATGTCCTTTCCCACCTAGTTTTTGCCTCTTGAGTTTAAGAGTAAAACTTAAGTTCAAGTTTTACAGATTGAGTGTGAGCCGTGGTAGTATTTTCAAAGCCCACTGGGAGAAACAATGGATGCTCTTAGCTGGAGGTGACTGGCCTGGGGCCTCCACTGTGGGCTCCGGCCAGCTCTTTGAGGGCTGAGGAGCATCAGAATATCAGTACAGTCATCCAACACATCCCAGCTGGGAGACCATGTAGAGGATTCAGGCACCAGGCAGTCAGGAGACTCCTGAAATATTGGTTCTACAACAGCAGTGGTGAGGACTCTGGTGATGAAGAATAAAGAACAACAGAACAATCGTAGTGAAATTTATGACATGGCACCATTGCCCCTATTGCCACAGAGGGTGCATTTAAACACTCCAGTGGCAGAAATAATGAGGCTCAGACCTGCCCCTGAGTGCAGTCTTTCTCCCTGTTACCCATCGATGTGGGACTCTTTTGCTCAATTCAGGATAGAAATTACAGAGGCAAAGTACAGCTCTTTTTGATGTTGTCTGTTCATTTTGGTGTCACCAGCTCTCAGTGTTACCACCTCATCTGAAGGTTCTTTTGCTCAATTTGAGATAGAAATCACGTAGAGGCAAGCAATGCTATCACTGATGCCTGACCCACAGGTATACAGTGAGGACCAACCCTGGCACTTGTGCTGGAGCATGAGACAGCACAGGGCACGTAGGGTTCCTGGCCTGCTCACTGAGGGTCCAAGGAGTAAAGCTTACAGAGACACAAAGGGGGAGCTAACACAGGCCCACTGTTAGCTGTTGCGACCTTGGCCAGGTCTTTGCTCTCAGCACAGGGGTTTGCACTTGTCACTGCAATCTGCACAGGGACACTGACTCTGTATGTGCTAGGCTCCCAAAAGATGAGAGAGGTGCTCACTGTTGCTAACCCAGGAAGGTCGGATACCAGTCAAGTTCAGGTCTACTGCTCATGTGTGGGATACTGGAAAGCTTGGGGGAGGAGTCAGCAGCTCCTGAACCTGGTCATCAGTGGAAACAATTCTTCAAAAGCAGTTTGTGTTAGGCAGGAAACCTTGGTGGGGGAATCAGCATCCTCCCTGCCCTGTCTCATCCCCTCCATGTCAACAGGCAAACAGTGCCTACCCTTTTCCCCCTGTGGCAAAGTCCATACTAGTATTTATGAAGCACCTACTATGGGTCAGGCACCATGCTAGCTGCTAAAATAAATCCTAGGGGGATTGATGCTAAAACAAAAAACAAAAAAGTTAAAAATATCAGTGACAAATGTGGAAAATGAAGAGTATCACTCTGACCTCCAAAAATAGAGCCAAGTATTGGGAATGGGAATCACCCAGACATCAAGAAAAGACTGCTATATGAAGCCACCACCCCCCCAGGAAGCACTTGCCAATTCCCTGAAGGCCAATGGCCTGGCCCCCCAACTCCCTACAAGATGGAGCTTAACGTGCACCGGACAGTGGATCACTGTCCTGTTTCACAAATGGATCATCAGAGTGAAATCAGAGCCTGGCCACTGCTCTACGGGTAGTCCCTACAGGACCCATTTTGTGATTCCCTGACTTGACCCTCCATGCCTATTCTCTGTGAGATACACCAAGTACTTATGAAGGCCCTTAAAAGTTCTCAAAAAGGAAAGGGAAAGGCCTTTTCCTGCTTTTTGCTCACCATCTAATTCCTTTCCCCCCTCAACAGGGATTTCCAGGGCATAATTAATGCTGGCACCCCTGGAACCTAGAAAGATCTTCCTTTATTTTCCCTATTTTGTTGAAAATAGACTAGAGACTGGTCTGCCTTTCAAAGAAGGAAGCAAAGAAATTTCTGTGACTATAACATATTTGGTCATGCCTTTTACCTGTAATATGCTGTATAACAAGAAACAAACACTGTTATATAGTGATTGAGTGGTTTTGTAACTGCCTGAAAGAAACCAGTTCTGTCTTGCAGGCATATAGCGTCTAAGATTTTCTTTTGCCTGCATATACAATAGGCCTTCCATTGTCCCAACTGCAGATTGAAAATATTTTTTTAAATTGCATACAAACTGAATATGCACAGACTCTCTTTCTTATTATTCCCTAAACAATACATATAACAATTATCTACGTAGTATTTACATTGCTAAATATTGTAAGTACTACAGATGTTTTTAAGTATGAGAGGCTGGGTGTAGGTTATACACATGCACCACACCATTCATATAAGGGACTTAGAGATCCATGGATTTTGGTATTTGTATTGATCTTGAAATCAGTTCCCCCACATATACTGAGGAACTATAAAAATGACTTTTGATGCTTCACCATCTACAAAATTTTAAGTTGTATTATCTTTAAAAACATCTCTATTTAAAGTCAGGATAACAAACAATTACCACATACCTACAGAATTCTAACCTCCTCAGACTCATAACAAAAATAGGTAGTACAAAGCCACTTTGGAGGACTATAGAACAGGAACATCAGGAAAGAACTATAAAGTAAAACACACCTACCACTGCCTGGCAGTCCTGTCTAATAGTCATGACTATATGTCATCTGATGCTTAAGAAACTTCAGACAGGATGCTCAGTCCTGAAAAACCTCCCTTCAACCTCTCTAGGACTTACTTTCCTCATCTGTGAAATGGCATCACTGATGCCTGACCCACAGGTATACAGTGAGGACCAACCCTGACAATGTGTGGAATGGGTATAAATCTGTAAATGCCCACTCAGAACCTTCTGTCTGGAAGTTCTCATTATTCTGTTCCCTTCCTAACACCATCCCTTTCAACTACATGAGCTAGTAGACTTATTCTAATTTTACATATGGAGAAACTTGAACCCAAGCAAATTTTTTTTTCCAGAGGGAAAGATCCAACAAATCAGGAGAAAATCCTCAGAAACCAACAGAGTTGGTTTTCTGATTTGTCTGAGTTCCATCAACCTGCTTAGAAAGTAACCAGTTTGAAAGAAGTTTTTGTTGGAGAGTTTTATAGCAGAAGAGAAAGACTGGAGGAGTGGAACCTGATTTCTGGTCCCCAGGAAAGAACCTTCTCCCTGTGCCCTGAGTAGATCACAAATCAAAAAAGTCAAAAAAGGACAGAAGGACAGGATGGGTACAGTACAACACGGCCTCACTCCAACGGGAAAGGGACTCTGATCAGGAACTTGTCCAAGGACCTTATCATACCCCACACCCTGTGCTATAGAAAACAAGGCCCATTAGAGTGACTGAACACAGGCGGGAGCTGGCCGATGCAGGAAGAATGGAAAGAAGCCGTAGCAAACCTTCAGAAGGGCGATTTCCAAGGTGTAGGTAGGAATTTCTCCAGGATGACCAGGATCAAGCCATCTCTTGCCCTTAGTGACATCACACACTAACCAGAAACTCACCATTGTTCACCTCCAGACTCAAAAAAGATAAAACAGAGAATATCATGGAGAGGGAAAATAGGCAGCTGTGAACATCAGAGAACACTTGGGCAGAGGCTGAAATCACAACTGGGATTTGCACACAGGAGAGAGGGAGAGCAGGAGTTCCCATCATCTCCCTGGACTGAGAGGAAGTACAGAAGGCAATTTTATATTAATGTGACCCAATTCCTCCAGTATCCTCAAAGCTTTTATGGAAATTCAGGTTACTTGTTAAATAAGGGCCAACGTCTCAACTCACTCAGATTCTGGTTCTCTAGAAGTCTATAACTGGTAAGTCCTCAAATCTCATGTCTTTCCAGGACTGAGCAAGAAACCACACAAAAACAAGAACCACCCACTGAAGTGCACAAATGACGTTACATTAGGTCCCATTAAACAGCCTGATGAAGCCTGCAGTCTTTATTAGGTGTAACCAAAGCTGAGCTCTGACTCCTATTGGAAAAGGGAAAGAGGGAGGAGGAATGATTTTTAAATATTACTTGCATTTGTTGATAACAAGCTTTGCAGCTATGGTTCATTATTCTCAGCCACCCTACAATCATTAACCTCAGCCAGGAGATGAGACAAAAGAAAACCCAAGGAGAACTCCTAATGCTGCCTTCAAGAAAGGACTTTCAGGAAGCCCTAATTTGGAACCATCCTAAAACTGGAATATCTAACTGAAATTAGTTCTGACTGGTTTTCATTAAATCTTTTTTAGCCAGTTCGTCAGTGTGCTTCAGAAGGGGGGGGGGGATTATGTATGTATGTATTTTCACATGCTCAACAGATGTGGGTGGGCATCAAAGCCGAGCTGAGCAGAGCTACACACAGCCAGCGTGCAGCAGTTCCCCCAAACAAAAGGTCAGCCGTTTATAATGACATCCCCAGAGTGATATATGTGCACATTAGAAAGTTAAATCTCATGAAAAGAATGTCCAATAAAGCCATCAATTTTATTTGGGGTTCATCTGGCTGCAATTTCTGCCTGCAGTCATTTCACTACAGGAAAACCTACCACCACACAGACACCTGGATTCACTTCGGGGTCTCCGGTCCATGCACTATGACATTCCACACATAGTTTCCCAATGCAAAGACTGAAATGCCTGCTCCCTACTTCTTAGCTCACCCTCTGTAGAACATTCCCTGCCCTTTGATGTGAAAGAAAAATATTCTACTTTACAACATTACTGGGAACTGGGCTTTTTTTTTTTTTTTTAAGAAGCCAAAACAACACCACCATTGTGGCCTCCCTGAGTGTAGTGACAACATTGAAAAGACAATCTGCAAGTTCCAAACAGTTCCATGTCTTGTATTCTAAGGGAATACTAAAAAAAAAATCATTAACAGAATTTCCTATTATTATCCTTAAAAGAAAGGTCACCTCTTTTTTCTCCTTCCTTTTTTTTTTTTTTTGAATGGATTATTATATCAAATAATTAAGAATTTCTCTGTCCTTAAAGTGCCAGGGTAATTTGTTATTAAATGCGTGTTTAAACCAACGTTTTATAACGTTGCTGCTGTTTTCAATGAGTCTCTCCTCCCCTTCCTACCAGGCATTTGGAGCTATAATAGCAGTCCTAGTCACCTCCTACTGAATAATTATAATAGTGGGCCAATTAAACTAATCACCTTTCCACATATTTTTATCCGGCTTACAGACATAAATCTCCCTCAGAATGCTGAGAATGAAAGGCTCCTCTCCAGTGGCACCTAGGACTCCCCTGGAAAAGTCTAGCCTATCATGGGGAAGTTCAATTCCCAGCCAAAATCAATACATAACACTTTCAAAAATGTGATATTCACGTACAGTCACCGCACATTCAACTGTCTCCTTCAAGGAAATCTAAGAGGTCCCCATTATGATTCCTCAACTACTTTCATAATTCCAAAGTCTTACCTTCACATCAATGTGGTATAGTTTAAACACCAAATCCTCTAAAAACAGATGCCAAAGAACGACACTGCTACAGAGTATGGGATTTTAGCTAGTGGGCCATCCATCGTAAGCGTTTGGGGGTGGGGGAAGGAAGGGTTTTTAAAGGAGATTTCAGATTCAGAGGTTTATCACTGTAGTGTGAGGCATTCACTATGGAAGAACTGAATTAATAACTCCTTGGAGAAAGTGTACTTGATGATTCACACAGAATCTGCTGGCTCTGAAAGGGAGGACACACTCCCAACCAAAGGCCAAGTGAAAAGGAAAAATTCCAACCCAGGCAAAAACAGCAGGTGGGAAACACACTTCATTTGTGTAAAGCTAACCCAGAAACAGACACATGCCCTCCCCAGATGAAACTGCCACCTGAGGAGCCCTGCCTCTGGCCCAGGTGAAGCACTTGGAAGCAGTTCACAGGACTTAGCTGACCCTTACATCCTAAGATGGCTGTCTTGCTCTAAAAATCCAATTAGATGGCTTAGCACTATTTCAAGTACACATCATGGCTCCTCATGCTACTCCCCTTACTTTACCAGTATAAATAAGGATTTTCTCAAAAGTGGTAGAGAGCACAGAGCAGGAACTGGAATAACTGCAGAAAAGATCACATCAGTGGTCAACTTCAATATCATCAAAAGCATAATAATGGCATTGAGAAAGAGCTTCTTAATAGGGTGGAAGGACACTACTACCAATTAAGGAAAGAAAAGAGGAAGGGATTAAGAATCCTTTCTCTTTCCAAAGTACCCTAAACTATGTCTTTAGGGAAGGACAACAAAATCACACAAAGCTGCCCTAACTTTTCTCCAGGTAGAGAAGGGGAAAAAATCAGATCATCATATGAAAAATTCACTTTCAGGCAACAAGTACTTCAAAAGCTCAATCAATAGACAATCAATGTTCTGATGAGGCTACTAAATAAAAACACTTTCCATCTCTGTGAGAAGACTCTTTCTTCCTATTTGGGATACCAAAATCAGGAAAACAATACAAGAATAAATGCATCCTGATTTTTCCTTCCTCTCTTGCTTAGTCAAAACTCTTTAAGTCAACAATGTTCAATAAATCGCATTATATCAAACAAAACCCGCACTGGCTCAATCCTTTCAATGCGCAAAATGAGAAAGCACACATATTTTTAGTGAGATCCTTGGATTTAATGTGTTATTTCCTATGAGAAATTAGCTCCCCAGCCTTTAAAAGGAAGCAAGCTAGGGATCTTGTTACAACCACAAAGCAGGGAAAATTCTCAATACTCAACACAGATGTGAAATAAACAGCAACATATTACTCTCAAAGAACTGGAGATAGCCATCTTTTCTGATGTAGCCTTTTGTTACCTGGACAGCCTTAGGCTCAAAGACCCCACACATATTCAACAAGTGGGCATCATGTGAGCCCACCTACCTCTCCAGACTGGAGGCCATAAATCCTGGGCTGTAGCCCTGCTGCTCACACCACTGGGGCTGAACCTAAGTCCATTCCCTTACCCATCCTTCCCAGTGCCCAGACCAGTGCTTCTGGATTCAAGTTTTCCCTCCCAACCCTTCCCAGGATGCCCCCTCTCTGCCTTTCACAACCACATACAGAATTTACCAGAGCAATCCACTCACTGGTGGCTTGTTTTGATTTACCACAAAACATATTACCTGAAAGAAAAATCTAAATATTCCTGGACAATCTATAAAACACGATGAATACACAACCCATAATCCTTTTCTCGGCTCAATTTTCAAAAAATACGCAACATTATTTATTCTCATATGGGAATCACATCTTGGGTACATCGGCTCCCACCAAGAAATGAGGAGACCTGGGTTTGGGTTCTGACTAGTTCTCTTTGGGCAAGTCACTGCACTTCTCTGAGCCTCTGCTTTCTCATCTATAAAATTTAAGGGTCTTAGAGACACTTGCAATTCCAAAATTCTGCATGGCCTTCCTTCTTAAACTTGTTCTCTCAAATCCAGTCTCTGGAGCCTCCTCCTTCTTTTACCCTCCACATTGTTTTGGCTTTTGCCCTTGGGTGTCCCAGTGAAGAATCTTTTGTTTAAAAGACAGCACTGAGGTTCCCCAGGGGCTGGAGGGTTAATGCAGGTCTCCTGGAGCAGGATGTGCATAATCAAACTCAGACAGCAGCTGCTGAGTTGGAGCTAATCCTTAGAGGACTGCTCAGCCCTCTTCTTTCTCGGGAAGTGAAATTGCCTGGCACCAGGCCTGTTCTGGCTGCTGGGACCTTATGTTTTCAGCACACTGCAAACAACATCTTCTGTAGATTCAACTCTCAAAATGCCAATGGATTTTTCTGTTTTGCTTTTTCAAGCTGGCTCTCCAGATGCAAGTACTTCAAACAGAAGCACACACAGTATCCACACACCCAACACCATATACAAACCCTGTGGGATGGGGAAAGGCGCTTTAAGGGGCAGGGATGTGAGCCTCCCTGTTAATGGAATTGTTACTGCTCCTGTGTTCACTGTGACAGGCAATATTTCATGAAACAGCAGAAGTGAGTAATAGAAGAGTGAAGATCAACAATTTAGAAATTGCTAAATGCAGAGATCTCACACTAATTCCTAATTCCAATCTGTAGTTGTTATTTCCGTCTCATGGTCCTCCAAAGGAAAAATGACAACGCTTTGTTTTCTTGGAAATATGATGTGATGAACAGTTTAGCTTCAGTAAAATGCTTCCTATTTAGAGATTCAAGAGAGTGTTTTACAATGTGTACTTTTTAAAGTAAAAAAAAAACGTTGTCCCTGCAAAGTTTTCTTGGCTGGGTTCTTCCGTCCATTATAGCTAGAAAAAGTAATCTTGTGCTGAAATTCAAGTGAGAAAAGAAGATGTTCAGAGAATCCCTTAGTTCTGGGTAACAACTATTTACTAAATTAGTCAAATAAGTAGCCAGCATAAATTGTAAGAGGCCATCAACTTGTTCATTGTGGCTCATTTTATATTACTATGTCTAAAAAATAATATAAAATCCAGTGGGTTTTTTTTTTTTTTTTTTTTTTTTTTTTTTTTGTGGTACCAGGGATTGAACCCAGGGGCACTCGACCACTGGGTCACATCCCCAGACCTTTTTTGTATTTTATTTAGAGACAGGGTCTCACTGAGTTGCTAAGTGCCTCACCATTGCTGAGGCTGGCTTTGAACTCGCGATCCTCCTGCCTCAGCCTCCCAAAGTGCTGGGATTACAGGCGTGCGCCACCGCGCCCGGCTTCCAGTGGGATTTTTTAAAATGTTTCCCTTCTTCCAAGGCCGGCCAGCTCCCTGTACAAGATGGATACACACTTAGGGTACTTGCTGCTTCCTCCTGAGGGCTCTTGTAGGGAGGATATTTAGATGAATTTTGTTGAATATGGGCCGCTTTTGCGTTTTGGGGTGGAAAAAACATTACAATCAAACCCTCGAAATAATTGTAACAAATCGGCAGGACAAGAGAGACCTGGATCACCTCCCGACAACAGAACTAGGATGGGCTTCCTCCAAATGGTTCCACTTGAAGACTCTGTCAGACTTCAGATCAAAAACATTGAGAGGATTAAAATTAACAGCTTACAAGGTGAACCATATGACTCCTAATTATTATTACAGCTCTGTTCATGCACCAGCTGTGAACAATTAAAAGCCTATGCTATACTTCAAAATTCCCACAGACCCCAAAATAAAATTAAGACATTTCTGCAAGAACTTTCATATTTTTCCATAGTGAACAGCTCTCGGAGTAAGGCTGTCAGTCTTTCCAATTTCCACAGAGCAGAAGCATGCGGTGTCACTTTTGAGTTTTCCTGTTTTTTTCCTTCTCTGTCAGGCATTTTCACAAGTAGGCTTTTTAATACAATGAAACTAAATAACTCGGGTGAGTTGGCAACTAATGGGTGGAGGATACTCAGGACTTCCCAGTCCTTACTGGCAGGGATAGGCCAAGGACCAGACAGATCTAAAACAAGCTCCACTCCAAATCCCACACCACCTAAGTTAAGGACAAAGGAGAAAGGACATTGATCACAATTGAATCTGTTCTTAAGATTCACATACACACACACAGAGGCAAATACGTACATATACTACTGCATATAAATCATTCAGATAAACTGACTAGAACTGGGAGTCCAGAAATAAACCCTTGCATTTATGTCAACTGATTTTCAGCATGGATGACAAAACAATTCAGTGAGGAAAGAACTGTCTTTTTAACAAAAGATACTTGGGCAACTGGATACCACATGTGGAAAAAAGAAGAAGAAGAAATTGAAGCTGCGTTCCTCCCCTACAACATGTGCAAAACTCAATTCAAAATGGATTATAGGCCTAAATGTAAGATCTAAAACCATAAAACTCTTCAAACATAGAAATAGACCTTAGCAACCCAAGCAACAAAAGAAAAATCATAAACAGGACTTCATAAAAATTAAAACCTTTGGTGCTTCAAAGGAGACTATCAGGAGAACTAAAAGACAAGCCACAGAACAGGATAAACTATTTATGAATTGCACATCTGATAAGGGACTTGGATTCAGAATATAAAAAGAACTCTTAAAACTCAGTAATACGAAAACAGTCCAATTTTAAAGGAAGCAAAGGATGTGAACAGACATTTCTTCAAAGAAAAAATACAAAAGGCTAACAGGAAAAAAGATGACTTGCTCATCATTAGTCAGTAGGTAAATGAATATTAAGATTAGAATGAGATCCCACTTTACACCCACTAGAACAGCTATAATCAAAAGGACAGTAACAAATGGGGATGAGGGTGTAGAAAAATCAGAATGCTTGTGCACTGCTGGTAGGTATGTAAAATGGTACAACCATTTTAGAAAACAGCATGACAATTCCCTAAAAAGTTAAAATAGAGTTACTATATGACCCAGAAATTGCATTCCTAGGAATATACCTAGGAGAAATGAAAACATGAACATATGTCCCCACAATAACTCATACATGAATGCTTACAAATTGTTATTAGCCAAAAAAAGTGTCAACACAGATACTATATGGTAATACAACACAAATACTAGTTGGTAATAAAGAGAAATAAAGTAGTGATATATTCTACTACAAGAATAAATCTCAAAAACACACTTCGTAAGTAAATAAATAAAAACAGTATTACTAAGTCAAAAAAGAATATATATATATATATGTATTGTATGAAATGTCCAGAATAGAAAAATCTACAGAGATAAAAAGTAAATTAGTTGGGGATGGGGATATAGCTCAGTTAGTTGGTAGAGTGCTTGTCTTGCATGCACAAGGCCCTGGGTTCAATCCCCAACTCTGCCAAAGAAAAAAAGTAAATTAGTGATTGCATAGGACTTGGTTGGGGGTAAGAAAGAGAACTGACTGCTAATGGGGTACAAGATTTGGAGGAGATGATAAAAATGTTCTCACAATTTTATTATGGTGACTATTGCTCAACTCTGAATACACCAAAACCCACTGAACTTTACACTTTAAATGGGTGAAATTTTGTATCAACAAAGATATTAAATAAATATAAATATGTGTATATGTACATACATACACACAGGAACTATGAGTATAAAATATTATATGGCAATTATACCCACTGCATAGCTAAACTATTTTTTAAAGAAATAAATAATGTCCAGATAAAAGCTAGGTAAATTGTTGTCCTGAGCTCAGTGTTGAATTTTGCATTTTGTAGAAGACTTCAGACCTGGAATTTAAAGCACCAAAAATGTAGGCATAGAGTTGAGGTCTGCAGAAAGTCGTTCCAAGCTTTTTAGTTTCTCAGCTTAAAGCAGTGATTCTACAACTTCAGTATGTTCAGACCACATTAAAATACAGGGTCTAGGACAGGAACCAAGAATGTGCATTTTTAACAAATTATGCCCACCCTCGAGATGATTCTAATTCAGCAGTGTGAAGGCAACACCAGGGGCAAGGAGACCCACTCCTCCAGCCAGCCCTGGGTTCTCCAGACAGCTGTGGAGCTAATGGGCCATAGGCTGGTGGGCATGTCAAGGTCACCCTGGAGTAGCATTTCTCACCTATCTTGATAATTCTTGACAATTTCAAAGACATTTTGGAGATTTTTCAAACTTAAAGATTCTGATAATGCTGGGTGAAATGTTTGCCTTTAAAAGAGGAGATTCATCAACACCTCAAGACGCTCCCCTTCCCCCACAGCCTCCTGATTCTTTCTGGAGCACCCTCACTTGCCCACTTTTAAGACAACTCTTAGATACCAGGACAAGAAGACCATATATCCAGTGGATAATACTCAGAGCCTAAAATGCAGAAAAAACTCAGCTGGGAATTTTCATCTATGGAACACAGACAGCTGGCCTTCACACCCCAGTTGTTTCCTGTCTCTAACAGATGGACAGCATTTTTCCTTTCCAGTGAGAACTTTACCTCCTACTCCAACTTCTATTTCCCATATCATAAGCAACCTCTGTCCTCCTATCTGGGAAGAAGAAATCTGAGCTGGGGCAGCTAGACCAAGTGGCATCTTCAATAGAGGAAATGGTTAGTCATTAAAGATTATTGCATTCTAAATGACAACTGTAACCACTCTACTTGTCTGGCAGAGAAGACAGGAGAATAGAATACAATGTTAAACTCCAGGCTGGAATTTTAGAAACTTTACTCCAAAACATAGGTAGAAAGCAGGAGACAGGGGTGGAGGATGACTTCCTTAAGAAAACGTGCTGCCATTATAGAACCATCAAATGTTTGGCTGCACAGATCAACAGGTTTCACAAACAGGGAGATGGAGGTAAAAGAGGTTGAGTAATTGGCCAGCAGTCACAGCTGGAGACTGGCCGGGCAAGGCCAGCCTCTATTCGTCTAAACTGGCTGCTACCTGTCCAGCATTCTCTTACCTCACCAAGAATAAGGAAGGATAGCCAGGGCTGTCTGGGGAAATGAACAGAAAAGAGGTTTACAATCTAGGTCCTTCTGCCCCTCATTTGTTTCAGTGGTGCTTGTCAAGTGGTTGTGTAAGATGCATAAGGGAAGTTTTGCACAATGGCAAGACATGGGTGTAGATGGCACCATCTACACCCTCACCCGGTCTAAGAAACGCTACCTGTGGCAGAGGGTGGAGGAATGAATGCTTGGGAAACAGAGTACCTCCTGAATCCCTGATAAGCTGGACTGGAACCCTTCCCTCTACATTCCTCTAGTGGACATAGCTTGACCTCCTGCCTCTCCCCTTTGAAGCTCTCTTGCCCCTCAAGGCTACTTCGCTGTGTCTCAAGTTTGCCTAAACTCCTAAAGACACATCTCTCTGGCTCCCACCAGAAAGTTGAGTTGATTATTCTCCCTGATTAAGTACTTGTCAGAGCCGGGCGCGGTGGCGCACGCCTGTAATCCTAGCACTTTGGGAGGCTGAGGCAGGAGGATTGCGAGTTCAAAGCCAGCCTCAGCAATGGTGAGGCACTTAGTAACTCAGTGAGACCCTGTCTCTAAATAAAATTTTAAAAAAAGGGCTGGGGATGTGACCCAGTGGTCAAGTGCCCCTGAGTTCAATCCCTGGTACCACAAAAAAAAAAAAAAAAAGTACTTGTCAGGGTGACTTGAAGCTTATGGCTACATAGTCCCCTAAGATTGGCAAATAGAGGTTTTGCCATCAGTTTAACAGAAAGTTGGCCCTAAACTGCCCTTCTCCATCTGAGGACAACAAAAGACTTCTAGACTGAGTCAGACCATTCTAAGTTGCTCAGCATGCAACTTCAAAATATTGGAACAGTAACAGAATCTTCTAAAGTTAGAAGGAAGTTGGCCAGTTCAGCTAATCTCCCCAGCCATAGGATGGTCTGAGTCCCCTCTCAAGAGCCCAACTAAAAGGCTCTGCACACATTTATTCACCTGCAGGTACAAGCCCTTGCTTCTGCCCAAGCAGCCTGTCCCATCTCCACCAGCCTTTCAGAGAGCTCTTCCCTTTCATCCAATCAAAACCAATCTCCTGCAGGGTACAGTTGTGCAAGGCCTGTAATCCCAGCACTTGGGAGGCTGAGGCAGGAGGATCGCAAGTTCAAAGCCAGCCTCAGCAATGGTGAGGCACTTAGCAACTCAGTGAGACCCTGTCTCTAATAAAACACAAAAAAGGGCTGGGGATGTGGCCCAGTGGTCGAGTGCCTTAGTTCAATCCCTGGTACAAAAAAAAAAAAAAAAAAAAAAAAAACTCCTGAGCAGTCTCCACCCCTTTCAGTCCTGACTGTCCAAAAGAACATGCTAAAGGAAGGATGCCAATCACTTCATTATAGTTTCCTAGTCCTTGTTAGATGAAGATACTTCCGGGACATGTTTTTATTATTGTTTTTTGATTTTCCAATAAAATAAAATCCAAACCCCTTGCACATATGGGGGGCTAAAAGAAAATACTTTTATATTCAATAAACTAAAAGGTTTTATTCAATAAATTCTGAACGCATTTGCGTAAACAGTTCCTGGCATGGAATTTGTTTGAATCCTCGGGGTTCTCTGTCTCTATTTATACCTCAAAGCACGGAACAACAAGAGCAGCCTCGTAAAGACTCACAAGAGTAGTTAATGCTCAGAGGAGAGAAACAGCGAACGCCAGGAGGCATATCACAAATGCTCTCTTAATATTTATTAAACCAACAATAGTGTTTGGGTAAATCTTATTAGCGGAATACACCAAGTTGTGCCAAATGGAATTTTAGTTCATTTACATCAGCTGTGCCTATCGTCCACTTTTTTATTAAAAAGACAATAAGAATTCAGTTGAGAGGCTTGAAAATGGTATGTTATTTGAATGTTATGTATTATTTTCCCAGCATTATAAGACGTCAAAACTTTCTTTAAAAAAGTATTACACACTATGCTCTTAAAATGTTTCAATCGCATATAATTCAACTATTTTCATCATTTCTCGTGGAAAAGGCCTTCGGTCTTGGAAATCACTTCAAGTCCTTTGTGCAATGAGTATAAAAACATGTCAAAAGAAACAAAACTTTTGAGAAGGAGATGGTAAACCCAAGTTCAAGTCATTTCTATAACACTCATTGTTTGACAAGCTACTGGCCTCTATCTTTAGCAATTAAACATTCAAATCATTTAATTCAGACCATTTTTAAAAAGCATGTGCCAAAGATGGACAAATGTATCTTTCCCTTTATTCAAACTTACCAAACATTTATTAAAATAAAATATCAGAAGATTCAAAATACATCACTACAGTCTATGTCTATTAAACTCAACAAATAAATTTGTTCCTAAATGCCTGATCTAATATGCTAATAACCTCCAAATATTCCGTAGTTGACATAGTAAGTACCCACTCCTCTACTTGAGGTCCCCCAAGTCCTCGGCTTCCCTTTCTTGCCAGTTAAGAACGAGGCCACACTCACCCTGGACTACACCTGCTATCTAATGGATTGCCTGAGAGATGTAGAGGTACGAGGGCCACACCTGAATCCAACCATGATCGCTCCTCAGGAGTGTCAGCCCAAGGGGAACAGTTGTATGTGCCAAAATTATTATCTTAGAAAACCAGATAAGGTTAAGATCAGACTTGAGAGGAAAAGAGAGGTTATAGTGGGGCAGCCACAGCACAGGTGATGGGAGGAGCTGCAGAAGGGTATCCCGCCCCGTGGCACCCAATCTCTCAGGAACAAGTCCTTCCATTTCTCTTCAGGGAACCATTTCTTTTCTATCATGGCCCATGGGATTCAGGTGATGCTTCCTAAACATGTAGTTCCAGGGATGATGCATGTGATCAGACCAGGCTACACTAAAAACCAAAGTCAATGAGAAGCTATTCCGGGATTCTTTCTGCAATGGCCAGGGAAGAGCAGCTCTTTCCACCGCAATTGCAGAGAGGCCAGGCTGTTAACCTGGAGTTGCCAGGCTCCATCCTGCCACCACCCATCATCAATCTCTAAAACTACTTTAGTAACATCATCTCTCCAGATTTTAGCTGGGCACATGCAGACCATGTAGAGACTGCATTTCCCAGCATGCACAGCACCTCGTGTGGCCATGTGTCTATGTTCCAACCAATGGGACATCAGTGGAGTGATATATTACACTTCTGGCTGTGTCCCTAAAGAGAATGGGTATTCTACCCTTGCCTCTTTGTCCTGGCTGGAAGACAGTAAGGGTGGAAACTTCACCTTGGAGCTACAGGTAGGAGCTGTGTGTGAGCATGGCAGAGCTATCCCACCAGGCTTGTCTATGGACCGTTACATCAAAGAGAAATAGATCTATGTTAAACCACTAAGTTTAAGGATCTCTTCTTAACGGCTTAGCTATTACCTTAATTCTATTAGGCCAGGGAGTGACTAACAGGGAGATAGATAAATATTCAAATCATTTAATTTAGACCAGCTAGAGATAGATAAAACCTGACGTTTGATGAGCCCATGTATGCTTCTTGATGCAACCACACCTGATGACAGCATTTCTCCTGGACTTTTGCATTATCTGAGCCAAAAAGTTCTGAGCCTCACTTGATGGTGGCTGATAGACTATTGCTGCATCTAATGGTCCCTGGTTCTTCCAAGCAGCCGCTACTGAAGCTGTTCCCCACTCCCCAAATAACTGCCTCAAAGTCACTGCCCAGTAGAACTAAAGCAGCAGTCCTACCTCCTCACAAAACTTGCAAATTAAGGGCATTCTAGGGACTGTCTTCTATAAAGGAAACTCACTGTTTCCAAATTCTGATGTTTCTCAAATTCTGATGTGCTTATGAGTCACTAGGAATCTTGTTAAAATGCAACCTACAATTCAGTAAATCTCAGTGGGATTCAAGATTGTGGATTTCTAATAAGCTCCCCTGGGTGATGCCCTTGCTAGCTAGTCTAGGCCGCGTTTTTAGATAGCAAGCTCCAAAAGCAGTGGCAACTCTAACTGCACACTAGAATCATCAAGGCAGCTTCAAAAATAAATACCACTATCCGGGTTCAACAAACAGGAACTCTCATTTAATACTGCCACTGCTGACAGGGTGAGAACCACCATACACCTACAGGATTTCTGACTCCGTTGGTCCGGAGTGAGGGCCACAATCTCCATTTTGCACAAGCTCCTGAGTGACACAGATGCTGCTAACACTGCCATACTTTGAGAACCACCGGCCTAAAGCCATAGCAGGGTCACTTCTTATCACTGACCTTAGTGTCCACTGCAGAAAACACTTCTATCTACTAATTCTATCAATGCTCTTGTACATTCATCAGAGATACACCCTTGCCTGAGAAAGGAGAGAGGAGAATGCCCATTTCCATGCCCTTATTAATTTCTAAGATTAGTCTGGGCATGTTTACTAGAGACTAACGTAAAAGCACATTTAACCCTATCATTGCCAAAATAATAAACAGTAGTGTTCAGTTTTGTTCTAGATATTACAGACTTCCTGGGTTTAAAAGCCTGTGAATCATAGTGAATGGCTCATCTTAACAGCTTTCTCAGAATAATCCCTCTCCTAACTCCACCGTAGGACAGATACACGTTGAGTAACAGTTTCTAAAGGGTCAGCATTTTAATGTTATCCTGCTGAGTAAATTTGAAACGCTTTGAGAAATCCAGAATTCTTAAGCAAGTTCTTCTTCTTTTTTTTTTTTTTCCTCCTTTGGAGTCAATTAAAGATATCCCCTATTTTATTCAACGGATGGAAAAATGTGTTTTTTAGAGTCGAGTGAGGGCAAACACGCTCCCAAATTAGATATGTGAACAAAGTAAACTATGAATAGATTAGATAATGGGCTGCTGCTTTTTTCTTAAGCAAGAACTAAAGACAACTCAGATGTCTTGTTCCCAGGGCAGCCTGAAGCACATGCTCTCTTCCTACTTCAACCGGAAACAATCAAGCTGCATGGGATGAAAGCAACTTGAACCGGTTCCAAGGAGGGGAACTTAAGTGCAGTGACCACAGGAGGCCATCATTAGGACACATGTATAAGCCTTACACATGGGCAGCAAATTCAGAGGAGTCCTAGAGCACATTTCCAATCAATAAAACACAATTTCTCTGTTCAGACAGGAACTCAGGCAAATCTAATAAGCTGACCACACACACTTTTCTACAACCAGAGGACAAGTGTCCTTTGTTCTTCTCAGGAAAGCTCTCTCTCAGAAAGAGAAATGTTTACTTTTTTTAAAAGAAGAATTCCTCAGATAAACTTAATTTCTAGGTATATAATCTTTTGTCTGAAGAGCTCTTGAATGTATCACAGTCCACCAAAATAATCATCAAAAAAATATAAGCCGGTAGATAAAGATGTTGGCCAGAAGGGTAGGAAAGGAAGGAGGAGGAAAGGAGCAGGCACTTCCATAGGAGTCCTGCAAAGCCACCCCCCCCGCCCCAAGGGGATTGCTCACAAGCAGCAGAGCCCAAGCTTGAAGGACAGAGTTGTATCTTCCAGACTGCCCTCTAAGCTAGACACCAAGAAGTCACCATAAGCAGTGGTTATAGACCTTCTAGAAGTTAGACTCACCTGAGCTTTACAAAGCCACCCATTTAGATTCTGATTTTATTAGTAGAGGAATTTAATGTGTGGCAGGGCTGAGAACACTAATTTAGAATATGCTCTTCACTAACCAAAGAGGTTGGAGAGGCTGAAACCCTCTTCCTTCCATCAAAACCCAACAGCCACAAAGAGAAGAGAAAAAAAAAAGACCAAGAAAAAAGCCTCATTCTTCCCCTTATGGTCAATGGCACCATTCTATCTCAGGTTGGAAACCTCATGTGACAGTCTTGTCTTTGATCAGCCCATTGAATGAGCCATCTGCTTCAATCATCATCAGCACTGATAGCAGACTCCACGCTGGACACTCTTCTAAGCACTTGACAAGCTAATATTCACTCATTAACCTTCCTCCATCTCTGCAAGGTGGCTACTATGACCAATCTTCTTTTCACAAATGTGAATATTGAGGCAGACACAGATTACGTAATCTGCCCAAGTCACACTGCCAGGAACTGGCAGAGCTGAGATTTAAAAAGAGCTTCCCACTGGGGCCAGGGTGCAGCCCAAGAGTAGAGTTGTTTGCCTAACACACACAAGGCCCTGGATTTGATCCCCAGAACTGCAAAAACAAATAAGTAAGAAAATAAGGAGATTCCCATTCACTTCACCCCTCAGCTTTCACATTACCCAACTGAATCTTATACAAAGAAACCATCAAAGAAAAATATTAAATGTTTGTAAAGAAATCAGAATATCAGTGACCTGGAGTATTAGGCTGACCAATGCAAATGAAGAATCTGACACTTCATTATTCTGGGCTGAAGTCCTTCAACTGCATTAAAAAGTGATAAGACATTGAAATATTTTCACTGCTCTCTTGAACAATTATAATATCACACCAGGACTGCCAAAAGCTAGAAAAACTGAAGACCTAACTTCTGTTAGGCCACACAAAACACAGCCTTGGCAGTTGTGAGACAATCATAGACAAGGAAAGGAAATTGCCTAGCATGATTCTAACTACAGAGTAAGAGATCAGAGTAGTAATTTTTCATGTTATTGCCTTTCAATAAAATTCTTTTCTGAGCCGGGCGCAGTGGCGCACGCCTGTAATCCCAGCACTTGGGAGGCTGAGGCAGGAGGATCGCAAGTTCAAAGGCAGTCTCAGCAATGGCGAGGCACTTGGCAACTCAGTGAGATCCTGTCTCTAATAAAATACAAAAAAGGGCTGCGGATGTGGCCCAGTGGTCAAGTGCCCCTGAGTTCACTACCCAGTACCAAAAAAAAAAAAAAAAAAAATCTTTTTAAAAAGATAAAATCCCACAGATTTATTTTCTGAAAATGGTGGACACAAATGTATTTATGTTATATGAAGATTTATAAAAACAGTACTCAAGAAGATAATGTTGAAAGAAAAAAATGGATCTACTCCCAAAATGGAACTTGGCACAAAACGTGCTTCTACCTGGGCCATATGGGCCCCAGACTCTCCTCCTAGGCAACATGGACATATTACTAGTATAAAAAATCCAAGGAATGCTCTTTAGCCCTCAACCTACCTTAACAGTCTTCCTTCCACCCTCAGAAAAACCCAGAAGTAATTCATGAGGATTTTGCTTTGAGTCCTGATCCTTATCTCCAGAAAGCTTTTATTGCCTCTTCTACTTACAAGTCTCCAAAATCTTCCTAAGATTTACAAATCAACTTTATTTCAGTCTCTGGTCTCTCTGGGTCTTCTAAATTTTCAGGTCTCTACTCTTTCTTTCTCCCATAATTAGCCAGAAGGCTTATGAACAAGTAAAGGAATTAGCTGGAGTGCAGAAATTGAGAAATTAAACAGCACCTTAAATTATTCATTCTGCACAAAACACATTAACTGCAGTGATGCCGAGTGTGTTGCATATGATGCTGCCACATTTGGTGCTTCGTTTCTTCATCACACATGTGCCAGAAGCAAGTATATTAGGTGCTCATCATTAACATGGGGGTAAGGGAGAAGAAGCCAGAAAAGGAATGTTTTATGGCAGTAAAAAATACTAATAAGTCAGATAGCCTAGGCTCAACATAAAACTCAGGCACTAACTAGGTATATCATCTCGGATAATCTGTTTAACTTCTCTGGATGTTTTTCCTTTTTGAAAGCCAATTCCAGCTCTAACATCCGTTGTTACAAGGACTGAAGAAACAGAATCCAAAAAAGTACAATGAAAATTATCCCATTTCTTCCAAGACCATTTGATGTTAACTGAATACACAAAATAAGGTACAACCCAGAAATTAAGAGTACAAAAAAATCAGACTGGATAAAATATGAGGTTTATTTCTCCCTGATGCCAACATCACAGACTGTTCAGGTTCTAAACAATTTCTTATTCTTTGTACTTCCTATACGTTTTACTATTTGGAAGTCTTTCCTTAGAAAGCAGATGGGAAAAAATGAAAAATATGAAAATCAAGTGTGTTCAGGTCATTAATAGAATTCTGATTTTTCTCCAACACACTGTGCCATTTCAAGGAAGGTTTACTTTGTTTTTAAGGGAAAGCAGTGACTTCTCATTCTATAAGGGTCTCTTCTTATCCTTCTACATTGGAACTGTTAGGCAGTTTTTTTTTTTGTTTTGTTTTGTTTTTTTAATATTTATTTATTTGCTTTAGTTTTACACAATGCAATGAATTTATGTTTACGTGGTGCTGAGGATCGAACCCGGGCCGCGCACGTGCTAGGCGAGCGCGCTACCACTGAGCCACAACCCCAGCCCTAGGCAGTTTTAATTGCTAGTATGTCCACCTAGATTCAGACAAAAATGTATTCATATATTACATATAATAATTTATGGGTCCTACCTATCTTCAATTACCCTAAATGATCAAAATGTAGATAATAGCTTGAAAATAAGCACCATGGCATAATTTCTTTTTAATTTTCAAGACCAGCCACAGGCTTTGCACAATACAGTATTACTATAGTAATAGTTAACAGTTACTGATTGACTTACCAAATGTAAAAATGAATTCAATAACTCGTCAGGATAGTCCCAATATCTAATATAATCAAACCCAAACCTCATGCTTATCTAAATGCATTCAGAAACAGGACCTAAAGTTAATATTTTAAATTATTAGTAAACTTAATCAGTGTTTAAAAGTCCCAATGTTAACCTTCTTTAAGTACTTTAAAATCATGTACAACCCTATATTTTCCAAGAAATTTCCAACTTGCATGCCTTACCTAAATGTCATTCAGGAAACATAGGCAATGGAGGAAGGAAAGGTTTAATTCAGCATGGCACCCTGCCCAGTAAAAAATGAACTTGACCTAAATTCATAAAAATAAATGTTTCTTCATGTCAGGGGTCAGAATGCAAGTGAGAAACACAAAACATATGCCTTCACATTCACACATATGTAACATGTTCTGGAATCACAATATTAAAAGCTAGAAGAAAAACACGTTTCAAACACCCATAGCAATAGGTCAAGTTTTATGTTAGAAATTTCCAGTCATTACTGAGGCTAATCTTCAAATTAACCAAAAAGTAAAATATTACAAGCCCCAGTTTTACATTAAAGAAACAAACTCAGAAATAAGAAAATTTCCTGAGCCACATGGCTTTTAAGTGGTAATACCAGAACGCAACCCTAATTTATCAAATTACAAAGTCTTAAATATCATCTCTGCTTGCTTAATCTTAATTCAGAAGAATTAAGCCTGGCAATGCCATACATTCACTACGACTCCATATAACTTAAAACCTGTACATATTATGACCCATCCTTGGAAGGGCCATCACACACCTGTCACCCTTGCAACTATAGACTGTTGCCTAACAACTTGGTAAACAGTGGCCTTTTGGTTCCTAAACATGTCAAGCGAATTAAGTCATCAGCAGATGTACTTACCTAATATAGCAAACTTTCAGTTACCCTGAATTTAAGGACATTTATATTAACATCTTTATTGAGTGCTTTTTCTGCATCCATTGAGATGATCACCTTGGCATCCTCCTTCAATTGTTGTTTTGTTTTGTTTTTGGTTATGGAAATTGAACCTGGAGGCACTTAACCACGGAGCCACATCCCCATCTCTTTTTTATAGTTCATTTAGAAACATGGTCTCACTGAGTTGCTTGGGGCCTGGCTAAGTTGCTGAGGCTGGCTTTGAACTCACAACCCTCCTGCTGAGATTACAGGTGTGCACCACTGTGCCCAGCCCCCCTTAAATTGTGAATGTAAATGCATTGTTTTTCTTATGTCAAAGCACTCATTGATAAATTCTACTCAGGCCCATCATTATTTTTTGTAATAAGTGTGTTCAATTTCATAATATTCTATTTAAAATTCTGCCATCTGGGACTGGGGCTATAGCTCAGTGGCAGAGGACTTGCCTTAGCATGTGTGAGTCACTGGGTTTGATCCTTAGCACCGCATAAAAATAAACAAATAAAATAAAGGTAATCTGTCCATCTACAACTACAAAAAAATTTTAAAAAGATAAATATGCTATTTGTGATCAGTGAAAGTGGCCTATAAACTTGTTTTATTTATTTATTTATTTGTTTTAATCGTACACAATGCCTTTATTTTTACGTGGTGCTGAGGATCGAACCCGGGCCGCGCACATGCTAGGCAAGTGCTCTACCGCTGAGTCACAACCCCAGCCCCATATAAACTTGTTTTTGTGTGCAAGAATTGTCTGGTTCTGACAGAGTAATGCGAATCTCTAAATGAAAAGGAATTGCCTTCTATCGTTCTCTAAGCTCTGGAACAAGAAGTATCTGTTCCTTAAAGGTCTGACAGAATTTACCAGTAAAACCATCTAGGTCTGGTGCCATTTTTTGTAATTGAATTTTATGTATTTGTTTGTTTGTTTAGGTACAGGGGGTTGAACCACAGGGCCTTAACCACTGAGCCATGTCTTCTTTGTATTTTTATTTTTGAGACAGGGTATTGACAAATTGCTTAGGGCCTCAGTTGCTGAGGCTGGCCTTGAACTTGTGATCCTTCTGCCTCAGCCTCCTAAGCCACTAGGTATAAGTCACATTTCTCTCTTGTACCATTTAGCTAGTTTCCCCCAATGGTAATATTTTTATAAAAACCATAGTAAATATCACAACAAGGCTATTAACGTGAATGTGATGCGATCTATCAATCTTATTCAAATTTCCCAAGCTTTACTTGTGTTCATGTATGTGTGGGGGCACACATGTGTGTCATTTATGGTATACACAACTCATCGCTTTTATATAGGTTTTTGTTTATATAAACATATGAAGACCTATATACATATATTATCTTCATAGATACAAACTGATTTAACATAACCAAGATCTTACAAGACATAGTTTTACATCCTACTTTTTCTATTTTTAAATTATACACATCCTTCAAACACACTTTTAATGTCTATATGACATTCAGCATTAATCAGAGTATTTTATTTAACCATTACTCTGTCACTGCACACTTAGGTTGTTTCCATCTTTCAAACTATTATAAGTAAAGCTTCAATAAACACATTTGTAAACACTGTTTGCCCAGCTATGATTATTTCCTTTGAACAGATTTGCAGAGGTAAAATTACTGTAAAAGATGGGCTTTTCACATCTAACACTTATGGATTCATCCAGTCCCTGTAAGAAACCTTTCATCAGCCAGAAATAATAACTAGCATATTTTCTCACATCACCCACTTTTAGAGAAAAGCTGAGTATAAACATAGGCACAATATCTCAACATAGAGCTAGCCCACCCCAAAACAGGGAGAAAGCTCTAGCTATGAAAAAGCAAGCTTAATCAGGTACATCCCGAGCCACCCTCTGGACTGCTACTTATCAGATGAGCCCATGTGTATGTTAAGCCAAGCTCCTATCCTCCAGGAAAGCAGAAAATGAGGAACTATAACTAACATGTGGCATAGCATATGGATATGCCATTTGGTAAAAGCTCCTAAGAACATATTTTATGATATTCCATTATATGGGTAGGAAACTGAGCAAAGAGAGGTTAAGAAACTGGCCCAAGATTACACAGCAAGTGTACTCTAATCCAGACCAGTCTTGACTCCAGAGCCCAGACGCTGAGCCACCCTACCTTGAGCATGCTCATTTAGATTCTTGCTCTCTACAGCATTCAGACCAGGCTCTGGTGCTAAAGAGGGAATGACATGGAAGGCACCAATTAACGGGCCCACTCCAGAAGTGGAGATCCAAGCCAGAAACCAAACAAGGGGCTCAGACACTTTATGAGACTTATGCCTTTAAAAGTCCCCCAAATGACATCAGTTATGTTATCTTGAATCCCACCACATCAACCAGTCTTGGTATTACACTGGCTTATATTAGCAAGCATATGGGAAAACACTTAGACATTAGTTCATGAATATTCAGAGCAATTAGAGAGTTCTAATACACAACAAATACTCAGTTCAAGCTAATAGATTACCATCAGCTGTTAGAAACAACTTACCTTTCTGTAATGTGAATAAATTTCTTGCTTGAATAATAAAATCAGAATTATTTCACTTTCAATTATTTCACTTTCTTATACAATCTTCATTTGTCAATCAAAAATAAATAAATATAAATTTTTACAAAAGAAACAAGTATTTTGTAGAGGCTTAATAATAACTTATTGGTTAGGTTAATCTTAGCATTTCCCCAATTACACCCTGAAGAATAGAAAAAATAAATATTAAAGGCAAGAAAGTTCCTCTAGTTCAACTCTGTCATTTTTATAGATGGCTCCACAGGGGATAAGATAGTTAATTACATTTGTGCAAAGCCTTACTTTTTCCCTGCCTTAAAATGCTGTGCTTTGAATTTACTTTTTTTGGTATTTAATAATAAATCACAGAAAAATACACGTTTAACTTTTCCCTTTTGTTATAAGAGCTTGAAAAAAAATCATTTTTCCTTTAATAATTACATATCTTGCTCCAGGTATCATTTTACCATAAGCTAAATTCTGTTAATAGTACACACACACTCTATATCAGTACTGTTTGTATTTACTGTACCTGTATGACCAAAAGAAAAGAAAAATAAACACGATTTTTGTAAAGCATTTAATGCATGTATTTACAACATTTTTCATGAATCATATTCAACATTAGAAGAAAGAAATGTGAAAACGTGTCTTATCTTTAATAACATCGTCCTATATTAGAAATTGAAACGGGAAATCTCCAACAACAAGGCTTTTCCCCTTCTCTCCATCCTACGGATTCTTTAATACCCAGGAAAGACAGATATTCACAATTCCACTTCAGCAGTGCCCTTTCCTATTCAGAAGCAGTTGCCCTTCTAGCCTTGATGCTAAAGCTAATGCTGCCCTAGAAACAGACTTGTCAAAATGTGATTGAGATTTTTTAACAGTAGACCTGAAGTTCAAATAGCTAAAAGGAGACATCATGTTTACCCTGAACATCATGTTTACCCTGAAAAATAAGTGGTCCCTTTACCAGCTCCCAGGCCCCCCACATTCACTCACTACCCCCGCCCTCTCATGCTCAATGCCCAGCGGAACAGCAGCTCATGAGACAGACCCAGCTCTCTCCCTCCAACCTGCAGGGATCTCACTGAGCCCAGGGAAGCCGGAGGAAGCACGAGTGCCCACTGCTGATGCACCAGGGCTTCTCATCAGGGTCTCCTCCCGCTTCACACCAGCACTACAGTGTTGATGAGGCTGAGCTCAGGATGAGTCAAGACTGGCAAACTGGCCTGGTCCATAGGGGCTGGTGGGTTCAGCCGACCCCCTGGCTTACTGCCTTTGATGGCAATGGCGAGTGAAAATGCACTCAGCAGGAGTGCCCTACTGCCAGGCCCTGGAGTACCTGTGCTTCAAGGCTCAGCATCATCAGGGGTTTACTCGGCTGCACATCTGAGCTCAGCACTGCACAGAGCAGACAGGGCCTCTCCCCTCAGATGGCACCAACCTCCTTGGAGAGATGTCAGACGGGTCAGAGGCCTTAAAGAGTATCTTCTATCACTCCCTTATTTCACAGCCAAGAAAACAAAGACCAGGGGAAGGAAGAAAGAAAACCACTCAGCACCCTCTGGGCCTCAAGCACCAGTCATATGCTCCCTCCAAAAGTTATAAAGGCATTCTTAGGTCCAATTTCTCTCTTTTTCAGTCTCTGTCTGTCTGTCTCTCTCTCTCTCTTATTTTTTTAAATATTTATATGCTTTAGTTGTACACAATGCGTTTATTTTTACATGGTGCTGAGGATCGAACCCGGGCCGCGCATGTGCTAGGTGAGTGATCTATGGCTGAGCCCCAGCCCCAGCCCCCCACACACACTTTTTTAAGTGGCTCAAAGCTTTGGTATCTTGTCTGAGTGCTGACATACTGAGTAAGTGGCTAGGTACAAGCACTACAACCTGGACTTGTCCACCTCTAAGCCAAAGAGCTTGTGCTCTAACCCCAGCCACTGCTGAGAGCCCTAGAAGTGACACAGAGCAACACATATTTAAGGGGTGACCCATGTGAACTATACTAGTGATTCCCAAATGTGGCTGACTCACTGGAATCATCTGAGACGTTTTATAAAAAATGCAGATTCTTCCATCCTCCACCCCCATTCAGCCTTCTGATGAAGTGGGTCTGAAATCTGTACTTCTACATCGTTCCAGTGATTTTGATCATCAGTCTGCCTTACTATTTACAGAAGCATTAAAAAGAGACATGGGGCTGGATCAGTCATGAAAAGCTATTTCAAGCTTGGATTTAATCAACACAATTTCAAAGGAGAAATGCTGAAGAGGTGGCCACATCCAAGGAGTGTTCGTGACAGTGACACCCATGGGCTAGAGCCAGGAGACGTGTTGGGAGAGTGCTCCGTGGGGTAACCAGGAAGGAGCAATATTACAGAGTGGCCCATAAAGCTGGTCAAGGCACACTGACTCCTCATCACAATAACAAGGACAAACAGACGTTTCTGGACCATGGGCAACATGATCAAAGTGGTAGAGGACCAACTGAAGAGCATGCAGGTATCTGGGCTGGGAGTGGCAACTATAAAGCTACTGACACAGACGTACCAGCTGGCAAGTCTGAAGGAAGAAAAATAAAAATAAAAATAATTAAAAAAAAAAAAAAAAAAAACAACTGAAAGAGAAGCTGCCTGGCTCACTAGAATGGAAGTTCCAAGAAGGTGAGGGGGTTTCCCTGGTTTGCGGACTGCTTTATTCCCTTAACCTGTTTAATGAGCAAGCAGATGGATTTTGAAGGCACAGACACAGATGAATGAGTCAAGATTTCTCTAAGACTCAAATCCAAAGGATTAGAATTCAGATAACATGGTTGACTAAAAGGATCTTGTCTTCAGCAAAGACTCTTCTTCATTACTTCTGGCTTTTCTCTAAGACTTTATTTTGGCTTCTAGTTCATGAAAGAATTAGGTGATTCTGAGATAGTGGAATGTCCTGTTGACAGTGGCATGACCGGCGGATCTTCTTTCTCCCTTGGGAAGAGGAAAATGATGGGCAAGATCTTCTAATTTGGTTTTTGGCAATGGAAGGACAAGTTAGTGAGGAGCTAAACTCAGAAGCATTCCTCCCAGGACCTGTTGGGCTACATCCAACAGACACACCAGCAGCACAGTGGCTGGACTGGACTCCCCACAAACTTTAATGACAGAGCTGGTCAGGCTGCATGAGGCTGGAGGCCTCACCAACCTAAGGAGACTCCAAGCTACCTCTGGACAGTGATCTCTTGGGTATCTGGTGACCTAAAAACTAGCTCTTCTCTGGGAAAAACTAGTTGACTTCTTGAAGGTTTTTCCAAACTCACGATTCCCCAAGGTGCTATCTGAGTGATAATGTTATACAATCCACTCTTTAAATGGGGCGCACCATCAAAACTAGATATACCATTCTGATTTGAATATGGGATACATATAAGTACTATTACTATTCATCAAATAATATTAAACAACTAGATATACCAGGTTCCAGAAGCAGGAGTTGAAAGGCATGCTCAAATTCCTTCTTGGACATCCACCCATCTTCTTCAAGCCTGATCTTATAAGAGACTTCCTTCTTAAATGATATCTATCTACAGCTAATATCCAACTAAAAAATAAAGAGCTTTTGTTTCTATCAAACTCTCCAACAAAAATAATTTGTATCATTACTAGAACAGTCAACATATTTTAAAAGAACTACAAAAGGCTGTATGATTTCAATTTTATTTTCCCTTCTCTTACAAACTCCAGAGCCTGCCTTTCATAATGCACCAGGAGGTAATATATGGCTCCAAATGACTTGACAGTTTCTTTTAATTTACAGACATCTAAGCATGTTTATAAAATTCCCCTAGTTCAAAACGCTTCCTTTTCTTAAACATATTTCCAGTTCAAATTATGTGTTTATAGCAGTCTGCAATATATTATTTCTAAAGATAAACAGTCACGTAAAAAATGGGCAGAAAAACAGCAGCATATCACTACTGCCACACTCAGTCTGTCTTTCCCTTCCCTGGTGTTCCCATGGAGAAAATCCAAACCTGCCAGGGGAAAGAAAGCATGAATGGATCACTAGAAACAGGTTTCCCGGCTATCTCAGCATCTGCAAGGGAAAGACCACCAGTTTTTTTCCACAGACAGCTTTAAAGCCTTAGCCTGGGAACCTTTTCTGCCCCTGAGCTAAGTACAAAACTCAAGAATTCACTGACTGTAGACGATTTTTCTTCCTTCCCTTTAAAGAGTCTTTAAGCTCAGAGGATCACTACTTTTAAATCCCAGGACACAGCTGCAGTTTTCAAATTAAAATGCAAAGTACTGGAAATAATGTTTTATGACAGTTAAACTTCTAAAAATTAAGTCTTTCAGTCCATGCCTATTTATGTTGCTATATGTGAAACTATTTAAATAGAGACCAAAAAGTAATTCAAATGGACAATTAGCCATTCTAGGTCTCAAAACAGCTTCTACTAAGAAAGACTGACTCACTGCCTAACAAAGACTCTATGCTGGAGTCTCCAAGTTGACATTTTAAAAATATCTAATCACCCTTTTGGAGGATATTCCAATGCCTGAAAACAGTGTCTATCACGATGAAGCCGTTCACTCAGAAAACATCCAATTCTGGTTCACCCTGAGAAATATTAGAACCCCAAAGATACTGATTTCAGGGGGAAGCAGTCCCCAAGGAGGACAGGTATAGTTTCTACAAAAAAACTTCCTAAGAGCTCTGTCAAAAGTATGCAAAAACCCCCAAAGGCTATTCTTTCTCCAGAATCACCAAACAGTAACATTTCCTAGTAAATCCCTGAGCAGCACAGGGGTGGGGGTAGGGGGGGGGGGGGGGGGGGGGAGTTCTCCTAACCCTGGACAGCCTTTTAGGCAAACTTCTCTTGAAAATCATTAGATGAAGTTGTCCCTTTGCCCTGATTTGCAATAAAATGAGCAATAATGTTTTTTCTGAAATAAACAGAGAACTGCTCCCTTTTTGTGTACAAGGAGCCAAAGTTTATAACTGGCTGGAAGATTAATAATTCTAAGGATGAAACCATCATTTGTCAGTGAGAAATACTGGTAAGGATAAATATTTTTTACAACATGAGCACCCAAATACTCATTTTTTTCTGTACAGTTTCCAATTCTACATGCTCCAACCTCAAGAAAGGTATAGGGACCTGCTAGCACACACACAGGCTCCCGTGGCGGTCACAAACGGCATGCCAAATAAGTTTCTCAATGTGAAACTGCTTCAACTCAAAGGAAAAAAAAGTGGAATCCTAACAAAGGGGGTGGAATCCTAACAAACCAACAAAAGGTTACATAGAGTAATCTGTCTCTTAAGAGAAAGTTCAATTAATTAGAAGTGGAAAAGTTGTTAGGTGGCAAAAGGAAGGAAGGACTGTGGAGACTAGAAGGGGCAGCAGTGGGGCTACAGGCAGAATCCTAGCTGCTGGGGCTTCCACCTGGCTGGACAGAGCCCTTGGCTCCCAGGTAGGGGCAGCCTTGGACACGGTGAGGCCCGAGAGGCAGTTCCCATTAGAGGGCGCTCATTGGGCAACATAGAGGAACTAGCTCCAGCCCCATAATTGCGACCCAAAGGAGAAATCAAGTTCCCACTGCCAGGGAGGGGGAGGGATGCTGGGTGAGCACAACTGGCCCCGCCCGGGTAGAGATTCCTCCCGGCCGGGAAGCGCCCGCCAGGTCCGGAGAAGGCGAGTGTGGCAGGAGGTAAGCTTCGGCCTCGGAGGTGGCGAGGTGACCCAAGGCCGAGCTCGGTGTCACACGTAACCCGCCTAGCTCGGCCTGCCGCACTCCAGTGCAACCCTGATTAAAATGTCGTCCTGCCCTTAAAGCCCCGGGCCGCCTTCCACCCCTCAACTGGAAGGGGTCGCCAAAGACAGATTCCAGCGGCCCGCGCCTCCGCGTTTTCAAGCTCGTTCCGCGCAACCCCCAGTCCCCTGCGGGACCGCGGACTGCGTTACCACGTAGTGTCGGTACCTCGCCCCAGCCACAGGGAGCATCAAACAAAAGAACTTTTACAAACTTTCCTCCCCGGACACTCGGAGGTTTTTTAAAATCTGGGCCCTGTTTCCCCAGAACTTGCATTCAGTTGAGTTGGAAACCGGGAATGCGAGAATGGTGTGCGGCGAAAGGGACCCAGAAGTTTGCAGGTCAGCCCTTGGGGCTCGCGGAGCGCACCCGATCCCGCGCGGGCCCTAGTCGGGCTCGCAACGCAGGCCACCCCTTTCCCTTCCGCCCTTCCTGGACCACGCAACCAGATCCCTGGAGGGCGAGGAAGTTGGGAGTGACTTCAGGGGCCTCTGCGGTTAAACAAACTGCATTTCTTGTGTTCCCATCCCTGGGTCCAAATGGGCAACTCCAGCGATTAGCGCTTTTCTTCGGGAAGGGAAAAGACGGGGGAGAAGAGATAGAGGAATGAACGTATTTGTCCCAGCAGTCCCCAAGAGCCAAGCGCGACGTCGGGGGTGAGGGATCCCCCAAGTGGCGATCCCTGATTTCCCGAAGGCTCCTCTCAGCCCGGGCACCCTAAACAGAGTGCCTGTCCCCCGCCTGGCCCACTCACCGACTCTGCCGACACGCAGGCCACCAAGCCTAAGGTGAGCAAGATCCACGCACGCTGCATATTCCCCTGGGACCGGCTGCTCCCAGCCGCAGCTTGCAACGAGGGCGAAACGAAGCCTCCTGTCCAGCTCTAGGCACAGCCCGCGCAGAGGGAGCCGAGCAGCCGCAGCGACCGCGGCTTGGGCTCGGGGGCTGAGGCTCTGGGCTCGGGGGCGCTTGCTCTCTCCTCCTGCGCCTGCTCCGGCCGCCCGCGCTGCGCCCCGGGAACGCGGCGCCTTCTCACTTGTTGGTTTCTACACTCCCGACGCGGAGTTCGTGCTCCGGGAAGGCGGCTCTCAGGAGCTCTACTCGATCGGCTGTGGTTTTACTCCTTCGCGGTCTCCCCTCCCGCGTCGCTGTTCAGTTTCTGATTTGAAGGAATAAATTCGATGGCTTGAAATGGAGCTGGAGCCGAAGTTTGGGGGCAGAGCGGCGGGGGGGGGCGCGCGATCCGCGCGGCCGGAGCTCTCGGAGTATCTGGAGAGGAGCGCGTTGGAGCCGGGGCTAGTGGCTAGGCTGCGGCGCCCCTCCTCCTCCTCCTCCCGCGCCGCCACCTCCTCCCGGGTCCTCCTCCTCCTCCTCCTCCTCCTCCTCCTCCTCCTCCTCCTCTTTCGCTCCCGCTCCCTCCCTCCCTCCCTCCCTCCCGAGCCTGCTTCTCTGGGCTCCTCCGGGCGACTCGGGGAGAGGAGGCGGCAGTGTGGCTCCCAAATAAAGCCGGGAGAAATTCCTACAGGATTACACCCCGATTGGCAGCTCGGAGCACCAGTGGGCGCCGGCGGCTCCGCGCTGTGGCTGCTCTGGGAAAGCTCGTCCGCAAACCAGTGCTCCTTCATTTTCTCGCTCCCCTTTTCCCCTTCGCTGCTCCCGTTCCTCTGTCCTTTACATTATTTTCTTACCATTCCCGCCCCTTCTCTTTTTCTTCACTTTCACGATTCTGAAGAAAGATCGGTGAAGAAAAGACAAATTTAGCTTTTGTGCTCCTGAGCATTATTAGAGCAGTAGAAAAAAACCTCTTTGAGAGTTTGAAAAAAAGAAAGTTTATACATATATACCTTCAAGCGTTGTGAAATGTTCAAAATCACCAGTTCGCGAAAATGGCATCTTAAAAGAGAAGACAATAAACGTAACAAATGTGCAGGGAGATTGTTTCCCACCTTCCCGGACCCCCTCAGCTTCCTCAAACGGGGGAAGTGGAGGAAAGATCCTATAAACCCACTATGCAACAGTTCCAAAGCTCATAATGTCATTAAGGGCTTAAATACCATTTCTGCCTCACACGCAGTTCATGCCCCTAAGGCATTTTATAGGCTCCGTTTCCGCATAGTGGTGTTAGTGTTTGGAACCTACAAATAGGGCAATTTTGATGAGAAATTGGATAGAGACCCGAATAATAACAGATTTATGAGAATTTCAAAGAGAGGAGGGATAAAGTTATTTTTGGCCTGAAGAAAATAATGAACATGTATTTCCTGAGTGGAAGTAACTGATTCGAAATATTTTGTTTTGAAATTTTTTCCCTTTCAATTCATTTTCTGTGGTATGCTGTAGAACAGGCAAATGCTATTCCCTTCCAGTTTCTACCATTCTTTTTTCTCTTTGACTTATGGAGTAAATGAATTATGGAGCATTTCTGCTCCATAATGCCCCCTCAAGAGGCCAGAGAACTTTCTGTCTTTAACACCACTGTATTCTCATTTCTGATACATAAAAACACACAATAAATATATGTTGAATAATTTTGCTCTAAAGCTCAATCCATACAACACAAGAGTTGAGAGCTTTTAAGGTACACAGAAATGTAGACATATAGATGTGGTCATGGTAATTTTTAAACCCAGTATTAGAATAAAATAGAAATACAGTGTGAGAATTGCAACATCTTAGTAACCTATCACTGTCATAAATCTCAAATAAATTTAACTGGAGAGTAACAACTCAAAGTCAGAGACATTCAGCTCTTCGGTTTAGTGTGCCAAATTCCCAACCATAAGTACTCACAGGAAAATCTAAGGCATTTGTTGTCGCCGGAAAGGGATTGCAGCCTGGAACGGCAGCGCCGCGGGAAGGAGTCCGGAGACAGGATGGAGACGAAAATATTCTTTAATCTTTCTGTCTCTGTCTCTTGTAATTTCTAACACCACATACACACTCTCACAAGAAACCAAGGCACCTACTCTTACAAGAAACTACAATATATCTATACAATAGCGATAACCCTGTCTTTTCTCTCTCTGGTCTCTTCCCATGCGCCCGAGCAGCAATGGCGCTATCTCGATCTGCTGAGTCACCGTTCAAATCTCTCGAGATCCTCGACCAAGTCCCGCGAGATCCCAGGCCAAGTCCCGTGAGACTATGGAAGGCGGAAATGCCCAAAAATGTCTATGGCCCATAGTCAACCGTAATCTTAGCTATCTCCCCAAACAGGGCTCCTGCATTTCCCCCTTTTGTTTTAAAAGAGGGGATGCTCTAGGACGTCTATGTGCAACCAACATTCTTACCCGTCATCGGATAATCAAGGCTATGCCCTTGACTCCTGTCTTAGGTTGATATGTCGGCCACATGAGACTATCCCGTGCGACTGTGCCTGTCTTAGGTTGTCCCCCTCTGGGGATCTTACCCGTCATTGGCTAACCAGCCATCCAATGGAGCCCTTTAGGATCGACTGTGTAAGATGACTAACAGCCGTCCAATTGTGGGGAGATGCTGCGGCTTTAAGGCAACAAGCCTTTTGGTGACGAGCCAAATTGCATAGCATATCAAATTCTTTAAACAAATCTGTTTGGGGAGATAGCTAAGATTGCAGTTGTCTATAGTCAACCGCAATCTTAGCTATCTCCCCAAACAGGGCTCCTGCAGGCATTGGCACCCAAAACGTATTATGGAGAAGCAGAAGAGTAGGCAAAGCAGAAAGAACAGAAGAAAAAGAGCAGGAAGCTGGAAGTTGTAACATCAGTGTTACTATTCAACAGACACTGAGCTGGCATCTGGGCCAATGTGGGTCCAGGTTGATTTTTGAAAGATGGAAATACGGTCATATTTGTAAAATGGACTCACTCTGGGTTGAAGACTTTCATGGAATGGAGAAACTGCTCCAAAGGTAAATGAACAATGTAGAAAAAAATGCATGAACCCCTAAATGACCACCTCTATCTGCAACAGGGACCTAGTGTACTCCTCAACCTTCAGACAAGGCCATTCCTCCATTTTCCCCAACAGTTAAGAATCAAACAAATTAGAATTCCATTAAAATGGGATAATGCATTCATTTGCTCTTTATTAGTTATTGCTGTTTGTGGGGGCATCCGCCTTGCAAGTAGAGTGGTGACTGATCCAACTTGGGGTGACATTGAAGGGAAGTATTTGTCAGCTCTCCTGAAGACATCCTCCAAAGTTCTCTGCAACTTGTTCTTTAATGATGGTAATGTAACATTAAGACTATGTGTAATAAGGGAATTGGTACATTTTTATAGTGTAAACTATTTGAGTGGTTTACACTATACCATAAATGAAAAAATAGATTTCAAGAACTTGTGTTAAAATGATGAACAGGTGTGGCAGGAGAGAATCATCTGACAGAATAAAAAGCAATTACCCAAGAGTTGGCATGTATGGGTCACCTATGCTAAGTGAAGAACAGGGGTAGGGGACAGCTGATGTCCACTGGCATTAGTCAAGAACATGTCTAAACTTGGAGATAATGAAGGTATCTTTGTATGTTTTGCCAACTGGAATTTGTTTAAGAAAATTAAGGGGACTAAAATTCAGTCAAATTTTGCACAGTATACTAATCCACTGAGCATAGCTTGTCATATACCCTATGTCCTCCAGTTTAAGGGTTGTAGTCTAAAAGGCATGGCAAGTGAAATAGCTTGACCAAATAGCTTTCCAAATAGCTTCACCAACTGCCAAAAGAATAAAATCCACTTCAAAATCTAAAAAGAAAAATAAAGAAAATGAACAAAATGTAGAGATTAAAGACACAGAAATGCAAAAGGTAGGGATTAAAGAAAAATTAATGAAAAAAAATAGAAATGAAAGCAACCAAAGACATAGTTTTTAACCTAAGCTGACACCTTGGTATCTAACATATCATATTATAACTACAGACAAGCAGGTGCTTGGTCCCAGGGTGAGCTGTCAGAGTAGGGGAAGCTACAAAAAGAACAAGATGCCACTCTGCTGTTCTCGGTTGTTCTTCCACTTGCCACTCCCTGGAACCTTCCCAGGCATCCAGGCTGGTAATGAATTTGGTAGGATCAGCCCTGACTAAATTCATTTGAAAGATGATAGAACATGAGAGTAAGAAGAAATACAGCCAGCCACCTATTAATTACCCATTGCTACTAATGGCAAGTGAGCTGAGGCCATGACAAAAATGTACAGCAATATATATATATATATATATATATATATGTATATATATATATATATATATATATATATATATATGGATGTATGTATATATATATACACACACACGGAAGTTTGAGGTTAAATATATATATATATATTTTTTTTTCTCTTCACCTTCATTGACCCTTTGTCAGGAAAGTTGTCTGATGTGAATTATATAAATTGAAATAGTGCTAATGTTAAACAAAATTGACACATTTTGGACAGCAGGACACAGATGGGAAAGTCAAGGAACTGTATAATACACAAATTATCCCCTGAATAGACAGGAAACAAAACAGTCATGTTGGTTTCCTTAACCGTGTAATGTTGTTCCTAAAATCCTGGCAAAAACCTATGGCTCACCTGCCAAGTGCTCATTGGATAGATAGGTGAATTTTCTCAAGCTGTGTTAGAGTTAATACATGTTTAAACTAAGAATTGTTCTTATATCATAATTTTGTGATTAGGTACATGAGAAATTTCATTCTAAAATCAATTTAAAGAAAAACATTATCCATCATTCTTAAGAAGGTATCACAGTTATCTTTAAGTTATTTGGACTACATTTGTATGTAACCAGTTGGGCAGGGAAATCTCATCATGGATGATTTTTATTGAAAATTATACTTTTAAAAAACTGGGGAAAATGCATATATTTATGTTGTACAGCATGTTGTTTTGAAATCTGGATACATTATGGAATGGCTGAATCAGGCTAATTAGCATATGCATTACCTCACAAAGTCACGTGTGTGTGTGTGTGTGTGTGTGTGTGTGTGTGTGTATGGTGAGAACACTTAAAATCTACTCTCTTCACAGTTTTCAAGGATCCAAATATGTTATTAGCTATAGTCACCATACTTACTTACTTTAAACTTACTTCTCTTGTGTAACTGGAAGTTTGTGTCTTCTGACTGACATCTTAATTCCTTTTCCCACCCCAAGCCTTTGGCAACCACTATTCTACACTCTGTTTCTATGAGTTCAACATTTTTAGATCCCACATATAAGTGAGATCATGTGACATTTGTGTGTCTGTACCAAGCTTATTTCCCTTAACAGAAGTTCCTCCAGGTTCACAGATATTATAAAAAAAAAAAACAGGATTTCCTTTCTTCCTTTTACAGGCAGTATTCCATTGTGTGAGTGTGTGTATCTTTATTCACTCATCTATTAATGGACAGTATTAGTTTTATAATTACTTTCAGTGGACTATTATTCTAATGGCAGCCTTAGCTTAGTCACTGTTCTTAGAGATCCATCCTCTAAGGCCCTGGAGGGAAGTCCTATATACTGCATACTAAACCCAAACCTCCTTATTCACAATTGTGTAGACCTGTGCTAGAAGCAGGGGAAGGCAGTGGATTAGTGAGCCAGCAACCCATCGAATTCCTTCTTCAGATAATTTCAACGAAGGAGCTCAGGAGTTTGATTGTCTGTTGACCAGGGAGTCACCAAAATCCACAACGTGTTCTGGTGCACTGACTGAGATAGAAAAGGTGATCTACAATGGAAAGAATAAAGTAGGTAAACAAAGAGAAGCAGACATGGTGGATATGTGACTCCAGAATAAAATAGATTTCTGATTTTTACTTTTCCAGTTCCTTTTCTAGACTCTTTTGAGACCTGGATCAACTTTCTGCTTTTATTTTTTTTTTTTTTTTTTTTTTTTTTTTTTTTTTTTTTTTTAAATTTTTTTATTATTTATTTACTTATTCATCATGCACAAGTATAGTATCTTTTTACATACAACTGCTTGTATACAAAGTATATAAGTACCATTCAGATCTTCAATCATGCATTTAGGATAATGATATCCATCTCATTCAACCACCAATTTTTTTCCAACCCCCCCCTTACTCCCTCCCTCCCCTCCCTTTCCGTTGACCATTCTAGTGTTCCTCTGATCCTATGTACCCCCTTCCAACAACACTGTGAACCAGCCTCCTTATATCAGAGAAAACATTCGGTACTTGGATTTTTGAGATTGACTAATTTCACTTAGCATTATATTCTCCAACTTCATCCATTTACCTGCAAATGCCATTATTTTATTCTCTCTTATTGCTGAGTAAAATTCCATTTTGTATATATACCATATTTTCTTTATCCACTCATCTACTGAGGGGCATCTAGGTTGGTTCCATAACCTAGCTATTGTGAATTGTGCTGCTATAAACATTGAAGTGGCTGTGTCACTGTAATATGCTGTTTTTAAGTCTTTTGGGAATAGACCCAGGAGTGGGATGGCTGGGTCATAGGGTGGTTCCATTCCCATTTTCCCAAGAAATCTCCATACTGCTTTCCATAGCGGTTGCACCATTTTGCAGTCCCACCAGCAATGTATGAGTGTGCCTTTGTCCCCACATCCTCTCCAACATTTATTGTTGTTTGTGTTCTTGATAGCTGCCATTCTGACTGGAGTGAAATGAAATCTTAGAGTAGTTTTGATTTGCATTTCTCTAATTGCCAGTGATGTTGAGCATTTTTTCATGTATTTGTTGATTAATCGTGTATCTTCTTCTGAGAAGTGTCTTTTCAATTCCTTAGCCCATTTATTGATTGGGTTATTTGCTTTTTTGGTGTTAAGTTTTTTTAGTTCTATATACATTCTAGAAATTAGTGCTCTATCTGATGTGCATGTATTAAATATTAGTTCCCAATTAGTTGGCTCTCTATTCACCTCACTGATTGTTTCTTTTGCTGAGAAGAAGCTTTTCAGTTTAAATCTATCCCATTCATTAATTCTTGGTAATAGTTCTTGTGCTACAGGATTCTTATTAAGGAACTTGGGGCCTAATCCGACATGTTGGAAATTGGAGCTTACTTTTTCTTCTATTAGGCGTATTGTCTCTGGTCTAATTCCTAGGTCCTTGATCCACTTTGAATTGAATTTTGTGCATGGTGAGAGACAAGGGTTTAATTTCATTTTGTTGCATATGGATTTCCAGTTTTTCCCAGCACCATTTGTTGAAGAGGCTATCCTTTCTCCACTGTACATTTTTGGCACCTTTGTCTAATATAAGATAGCTGAAATTATATGTATTAGTCTCTGTGTCCTCAATTCTGTACCATTGGTCCACCAGTCTGTTTTGGTGCCAATACCATGCTGTTTTTGTTACTATTGCTCTATAGTATAATTTAAAGTCCGGTATGGTGATGCCACCTGCTTCACTTTTCTTGCTCAGGATTGCTTTGGCTATTCTGGGTCTCTTATTTCTCCAGATGAATTTCATGACTGCTTTTTCTATTTCTTTGAAGAATGACATTGGGATTTTGATTGGAATTGCATTAAATCTGTATAATGTTTTTGGTAGTATGGACATTTTGACAATATTGATTCTACCTATCCAAGAGCAAGGTAGGTCTTTCCATCTTCTGAGTTCTTCTATGATTTCTTTCTTTAGTGTTCTATAATTTTCCTTATAGAGCTCTTTCACCTCTTTCGTTAAGTTGATTCCCAGGTATTTTATTTTTTTTGATGCTATTGTAAATGGCGTAGTTTTCATCATTTCCCTTTCAGAGGCTTTGTCACTGATGTACAAAAATGCCTTTGACTTATGGGTATTGATTTTGTATCCTGCTACTTTGCCAAATTCATTTACTAGTTGTATAAGTTTTCTGGTAGAGTTTTTTGGGTCTTCTAGGTAGATTATCATGTCATCAGCAAATAGTGCTAATTTGAGCTCTTCTTTTCCTATCTGGATCCCTTTAATTTCTTTCGTCTGTCTAATTGCTCTTGCCAGAGTTTCCAGTACTATGTTAAATAGCAGTGGTGAGAGGGGGCATCCCTGTCTTGTTCCAGTTTTTAGAGGGAATGCTTTCAATTTTTCTCCATTTAAGATAATGTTAGCTCTGGGCCTTGCATAAATAGCTTTTATAATGTTGAGATATGTCCCTGATATTCCTAGTTTTTCCAGTGTTTTGAACATAAAGGGGTGCTGTATTTTGTCAAATGCTTTTTCTGCATCTATTGAGATAATCATATGATTTTTATCTTTAAGTCTATTGATGTGATGTATTATGTTTATTGATTTCCGAATGTTGAACCAGCCTTGCATCCCTGGAATAAACCCCACTTGATCATGGTGCACTATCTTTTTGATATGTTTTTGTATCCGATTTGCCAGAATTTTGTTGAGGATTTTTGCATCTATGTTCATTAAGGATATTGGCCTAAAGTTTTCTTTTTTGGATGTGTCTTTGCCTGGCTTTGGAATTAATGTAATATTGGCCTCATAAAAAGAGTCTGGAAGAGCTCCCTCTTTTTTTTCTATTTCTTGAAATAGTTTGAAGAGCATTGGTATTAGTTCTTCTTTGAAAGTCTTGTAGAACTCTGCTGTAAACCCATCAGGTCCTGGACTTTTCCTTGTTGGTAGCTTTTTGATGACATCTTCTATTTCTTTGCTTGTAATCGATCTGTTTAAATTGTGTATAGCCTCCAGATCCAGTTTAGGCAAATCATATGACTCTAGAAATCTGTCAATGCATTCAGCATTTTCTGTTTTATTAGAGTACAAGTTTTCAAAGTAATTTCTAATTATCTTCTGTATATCTGAGGTGTTTGTTGTGATATTCCCTTTTTCATCACAAATGTTAGTGATTTGAGTTTTTTCTCTTCTTCTTTTCGTTAGCATTGCTAAGGGTCTGTCAATTTTGTTTATTTTTTCAAAGAACCAACTTTTAGTTTTGTCAATTCTTTGAATTGTTTCCTTAGTCTCAATTTCATTAATTTCTGCTCTGATTTTAATTATTTCCTGTCTTCTGCTGCTCTTGGTGTTGATCTGTTCTTCTTTTTCTAGTGCTTGGAGGTGTGATGTTAAGTCGTTTATTTGTTGGTTTTTCTTCCTTTTAAAGAATGAACTCAGTGCAATGAATTTTCCTCTTATTACTGCCTTCATAGTGTCCCAGAGATTTCTATATGATGTATCTGTGTTCTCATTTACCTCTAGAAATTTTTTAATCTCCTCTTTGATGTCTTCTTCAACCCCTTGTTCATTCAGTAGCATGTTGCTTAGCTTCCAGTTGTTGGAGTAGTTTTTCTTATTCCTTGTTTTGTCATTGATTTCCAATTTCATCCCTTTATGGTCTGATAGCATGCAGGGTAGTATTTCTATTTTTTTATATTTGCTGAGATTTGCCTTGTGACATAATATATGATC
The DNA here is from genome assembly GCA_025594165.1 of Tamias sibiricus. Taxonomy (NCBI): domain Eukaryota; kingdom Metazoa; phylum Chordata; class Mammalia; order Rodentia; family Sciuridae; genus Tamias; species Tamias sibiricus. Next base: position 209,699,251 of record CM046658.1, read on the forward strand.
TATTTTGGAGAAGGAGCCATGTGCTGCTGAGAAAAAAGTGTATTCATTTACTGAGGGATGAAATATTCTATATATGTCCGTTAGATCTAAGTTATTAATTGTTTTAAGGAGGCCTAAGGTTTCTTTGTTTAGTTTTTGTTTGGATGATCTATCCATTGGTGAGAGAGGTGTGTTGAAATCCCCTAGAATAACTGTGTTGTGGTCAATTTTACTCTTGAACTTGAGAAGCGTTTGTTTGATGAATGTAGGTGCTCCATTATTTGGGGCATATAGATTTATGATTGTTATATCCTCTTGATGAATGGTTCCCTTAAGTAGTAAGAAATATCCATCTTTGTCCCTTTTGATTAACTTTGGCTTGAAGTCTACCTTATTTGAAATGAGAATGGAAACCCCTGCTTGCTTCCGCAGGCCATGTGAGTGATAAGACTTTTCCCAGCCTTTTACCTTCAGTCTATTGATGTCTTTTTCTATGAGGTGTGTTTCTTGGAGACAGCAGATTGTTGGGTCATTTCTTTTAATCCATTCAGATAATCTGTGTCTTTTGAATGGCGAGTTTAGGCCGTTAACATTCAGGGTTATTATTGAGATGTGATTTTTATTCCCATCCATTTTTATTTGTATGATGATCTTTAGCTTGATTTGGTTTCTCTTCTGGTTGGTATTTCCCTTAGTTTAATATCTCCCTTTGTTGATTTTCATTGTTATTTTTCTCTTCTTCTTCATGGAAAATTTTGCCCAGGATGTTCAGAAGTGCTGGCTTTCGAGATGTGAAATCTTTTAACTTTTGCTTGTCGTGGAAGGTTTTTATTTCATCTTCAAATCTAAAGCTCAATTTTGCTGGATATAAGATTCTTGGTTGACATCCCTTTTCCTTCAGAGCTTGAAATATGCTATTCCAGGATCTTCTTGCTTTTAAGGTCTGGGTAGAAAAATCTGAACAAAGTCTGATTGGTTTCCCCCTATATGTAATCTGCTTCCTTTCTCTTGTGGCTTTTAATATTCTCTCCTTGCTCAGTATATTAGGCATTTTCATTATAATGTGTCTTGGTGTGGATCTGTTGTGATTTTGTATGTTTGGTGTTCGGTAGGCCTCTTGAACTTGGTTTTCCCCTTCATTCCTCAAGTTTGGAAAATTTTCTGTAATTATTTCATTAAATAAATTACTCATTCCTTTGGCTTGAAACTCTGCCCCTCCTCTACCCCAATCACTCTTATGTTTGGTCTTTTTATGTTGTCCCATAATTCTTGAATGTTCTGTTCTTGGTTTCTTACCATTTTTGCTGTGTAATCTAGATTTTTCTCTAGGATATATATTTTGTCTTCATTGTCTGAGGTTCTTTCTTCCAAGTGATCTACTCTGTTGGTGATACTTTCGATTGAGCTTTTATTTTGATTTATTGCTTCTTTCATTTCTGGAATTTCTGTTTGGTTTCTCTTTAGAGCTTCTATCTCCCTATTGAAGTAATCTTTTACTTCCTGTATTTGTTTATGGAGTTCTTTGTCAAAATGATCTTTCACCTCCTGTATTTGCTCCCTCATCTCATTTTTGAGTTCATTCTTAAGTTCCGCTAACATTTGGAATATGTAATTTCTGAATTCCATCTCTGGCATTGCACCAACTGTGCATGGTATGGAATCTACTGAGGAGGTATATTGATTTGTTTGTGTCACTTTCTTCCCTTGTTTCTTCATATTGCTTGTGCGTCTATTCTACCTGCACTGTGGGACCTTGTCTACTTTGATTTTACCTTAAAACCTTATGTTGCTCCTGGAGTACAATGCTATCAGATCCCCTTATATTTCCTTTACACTTTAAAATCAAACACTTTCTATTCAGAGAATCCCAGTTTGATCACAATGTACAGATTTAGTTAACCCAGATGTTGTTTCCAATTTACTCTGTATGCTTCTGATGGGGTTTTAAAGTTTCAAGTAATGGACAGAGAGGTAATATGTTTAGGAAGAAGGAAGTGAGTGTATTGATTTGTTCTTTCTTAGAAAGTATGAAAAGAGAGTTCTATGGAAGTGGTTTAGTATCAGCCGATGAGAGAGGAAAGAGAATGGAGTGAATGAATAGATGGAAAGACCGATTTACATATAAACCTAACTTATGCTGCGGTTGAGAGGAGAAATAAAGAAAGATGGAAAAGAAAAAAAAAGAAGAGAAAAAAAATAATAACCAAGGAGTAGTAATTAGTGTAAGAGAGAGGAGAGAGAGAATAAGTCTAGAAAATAGAGAATAAACCATATATAACACCACTTTGCTATATATTTCAATTGTACACGTTCTAGAAATCTCAATTTGTGCGTATAACTTGTTTTTGCCTCTGTTGAGAATGCAATGGCAGGGTGTAAATAGGGAAGATGAAGGAAGAAGAAAAAAATATAAAAGTGAGAAGGAAGAAAAGAAAGAAAAGAGGAGCAGAAGCACACAAATACACTGTCAATCAAAACAAAAACAAACAAAAAACTCCCAAGAAACAACAAAACAAACAAACAAGCAAATAAAAACAAAAACGTTGAACCCAAGAACAAGTCTCAAACAAAATGGACCCTTGGAAGCCCTTCTTTTTTCCCTTCCAGTTTAAGCCACCTGACCCAGATCATGTACAGTCAGCAACCCTGTTAGTGGAGTCAAGGCTGCACCTTTGGTCCGTTGCAGAGTGGCACAGTGGAATAGTGGAAGGGACTTATCCTCAGGCTGGGCCCTGCTTACAGCAGTAGGGAGATGCTACTATGGGCCTTGGAGGCCAGGCAAACTGGCGGAGGGTTCTCTCCTTCCAGCGGGCAGGTGCCTACCTCTTGCTCTGGTTGCAGCTGGGCAGGTCGCACTCCCCCAGGGAGTGGAGGAAGCACTTCACCAGGTCTGGCCCTGCGTGCAGCAGCCGGGAGTTGCTACTCTGGGCCCAGGCGGCCAGGCAAACTGGTGGCTGGGTCTCTCCTTCCAGCGGGCGGGAGTCTACCTCTTGCTCTGGTTGCAAATGGGCAGGTCGCACTCTTCCCGATAATGGAGGAAGCCCTTCCCCAGGTCTGGCCCTGCGTGCAGCAGCAGGGAGCTGCTACTCTGGGCCCAGGCGGCCAGGCAAACTGGTAACTTTCTGCTTTTAGAATCTGCGCGATACTCTGGTATCCTTAAGATGAGTCCCTGCTCTTTCTTTAGTTAGTTTAAGAGGAGTTCTGTTACTAGTAAACAAATAATCTCAAAGACAGCTATGAAAACAAGGCAGAGTTGTAGCTACCTTATCTTCATTCCAAATAGAATGGAATTCTTGCCACTACTTTATGAGGCATGGGTAAAAAACAATCTTAATGAAAACAAACTACTAATAAAAGTATTTAGATTTTCAGAGAAAACACCAAACTTTCAAAGAAAAATATGCCTTAATTATTAAATTATTCTATGTTTTCCATGTAGAGTTAGATATCTTTAAAACTCTAAAGGAAAAATAGAATAGATACTTCTGTGAATGATATTGTGTTAATACTGGGAACACCTACAAGCTAATATTGGAAATTGTTTCATTGAACTTTTTTTTTCAAAGATCTAGATGACAAAGTGCACAAATGTCCAGGTGTGAAAATGTTACTACATTCTTTCTTCTAATGAAATGAGAAACAGGTAGGATGATCATGCCTGGGAGAGTTGTTAGGTAACCCAATATGTTAAGGATACAGAATGCAGGCTCAGACACCTGCTGTTAGGGCAGGTTGGCCGGCTATGCCCTACAGTGGTTAAAACCTCAGGCTTTAGCAACAGATGGAGTTGAGGTGGGGGGGCCTCATTGAATCCCAGTTCTACCTTGTATTGTGTCCTTAGGGGCCTTGACACCTGAGCAGGTCACTAAACCTCAGTTTCCTTGTCTATAGATTAGATATATTCGGGTTAATGTGTGGTGTCCATGAGCTAATAACACAAACTATTTAGCAAGTTACTTTGTACATTTAGCAAGAACTTTCCATGAATGCCAGTTGTTATAAATGCCAGTTGTGATTATGAGTACTTCCTCTTAATAAATGCCAGTTGTTATAGCCAGTCTGGTTAGTGTTTTCTCTGCCTGGAATAACCCATCTCAACTTCTCTTTTCCTGCCTGATTCCTACTTGCTCCTGAGTGTCAGTTTAGATACCCATTAGCAAATGCCTGAGTGCCTAGTATGTGTCACACAACTCCAGGAAGCAGCCCTCCCCTCAAAATTGGAAAGCAGACCTTTCAGATAATTAATTTTCACCTATTAATTATAACCTAGAATAGAATTTTAGAGTCATTGTAAAATTTGCTCTTAGAAACATGTTTTGTTTGGCCAAAAGCATAGACAACTAAACAGCATTAGGAAGGGCATGAGAAATTAGAGTACATCCCATTCTATCTTTCTAAACAAAAGCACCATAACAAGTTTAAACTAAATTTAAAAAAAAAAACCCAAAAAACAAAAATCAGAGAAATACTATACAGTTCCAAAAGTGCAAGTTTTGAGATAGAAGTATAGATAATTGAATTACTTTAAAAATATCACAAGGGAGATGCTTCTAAGAAGGAAAAAACATAGTCTTTCATGGAGTCAGAACTCAAATGACTACTTTCTGTTATTTTTTCCCATAGCTATTAGTAATAAGTGACAAAGGATGGGTGGTTCTTTACAGATTTCTTTCCAGCCCTCCCCAACCCCAAGCCCAGCTCCCCACAGGCACACCCAGAACCCCAAGGTAACCAGTATAAATAGCCCAGAATGAATCATCCCCCTTTCCAGCTAGTCATGTAACCTTACATGGATAGGCACACACATGCATAACACACATGAGATTTCTTTTTTGCATGTTTGTTTTTCTTTTCTTGTTTCACAAAAATGGGATCCATTAAAACTACCTTCTTCATCTTGCATAAATCCCTCTAAGTCACCTGTAGAACTTTCATTCATGTTCTTAATGGTGTCTAGCCCTCCCTGGCATTGGTGTTTCACACTTGACCCAGCCATCTCTCTATAATAAGCATCCTTTCTGCTTCTAGTTGAGCACCTCCCCCAGTACAAACAGTATCACAGGAAATACCTTTGCATAGTTCCTTAAGTACTGCTGATTTTCTTTCTGTGGGCTAGATTCCCAAGAGTGGGATTATTGGATTGAAAGGTATAAATATTTTAAAATTTTGAAATGCTGCTTGACAGCTTTACAACAACAACAAAAAGTTCTCACACTCCCACCAGTGATGTGAGAGTACCCTTTTCCTTTCTCTCCACATCCCAGCCAGCAATAAATGTTAGCTTTCTTCCCAGCCAGTCTGGAAAGGATGAAGTGATAGCTCCCTGCTCTTGTTACATGCAGTTTCCTGACTACTTGTACTTTCAAGTTTCTATTCATGGGTCTGTTGTGTTTGGAACTCTGATTTGTCTGTTCAAATCCTTTCTCCATCTTTCTACATGGGAATATGCCTTTTTCTTGGAAAAATTTTATATGGTTGCTATTAGTATTACAATGCTATTAATCCATCACATATCATTCCTATATAAACCAGGATCATTTCCAATTCTGTATTCTTCCCACTGATCTTTGTCTATTCCCATGTCATAGCTCGTTCACTTGATTACCACAATTGCATAGTACCCCCTGTTATTCCCAGAGACAACCTCCCTGCTCTCCTTAACCACATGGTTTTTTGGTGAGTTTTTTTCCCCCCATGCCTTTCTTGGATATTTTTTGGGCATTCTTTCATTCATGTAAATTCTAAAGATGTTTTAGATAACTAAAGTAACCCATTTGGGGATTCTATTTGGAATTGAACTAAGTTTATGTATTGGTTTTGGAACAATTAACAATTTTTATGATATTAACTCCTCTCAAACCAGAAAATGTTATATTCAGTTCAGATCTTTTGTAAATATCTGTTCATAAGATAGTTTAGTTTTCGTATAGATCCTGTGGACATTTTGTTAAATAAATTCTTATTATTTATATATAGTGTGTCACTATTAGAAATGGTATTTCCCCCTTTTTCATTTAGTAACTTACTGCTAGAGTAGAGAAAAACTGTCTATCTTTTAATATTTATTTTGTATACTGCCATCTTACCAAATTCCTTAATGAAGCTAGTACTTTTTTACTAAAGTCTCATGTATTTCTAGGTGTGCAATTATACTATCAACAAAAAATGTGATTTTAATCTTTTCTAATGTCTATAGAAGTTTTAATAACTAATTCCTGGTTTGAATAAAAATGGTTTACTGTATTGTGTTTTCTAATTTAGAATGAGAGTTGTGGTTGATTGGGGACAGTGTTTAGGAAATTAAAAAATTTCATTATTTATTTTGAGTTTTTATTAGAATTGGTTGTTGAATTTTACCAAAGCCCTTTTAGGGTCTTTTGATAGAACCCTACAGATTTTAGCTTTTGGTTTGTTGATGTCATAGATTGTGTTGATGTTCCCTAAGGATTTTCTGGTAGCAAGTCACTCCCATATTCCTTAAATAAAACTTGTTACACTTTAGCACACCATTTACTGAGAACTTGTTAATGTCCATTTGCTAATTCTTCATTAAGAAGTTTTTGCATCTTAGTTGAAAGTAATATAGGTCTATTATTTTTTTTTTCATTCCGACTTCTACTAGGTTGTGGCATTAATGTTGTGCTGGCTATGGAAAATGAATTGGGGAGTTTTCTCTATTTCCTCTTGTCCTAGGGCTAATTTGAGTAACACTGAAATTTTGTGTAGCATTGAAAGGTTCCATTCTTTAAAAATAAGACAGCTCTCCACCTAGGAACCCATTTGGCGTTCGTGCCTATTTAAATGATAATCGTCTTACCCTCTTCTTTCTGTCATAATTGGTCTATCCAACTTTATTATTTCTTTTTGGGTCAATTTTAGTCATTTGTGTTTTGCTATAAAATAGTAATATCAGGTAGGTTTTAAATTTTGTTGTAATAGATTTGCTTTTAGAGAGATAAGCATTATTTTTGCTTTTAGAGAGATAAGCATTCTCTTCTGATTTAAAAATTTCTCCCACATCTTTTTCTCATTCTTTAGCTTGTCTCTTTGGTTTTCTTTTCTTTTTTTTTTTTTTTTTTTTTTTTTTCTTTTTTTTTCTTTTTCATCAAGTCCCTGAGGGATAATTTTCTTCTATTATTAATCTTTTTTTTAAGGTTTTACATTTACCTATCTTTACTTTTATTGTATTTCTTCTCTTTCTCTTTTACCTTTGTTAATTCTTCTTCCTTTTGTCTGTATTTAAATTGATCTCTTCCCAATTTCTTAAAAAAATTTCTTTTACTTATTTTGTCTTTCTTTAATAATAGAAGCACGGAAGCAATACATTTCCCCCAGGTAACTTGCTCTTTCTGCTTAGGAGCTCACAAGATTTCCCAGCTACCCTTAGAATTTAGGAGTTTTACTGCAATAGGTGTATGTACTTGTGATTTCTCTTCAATGAATCTGTCAAGTCTTCATCCTTAAGTAAAATGTCATTTGTTTGTTTAGTTTTTTTAACTGCTTCCTCTAGTTTAGTTTCTCTTTTTTAATATATATTTTTTATTTGTTGTTTTTAGATACACATGACAGTAAGGTATATTTTGATATATTATACATAAGGTGCAACCCATTACAATTTTGACCCCATTCTTGTGCTTGAACATGAGGTAGAGTTACACTGGTCATCCTAAGCTCATATATGAGCTTAGGATAAGTTACATCAATTCATTCTACTCTCTTTTCTATTCCCAACTCCCGTCCCTTCCCTTCAATCCCTTTTGTCTAATCCAGTGAACTTCTACACTTTCCCTCCCTTGTTATGGGTTAGCATCCACATATCAGAGAGAATATTCGACTTTGGTTTTTTTGGGGGGATTGGTTTATTTCACTTAGTATGATAGTCTCTAGGTCCAACCATCTACCTGCAAATGCCATAATTTCATTTTTCATTATGGTTGAGTAATAGTCCATTGTGTATATATACCACATTTTCTTTATCCATTCATCTGTTGAAGGACACCTAGGCTGGTTCCATAGCATGCCTATTGTGAATTGAGCTGCTATAAACATTGATGTGGTAGCATCACTGTAGTATGCTGATCTTGAGTCCTTTGGATATAAGCTGAGGAGTGGGATAACTAGGTCAAATGGTCGTTCCATTCCAAGTTTTCTAAGGAATCTCCATACTTCTTTCCCAGAGTGATTTCACCAGTTAACAGTCCCACCAGCAATGTAAAAGTAAACCTTTTTCCCCCACATCCTCACCAACATTTATTATTACTTGTTGTAAGCGCCTTTAATGAGGAAGTAGCTAAGATGGTGGCTGGCTGAGAGCCAAGAGCCCCCGTTTACTTGTTTACACCTGACTTTAATGAATTTGACTAAGAATCTTTCTGTGTCGCACCTGTACACGTGTATGCTTAATGGGTGAAGAGTATTTAACCAGGCCGGGGGCATCAGAGGAGAGAGACAGAGAGAGAGAGAGAGAGAGAGAGAAAGAGAGAGAGAAAGGAGAGAAGAAGAAGCAAGAATAAAGAAACCACTCATTCCCAATCTGCCTCCGATTTCTTTCCCGCGGTATCGTTGCCTTAGGCGGCAACAACATGTATTCTTGATAATTGCCATTCTGATGGGGGTGAGATGGAATCTCAGCGTAGTTTTGATTTGCATTTCTCAAATGCTAGGCATATTGAACATTTTTACATATATTTTTTGACAATTCATATTTCTTCTTCTGTGAAGTGCCTGTTCAGATTCTTTGCCCGTTTATTGATTTGGTTATTTATTTATTTTTAGTGTTAAGTTTTTTGAGTTGCTTAGGTATCCTTGAGAGTAATGCTCTATATGAAGTGCAGATGGTAAAGATTTTCTCCCATTCTGTAGGCTCCATGTTCTTGATTGTTTACTTTGCTGTGAAGAAGATTTTTCATTTAATGCTATCCATTTGTTGATCCTTGATTTTACTTCTGTGCTTTAGGAGTCTTATTGAAGAAGTCAATTCCTGAACCAATATGATGGAGAGTTGGGCCTACTTTTTCTTCTAGTATGTGCAAGGTCTTTGGTATAATGCCAAGGCCCTTGAGTTGAGTTTTTTGCAGGGTGAGATATAGGGGTTCAATTTCAATCTACTACATATGGATATTCTGTTTTCCCAGCAACATTTATTGAAGAAGCTATCTTTTCTCCAATGTATGTTTATGGTGCCTTTGTCTAGTATGAGATAAGTGTATTTACGTGGGTATGTCTCTGTGTCTTCTATTTGGTTTCATTGGTCTTCAATTCTATTTTTGTGCCAATACCATGTCATTTTTGTTATTATAGCTCTGTTGTATAATTTAAGTTCTGGTATTGTGATGCCTCCTGCTTCACTTGTCTCACTGAGGATTGCTTTGGCTATTCTGGGCCTCTTATTTTTCCAAATAAATTTCATGATCGCTTTTTCTACTTCTGTGAATTTTAAAGGGGATTGTATTAAATCTGTATAGTGCTTTTGGTAGTATGGCAATTTTGCCAATTCTGCCTATCCAAGACAATGGGAGGTTGTTCCATTTTCTAAGGTCTTCCTCAATTTCTTTCTTTAGTGTTCTGTAGTTTTCATCAAAAGCTTATCAACAAAGAAAAATCCAGGAGCAAATGGATTCTCAGCTGAGTTCTACCAGACCTTCAAAGAAACTTATACCAATACCCTTCACATTATTATAGAAAAGGAGAGAACCCTTCCAAATTTATTCTATGATGCTAGTATTACCCTGATACCAAAACCAGATGAAGACACATCAAGGAAAGAAAACTTCAGACCAATAACCCTCATGAACACAGATGCAAAAATTCTTAATAAAATCCTGGCAAATCACATACAAAAACATATTAAAAAGATAGTGCACCATGATCAAGTGGGGTTCACTCCAGTGATGCAAGGTTTGTTCATATGGAAATCAATAAATGTAGTTCATCACATCAATAGCCTTAAAGACAAGATCACAGATTATCTCAATAATGCAGAAAAAGGGGCTGGGGATATAGGTCAGTTGGTAGAGTGCTTGCCTCTACAAGGCCCTGGGTTCAATCTCTGGCACACCCAAAAAAAGAAGAAATGTTCAATAGATGCAGAAAAAGCATTTGACAAAATTTAGCATCCATTCATGTTCAAAATGCTAGAAAAACTAGTGGTAGTAGGAACATACCTCAACATTATAAAAGCTATATGTGCTATACGTGCTAAACCTAAAGCCAACATCATTCTAAATGGAGAAAAATTGAAAGCATTCTCTCTAAAAACTGGAACAAGACAGGGATGCCCTCTTTCACCACTTCTATTAAATATAGTCCTCGAAACCTAGCCAGAGTAATTAGCCAAAAGAAAAAAAATTAAAGGGATACAAATAGGAAAAGAAGAGCTCAAACTATCCCTATTTGCCAACGACATGATTCTATATTTAGAAGACCAAAAAAAAAAAAAAAAACCACCAAAAAACTTCTTGAATTCATAAATGAATTCAGAAAATTAGCAGAATATAAAATTAACAACCACAAATTAATTGCATTCCTATACATCAATGAAAAATCAGCTGAAAGAGAAATCAGGAAAAATATTCCTTTCACAAAATTAGCCTCAAAGAAAAAACATAATTGGGAATCAATCTAACAAAAGAGATGAAAAGCCTCTACAATGAAAACTGGTTTTCCTCTTTCTTGAACTGCTATTGTTTGTCTGTTAAATATCCTGAATTGATAGCCTCCGATCTTTTCTATCATAATTTCCAACTCTTCATTTTTGCTTGATCATGTTCATGGACTTCCAGACCACTCATTCAGATCTCAAGAGGTACCTATTGTCATCTTATATAATAAGTGGATGCTGATCCATAGTGGGACATGGGGTGGGGGGATTGGGAAGAATGAAGGAACTTTAGTGTGTAAAGGGGGGTAAAGGGAGGAGTGGGGCTGTGGGGATGGGAATGATGGTAGAATGAGACAGACATTATTACCCTGTATGCATGTATGATTATATTACTAGAGTGACACAGCACCATGTACAGCCAGAGCAATGAGAAATTGTGCTCCATTTGTGCACAATATGTCAAAATACATTCTACTGTAAAATAAAAAATGTGTGAAAAAAAATGCATCATGAATATGATCTATATAAGAAAGATGGTTCAAGATGAATGGATAAGGAAATTATAATACATACAGACAATAGACTATTACTCAGCCATAAAGAAGAATGAAATTATGGCATTTGCCCATAAATGGATGGAACTGAAGACTTCCATGCTAAGTGAAATAAGCCAATCTCCCAAAACCAAAGGCCAAATGTTCTCTCTGATATGCAGATGCTAACTCACAATAAGCAGGGAGGAGGAAAGAATAGAAATTCACTGGAGCAGACAAAGGGGAATAAAGGGGACGGAGGTGGGATGGATGAAGACAGTAAAATGAATCAGACATAACTTTCCTATGTTCTTATATGAATATGTTTTTATATGATCAGTGTAACTCCACATCATGTACAACCACAAAAAGGAAAAGTTATACCCCATGTATGTCTGATATGTTAAAATACATCCTACTGTCATGTATAACTAAAATAACAGGAAAAAATTTAAAAAGAGGTACCTATTCTCTCCTTTAATTCACCTTCAGAATTTTTATTGGGAAATACATTTTTATCATTTTATTTTGAAATGCTAATTTATTATTATCATCATAATTATTTTATAGGTGAATTTGAGCTTTCTTAGTGCTTACATATTTTTTAAATGTGCACACTTATCTGCCTTCACTAGCAGTTTTAATTCCTTAGGTGTGTGTGCTAATTTTTCTCCATGTTTTCTCTATCTGGCTGCTGCCATCAGATGGGTATTATTGTTGGCTGGTTGGAATAATATTCCATTGTGTGGATGTACCACAGTTTACTTATCTGTTCATCCACTGAAGAACATCTTGGTTGTTTTCAAAGTTTGGCAATTATAAATAAAGCTGATATATGCATCTATGTGCAAGTTTTTGTGTGGAGATATGGTTTCAACTCCTTGAGAAATATCAAGGAGTGTGATTTTCAGATCTCATGATAAGAGCATATTTAGTTTTATAAGAAACAATCACAGTGGCTGTTACTTTTTGTATTTATACTAGCAATGAATAAAAGTCCCTGTTGCTTCACATCTCACCAGCATTTGGTATTGTCTTGTTTTAAATGTAGGGCATTTTAATAGATTCACGTGGTGGTTTAGTGTTTTTTAGTGTTCTGATGACAGATGACGTGGGACGTGTTTATATGCCTTTTTTATTTTTTATTTTTGGTACTAGGAATTGAACCACATCCCCAGCCCTTTTCTATGTATATTTAGAGACAGGGTCTTGCTAAGTTGCTTAGGGCCTCACTAAATTTCTAAGGCTGGCTTTGAACTCACAATCCTCCTGCCTCAGCCTCCTGAGCTGCTGGGATTATAGGAGTGCACCACCATGCCTGGCCTCTTTGGCCCATTTTTAATCGGGGTTGTTTGTTTTCTCATTGGTGATTTTTAAGAGTTCTTCATATATTTTAGATAATAGTTCTTTGTCAGATAAGTCTTTTGCAAATGTGTTATACCATCTGTGGGAATGATGCTTTAGACTGAATGTGTATGTCCTGCCCCAAAATTCATATGTTCAAACCTAATCCACAGTATGATGGCATTTTATGGTAGTGCCTTTAGGGATGGTTGGGTCATAAGAGCAGAGCCTTCACAAATGGCCTTAGTCCCCTTATAAAAGTTGCCCTGCCTCTCCTGCCATGGGAGGATCCAGAGTGAAGACAGTTGTCTGCGAACCAGAAAGGGAGCCCTCATCAGACACCAAATCTCCTAGCACCTAGATTGTAAGACTTCCCAGCCTGCAGAACTCTGAGAAAAAAGTTTCTGTTATTTATCAGCCACTCAGTCTATGGTATTTTGTTACAGCAGCCCAAACAGATTCAAACAACCAGGAATATGGCAACAAGTTTCAACTTCATTAATCATTGGGAAAATGCAAAGTAAAACCACAGTGAGCTCCCTTCATGCTCACCAGAATGGCTCTGATCAAAAAGGCAGACAATCACAAGTGCTGATGAGGATGCAAATATTAGAACTCTTGTACACTGCCATTCAGACTGCTGTTATACTGATAAATGATTGCAGTAAATTAGCGTTTGCTGCCCTTTGATACTGAGAATCTATTTTCCTAAGAAAAAATAAGGTATATGTCACAAAGTGGCTCTTGACAATGTAATATTTAGATCAACCATTGACATGAATCAGCATGGCATTTTCTGGCTTTTGTTGTTCCCTAACTTGCCTGCTTCCATCTTGTTCTCTTCCCTTCCCTTTAAATATATAATAGCTTCTGCTCAGAAGTATTTAAAGAAGGTGCAAAACTAGCTGCTGATCAAGGTCTGTGCCATGTTGGTAGGCATTCACAGGAAAGAGACGTGGAAGAATGCACTTAAACTTAAAGCAGTAGGGGTTTTGTTAATATCAGCCTCAATTCTGTGCCTTTCAACTAAACTGACTCATTCTCACATCTTAGGGTATTTAGCTCTTTTCCTTGATTGTTCAGAATTCTAATTTTATTTCCGACCTGGGAGCCACTGTGTTCTAGTTCTACTTGTTTTCTGACCTGTCAGCTTTCCCTTTCTCCTCTACGCCCCCCCACCCCCGCTTCTTTTGGCACCATTTACCTCTTGGATTTAGTGACTGAACTCAGTTTGCCAGTTTTGATTGCTTAGGATGCTCTAAAACTTGGCTCCCACACACCTCTTGTTTCACCTACTTCAGATTCCTTCAGGTAAAATACTCACCTGTCTTTTGAGCCTGAGACTGGTGCCATGGGAGGGAGGAGATCAGCCACTGGGGTTCAAATGATACCATTTTGCCTTGTCTGAGCTCCCTAAGTTTTAGCTTAATAACCTATTCAAGTCCCAACAGCTCCTTGGTTACCAACAATATTCAAAGACCTTTTTGATTTGAAGTGGTAATGTAAATGTTAGAGATTAGAAAAATAAGCTAGAATCTAAATAGCTCCCTAGGCAAAAAATAAAAACTGAAGAGAGAGGGGAAAAAATGAAACCCTTTGCATGTCCTTTGCGTCTAGCTAGCAGGGCAAACTGTGCACTGGGAAACTTTGAGGTGCAGAGGTCAAAGACTAGGAAGTAATTTTTCTAGGCTCACCCCTGGTTCTTGAGGAATGAATTTAAGCATTTTCTTTCTTTGCTTCTCTCTCAAACTAGAAGGCCAAATGAAAGAACTGAGAGCACACAAACTGTGTCTGGGGGAGACTTTAAGTATCATAGACATATGAATTGAAACTTGTGAGATAGTTTATAATCTTTGAAATACCACAAAAGCACAAATAAACCAACTATAAATTGACCAGTTTTATTTTTATTTATCTTTTAGGCATATAAGAGGTCTTCACATAACCAAAAATGGATTAACCATAATCCATTATGGTTTAGTTCCATTATGGCTTAGTTCACAAGCTGTATTATCTTTGGTCCACATGAGCTATCTTTTTATTTATTTATTTATTTATTTATTTATTTATTTATTTATTTATTTATCTGTGTGTTTTTTTTTAAGTATTAAATGAAAACCTATGAACCTGCCATACAATCTCAGAGCCACAATTCTCCTAAAATTTAATCCTGTGTGCTACCTTTTCTTCAACTTCCCAAACAACCACCATGCTGAGTTTTGTGTTGATCATTTTTTATATACACTTAAACAATGAGTCGTTTAGTTTTGCTTATTTTGCATCTCAGACTTGCTGTTCTCACTCCTTATCGTGTTATAAGTCACCCAGGTCATGGTGGGTAGAGCTGTAGCACATGTATTCTATTGGATGAATGCGCCACAGACTAATTTATCTGTTCAGCTATGTGAGCATCCGGCAGAATGAATATTAGATGATGCAGAGGAGATGCTTAGAAGTGGAATTGCTGGGTCATGAGAGATGCAAATGCTCCACTTTACAAGAGAATGCCAAAATGTTTCCCCAAATCCATGTGGTGATTCACATTCCTACTTGATGTACAAGTGCTTTTGTTTTGATTTGCATCCTTTCTAGTATTTGATGTCAGATTTCTTAATTTTTGCCAATTGAAAGAGTATAAATGGGTATCTCATTAAGGTCTGGATTTGCATTTCCCTTTGTGTTAATAAACTTGAACATCTCTACAAATTTTTTTTTTGGACATTTGTATTACCTCTTCTGTGAAATGCCTTTGTTTGTTTCTTTTGCCTATTTTTCTATTAGGTTGTCTTTTTTTTTTCTTATTGACTTGAAGGCATTCTTCATATATGCTAATAATATTATTGTCTATTACATGTGTTACAAATATTCTCTCTTAGTGTATGGTGTATCTCTTCACTTTTGAAAGGTCTCTTGATGAGCACCAATTCTCTTTTTATTTTAATGTACTCACATTTATCAGTCTTTTACTTTATGGGCAGCACATTTTGATGTATGGTTTTAAAAATCATGATTAGAATGATAGTCACAGATCTCTCAAGTTTTGTGTTTGACATATAAATGCTTAACCCACTTAGAAGTGATTTTCAAGTTTGGTATGAGGTAGGGATATGATTTCATTTGTTGTTGTTTTATAAAATAATTGCATCCAACTTCATTGCCTTCAGGTAGGGAGAAGGACAGCCTCAGAAGAAAACTTGTTGGTGTGTTGTTTTCTCAGTAGAGTCAGAGGGGAGAGAAGACTACATCACCCATTGTACTGCCCAGAGATTAATCATCAGATTGTAGAAATAGCAAGAGCCTTCAGAGTTACAGAATTCATCACTCAGCCCCCAGAGAAGCTTCAACTAAATCACCCAGGACAAATAAGTATCTGACTCATTTTAAGATATCTCTGGGAAAAGATTTCTCATTCCAACCCTTAATAGTTTGTCTCTCACAAAGTTTCCCCTCTGCCTAGTCATAGAGTCATGATCATTTCCTTTACCCTGACCATTATAGGAAAATAATTTTTAAACTTAATAATAATTTGCATGTGTATCACAAATGTCCCCCAAAACCATCAGCCCAAATTAGTTTAAATTAGCATTGCAGATAAAGGTTTTGAACCTGACTCCATAAAAACTTTTAGTGGCCTATTAACCTTTGTCTCTCCTTTGGAACATGTCATAGCATTGATGTGCAGACTGCAGGGGTCATTAATAGAGGAGAGAATACTGGTGGTACATTTTTTATTTTTCAATTGTAATATATTGCATTCAGTTCAATGTTATTTAAGCCTAACATGATTTACTTTGAGCCCTAATGAACCTACAGGAAGAGATAAACAGATTGATAGAGTAATTATTTTAAATAACACCAACAGCAAGAACAATAAAAAACTAAATCGCAAACTGTGAATTTAAATCTTATTCTTGGATTTTTAGAAAACAAGAGGCAAAAATATCCTAAATGGGTTTTGGTTCCATTTTGGCCAATTACGCACTGAAATAAAACAATGAGAAAGCCCTTCTTCCAATTTAAATATGAGAACACACTCTTGGCTAGATATTTTATCTGGTGATAAAAGTGGCAAGTGCCTCCTTATTTATAAAGTATTAAGATAAAAATAAGCCAGAAAACCTTCCTAAGCCTGATAATTTTTTTAAAAGACCATAAATTCTTTCATTCCTTCCTACTGTATTCTGATGTTCTTCCCTGGTAGAATGTTCTTGGACCTCTCAGTGTGTTTGCCTCTAATGTTCTTGCTGAAGATTCCCTGTCACAGGCTAGAGGATACTTTTTTAAAGAGTGGAGTTCGAGTTCCAGTCTTTTGCACCTCTTGTGTGGTCTCAGGTAGTTATTCAAGAGGTAAGTCAGAAAAGATCCAGCAGGTAGGTGGGTGCTGTCCCTGATGGCTCTATTGCTTCTATGTACAATGGGACCTGGGAATGTGCATTTAGGGGTACGACAGACAGATGATATATAAGATTTAATTTCTGCTGTTAGCAAATCTATGATGCAGTAACATTGCTAATCATGACCTAAATGAAGGTTTAACTAAAGCTTAAAAATGCTGAAATAGACCTTAAAACTGAAGTCTGCATTCTCTGAATATTATTAATCAATGGACTAGAAGATGTATTTCTCTTTTCATTTGATGTCCAAAGATGTATACTCACAACTTATTTCCTCCATGAATTTGGAAGCTAAACAAGCTATTTGGGATTCAGATTAAAGAGTTCTTGGAGTCCTGTCTTGCCTATGCAATGAATGTGATGAGTTTTGAACAAATCATTCTATTTTTCATCTGTTTTGGTTAACATATTAAGTGAGGGTTATCAACATATTTTACAAGGATTTGTTAGAATAAAAATAGTTCCATATGATTAGGTACTGTGTGCTATGTTTACTAGCACAATTCCTCACTTCCCCTGGAAGTAATTCATAAGGCATCTGGGTTCTGGTCTATCATCATTCCTGGTTTAGATTTAAAAAGAGTAACACAAAGATTTACAGAAAGAAAAAAAAAAAAAAAACCTCAGCAAATGAAAGTCCCAAAGCATATCTTACTACACATTTTTAAGAGAGATAAATGAAAGGGGAAAAATGTATCTTAAGAAAAAGTATCTTCTTTCCAAGTTTCAACTTTATACTTCAAAAAGGCAAATTTCAAAGAATTACATTACAGATGATCAATGTGAAAGTGTAAAAACACATATGCTGGTGTGTCCCAAGAGGGCAGGTGACAGAGGTAAGGAATTGCTTCTCTCTCCTCCCTTCTCTATCCCACTGGTTTCTTTCCATTTTCCCAAGGTGCTGGGGATTGGACCCAGGGGAGGTAAGCACTCTATCACTGAGCTACATCCCCAGCCCTCTGTCCGACTTTGATGCATGAGCACCTCTTGTCCACAGAGGATTTGCAGACTCTCAGCTGGCCATGGCTACAGCAGCCTCTCCAGCAGGGCTGTCATGCCTGGTCGCCACCAGGGGTGGAGGAGCCTACCTCCCTCACTGAATCAGCTCAGGGGCAGTTCCCACCATTCAGTTTGGTTTGTGTTTGGTTCCCAGCAACTGTTCAGAAAATTCAGAAAGGCAGTGTGTAAAAAGAAAGGGGACAAAGAAGCGAATGGGTGGTGGAGAGTCACTAAGGACCATTTTTCTTGTCCTCTTTGGGGGCAAGCGATTGGTCATTGTTGGCTGCTCCTTTCATTGAACACTTTTATGTCCTGGGGAGGATGCTGTTCTTTAGATTTATTATCTGGAGCCCAATAGAACATATAGTCCATGTCTTTTTCAGGGAATTTGTCCAATTTTTCAGTGAACCTAAGAAGTGATGTTCTTACAGCTCCCAGAGTTGCTTTCCAATGGCTAGTTCTTTTAAAGGTATATGGGGGTGGAGTGGAGCAGCATGTATGTATGGATCACGTGAGAAAAGAGAGTTTAAAAGCAGGTAGGTGTTGTCTTGGATATTGGGCAAAGTCAGAAGCAATGTAAGCATGTAAACTGCAGAAAACATAATGAAGTAAACTCATATAGTACCGAGATACTGCAGCCAATAAATGCTTATATATTAAGCAGTATATCACCTAAAGGGAAAATACAACAGAAAGATAGTAGTATCAATTGTTGAGTGCCTCAAAATTTAATGATTTATTTTCTTTCTCTCCCCTTTTTTTTCCCCTCTCTCTCTCATCTCTTCAGGAAAAACTACAAATATAATTTTACTTTCTTAGAAAGTTTTTATTAAGTTTCTATGTGTGCCAAAAATATGAGCTTTTAAGTTTTACTTTTAAGATCTAGGACATAAGGATGCCTTAAGGGGTAGAAATGTTATTGCTTCATTTTTTTTTTTTAAAGGAAAAATGGACTTTGTGACAACCGAGGTTGGGTTGAAAACAGCATTATGCACTCTGTGTGCATGGAAAACAATGACATCTGAAGGTGGCCGAGGAACAAAGCCTGGTAGAAATGCACGCTCTTCAGTTATGCATGTATAGGCCAGATGTTGACTCAGCCCATCCTCTGAGACCTTCCCTGCTCTGTCAGTCCCATCTCTCCTTCCTCTGCAACCCACAGCTTAGTTTGGCTCCTGGGCCATCACCCATGCGCCCTGAACAGCTTGCATTGTGTGTCTTCAGGTGTTAGACAACATTTGGGGTAGTGTTTCCTAGAAAAAGAACCTAGGACAGGACTTTCTTCATGTGTATGTGATGCTTGGAGATCTCAGGAAGCACTGTGGAGTAGTGAGGACAGCAGGAGACAAAGGGGAAGGAGGGAGTGTCCACCACATGCCCTCAGCTCTGGAGCATTAATCATTCAGTGGAGTCTGTCCTGCTCTAAGACAAGAGGCAGAACTTTTCTAGCCTCCCTCAGGGGCTCCTGATGCTGGGGCATCTCAACTCTGGACCAGGTGGCTTCCACTGCTGAAAGACACTCCCCTGGACACTGTTGCAAAGGGTTAGTCTTCAGCCACAGCATCTGCAGAATGTGATGGGGGATGGGGGAGGAGGGAAAGCAGACCAACCAAAAGGTCAAAGGGATGCCAAGAGTTTGGGTGGGGCGTCAACATTTCTGCCTCAGATTGGCATGAGAATTGGCATCATGTTTCCTGAATGGGAGGAGCATTCTGGTGCAGAATTAACTGAAATACAAGCAGACCTGAGACAGCCTATGCTCTGGAGTGAGGGCCCACTTGGCATAAACATGTCACGGATGGATGCATGGATTAAGCTGAGGAATAGAGTTTGCCAGCATGGGCTAATCAAGGAATAGGAGAAGATAACAACACTAGGAATAACCACATACTTATAATAACTAATAGTGTTTACTGTATGCCAGGCACTGTTCAAAGTGCTTTACTTAAAGGAATGTATTTAATCCTCACAACAACCTAATGAGGTAGATACTGTTCTTATTCCTAGTTTACAGATGAGAAAATTAATGCACAGAAAGTTACATAACTTCACTATGGTGGCACGCCAAGCAGGTGACTGAGCTGAGATCTCAATCCAGGTAGTCTCTGTTCTCAATTGAAGGGCAAAAATCACACCGGAGACAACCGTGCAGCCAAGAGATTTATTCACCAGCCTCTATGGCTGGTCGGAGGCAGAAGAAGTACAGGCAGAGAGGAGTCAGGGAGAGGGAAGCATGCAAGCTCTGGACGGAGGGTCAGTGCCTAGTCGTGCCGGCTGCAGTCTCCGGAGCTGTCAGCTGGGGCAGCTGCCACAGGCTGGAGACAGTGAGTCTGGAGCAGCTGCAGCGGCTGCTTCCTCTCCTCAGGGACGAGCTAGCTGTTCTTGTCTGAGCTCCAGGCAGGCAGGGACTTAAGTAGGGATTTCTGGTGTGTGTGGGGGGGTGTGCCTGAGTGACCTTTAACGCTATTGGCTCTTTTCCCAGTAAACATGGCGACCTTTAAGCCGATTGGCTCCTGCCTGGGGAAAATGAAACCAGGTTGCTCCTAATGGAAATTTCCATGGGGGAGGTGGCCTGCGGGCCCAGGCCTATCTATCATGAATGCTTATAGACAATGGCCTCCCTGAACTCCCATTGCCTCACTGCCAAGAGACTGGGGGTGGGGTACATATGGTTTCCTATGGCTCCTGTAACTAAGTACTACAAACTTCAAGGTTTAAAACAATATAGATTTGTCATCCTACAGTTCTGGAAAACATAAGTCTTTAATGGGCTCCACCAGATTAAACTCAGGGTGCCATCAGGGAAGTGTTTCTTCTAGAAGCTCTATTTTCTTGCTTTTCCAACTTCTAGAAGCTTCCTGCATTCTTTGGCTCATGGCCCTTTTCTCCTCCTTTAAGACCAGCAACTTAGCATCTTCAAATCTCTGACTCCACCCCTATTTATGTTTTCACATCTTATTCTTCTTTTCCTTCTTTCATTTATGAGGCTACTTGTGATTTATGTTAAGGCCACCTGGATTATCTAGGATCATCTTCCCATGTCAAAATCTTTATTGCATTTGCAAAGTCTATTTTGCCATATAAGATAACATATTCACAGGTTCTAAGAATTAGGATATAAGCGTCTTTGGGGAGCCAATACTATTCCCACCAGTGTGTGGCCAGGAATTGCCTTGGATTTAATTTTGGCAACATAATCCAGCAGAGGTAAGTTTCAAAATATGTGATAAATTCAATTATGGAAGAATAAAGTTGCATTTCTTTCACATCTGAGCTGTTAACCTGAGATTCCTATCTGATACTATGACTTGTCTACATGTCTTACATGCCACATTTATTAGGTTGATTTCTTATTCATTTATTTAACAAATGTTTATTTGCCACATGACTATTACATGAGAGAGAAATTATCTTCTATTGTATTTGAGCCATTTTACATCTTGGGGGCCACTTGCTACTGGGGACTAAGCCACCCCAACCAATGGAACTAAGTTTGAGAATGTAATTTGCAATGTGAGCACCCAGGGGTCAGGTCTTCAAGAGTCAAGGTGTTTCTTGTCCAGAGGCACCTTTCTTGTTTAGATTATGTGTAATTTTTAAAAAATTGTGGTAAAACACATAACATAAAATTTATCCTCTTCACCATTTTTAAGGGTACAGTTAATTAGTGTTAAGTATATACATACCGATGTGCAACCAATCTCCAGGACCTTTTTATCTTGCAAAACTGAAATTCCATACCCCTTAAAAAACAACCTCCCACTTCCCCTTCTTTGTAATCCCTGGAAACCATCCTTTTACTCTTTGCCTTTATGAATTTAACTACTCCAGCTACCTCATATAAATGGGATCATACAGTATATATCTTTTATGACTGGCTTGTTTTGCTTAGCATAATGTCCTCCAGGTTCATCCCTCCTTTGTAAGGCTGAACACTATTCCATAGGTATAAGCGACATTCTGTTTACCTAGCCATCCATATGTGGACCTTTTGTCTTTTTATCTGTAATTTCTTTCAGTGTCTAAAAGCCCTTTCTCCAAGAGAAGGGCCCAAAGGCATGGAATCTTTATTTCTCCCCCTTCTATTGACTTTCCCCATCAGTTGAATCTTTTTTAAAGTATTTATTTATTTGCGTTAGTTGTACACAATGCAACGCATTTATGTTTATGTGGCGCTGAGGATTGAACCCAGGCCACGCACGTGCTAGGCGAGCGCTCCACCACTGAGCCACAACCCCAGCCCCCATCAATTGAATTTTATTAGAAAATGACACATCCAATTACTTAGAGGATAACTGGATCAATGGGTAAACAAATGCATAGTAAGGTCTTAAAAAGCACTTGAGGATTCACAAGGTCATTTCCCCCAATGTGTTAGTGTGCTGTGTAAAAAACTAAATCTACCAAAAGAAAAAAAAAAATCCAACTGAAAATATGAGTAATGAAGGGCATTATTATAAGACATGAAGCCTGAAGTTGACATCAAAACATCCAAAATTATATTCATTAGTCTGAAAATTTCTATTTGCCTCATGCTGAAGAACAGAATAGAATTTTATAGCTGTGTTATGATTACACATAGCTTTCTGGTCTATTATCTCAGAGAAGCCCTATGATTTATACCTCCTATTTTTTTTATTAAAAAGAGGGTTTTTTTTTTTTTTTCAGCTTTATGTTAGAACAAAAAAGTGATGTTTCAAAAGCCAATTTGGGCCAGAAGTTAGAGTTTGTTTTATCAACTTAGTAATTAAGAAAACTTGGACTTTTTTTTTAAGAATTACGACACTTAACTTTTGATATCTATCCTACAGAAATGTTAGCAAATGTACATAAGGTTATATGAGCAAAGATGGTCACTAGATTATTGTTTGTATAAAGAAAATAAAAATGCTCTGAGCATTTAACTGTAATGGTTATATAAATCATAGTATATCCATATCACAGGATAATGTGTGAACATTTAAGAGAATGTGGTGCGTCACCATATCCTCACCTGGAAATAGCTTCAAACATAATGTTATGTTAAATAAATAAAAAGCAAGTCACAACTAATGTACACAGTATTCATTTGCTCAACCCACATTTGTTGAGAGAGAATTAACTAAAGGGTAGTGGTGAGGATTTAATAGGGGTATAATTCACATGAAACGTGCTTCAAATATATCCTAGCACATATATTAAGTGCTCCAAAAAGGTTAGCTATTTATCAGATGATCTTCTGCTTATCAAATAATAAAATAAGCAGAATAACATCCAAGAGTAAGTGCGTCCAAGACCCACTGCTTTAATCAGGACCAGTGCTGGTGAAATCTTTGACTCGGTTTCCATCATTCTCTTACCCAGTTTGAAGACAGGCTTCTAGGTTCCTGAGCTCCAGTGCCCCCATTCTTCTCATGTCCCATCACTCCATCTACTTAGGATGCCTCATGTGGCCCTTGTACGGGCCTACCATCTTTGGCAGAAGACAAAGTATTTATCGGTCCTTTGTCCCACCCCTACAAGATTCTGACCGAATTACTAGCTAATCTGAAAAATGCTAGTCTAACCAGATGTGGCAGTCTTTGTCACGGATCCTCATTCTTCATAGAGACGTCGCCACTGAGCAGTGTGTTTTGGAGACACCCTCCTCTTAGGGTATCATCTCCAGAGCTCAGCCGGGCCTTCTGCTTCAGACTGCGGGCAGGATGGCGTGAGGTCCGGCTTGTGCGATCACGTGACCTGTCTTGGGAGCCCAGATGTACCACTTGTTCTCAGCTGTGTGATCTAAGGAAGTTACGCATTTTTTTCCAGTTTCAATTTCTTCATTTGTAAATTGAGAATAATATGTACCATGCTTTTTAGAGGCCATTGGAAAGATTGTTATGATAATAGCTATAAAGCACTTAGCATAGTGTGGGTACATAAGGTACACTCACCAACTAGTAGAGGTGTGGCTGTTTAATTAATGAGTAGATATCTAGACAGTGAGGTTCATGTTCACTCTCATTAATGTGTGTGCTGGTCTCTTTTCCTCATTACAGCTATGAGCTCCTAGAACTTGGCACTCTGCCTTCTACTTAAAAAATTTCTCCATGGCTGAAGTGACTTGATTCCAAGATTTCCCAGGGTGTGTTAAGTTAATTGACAGAGGTGGTAGAGAGGAGGTAGAAGGGAATCAGTAAGTTTTCTGGATAAATTGAACAGGCATAGGCGTGATCTTCCAGATCATGAGAGTGTATTTTTCCCAGGCCTGGGGAAAGCACTCTACTGTCTGACTATCAGCAGAGACTTTCTGGCCCAGGGTGTTCAGAGCAAGTAGGAGGGATGGAACATCATGACGCAGGAGGAAGTGTCCTGGAACTGCTGCTGTGCAGTTCCCTGAGCCCCTGTGCTGCCCGTGGCTGCTTCCTCTAGGTCTGGGGCAGATCCTCATACATTCATTCTTTACTTAGACTAAACTGCCTCTTGGTCACTCCCTTTAGCATGGGTGGTTGGGCTCCTACAAAAACACATCTAAGCCTAGCATGTTCCGTGTTCACAAACACTCAAAACCTTCTGTCAACTACTTCCTCTTTCAAAGTTTTGTGGATCTTCTGTGTTTACACACGATGGTGCTATATATAGGCTCTCTTATGCAGAGAAGAGAGCACATGATTTGAGTCACAAAACTTATAGATTTTCATCAAATCTCAGCCTTGGATGTCCCTGTAACTTTCAGGGCTGCACTTCTCTCATCTGTAAAAGGAGATGTGAAACGTGGCTTTTCTTCCCTCCAAGGTCCATTTCAGGATTAAATGAAGAAAGCATATTCCAAATAAAGATGTGTTGCTGTTTCTTAAAGAATAGAAAGATCAGTAAAAGAAGAGGTTCTTAATTTCCTCCACATCAGTACACATGTTTAGAAATACTGGAAACATCTTGCACAGACTGAGATGCCTAAAATGTTCCAGGGGATTGCACCTAGAGTACTAGAGTGTACTAAAACACTTACCAGCCAGTGACAGACACTGCAGAAGCCTCCTCTGTGCAATGATGTAGCATTTTATTACCAATGCTAAATGGGAACATCCATTAAAGAGATTTTGAATGTGGTATTTTAATAAAGCAGATGACAGCTGGTCTCTGCTAATCAGACAGGAGGACACAAATGGATGGTGATATTGGACTTTGTTATAGAGAGGGAGAAGAAAGGAAGACCTGGAAGGAGCAATAAGATTAAGGGAAAAAAAAACATCAGTTAATAGGAGCCATGGTAGAGCTGGATTCCAAGTCTCTCTCCAGGGAAATGGATCTAAAGGCCATCACAAACACCCTGAATTCTGCCGTATTAACATTCAGTTCTTTATCAGGGCAGAAAACAGCTATAAAACTTGCAACTCTATCAACCTTAATATATTCATTTTGGAGAAGGGGAGGGATTCAAATTATTTTTACATGTTTGTAATATTACACTTAAAATCTAATCATGAGCTAAGATTTGCATTTGGGGAAATCAGAATAGCTAGACTCACATAGCTCTGGACTTTAACTCCTCTGCAGCATTCACATCCAGGCCATTCTTTCTGCAGACTGCTCTTCTCCAGTGACCGTTGGGTGCAAAAGCCTGGTGATCCCTGCTCAATACAGGACTCTTCTACTGGGAAACCTGAAGTCTCCCCACGATCTCAGCTGAACCATTCTCAGGGTTGTATTATAGTCTGAATCTCTACCGAAGCCTCCTTCCTTACCACTTCCTTGCACTGGTATCAGACTACCTTCACAATCTGGAGGCTTTCCCTGCTTAGCTCAGCTCCCTCTCCCCTTTATCTTCTGCATGATTTCCCCAATAAATCCATTACACTTATGAATTCGTCTGGAGATCTGCTTGCTGGTGGACCTGAATTAACATTGCTCAAAGACATATTTGGAAGATTAAGCGAGATCATTCATGTGAAGTGCTTGGGATGGTGTTGGATCCATAGGAAAAGCTCTTGGAAGGAAAACTTGTTGGAAATTTGAGAAACAGGAATCTATTTGTATCACACTACTTGATTCTAAGATTTGTTATTAAGCTACAGTAATCAAGACAATGGGGGTATTGGCAAAGGGATATAGACACCTAGATGGACAGAACAAAATAGAGAGTCCAGAAATGGGCCCATACAAATATAGTCAATTGATTTTTGACAAAAGTGCAAAAGGAACTCAATGGAGAAAGGATGGTCTTATCAACAAGTGGTGTTAAAACAACTACACACCAATAAGCAGAAGGAAAAAAAAGAAACTTGACCTAACATTATACTTTATTCAAGTGTCCACTCATGTCTTCCTGTCTAGTTAGCAGAGGCCAGCTCTCTTCTGCTACATTAAAATACCAAAGTCAGAATCTCTCAGATGAGGCCTCTTTGCGATACCTGTCACTGGCTGGCAGATGTTTTAGCACTTAACTTGACCTAACTTTACACTTTATATAAAATTTAACATAG
Source organism: Tamias sibiricus (assembly GCA_025594165.1). Classification (NCBI taxonomy): domain Eukaryota; kingdom Metazoa; phylum Chordata; class Mammalia; order Rodentia; family Sciuridae; genus Tamias; species Tamias sibiricus. Next base: position 209,725,544 of record CM046658.1, read on the forward strand.
CACAGTGGTGCACTCCTGTAATCCCAGCTGCTCAGGAGGCTGAGACAGGAGGATTGCAAGTTCAAAGCCAGCCTCAGCAACAGCAAGGCACTAAGTAACTCAGTGAGACCCTGTCTCTAAATAAAATACAAAAAATAGGGCTGGGGATATGGCTCAGTGGTCCAGTGCTCAAGTTCAATCCTGGGCACCCTCCCCAAAAAACATTTAACATAGATCATAAAATCTAAAACTATAAAACGTTTAAAAGGAAACACAGGAGAAAATATTTGCAACTTGGTATTAATTGTTAGACATACACAAACTATGATTCCTAAAAGAAGACAATCATAAATTTAACCTCTTCAAAACTTTTTGCCTGTGAAATACATTATTAAGAGAATGAAAAGATAAGCTAAAGACCGGGAGATAATAATGGCCAATTGAATATTCCACAAATGACTTACATCCAGAATATAAAAGAATTCTCAAAAGCCAACAGTAAGAAAACAAACAAACCATCTAAAAGTGGGCGAAAGACTTGAGCAGATACTCCACTACAGAGCATATAATGATGGTAGATAAGCACATGGAAAGATGTTCAACATCATTAACCATTAGGGAAATGCAGATTGAAATCACAGTGAGATATCTCTACACATTTAGTAGAATGGTCAAAATGAAAAATACTGATAATATGGGCTGCTGGTAAAGATGTAGAGCAACTGTAACTCTTATACTTAGCTGATGAAAATAAAACTATAGCCACTGGGGCACTTTGATATATACAGTCAAACATAGACTTGCCGTATGACCTAGAAATCCCGCTTCCGAGTATTTACCCAACAGAAACGTGTTTATACAAAAATCTGTACACAGATATTTGTAGCAGATCTCTTATCAATTGCCAAAATCTGGAAACAACCCAAATATCTTTAATGGAGTGAATGTATACACAGTAGTATGTGAGAGCAGGAGCCAGAGGCGCTGGACATTGGGGTGGGGAACTTCATTGCAACAATTCCAAATTTCTTCTCCTGGCAGGCCCAACTTCACCTACAAAGTATCTGATGAGCCAGTGATCAGCACTGTGATCAGCATCCTGACTGACCGGGGGGGGGGGTGGGGGGGGGGGGGGGGGGGGGGGGGGGGGGGGGGGGGGGGGGGGGGGGGGGGGGGGGGGCAGATGAACACACAGTGGCTCATTTTGATTGGGTGTAGAAACTCCACCCACCATCCCCCAAAGTCAACAGCCAGTAGCTCTAAAGGTCACCTCCAGCAACAATACCACATAAACCCTAGACAGTAGCAACTCAGTGGCAACCTTCTCTTGGGACCCCTCCCTTGTGTGAGCTCTGCTTCCCTTCTGTCTTAAAAAATAAATTCTTGTTCATTTCCTCTCACCCTCTGTTTTGTCCCTTCTTATCTGCCATACTACACCTGGCTGATTCTCACGTACAATGGAATACTACTCAGTAACAAAAAGGAGCAAAATTACATGCAACAACGTGGATGAATCTCAGAGTGATGCTGAATGCTCAAAAGATTATGTACAATATGCTCCATTTATATGACACTCTCTGAAAGATAAAGCTAATGGGATAGACAACTGTGGCCAGGGATAAGATGAGGGAAGGGTGTGACTACAAATGTATAGCATGAAGAAGTGTTCTGAAGTGATGGAATCAATCTATCTTCTGATTGGTGGCTGTTGCATGAATCCATACATGCACTGTGCACCAAAAAATTTGGTTTTACTCTATGATGATTTTAAAATAAAGTTAAAATAATTCATCACTGATATAAATATTGATATTATTCTTAGTTATATAAATAATGGTTGTCAATGATTGTCTAATTATTTTATGTGTTCCTAGTTTCCACTTCCCCTACCCTGTTAAACCTCCCAACAAACCCTTTCTTGCTGTTGGCATGCTAAAATCTCATTCAATCCTATAGGCAGTCTAGCAAGATTTTGTTCAGAAAATTGGTTCAGCAGAGGATAGCTATAAAGTGCTATGAAGATTGCAGTCAATTTACTTGAAGTTAGTAATGATGACAATGATGATGACGATGTCGATTATGATAACAGCATTCTGAAACCCTGAAGCATTTTCTCAATGGCTCATCTGTGTAGGATAAGCCTAACAGATATTAGCAGTAATCCTCTCATTAGCATGAAAGTCAGCAAGTCATGGCTCAAAGTGTGGTGAGGACTTCCTCTCATTAGCATGAAAGTCAGCAAGTCATGGCTCAAAGTGTGGTGAGGACTTCCTGGGGGATGCCCAGAGTGATGCACCAGTGTGACTTTAAAGGGCTGAAGGATTCTTTTCTGCCGCCTGGGAAGACTCTCAATGGGTTTGCATGGTGGAGTGTAGCCATGGAAATAACTGTGGGGCATGATTCATCTCCTTTGCACTTGTCACTCTCATCAAGCCCTGACTCTTCCTAAGTGGCTGACTCTGAAAACTAGGCAATCTTGTCCACCAGATTCTGCTGGAAGGCAGGTGGAGTGGTGGAACAGAAAGCTTGGTGTGGAGGTACCAGGGACACCCATTATATGCAGCAGCTGTAGCCCATTAACTTTCTTCCTTCCTACACCATCTAAGGATTGCTCTGAGTTTGGGGCTCCTATATCAGGCTATGGATTGACTCTCTGGTGGAATGCAGAAGCCCACAAACCTTATTCATGTGCTCACTGGAAGTCCATCCACAATCTTTAAAAAAACTTCACCAAGAAGGAAAAGTATGACTTTGGGGCATATAGAGGATACTGTGATCCTCCCACTTAATGATTATGCTCTACAGCAGATGCTTGAGGTGCTTTCTCAGTTTTCTAAAGAGAAAGGTCCAACAACATTGGTATTAAGAATTAAATAACACTGAATTATTACCTTTTTTAGTTGTTAAATTGGCAAAGAAATAACTTTGCCCATATTCTTTTTTTTTTTTTTTTTAATTTCCTCTACCTTTACTATGGGAAGATTTTATTTTTTTTTATTTAATTTAATTTATTTACTTGGTGGTGCTGGGGATTGAACCCAGGGTCTTGTGCATGTTAGGCAAGCAGTCTACCAACTGAGCTATATCCCCAGCCCAACTCTGCCCACATTCTTACTCTGCAAATTCACAGCTTAACTGGGACCCAGGTCTCCAGAGGCCACCAGTGCCCTCTCCGTGAACACAGAGGCTCATGTTATATTTACTATGATTTATTTATGATTATTTAATAACATTTACTGCTTTTCTATTATAAAAGTCATATGTTCTCCATGTAGGGAAAAAAAAAGGAAGAAAGCAAAACTATTATCTGTAGTCTCGACACTTCAACGCTCACAGCTAACCACTTACTAAAAAACTAAGAAGTGGATGATATTCCTCACACACACAAAATATTTTTTTTTTGGAAGCAGCATTTGTTCCTGTTTTGAAATAGAATTAGGATAATATGACATATGGCAACATTGTTACACTTTTGCTTAGCATCTTACCATGCAAGCTTCCTATTTGTTCATTCACTTCCTTGAACCAGGTGGTACTCTCTTCAACAGTTCTTGTCCCAATGACAGTTACAATGCCCTATCATAAAAAAAATAAATAATCACACCACTTGTGGCTGTCCAACTGCCAGGTCAAATTCCTTACTCTCTTAGAACTTTAGTGCTCTCTCTGTCTTCTGCCACAGAGAACTCCAGGGAGAAAAAGAATCAATGTTTATGAGGGTTTTTTCACTTCTGGGTAAGAGCTAGATGGCTAACAAACCTCTCTCTTCCTTAAAGGGCCTCTTGGGATCCAATTCCGTGTTTCTTGTGAGCCTAGGCTGTGTCTATGCAACAGGCTGGCATCCTTCCAGCAACTACACCACCTGGAGATGAGACACACATCTGATTCTAGTGTTACCATCCTGATTAATGCCTAAAATCTTCTCTGGAATAACACCACCTGCTGCAGCCGAGAGTGTTGTTTTTTAAAGCCCTCCTCAATGTTTCCTGGAGTCCCCAAGAAAAACAAACACCCATTTGCTACAATCTTTCAAATCTGCTTCCTACAAAATAAGGACAACAGAGGATTCCAGCTGTTTCACAGTCTCTGAAATGACATAAACATTTTGAATCTCATTTAGACCTGCGCTACAGAATTAGGAAGAAATAAAACTGTAAAAATTTTGCTGCACCCCCCAAAAAGAAAGAAGAAAAGCATCAAACATCCTGACTGTACAAACAGAGGATCTTTAAGACCTGAACCAAACCTTTACCTTTAGGGAGGCTTCCCAGAAAAGGGGTATCTGAGCCAAGGTGCTAAGAATGAGTTGGAGCTAACCATGGTGGGATGAGGGCAAAGCGTGGTAGAGGATGAGATGAGCCATTCCACTGAAGCAAGAAGCAGGTTGGTGAATCTGCTTGCTTTTTCTGCTAAAGTATTAGGGAGGCACAGAGAGAGAGCTGTAAGCAACTGGGCTGGAAAGCTGGGGAGGGAACAAATCTCTCAAAAAACCCAGTCAGCCTAGGCTGCATGTAAAATGTTATATCCTGGTGGGGTTCACTGATGAGTGATTGCGCTTGCCACAGTTTTGTACAATATTAAAATCCCTATAAGTAAATGGAGATATATAAACAAATGCTATTTTTTTTTTTTTTTTAGAATTTTCACTCCTGAATCTTCCCTCATTTCATTTTCCTGGCCAATAAAAACCTGCTTCCAAATAGTTTCCATCCTTTCTTGCTTTCAATTTTTAATTTTTATTTTAAACGCATAATACTCACTTGACACATAAAAATTATACGTGATAGATGGGCTACCCCCCCCCCCCAGAGTTTTCCACATCCTGAGCAAAGCAACCTTGTTTCATTCTCTGGGCAGGATGAACCTGGACAGGATGTTTCTTCCCCCAGGCAGGATGTTTCTTTTCCCAGGGCAAGAGCCAATAGGCTTAAAGGTCACCCTGTTCTATGGGCAAAGAGCCAATGGCCTTGGGGTTGCTCTGGTGCACCTCCCACCAGAAATCCCTATATAGGGCCCTGTTCAAGAGACTCAGAACACACAGACACACACATCAGCTTGTTGTTGCTGAGAGGAGGAAGCCACTCAGACATATCAGCTCAGCTCGACCCTGCGGAGAGGAGGAAGCCACTGCAACAGCTCCAGACCCACCACTTTCAGCCCCACGGCTGCTCCCAGCCCACACCTCCAGCCTCCAGCCAGACAGCAGCTGCTTTAGCTGATAGCTCCAGAGATCCTAGCCGGTGCAACCAAGCACCCACCTTCTGTTCAGAGTTTGCACACTCCCTTCTCCCTGACTCCCCTCTCCCAGCACCTCTTCGACCTTTAACCAGAGCACCTCTCATCCAGTTTTGCTACCAGCCACAAAGGCTGTTGAATAAATCTCTTGGCTGCACGGCTGTCCCCGGTGTGATTTTTGCCCTTCAATACCTATTTACGGGGTGCACAGTGATGTTTTGATGCATGTATTCATTGTGTAATGATCAAATCAGGGTCATTAGCATATCCATAATCTCAAACATTTATCATTTTTTGTGGTGTGGACATTGAAAATTCCATTGTTTTGAAATATAATTTATTTTTAATATTGCCCTACTGTGCAAGAGAATACTCTTTGTAACTTTGTATCTGTTGACGATATCCATATGCAAATTCAGAATTTTAGCAAACCTCATCCCAACAGTAGGAGATAAACTGTGTATGTTTGAATTATTATATGTGTATGTGCATGTTTGTGTCTGTGTGTATCACAATATGCTTTAAATATGCTTTATCCATCAAACTTCATTCCCTACATGCCTTTTCATGGATCTATGGCATGGTCCATGCTGTTCCTGGTGTTAGGAATGCCCTTCCTTTTCTGCTTCCCCCACTTCAAGTTCTTGCTTATCTTTCAAATCCAAGACCCTCTCCTTGAAGCTGTTTCAATGACCCAGGCAGTATTAATTGTTCCCTCTGTTCTTCTAGAGCATTTTCTTTCCATTTTGAGATCATAGGATACACCTTCTCAACCATGGCTATATAGTAAAATCATTGGATTGCTTTGCAAATGCACCTTTGCTTTGGTTTCGCCCTAGAGCTCCTGAGGCCATTGTTCTAGGGTGGTGTCTAGGAATCAGTATTTTTTAAAAATCTCTCCAGATGATTCTAATATTGAAGGGCAAAAATCACACTGGAGACAACTGTGCAGCCAAGAGATTTATTCACCAGCCTTTATGGCTGGTCGGAGGTAGAAGAAGTACGGGGAGAGAGGAGTCAGGGAGAGGGGAGAGTGCAAGCTCTGGTGGGAGAGAGGAGTCAGGGAGAGGGGAGTGTGCAAGCTCTGAATGGAAGGTGGGTGCCTGGTCACACTGGCTGTGGTCTCTGGAGCTGTTGGCTAAGGCAGCTGCCATCAGATTGGAGGCTGGAGCCGTCAGCTGGGGCAGCTGCCATTGGGCTGGAGATGGTGGGTCTAAAGCTGGTGCACTGGCTGCCTCCTCTCAGCAGGGACGAGCTGTTGAGACTGGGCTCCAGGCAGGCAGGATCTTAAGTAGGGATTTCTGGTGGGGGGTGTACCAGAGTGACCTTTAAAGCTATTGGCTCTTTGCCCAAGGAACAGAGCAACCTTTAAACCCATTGGCTCCTGCCAAGGAAAATGAAACAAGTCTGCTTCTCAGGACATGGAAATTTCCATCGGCCCAAGCCCATCAAATATGAATCAAGATGGAGCACTACTTATCCTAAGAAGGTATTTGTTGACCTGTCTTCTTCCCTGGTTGGACTTTGTGATGGTTAATTTTTTGTCAATTTGACTAGGCCATAGTGATAGATGGGCTTGGGCAGACAGGCCACAGCCCGGGAAGTTTCTGTTTCCTGAGTGAACTTGTTTCATTTTCCCCAAGTCAGGAGCCGATAGATTCAAAGGTTGCTCTGGTATACCCCCACCAGAAATTGCTACTTAAGCTCCTGCACTCTCTCCCTGTGGTGCCTCTTCTACCTCCAACTAGGGGTAACAGCTGGTAAATAAATCTCTTGGCTGCACAGTGGTCTCTGGTGTGATTTTTGCCCTTCGTTTGGTGCTGAAAACCGGGACCCTGTCCCAAGCTGGAGGGCAGAATCTCCAGGGACTGCCTCGGCCTTCACCCATTTTTTTGATCACCACTCTAACGCATCTACCACCGGCCATCAGATTGGTAAGTTCCCTCGTCCCCAGAGCTCCTATACCTGTTGGGCCTTTCCACAGTGGGACCTGACAGTTGATCGTCCGGCAGCCCTGCTGGTGGCCCATATGGGGAGGATTGCACACCACCTAGGCCTTCACAGTCACAATGGGCCTCAGGGAGTGCCCTCTCTCTATATATATCCCTTTCCATCTGCCCGTCCTGCCTAAAGCCTCTGTCTCCCGGGTTCATGGCTGGGAGCAGTTGAAGAAAGCCCTTTTCTGGTCTCTGGCCTAGTCCAGACTTGGGTCTCATCTCTCCTGTTCAGAACAGGAAAACCCCCTGAGCAGGGTGGCCCATTGTCCTCCGGTCCCCTCGGACTCCTTGTCTGCCTGACTCCAGTGATGACTGGGTCTCATGGACTTGGATCTCTCTGATATCTGTCTTGAGGGGGACGCTCCTCAAGATAATATATTAGCACTATATGGGGCTTCTTCATCCCTCCCAGCCAACTCCCCTCTAAAATGCCTCTTAAACAATCTAGCCACTCTTGGCCTAACGCCTGATGTACAACCAAAGAGCCTCATCAAGTTTTGCACTCAAGATTGGCCCACACACCCCTTAGATAACCAAAACAAATGGCCTGCTTCTGGGTCCCTGGATCCCTCTATACTGAGAGATCTTTTCAACTTCTGGGAGCAATCAAAAAAATGGGCAGAGATTCCATATGTTCAGGCCTTCTCTCTCCTCCGTTCAAATCCTTCACTCTGTACCTGCTGCAGCCCCAAAATGTCCTCCTTGCCTGTCAACTGGCTGCTCCCCTGCCTTCCCCCTCCTTAATTGATTTCGATCCTGTGGACGAGCCGCCCCCATACCGTACTCTACCTGAAACCCCTCCCCCTCCCTCGGCCCCTCCAGCCCCACTCTTGCACAATGTCTGCTCACCCTCCTTCACTTACTCCCACCCAAGTCCTGGCCCCACTCCTGGAGTTGAGGGGGCAGAAGGAATTGTCCATGTCCACGTTCCCTTCTCGATGACGTATGTATCACAAATCAAGAAATGGTTGGGCTCTTATGCCACTGACCTCACTACATACCTCAGGGAATCTCAGTGGGTCCTCCAAGCTTATGACCTCACCTTCCATGATATATATATGATTCTGGCAAATACCCTCCTTCCTCAGGCACGTAGGCAAGTCTGGGAGCAGGCAAGGGCCTATGCTGATGAGATCCATAGAACTAACCCTAACCATCCTATTGGACCTCAGGCCATCCCCAAAAGGGACCCTAACTGGGACTATAATTCCCCAGGGGACATGGCCTTGAAAGATCAATTTTCCACTTGTATAGTAGCTGGTCTTAAGCGTGCGGCACAAAAGGCCGTTAATTTTGCCAAGCTACAGGAAATCATACACAAAAGGAAAGATACCCCCTCTGAATTTCTTGATCGGCTGACAAAAGCTCTCCAACAATACACCAATTTAGATCCTGAATCGCCAGGGGGATGTCAGGTCCTTATGACTTACTTTCTGTCCCAAAGTTACCCCTACATACGGGCTAAACTAAAAAAGTTAGAGCAAGGGTCTGTGACACCTCAGACCAAGATCTTGGCCACAACCTTGAAGGTCTACCATAACAGAGATGAGGATGCTGAGCATCGTAAGTTTCAGAAATATGAAAAGGCCGAACGAACAAAATTTCAAATGCTGGCCCAGGCCTTACAGGGCTCTGATGCTTGGGCCTCACAAACAGGAGGCAATGACCCCACACAGAGGGGACCTCCAGTGTGGGAATGATGGACACTGGGGGTAGAGCTTGCCCCCACCTCAGGCCCCCTATGCGCCCGTGTCCTAAATGCACCACTGGGGTGTCGACTGCCCCAGTTCCCACAGGGGGACTGGACCAGTCATGAAACCCAGCCTACTGAGACTGGCTGCAGAGGATTGATAGGGCCCAGGGGTTCCACTTCCAATTATTGACATTGCCTTGCAGGAGCCTAGGGTCACCCTTCTTCTTGATGGCTACCCCATAAATTTTCTACTAGATGCTGGAGCCACTTTCTCGGTCTTGAGGGAGTTTTGGGGGCCCACCACCATAGCATCGTCCTCTATTGTCAGGGTAGAGGGACACACCATCCATCCCCACAAGACTCCCATGCTGTCTTGCCACCTCCACCTCCATCCTTTCCCCCACCAGTTCCTAGTAATCCCTCAATGCCCTGTGCCTTTGTTGGGCTGAGACATTCTAGCCAAATCTCAGGCCTCAGTTGTGCCCTCTGACTTGTCTCATTCCATCTCCTTCTCCATTTTTCTCCTCACCATCTTAGAGGTTGATAGCCCTGAAAAGACCTCTCAATGCTCTACCTGTGCAGAAACCTCCAATTACCCTGCCCCCAGACATCTGGTAGACCCTAAAGTTTGGGACACTCAGACTCCCTCCCTTGCTCACTGCAACCCTGTACAAATACAACTTAAAGATCCCCAGCATTTCCCCAATAAAGCCCAGTACCCACTCCCAGCCACTAGCCTCAGGGGTCTCCAACCTATTATCTCAGACCTCCTGTGGAAACGCTTTCTCCGACCCACTCATTCTCCTTATAATACTCCCATACTGGCAGTCAAGAAGTCCAATGGATTGTAACAGCTAGTCCAGGATCTTCATCTCATCAATGAGGCTGTCAGGCCCATACATCCTCTGGTCCCAAATCCTTATACCATTCTCTCCCTAATTCCTTCCTTATCAACCCATTTCTCCGTCATTGATCTCAAGGATGCCTTTTTCACTGTCCCTTTAGCTCAGGAATTGCAAGACCTTTTTGCTTTTACCTAGACTGACCCCGATATTCAATGATCCCAGCAATTGACCTGGATAGTCCTCCTTCAGGGTTTTCAAGATAGCCCTCATATCTTTGAACGGACACTGGCTACTGACCTCACAGATCTTGAACTCTCTGACTCCACTCTTCTGCAACATGTAGATGACCTTCTTCTTTGCAGCCCTTCCTTTTCCACAGCTCATGTAGACTCATACACCCTTTTGGATTATCTTGCTTCTTGCAGGTGTCGTGTCTCCCCCTCTAAGGTAAAACTTGCCCAGACCCACGTAGTTTATTTAGGAGTTCAGATATCCCATCAGTCAAAGGCCATTACTCTAGACCAAAAGTCCCTCATCAAGGCTCTCCTGTGTCCCAAGACAAAGGAAGAGATTATTTCCTTCCTGGGGTTAGCAGGATATTTATGTGCCTGGATTCCCGATTTCTCTCTTTATGCAAAGCCCCTATATGAGGCTGCTAAGGGGGTTGAGGAAAAGACCCTTCCCGAAAGTATTTGGGCTGAGTTTAAGCATCAGCAGCAGGCACTATTACAGGCCCCAGCTCTTCACCTCCCAGACCTTTTTCAGCCATTCACCCTTTATGTCCATCAGATGATGGGTCTGGCTCTAGGTGTTTTAGGCCAATATAAGGCCTACACATTTGCTCTGGTTGCCTACCTTTCTAAACAACTTGATTCACTCTTCATGGATGAATTCCCTGTCTTCAGGCTCTGGATGCTGCTTACCTACTTCTACAAGAATCAAAAAAGCTGAACTTTGGTGCCCATATCACTGTTGCCTCTCCACTGTTGCCTCTCCTCACCATTTAAAAGATCTACTGATCTATAAAGCCTTTGAAACTCCCGCCCTATTGTGTTCTCTCTCTCCTCGTTTCTCTTCTACACAACTCCTCAATCTCTTCCCAACCCTGCTCCTGTTTATACCCGGCTACCCTCTTCCCAGTCTCCTCCGAGCCCCCAGAACATGATTGTGTAAAGATGCTTGAGGTTTTAATCTCTCACCCCTCTCACATTCAAGAAGGACCGCTTCCTGATTCTTCCCTAATCTGGTTCATGGATGGCAGTTCTTTCCTTAAAGATGGGCAATGCTTTGCTGGCTAAGCTGTTGTCTCCCTATCAGAGGTTATTGAGGCGGGACCTCTTCCCCCAACACCACAAACCAACAGGCCAAACTAATAGCCATTATGTGTGCCTTCAAAATTAGCAGCTGACCAAAAACTCACCCTCTACATAGACTCAAATACGTCTGTCATATTTTACTCTCTCATTCAACAATATGGAAGAGCAGGGCTCCTGACCACAAAGGGCTCTGCAGTCACTAATTCCAAACTAATATCAAAACTCCTACAGGCCTCCCTTTGCCCAAACTAATAGGGATCTCTCATTGTCCCACACACCAAAATGATGAGTCTCCCATAGCTCAGGGAAACACAAAGGCTGGTAGGGCAGCAAGGGAGGCAGCCTATCTTCTCCTTTTCTCCTGGCCTCAGTCCAATCCACCACCCAGACCTCCACAGCTCCTTCCGTACAATCAATCCTCTTCTATCTCCACTTTTCTTTTTCCATCCTAACCCTCAGGCTCTCAAAAACGTTCATTACTTCCTTCCTCACCCTGACTTCAGAGGACATACAATTCCACCATCAACTCACCTCCAAGTGCACTGTGTATCAGCACACAACCCGTACACTCCCCTTATACCAGGAACATTTCCCTCTCACCAAGCTTGAACTCAGTTTCCAGGAGCCAATTGGAAAAGAGATTTCACCAACATGCCAACTGTCTGGAAACACAAATATCTCCTGGTCATGGTAGATACCTTCTCCAGATGGGTGGAGGCCTTTCCTACTTCCAACAAAAGGGCTTTCACAATATCTTCTATTTTAGTCTCAGAAATCCTTCTCTGCTTCAGGTTGCCCACGTCCATCCAGCCTGACATGGGCCTGAATTTGTCTCTCATGTCACCCCAAATATATCTACTTCTCTTAACATCCCTTGGCATTTTCACATCTCATATCATCCCAAGTCTTCAGGTAAAATAGAGAGGACTAATAGAATACTTAAGGACAGTCTGACTAAACTCTCCCTGGAGCTTCACTTGGACTGAGTCAAGCTACTTCCCCTCATCCTCTTTAGGTTCCGAGTCCTCCCCCCAAAAACCACCCTCACTATCCCCTTTTGAGGTTATGTTTTGGTGGCCAGCTTTTCCACCCATAGTTTCCCCAATTCAAGGATGCTTACACAAAGACCTCTCTCTTCCCCTCTTGTCCTGTATCAGACGTCAGCTATGGATGTGCCAAGATTACATTCTGCCTGACCCAGGGAGATTCTCCACTTCATTCCCATTAACATCTGATTTTGGGATATATTTCTCCCCTCCCCAGAACATGGGAGCAGTCTCCCTTGCCCCGAAGTGGACAGGCCCCTTCTAGGTTGTGCTGTGCACACCCACGGCTGCTAAGCTTCGTGAAACCTCAGGGAACTTGACATCTTGGATTCATATCTCCAGACTGAAACCAGCTGCCCAACCACCTGAGGAGCCACAAAAGGACGACAGACACCGACCCCAGTATACTTGTTCTTCCCTGCCCATCGATCCCCTAAAAATTCGCTTCTCTCACGTCTCTGATACTGACTCAAAATGATCTTTTCTGTCTTTCTTGTTCTGAATCATATGTCTCATCCTGATGTTAGCCCCTTGTGTCATAAAATGTCTTCAAAATCAAGTCTCTCCGAGTTCCAATCAAACCTTTAACCAGCTTCTCCTTAGGGATCAACTGTTACTTTTCAACTATGGATGACTTCTCATCATCTCGGGGTGGACTTACTGGTCTCTAGAGAGATCAACTACACCCCAGATGACTCCTCACCAGCTCCATCTGAGGAGCCCGTAATCTGCTATGATGACCTTGCTCATGGGCCTCCTACTCTCCATTGGCCTCCTCACCATAAGTCCCACCCGGTGGAATACAGGCTGACAATAATCCCTCCCTCCTTCATTCTCTTTGTTATAAGATGCTGCCTGTAAATTAGTGATGCCTACAATTCCTCTCTTCAGGAGGACACCCTTGCCAACCTATGGCTTCAGGGAACCTTCATCCATCTTACTCCTGCAGAGATTCATCTTTTTGGTGCCTGCCTCCTGGGAATCCTTTTGCCCTCAAGCCTGACCTACCTGTCTTGTATGCCTACATCCCCCCATAGCACCCCACGTCACCACATTTCAGCAGGAAGCAGCCAGACCGACACACGATGTCCCACTCCCTAAGAAAACAAAAAAGGGGGAAATGATAGATGGGCTTGGGCTGACAGGCCACACCCTAGGAAGTTTCTGTTTCCTGAGCAAACTTGTTTCATTTTCCCTGGGCAGGAGCCAATAGATTCAAAGTTCACTCTGATACACCCCCACCAGAAATCGCTACTTAAGCTCCTGCCCATCCGGAGCTTGCACTCTCTCCCTGCGCCTCTTCTATCTCTGGCCATAATGGGTGGTGAATAAATCTCTTGGCTGCACGGTGGTCTCTGGTGTGATTTTTGCCCTTCACATAGTACCCAGATATTTGGTAAAATACTAGCCTAGAGTTTCTGTTAAGGTGATTTTTAGATGGGATTAAAGCTTAAATCAGTAGTCTTGGAGTAAAGCAGATCACCTTCCATCATGTGGGTGGGCCTCTTCTAGTGCATTGAAAGCTTGAAAGAAGACTGACTTCCTTCTAGGTAGAGGGAATTCTGCCTCCAGGTCATCTTCAGGATCCAGCTGCAACATGAACTCTTCCTTGGGTTTCCAGCTTTCAGTCCTAACCCTGAGGATTTTGGACTAGCCAACCTCCACATTTAGGTGGGCCAATTCCTTAAAATAAATTAATCTCTCTGTCTCTGACACATGTATATTTAAGCATACATAAGCACACACATGACGGCCCTGTTGGAATGCTGACTTCTACAATCTGTGAGCTGCTCCAGGAGCACAGTGGTGCCTTGTCCCTTCCCACTTCCCCAAGGGCCTGCACAATAATTGGGCATGTAGACAATATGGCACATGGGTCAGCAAGGGCTCTTAGGCTTATGTAATGGAAATCAAGCTGATTAGCTTGAGTAAAAGGGGAGAATGTTATAGGGATAGCATGATCAGAGGACAAGGCTGTGCTCAGATCTTGTTGAAGGGCTAAATGTTCATTAGGACTCTGGCCCCATCTCCTGTCTTTGCTTCTCTTTGTTCACCAACTTTATTCCTTTCTTACTCTGCTTCTGTAGCCTTTGCCTTTGTAGCTCTGTCTTCTAGTTGCTCTGGCTCAAAATTTTGGCTTGTGTGTGTGTGTGTGTGTGTGTGTGTCCACGCACGCGCATGCACACACATGCAAGGGATTGAACCCAGGGACACTAACCATGGAGTCACATCCTCAGCCCTTTTTATTTTTTATTTTGAGACAGGATCTCCCTAAGTTGCTTAGGGCCTTGCTAAGTTGCTGAGGCTGGCCTTGAAATTGTGATCCTCCTACCTCAGACACCTGAGCTCCTAGGATTACAGGTATGTGCCATTATGCCTGGCTTGGCATCCTTCTTGATTCTTCTCTTTCTCTCACTCACTGTATCAGTCAATAAATGCTACCTTTACCGTATTTCCAGAGTCCAAATACTTCTTACCATCATTACTGTTACTAAGCAACTATCACCTCTTACACAGATTATTGCCATACCTTTTCTGGCCCCCACATGTGATCCTCAGAGCCTTCACTGGAAGAATCAGATATTAGTTCAATTTTTCAGGTAAGAAATATGAGAAGCAAAACAAGTGGCTAGCCTAAAATAATGCAGATTGCAGAAATTAAATTTGGGACTCAAAACCAACTGGTTATAGATTATATCAGTTGTCCCCCCCCTTTACACCAGTGGATTTACAAACTAAATTTAAAATTAGGACTCTGTTTATGACATTTTAATTTAACTCTAATATTAATTAGGTATGGACAGTGTTGTGCTGGGTGGAGGGCAGAATTGACCTCTAAGACATTGTGGCTCTACGTGATAGAGTGACAACCAGTGCCCCACCTCACAATTAGGCATTGAAGGCCTGAGAAATGACCACAGAGAAAGCAGTTTCCTCTCCTCGTAAGTGGAGCTCATCTGTCATGCAGTCACTGCTTCAACAAATTCCATCCCAGCTCAATCACAGCATTTCCTTTCACATCCTGAAGTTGAACCCATTTTGCTGCTATTTTTACTTATTTTTACTCTAAAATAGGAAAGAGAGGACGGTATCATGCACCTTGACAAGCTGCCACCTGACAGACTTCCAGACAGTCTTATTAATTTGTATGATTGGTACCTGAATTTACCAAAGAACACAGACAAGATGAATCTTGGGCAATGTTCAATGGCATCCTAAGTAGCTCCCTTTATAGAGCCATTCATTGCTTTGCTGTGAAAGACCCCAGCTCAAAGTCAGCCTGTCAAAATCCCCAGCCTGTTGTGAAATAACTAAAGTGAGACAAAAATTAATTATGTAATAAATTAGGTAATGATCATCCGACCCTCCACACCAGGGAACAGGAAACAGAAAAAGGGAACCAAAGTCCTGGGACTGGTCTGATAAAATAACTGGAATGCTAAAATAAGGTGTACCAGACTTTTTGTGGTTTTTTGGAGAATTTGAAAGGAACTGGCAGCTGTGCCCTAGAGTAGACCCCCAAACTTGATTTACATTAACCAATAAAATGCTTGTTACTATGTATCTGCTTATATGCCTCCTAATACTTTATAAAAAGGCTTGTGACCCAGAGCCCGGTATGCTCAGTTAGCTGGAGCTGCTGAGTGTCCGCAGGCGCCTGTGTGAGAAATAAACTTCCTCTTGCTTTTGCATCCAGTGAGTAGTCCGGTGTTGGTTTCTTGGGTACGGGTCTCCGAGGGTCTTTCAGCTGAAAAGGGATATTTTAGCAAAGGGGCAAAGTGGAGGAGTAGAAAGGCCATGGGTAGGGGTCTCAAGCCAGTCAGTGATTTTTTTTTTTTCAGATTCGCTCTTTTTTTTTTTTTAAGCTGTTGATGGACCTTTATTTTACTTACATATACGCAGTGCTGAGCCTCAAACCCAGTGCCTCACATATGCTAGGCAAGTGCTCTACCACTGAGATATAATCCCAGGCCCACCCAGTAACTTCTGAACTAGCCATGGTATCATGAAGTTAGCATGAACTTGGTAGCTTCCTGTCACATTACTGTACGAACACAACAATTTTAAACATTTACACAACATTTGTATTGCTATTATTTCTAATTTTCAGAGTTGGAACTAGTCTCTACCAATTCCTGAAGAAGAAAGACCAAGAGGCCTCCAGTGCCCCAGCTCTTCCCTGACATACATCCTGGGGTGTAATCAGGTAACTGTGTATAAAACAGAACAGGGTACACCTTAGGACCAATTCTAGTCTGGTTGACTTCTGTGACACTCTACTGTCAGTTACAGGGGCTAGACAATGGCTATTCCCGCATTAGACAGGAAGGCAATAGCCTGATGGATGTTCAGCCCCATGGTACAAGGTCAAAGCCTGGCTGTTCAATTTATGTCAGAATTTTAAAATTTTATCTTCTGTGTTCTTCTCTTTTAAATTTTTGATCTCTGCTCAGTATTGCATTCTAGGTAATTTGATCATATCAATCTTCCAATTCTCTAATTCCTTCAGGGACAACTGTGTCTACTCTAGTCTTTTAAAGCATTTATTTTTGGATTCTCCCCAAGTTAATAATGACTAGCTTCAACCTACTCTAATAAAAACAAAGTGAAGTCTGTACTAAACATTTAGTTTTTATTTCAAAGCAAAACAAAACAGAAGAAAAAGTTGCAGGGCAACAACCTTACTAACAATCAAATGAAATAGAATTAAAATAATGGTGTAATACTTTGTCTTTTTAAGGAAACAAGTCCTTAGTAGTCAATGCTTGCAAGGATGTGTGTAAAACATTCTCCTGTATTGCAGGTGTCAGTTATAAATTACTATAATAATAGTAAAAGGCAATTCTAAATATATATAAGAAACTTTACCTGTAGTTTGAGCTTAAGAAACTTATGTAATACAGCTAATACTTTGGAAATAACATTAAATTCAAAAATAAAATATAAATTATATATGGAGTAAAAGTTATTACTATTAGTAACTATGCTATTAATGACAACTATTACTATTCTATTAGTAAAATAGATATTATTGCCATAAACTGGAAAAAGATTTAAATAGTATATGGTATGGGGGTGTCAGAACTATAGGGTAATATTTTTCTTTCAGCTTTTTTTTTTTTTTTTTTTTTGGTACCAGGGATTGAACTTGGGGCACTCAACCACTGGGCCACATCCCCAGCCCTTTTTTGTATTTTATTTAGAGACAGGGTCTCACTAAGTGCCTCACCATTGCTGAGGCTGGCTTTGAACTCACGATCCTCCTGCCTCAGCCTCCCAAGTGCTGGAATTTCAGGCGTGCCGTGCGCCACCGTGCCCGGCTTCTTTCAGCTACTTTTTAAAAATAACTTTTCTTTTCTTCTATTTTTTTCCTGTACTGGGGATTAAACCCAGTGTCTTGCACATACTAGGCAAGTGCTCTACCACTGAGCTACACCCTAGTTCTATAATTTTTCTTATACCACTATTTTTTATTTAGGTAAAATTCACATAAAATAGAATTAAGCATTTTTAAAGTGTACAATTTAGTGGCATTGAGGATATTCACAATGTTGCACAACCACCCCCTCTGTGTAATTCAAAAATATTTGACCAACCTGAATGAAACCCCTGTACCCATTGATCAGTCTCTCCACACTACTGCCTCCTCTCCAATTCCTGACAACCACTAATCTACTTTCTGTCTAAGTATTTACCTACTCTGGATATTTTGTATAAATGGAATCATAAAATATATGACATTTTTGGTATACCTTTTTTTAACTTATTTTAGGTTAAACTATGTTTTTGCATGTATTAAAACTTCATTTCTTTTTCTTTCTTTTTTTTTTTTTTTTTCTTTTCTTTCTTTCTTTCTTTCTTTCTTTTTTTTTTTTGGCTGAATACTGCTCCATTGTTATACCACATTATGTTAATCCATTCTTTCATCCACAGACATTAAGATTGTTTCTAACTTTTTGGCTGTTAATAAATAGTGCTGCTATGAGCATTCATTGTATAAGCATTTTTTGGAGACATACTTTCAATTCTTTGGGAACTATACCTAGGAGTGTTTTTAGAGACATACAATTAATTATTCAGTGAAGGCATGTTTTATTAATTTTTCTGTTTCAATTTGTGTGCAGCCTCTTCTATGGGATGGGATACATGAGAACCATATGGTAGAATTTTCCACTACGACTATGCTAAATGACAGCTGCGGTAAGTGTGTGAGCTCCTGTGGTTTCAACGGTGGTCCTAAGGAGTAGGCACTTCGATCAAGTGATGCTCAAAATGCAGTCCAGGAAGCATCCCATGAACCATGTAGTAGCAACGAGAAAACAAGTAAGTGCTGCTTACTGCTGGTAATATGCTAATCACTGATAAGAATCCAAGGTTTTGTAATAGACTAGTGAAGGTCTGAGAGTCCTTGAATAATGTTTAAGGAAAAAAGAGGACTTTTAGGTCTGTGTGGACCTGAAAGTAGACTTCTGTGACCCTTGCATGGCAGCCGTGGCCTGCAACTGGAGGTGGGGAAGGACAGGTGGAGAGTGTGTACTGCCCTCTGTCCTGGCAGGCCTTCTCCTCACACATTCAAGACTCCAGCCTGGCTTGGTGGGTTGATGGTCACCCAGGCAGCTGATGTTGCAGCCTTTCATGGAAGGCTCTGCTGTGTGTGTGTGACCAGTTAGGACCACTGGACTCTGCAATGCTCTTGGGGAAAAAAATGGGTTCTCATCTGGAATTTGCTTCCACTTTCATCTGAGAGTTGATCTTAAAGTTAAAAAATATGGCCTGAATGCACCTCTGACTTCTGTCTCCAGCAAGAGGAATAAAATCATAGGGAAAAGATTACAAATGGAGGAAACAACTCCCTCGATAAAATGGATAGAAATTCATTTACATATGATTCTTGAATGTCAGACATTTAAGCCCATGGGAACCCCTGGAAAGATATTGCAAAGATATTGCAGTCGGCAAAGAATCTACCTGAGAAATAGTTGTTCCTCTTAATGGGAAATGAAGATTAATCCCAACTGGGCATCAAACATGAGCCAAGTACTCAATAACTATTGAGGCCAAAAATATTGCAGGTTTTTACTCAAAGTTCTTACTGGATCACAGTGATGTTTCAGGTTAGTTTAGCTAACAGAAATGTTTCAATCCAAGGTGAAGAGCTTTTAACATATTTCCTACATGTAGCTTGCTTTAATTAAAGAGGAGAACAAAGCCAACAGCTGGTGAGCGTCTGTTCAGCTATTATTTTTTTTTTCAATGCAAAGTCAATTTTGAGCAGTTCTTATGGCTTTCAGAAGAAATGGATTTGAAGCTGGGTACAGTGGTGCACACCTGTAATCCCAGCAGTTTCCAAAGCTGACATGGGAGGTTTGCAAGTTCAAAGCCAGCCTCAGCAACTTAGCAAGGTTCTGAGCAACTTTGTGAGATCCTGTCTCAAGTAAAAAGTTAACAAAAAGGTAGGGGTTGAGGATGTTCCTCAGTAGTTAAGCACCCTGGGTTTTTAAAATTCTAATTAGTTATACATGACAGTAGAATGCTTTTTGACACATTGTACACAAATAAAGCATAGGTGCTGAGTCACCTATATACATACATGTATATGGGTAATAGTGTCTGTCTCATCCTACTGTCCTTCCCATCCCCACCACTCCTCTCCCCACACTCCCCTCTGCACTATCCAAAGATCCTTCATTTTTCCCTACCCAGCCCCCAACTATGGATCAGTATCCACTTATCAGAGAAAACATTCGGCCTTTGGTATTTTGGGATTGGCTTATTTTGCTTAGCATGTTATTCTCTAGTTCCATCCATTTACCTGAAAATGCCATAATTTCATTCTTCTTTAAGGCTGAGTAATATTCAATTGTGTATATGTATCACATTTTCTTTATCCATTCATCTGTTGAAGGGCATTCATCTGTTAACTGTGACTGGTCACTGTAGTCGAAATTTCACAAAGGCTAAACGTAGACATTATAATCAATCATGTGACTGCGTCACTGTAGTATGTTGATTTACTGTGACTGCGTTCACTGTAGTATGTTGTTTTAAGTCCTTTGGGATATAATAACCTCCAGAAATAAAAAGTGCGTAATTTTAAAATTGGGGAGGATGATGAAGGCCATAAAGGAACATTTCAGCCTTAATGTTGTTTTACCTAATCTACCGGTTACTTTATGGGAAGAGATTATTTTGCAACAAATGGGAGTACACCTTGCAACCAAGCCTGCAGATGTTAAATGTGAAAACCTACAGGGTAAAATCTTAACCATAAAAGAACTCATTATCAAAAAAGTACAGAGTAATTAACCTAAAAGTAATCATTGTCATAAAGGAAAAAGATATTTTTTTTCGGGGCCACTGAGAAAATAATTTTGAAAATACCATGGCTTTCTGATAAGCCAGTGTGGGTCCCTCAGTGGCCCCTATCTAAAGAGAAATTACAAGCGGCCCACCTACTAGTTCAGGAACAATTAGAAGCAGGTCATATAGAACCTTCCACCTCTCCCTGGAATTCCCCCATATTTGTAATCAAGCACCCATATTTGTAATCAAGAAAAAGTCAGGAAAATGGCGATTGTTACATGATCTTAGACAAATTAATAAAACCATGCAAGTTATTTGGACAAGGCTATCCAACCCATTAAAAATAAATATCCAAACCTCATGTGTCTACATTACATGGATGATATTTTATTGGCCCACCCTAATCAAAAAATCTTACTTAATATATTCAGTGATGTGGTAGAAAATTTTTAAAAATATGGATTATATGTAGCAGAAGAAAAAGTTCAAACCAGATCTCCCATATTATATTTAGGATTTAAAATCATGGATACTTTTGTTAGACCCCCCCAAAATTTTAATAAATAAAGAACATTTGACCACCCTCAATGATTTCCAAAAACTACTGGGAGACATTAATTGGCTTCGCCCTACACTAAATCTCACTACTGGCCAACTAAAACCTTAGCTATTGTGAAATTCGAGCTGACTGTAAACATTGATGTGACGGCGTTCACTTTAGTAATGTTGATTTTATGTCTTTGGGATATACACCCACAGGAGTATTTTGGCAACAAGGGCCTTTATTGTGGCAGATGGATGTTACTCATGAGCCAAGTTTTGGAAAATTGCGATTTATTCATGTGACCATAGATACATGCTCAGGCATGATTTTTGCTTCCTTACATTCTGGAGAAAAAGTTAAAGATGTTACATCTCATTGTTTGCAAGCTTTTGCTGCATTGGGCATCCCCAAAATGCTTTAAAACAGATAAATGGCCCCGCATATACGTCCTCATCTTTCAAACAGTTTTGCGCAAAATTCAATATATCCCATAAAACAGGCATCCCATACAATCCTCAGGGTCAGGGCATTATTGAAAGAGCAAACCGAACACTGAAAATTATGTTATTAAAACAAAAAGAAGGAAATTGGAAAAGTCCTAAGGACAGATTGGCAGTTGCCCTGTTTACCTTAAATTTTTTAACTTTAGACTCTAATGGTTATTCTGCTGGAGACAGACATTGGAATCCACATCAACAACATAAACCCTTGGTTTACTGGAAGGATGTTCTTTCAGGTACATGGAAGGCTCCAGATCCAGTATTAATTTGGGGAAGAGGATCTGTTTGTGTTTTTCCAAAAGACGAATCCTCTCCAATATGGATACCATCTAGATTAATAAAACAGGTACCACATCAAAATGATCAAGATGAAGTTATTGAAGAATCAAGATTAATAAAAAAGGTACAAAATCAAGAGGACCAAGATGAAGGTACAGAATGATTCCCTCAAAAGAGTCCTTCAAAAAATTTCACAACTTAAGTTTCATTCCTCCCGGCCGGGACAAGGAGATCTCTCTTTAGTGTGCACACAATTGTATTTTTTTTTTCCTTTTTATACATGTCTTTATGTCTGTACATTTGTCTACATTTCATGTTAATGTGACGTCACAAATATATGTTTGTATGTTTGTTCGTCTGTCCAGTGTGACGTCACAAAGAACAAAGCGCTTATGAAAAAGAAAATATATATATAATATGGATCCAAATAACTTTAATTCATTTTAGGTTAAGAGTATTCAATTTAGGTAAATAATTTTATAAATGAAGGTACTTTCAATTTTGATTTATAGGTGTCCCTGGGACTTCTCTTTAGCAAACAATATGACTAGTGCTATATAACCTGATATTTTGGTGTTTTGACATAAGATTGTTTATTTGTTATTAACTTCATTTGTTTAATAGCTCATTAATTTCAATTATCTCAACAGGTAAAAGATTGCTCTGTATACAGAGACTCAAGGGTTCCAGCTAACAAATTATTTCTCTAAAGTGCCTTTACCTTTTCTTTAATCTATCTTTAATGCAGTAATTACCCTCAGTCTTTCTTTGTTTTGTTCTAAATATGATATTTTTCCAACTTATGTTTGTAGAAGCTCAACCAGCGATATGTGTGAACAAAAATCAACTTTAATTTTCTAATCTAATTATTCTATTTTGTAGTTTGACAACTCGCCTCTTGACTCAGTGCTGCAATAGCACTGCCTTTCCTTTAATAATTGATGCTTGAGTTTCTAGGTTAGCGGGCCCTGAAGATTTGCCGGTGGCATTGTCTAAACATAAAAAAGACGTCTGCTGCTACAGCTGCAGGGATCACGGCCGCCGCAAGCATCCCTGCTGCTCAAACATCAAACAACCTCACCAACAGTGTGGCCTCTGCTCTACATGCATGGGGCCTCCTACATCAACATGTTACAACAAATGGACATTTTGATCTTTCATTGTTTGGGACTTTACGGGACAATGCCTTGCGGGTATTTGTCTAGAGAATTCAGTGTGTTACTTGATGGAACTTAGGGCAGCTGCTTTGTTTAAACAATTTGATATGCTATGCAATTTGGCTCATCACCAAAAGGCTTGTCGCCTTAAAGCCGCAACATCTCCTCACAATTGGACGGCTGTTAGTCATCATATATAGTCGATCCTAAAGGGCTCCATTGGATGGCTGGTTAGCCAATGACGGGTAAGATCCCCAGAGGGGGACAACCTAAGACAGGCACAGTCGCACGGGACAGTCTCATGTGGCCGACATATCAACCTAAGACAGGAGTCAAGGGCACAGCCTTGATTATCCGATGACGGGTAAGAATGTTGGTTGCACATAGACGTCCTAGAGCATTACCTCTTTTAAAACAAAAAGGGGGAAATGCAGGAGCCCTGTTTGGGGATTGGCTTGAATTGCGTTTGACTATGAGCCGTGGAGATTTGGGCATTGTCGCTTCCCGTAGTCTCACGGGACTTGTTGCGGGATCTCGAGTGACTTGGCCGAAATTGCTGATCGGGTCAGCGCCATTTTTAGTGGTGTGTTTGGCGTGAGTTAGTCGTTGTTAGAACCAGAAGAAAAGTTATCAGAATAAAAAGCTGTTTGTCTCCAGTTTGCTTCTGAAGTTTTTCCCGCGGCTCCGTTGCTCCAAGCGCTTCAGGCGGCAACAGCTGAGGAGTGGGATAACTAGGTCAAATGATGGTTCCATTCCAAGTTTTCTGAGGAATCTCCATACTGCTTTCCAGAGTGGTTGTACCAATTTGTAGTCCCACCAGCAATGTATGAGTGTACCTTTTCCCCACATCCTCGCCAACACTTATTATTGGTTGTACTCTTGATAATTGCCATTCTGACTGGAGTGAGATGAAATCTTAGAGTAGGTTTGATTTGCATGTCTCTTAATTCTAGAGATGAAGAACATTTTTTCATATGTTTGTTGATCCATTGTATTTCTTCTTCTGTGAAGTGTCTGTTCAGTTCCTTACCCCATTTATTGATTGGGTTATTTGTTTTTGTTTTTTGGTGTTAAGTTTTTTGAGTTCTTTATATATCCTGGAGATTAGTGCCCTGAGAGAACCTCTGGGTTTAATACCCAGTACCAAGAGAGAGAGAGACAGAGACAGAGACAGAGAGAGAGAGAGAGAGAGAGAGAGAGAAGAAAAGAAACACATTTGGGGTAGTCAAGTGCTTAGTGGCAGCTAACTGTGAGATTTCAGCCCCAAAGAAAAGTCATCCTGCCCTGAACTCAGGTCCTGTTCCGTATGTAAGCATCAACCTCAACATTTTAGAGGTAAAAGATTCAGTCTCCCTAAGGCAACTGAGAACTTGAGAAAAATTATCCTTCCTGAACCTCTAGCTCTATGAGGTTCCTTTAACCCCTGGTGCCTCCTCCAGACCTTCTCTCGATGTTCCATTTGACAATAGCTTCCCATTTGATCCACACTGATTCTGCAGTTCTGGGTTGAAGAATCTAAGGCCTCTTCAGGGCTCAGCAGCAAAGAGCACCATGTTCATGCCACAGACCAGGGTAGGAATTTCTTCCCTCCCCTTTCTGATTGGCTGGGAATGCATGGAACTAGAGCAGGCTAGTTCCTACTTAGCTGTGTGACTTTGATGAGACAATGAGTTGAAATCACAGTAAGCGCAGGACCTAGGCTTAGTAGGAGCTCAATTAATTATACCCTTCTTTTAAAGCTCAACTTCAGCTTATTTTTTGGAAGACATTCTGCTTTCTTAGCTCCCATGGCCTCCTCCAAATGCTCCCCTTCCTATGCTCTTTTCCAGCTTTACTGTGATCACCATTTTCCTCATCCTTCATCCCAAAGAGACTCAGCTATTTGTCTTCCTTATCTCTGTATCTCAAGCAGCTAACACTCTGTCTGGCACGTATTCATTGTTTCAGAATGGTGCTTGCTGATAAGTGCTTCTAAACTTCTGATCCTTTCCCACCTGCCTTATTAAGTTAAGATAGTCCTACTTGAGTGATGAAAGCCATCCGTTCATAAGGCTTCTTCAACAGTGTCAAGGTCAACGTCAGCTCTAGCAGCATCTGCTTTTCCCAAACTGAAGTGAGCTAGCAACACAGCATGTGAAGGGAGACTTCGTGGTTTCCAGACCATGAAACTACAAAAGAACTCTTCTGAATCACCATATGGCTGGTGGAACCCAGTGCACCCAGTGATGAGCACCATGGTGACACCCGCGGTGACACACGGCACCAGGCTGCTCACTGAGCCACGGGGTCAGGAGACGATAAGACTTTCGGTGCTGCTGGGATGAGAATCCTAATGAGGTCTAGGGAATGATGCTTCCATCCAGCTGCTCTCAGGCAATGTGAATCCTCTGTTAAAGCTTTAACCCTCCTAAATTAGACCTCAGGGGCTTATACTTGTCATTGGGTGACCTCATAAAGAAAGCCACAAACTATTCTTTATGCCAAAACTCAGTGTTTGGAATTAAGCAGGAAATTCCTTGATATATTTGCTGTAAGATCCAGGCTGTATCCACCCCCACCCCCATTGTCTTTCCCTGTCCTCCCTTAGTGGAGAGGGCTTCTTTCAGCATAGTGGATATTCCAGGTTTTATATGGGAGGTGGTTGGTTTCAGCTAGGAAGAGGCTGGTTTATGTGGCAGGTTACCTGACTTATGTGGCAGAGCTACCTGAAGCATTTGAAACATAAGCAAACAGGACCCCAGTGCAGGACTTGTGGGGACCCCTGAAAGCTGGTGCTTACTGGATGGTACACCAAAGCAGTGACAGGCTGAAGGGCCCTGGAGAAATGAGCACGGAGAAGGTAGGAGGATCCGGGGCCAAGGAGACGGGGCTTCCGTCTCTGGTATTGAGTTGGCAACTATTGAGAAGCATCTCAAAGGGAAGATAAAGAAATATCTATACCAGTCTTTGGAGATCACATTGAATTTGAATTTGAATTGAAATTGAAATTGAAAATCAAATTTGAATTGAATTGGATTGAATTTCTGAGAAGCCACGAATAATAGTGTATTTGGGGGTTAAACTAAGAGGATCTACCCCTGTTTTAGTGAGCTTTCTTGCAGCTCTCACTAAAAGGACCCAACAGAACAACTGTAGAGGAGGAATAGTTTATTTGAGGGCTCACAGTTTCAGAGGTCTCAATCCATAGACAGCAGACTCCATTCTTCAGGGTTCAAGGTGAGGCTGATCATCATGGTGGAAGAGTGTGGCAGAGGGAAGCAGCTCACATTATGTTCAGGAAACAGAGAGAGATTCCACTCTCCAGATACAAAATATATACCCCATGGCCACACCCCCACGTGAGCTTTTGGGGGACACCACATCTACACCATAACAACCCTGTCTTTCTATACTTATAAAGGATTAGACGGGCATATCTAATTAAAATTTTAAAAGCACAGAGGACTGGGCTGAACTGTATGGAGAGTCTTTTTCTTAAACTTGTCATAACAATAACTTTTTCTACAATCCAGGAGTTGGTCTACATTTCGTATTTTAACTCATTTGATTCTGGAAGTATTATCATTTTATCCCAGTACAGCTGAGGAAACTGAGGCACAAAAGGATGAAGTGACTTGACCAAGGTGGCATGAGTTCATGGTGGCAGAGCTGGGCCTATGAAGGCAGAGTGTCAAGGACTAGGGCCTGTGCCCCTCACAGTGAGGCATACTGCCTCTGCTCAGCCATCGAGACCATCTTCAAACACCTCCTTAACCCTGACTGGGCTCAGGTGTATCCATTACTTATTTGTGGGATAGTCTGTGAGATATTTAGGGCATGAACCTCTTTTCTTAATTAGTTTTGAATGCCCTGGTATCCAGTTTGACAAGACACAAAGGCTCCGCTTTTCTTCTTGGTATCACATGGCTAGCACTACCAGCTGAATTATAATGGCCTCTTGCAGTGCGTGAATGAGTCTAGGTACCTTTCTGTCCACCAGAGGAAGGAATTTACTTAAACTTGTTCTTACAAATGAGGAAATTAGAAAAAAAATTCTTTTAATTTAAAAAAAAAAATTTAAAAATTAAAAAAAAAATAAAACAAATGAGGAAATTGAGCTGGGCATGGTAGCGCATGCCTTGTAATCCCAGGGGCTTGGGAAGCTGAGATAGGAGGATCGCAAGTTCAAAGCCAGCCTCAGCAACTTAATGAGACACTAAGCAACTCAGTGAGACCCTGTCTCTAAACAAAATACAAAATGGGGCTGGGGATGTGCCTCAGTGGTTGAGTGCCCCTGAGTTCAATTCTCAGTACAAAAAAAAAAAAAAAAAAAAAAAGAAAAAAAAAGAGAGAGAGAGAGAGGAAATCGAGGCCCAGAGAAGCTCGTTAAGTTGCCTAGGGAACCCACCATTAGTAAAGGACAGGCTGGTATTTAGTCCCAAGAAATCTGTTTCCAGTACCAATGTTGTTAACCACCGCTGCTAACCTGACTTGCTGACTCTAGTGTTGGGTCACACCACACCCCTGCCTAGAGCTACGGATTCTTTAATTAGCTTAGGTCTTCAAAGGCCAAGGCTATGGGCTTGATCTGATAGCAGCAGTCTGAACCTTAATCCTCCTGGCCAGATGTCCTGCAAACAGCCCACAGATCTAGGCCTGCGGTTACCAAGGAGACCAGGTGGGAGAGTAGGGATGGACCAGTGCCAGTCAGCAGTTCCACAGGGAAAGCTGTGCTGCCAACAATAGGTCAGAACTCGCTTCTCCATGTCATTAAAATACCCATGGAAACGTGTTAGCTAAACAATCTGGCTAGCTTGCATCTCCCAATGCTAAGACTGTCCCCAACTGGCTTTGTATGAACAGAATGTTGGCTCCCACATCCATGATGTGTTGAAAGGGTCAAATTCCACTCTGGCTGTTTCATCAAAAGAGTAAATACTATATGTTTAGATATTTGATGTGCTCAGATTGAGTTTAGGAGGTTTGTAGCAGAGCCTAGAGTCATGGGGAATGGTAGATCTGCCAGGGGCTTTAGGGATCAAAGTCTAGCCCCTCTCATTATACAGATAAGGGAGGCCAGATTGTCAGCAGGCATGCACGTGGCCAATGGTGGCAGAACCAGGACGGGACTTCCCATCTGCCACTAACAGGCTGTCAGAGACAGTGACATTACCTTTCCCCAAACTCTTTGGAAATTTATTTTGGCTTCATTGGCAATGCTTGGGCATCAAAAATAACTAGTTATTTCATTACTTGGGAAAGAAGGAGGTCATACTATCAGGGCAGTAGCATGTCTAGAGCCAAACTGAGGTGAAAATTTGTTAAGCTTTCTGACCAGTTTGATCAAGGTAGTCAACAGGAAAGTTCTCTCAAATATCCAGGTCCTGTGTTTGAATTAAACAATTTTTGCATTTTAGTTCTATGTAGCTGTGCATATTTCTCTGTTTTATTTGTATTTCACTGTTTCTTCTGGTAAAATCATTAAAATGATTTTAGACCTAACTATTGTGAACAACGTCACCAAATTATACACCATTCATCTTTCACAAATCTTCATCCAAAAAACAAGTCTGCCACTATAAAAATAAATTTGTCTTGTGGGATTTCCATCTGGGATGATGTGAGAATTCTGTAACCAGATGTAATAGTGGTTGTACAACATCATGAACGTATTCAATGACACTGCATAGTACACTTGTAAATGGCTAAATGGTAAATGTTGTGTTATGTGTACTTTTCATCAATAAAATAATGGAGCTATTTGTTGAGTACAGAAAAAACTCAGTTCAGTGGCAAGTAATATATTTCATTCATTTATTCCATAAATATATATGGAGTGCCTGTTATGGGTCAGATAGATATTTGAAAAATATTTAAAAGTACTCACTAACTGGAAATTGTTATGAAAATGCCAGACATGTGTCTGTGTATCACTGTGTATGGAGTGAGGAGGGCTATTTTCTATTCACTCCTAGAGATCCACTCTTCACTCTTGTCTGCCTTGTTTTCTGTCTTGGGGGCTCCTGAATGGACTACAGTAACAGGTTCCCTTACCATCCGGCTTCCTGTTAGGTTTGGTCAACGGGAGATGCCCGAAGAGAGGGAGGAAAGAGTTTCAGATGGGCATTTATTCCCTCAACTCCTCTCCTGCTGGGTCATGTAAATAGGTTGCATCCCTCTATTATATAAGCCAAAGCTTCTCTTGCAGCTATTCTCTCAGCTATTTCAGAAGTGCCCTCCCTCTGTTCCCCTTCTGGCCCAAGGTGGCAATGGCTGGAAGCCATTGCTAGTGCCAGAGTGCTTCAGCAGTCCTTATGAATTCCCTTTAGCTCCACTTACACAGTGGTCAACAACCCTTTTATTATATAGTTCTCAGCCAATTACAGTGATCCATGCCTATAATCCCAGTGGTTTGGGAGGCTGAGGCAGGAGGATTGCAAGTTCAAAGCCAGCCTCAGCAATTTAGCGAGGCCCTAAGCAACTCAGCAAAACCCTAACTGTAAATAAAGTATGAAAAAGAACTGGGGATGTGGCTCAGTGGTTAAGCACCCCCTAGGTTCATTCCCCAGTACCAAAATAAATAAATAAATAAATAAATAAATAAATAAATAGTCCTCAATTACCCTGGTGAGTGTGCCACCTAATTTGCCTAGGAACTCTGATCAATACAAGATATGTATGCATGTTTTCGCTTTGTAATGGTTAATTTGAATTGTCAACTTGATTGGATTAAGAGATGCCAGAAGATTAAAAGGCTTTTGGGTGTGTCGATGAGGGTGTGTCTAGAAATGATTGGCATATGGGATAGCCAACTGAAATGGAGACCCTCCCTAAGTGTGGGCAGCGCTGTTCAATAGGATGATGGCTTGGATGGAATCAAGTTGGAAGAACAAGGAAGCAGCCGCAGAAGCAAGCTCTATTCTTTTTTAATTGGTTCTAGATTGCTGCTGCGATTCTCGGAGGACAGGACTGGACTCTCGCTTCTTCAGTCTTCCAAAGTGGATTCTCCAGAAGCCTTCCCTTTCAGACTAGGGTAGCAACGTTGATCCCCCTTGATCTGGGGCTTCAGACTCTTGGATTGCACAGCTACTGGTTCTTCCAGCTCTCCAGCTTGCAGATAGCCACTGTGGACTATCCACCTTCTGGTCACCTAAGCCAACCTAATAAGTCCCCCTTTTATAATTATACTTCCTGTTGATTCTGTTCCTCCAGAGAACCCTGACTAATTGCATAGCAAATGGTAGATATTTTATCTGCCTCAACTCATGTTATCTATGCCAATTGCAAAAGCATAAAGTTTGCCTTGTCTCAGAAATGCAGAAGTATTCAGAATAGAGAGAACAAAATTGAAAGACTTCCTACTTAAGGTTTTGTTTCTAGGCTTTCTTTTTTATCACTTACGGTTCAAGGTTTAAAAGGTGATTATATCTCCAAATGGATTAACATTTAAAAAATAAAACTCATTATTTTAGAAAAAAGTGGAGTACCAATTAACAGAGTTTTTGAAGTGTTCAATATATTTTATTGTAAAACAAGAAGGCACCATTTCATCTAGGGACTGCTGATTGCTTAAAACTATACTCTTTTGAATAAACCTATATTAGTTTAATGAAGTTTTCCTGTGATTAGTATAATTTACTGCAATTGTATTCAAACCCCCAAATTATGGGTATTACGCAGATGAAATACGGCTCTGGTTTGAGGCAATTAGTTTAATCACTTTCCTGATGGGCAATGAAGCAGGGACTCCATGGAGCAGCACATGTGCGAGGCAGAAAGCACCCCTCGCTGGTCTGTGAAGGAAGGGTCCTTGCTCCCTCCTGCCTGCCACTGCCCTTTCCTCCACCAGCACATGGCCTTTTGCACCTCATATAGTGGTGGCTTGTTTCCATTAGTCAATTTCCTCAAGCTGTGTAGCTCAGCCTTCCTCATCCCTCACCCTGACAGTCTGCCTGGTACTTTCAAGGGTGGCGTTCATTGTAGAGGGTGCCTGGGTCAGAGGGAAGCCGCTCACAGCACCTGTTTGGGCTGCTTCTACGCACAAGAGGTGCCTTTGTCTAACTTGCTGAAATGTGCAACAGCAGTCCTCTGCCACCATCTCTTGGCTGGTCTCTCCTTCTCTGGCCTTGCCCTCCTCTTACTCATCTTCCTGCGAGAACAAACTTCTAGTGGTTTTGCCCATTGTGTTCTGGCTTAACCACTTCAATGGCTCCCCATTCTAGAAAGCAGTGCGTCTCAAACTTGTCCCTACAGATGAATCACCTGGGGTGGGGTGGGAGTGGATCTTCTTAAATGCAGATGCTCATTCAGGAGGTCTGGGGTGGGTGCTGAGACTCTGCATGTCTAAGCAGCTCCCAGGTGAGACTGAGGCTGCGCACCTGCTGAACACTACGTAGCAAGGCTTTGGGCAGCATTGTGTCCGTGGCGAGATGCTCTGCATCTGCACTGTCCAATATAACAGCCACTAGCCACGTGTGCCTACTGAGCACCTGAGAGGTGCTTAGTGTGACTGAAGAACTGTATTTTACATTTTCATTGAATTTAAATAAATATGGCTTGTGGCTACGCATTAGATAGCACAGCTGTGTCAGATGACATCCTTGCTCCTCACTGTGATTTAAAAATCCCCCAACCATCTTTGCCCACAAAGATGGTACAACATAACTAAACTTCTGTAATTTTCCAAACAAGCCAAGGGATTGTCATGTACTTTGAATGTGCACTCCACACACTTGGAATTCCTTTCTTCAGTTTTGTGTCCAATGATGTCACACTCTCTTTCCTGGTCCTGTTGGAGCCCTGCCTGCTCTGTGAATCTGTCCCTGACATACTCTGCTGACAGTAATCATTTACCAATATTATTTAGATAATGTATGGAATGCCCTTTGCCCACAGTATTCCTTTTTTCCCATATTTTTATTGATGCATTATAATTATACACAATAGTAGGATTTGTTGTTACACATACACACGATATAACAATGTAATTTGGTCAAAATCATTTCTCAGTATTTCTCCTTTCCATCTCTTCCTTCCTCCTCCAGATCCCTTTCCTCTACTCTACTGGTCTTCCTTCTATTTTCATGAGATAACTCCCAACACACACAAACCTATTTCCCTTTTTTCCTCTACAGCTTCTACATATGAGAGAAAACATATGACTCTTGACTTTCTGAGTTTGGCTTATTTTGTTTACCATAATGCTCTCAAGTTCCATCTATTTTCCTGCAAATGACATAATTTTATTTTTCTTTCTGGTGGAATATAATTCCATTGTGTGTATATACCACATTTTCTTTATCCATTCATCTACTGATGGATACCAAGTCTGGTTCCATAGTCTGGCTGTTAAGAATTGTGCTGCTATAAAGGTGAGCATGCGTGTATTGCTATAGTATGCTGACTTTGATTCTTTAGGATACATACTGAGGAGTGGTGTATTTGGGTCATACTCCTATCTCTTGAGGAAACTCAACACTGATTTCCATAGTGGTTGTATAATCCCACCAACAGTGTAAAAGTGTTCCTTTCCCCACATCTTCTCCAGCATATATTATTGTTTGTATTCTTGATAATTGCCATTCTAACTGGAATGAGATGAAATCTCAGTGTAGTTTTGACTTGCATTCCCCTAGTGGCTAAAGATGTTAAACATTTTTTCATATATTTGTTGGCCATTTGTATTTCTTCTTTTGAGAAGTGTCTGTTTAGTTCCTTTGCCCATTTGTTGATTGAGTTATTTGGGTTTTTTTTTTTTAATGCTAAGGTTTTTTGAGTTCTTTTCATATCCCAGATATTAATCCTGTGTCAGAAGAATAGTTAGCAAAGATTTTCTCCCATTCTGTAGGTGCTCTTTTCACATTGTTAATGTTTTCCTTTGGTGTGCATAGCCTTTTAATTAGATGCCATCCCATTTGTTAATTCTTAGGATTATTTCCCAAGCTTTAGAAGTCTTTCTGAGGAAGATATTGCCTATGCCTATTGTTGGAGTTTTGAGTCTTCAAGGAGTTGCAAAATTTCTGATCTAATTCCTAGGTCTTTGATCCATTTTGAGTTGACTTTTGTGCAGAGTGAGATAGGGTTCTTGCTTCATTCTTCTACATATGGATAACCAGGTTTCCCAACACGATTTGTTTAAAAAAGGCTGTCTTTTTTCCAATGAATATTTTTGGCACCTTTGCAAGCATCAGATGATTGTATCTGTGTGGGTTTGTTTCTGTACCTTGTATTCTATTCCATTGGTCTATGTGTCTATTTTTATGCCAATACCATGCAGTTTTTGTTACCATAACTCTATAGTATAATTTGAAGTCAGTATTGTGATGCCTCCAGGATGGCTTTTATTCTTTCTCTCTCTCTCTCTCTCTCTCTCTCTTTTGCTTATAATTGCTTTGGGTCCTTCTTCCAAATGAACTTTAGGACTGTTTTTTTTTTCTAGTTCTGTGAAGAAAGTCACTGGTATTTCGATAGGGATTGCATTGGATCCATATATTGTTTTTTGGTAATATGGTCATTTTAACAACATTAAGTCTGCCTATCCATGAACAAGTTACACACTGTATTTCACTCAGTCTGCACATTAAGCTTGGTATATGGAAATGGAACTTTCAAGTAGTTAGCCTGGGGTCACAGAACTAGAAAGTTGAAAATCATAAATTCAACCCAGCATTTGCCTGATTTTGAAGCCCATTCCTCTCCTACCACAACTTGGTGTCTTCTGCTTGCACAGGGGACTGTGCAACACATGACTGTGTGGTAGGCAAAGGATCTGTCTATAGTCTCTCTTCTCCAGGGGATTAAAAATTCTGAGAGCTGGGCACGGTGGCGCACGCCTGTAATCCCAGCACTTTGGGAGGCTGAGGCAGGAGGATCGCGAGTTCAAAGCCAGCCTCAGCAATGGCGAGGCACTTGGCAACTCAGTGAGACCCTGTCTCTAAATAAAATACAAAAAAGGGCTGAGGATGTGAGCCAGTGGTTGAGTGTCCCTGAGTTCAATCCCCGGTACCAAAAAAAAAAAAAAAAAAAAAAAAAAAAAAAAAAAAAAAAATCTGAGAGGTCACAGGCTGCATGTGATTTATTTCTGTAGCCTTTTATCATGAATGTTTGATAACTGTTGTGGAAATGTGCATGTTTCTTCTTTCCAACTCTTTGTAAAATGCTTTAGTGTGGTAAGTGTGTTTTAGCTCACTGATGTGCTTGGTGCTCAACATGTTCCTAATAGGAGTTGAAAGAAGGAAAGAATGAAGGAAAGGGGGAAAGGAGGAAGGATGGATTAGCCAAAGGAGCACGTTGATCATAGATAACATCAACAAGGACTTTGTCAGGAACCCAAGGGAAGAAATTCTTGCTCAGAGACTTTTGGGCTTCAAAATGAAACAGTCATTTCCCTTCTTTTCATAATTCAGAATATGCTCCTTTCCTATGCTGGGTCACTTTCTGTCTCTTGAGTTACTTTGGATCACTTAATTTAATCTAACAAATATTCAACAAATTACACACACACACACACACACACACACACACACACGCACACACGCACACACACAAATAGTGCTAGTCCTTAAGGGATATAAAAGACTATACATTGAATAAGTCATGTTTCTTACCCTCAAAGTAGCTAAGACTTTTATGAGACAGACAGAATGGGTACCCAAATAATACTAAGGAGAAAATAAGGGGAAAGAGTAGGGAAGTGTGAGAAGGGCTAAATATGGAGGAAAACTGGAATGATGAAATTTTGACATATGCTTCTCTTTAAATCTACCTAATTAGTATGACCAGCATTCCCCTGAATTAATATCTTAAAAGGTAAACTTTATTGAGAAAATGAGAAAATGGGAATGATGCCAACAGGACCCAGGAATATAAATTGGCATGACCTTTACAAGGGAAGTTTAGAATACTGTTCAAATTATTTAAAAACATTCATGCCCTTTGTTCCAGCAATTCTACCTGATGGCATTTATCCTAAGATAATCATCACAGCTATATACTGAGTCTTATCTGCAGGGTTGACTATGACACTGTTTATAATAATTAAGATATGCAAAAACACAAATTTCCCAACTCATAAGTGATTAGGGAAATTTCTCCAAGTCCATAGGATTAAATACTTTTTAATTATCAAAAGTGATATAAAATTATATGCACTGATATTCAGAAGGACATCATTATATATTTTTAAATGAGAAAAGCAGTTTACAACATGGAATATGCCATGTGATTTCCTAACCTGGGGAGAAATGTTTGAGGGTGCTTGTCTATAAAGATGAAGCAAAGACCCCAGGAAGTCCTCAGAGGTTCTTCCTGTGCTCTCTGGGTGATGGGATCAGATTGTTTTTGGATTTATGCTTTGCTTCAGTGTGTTCCATTTTTATGACCCAAAAAGTACATTTGAAAAAAAAAAATGAAGATATCAGTAAGTTCCGTGGTTCCTTTTTAAGCTGACATCTAATTACCAAATATCCCCTTGAAGGCTCAAGTTGCCTCGCAGGAAATCTATAGGCAGCCAACTGCTTAGAAATGTCTCTGGCTTGCAGAAGTCATGCTCTCTCCCATCATCAATCAATGTCCTCATTCCTTGATTCCCAATATCCATTATTTTCCTGACTCTGATTTCAAACCCAGTCTTGGTTGGAGCCCTCTCACCTTTGCCAGGCTTCGCTTGGTCAATGTCCTCTGTCCCAGGGTGGCCCATCTGCAAAGGAAGTGAACCTCATGGTGCTCAAAGGCTGGGGACCCAGGTGCAAATATTCCTCGCTGCCCAGTTCCCTCCGTTCTCTTTACCTCTTAACATACAGCTTCTCAGTCCCTTGTCACGCTGATCTCTTGATCTTCCAGTTTTGCCATTGCTGTCTCTCCCTCCTCTAGGGAGGACAGGGGATCATACGCTTGGCCCTTATGGATCACTCCATTTGCCAGGAGCCCTCCAGTCGCAAATGAAATGTGAAGAAGCAATTAAGCCGAATCCAACATCTAGACATTATTTGATCTGTAAAACAGATCTTTAAAAGAGAGAAACAAACTAAAGAGTAGCTCCCCGTTTGTTCCAACAAGCATAAGATAGGTTTTTAAAAGGATTATATAAAATCCTTCAAGGAAAATTCATGTCATCATTTGAAAAAGGTTTCAGATTGTATAAGGAAAAAAAATTTAATAACAAAATTAAAAAGTGATTCAGTCCATTTTTTTCCCCTGCATAAGGAATGTGGATTAAGCAATCCATGTGTGTTTTTATAATATTTTACAACAGGTCCTGCCGCACTGATGTCATTCTGCATTATAGACTGTCAGAGGGATTCTGGAGGCCGCAGAGCACCTCGGGCATGAGGAGAGGGCTGGCACAGAGAAAGGACCTGAGAGAATACTGGGGGGCGGGGACCGGGGTCACCACAACCAGAATCGATGAGCACCTTGGCAGGGGAAGCAGCTACTAAAACCAAGGAGACTTGCCTGCTTGGAGAAGAGAACGTGCTCAGCCTCAGGGCAAGGACACCAGTGGCCACACCTCCACAGTGGGAACAGGCTGCTGACTCTGGTCATCTAGCAGCCACAGCTGGCCACCTGTCTCGTTCTGGCTCTCCCCACACCCAGCCAGCACCTCCAGTACCACTACACTACAGTGCCAGCCTCAGCCCAGGGCTGCCTGCAATGCTCTCTCCCTTCCTCTTTGCCTAGGGACGTACCTGTGCTCATCCTTTTGAAGCTCAGGGTATACCTATGTCTATATATATGTCTGTGTCTATCTTTATCTACGTTTGCACCACTCATACTATTTGCTATATCCCAGGCACAGGCTTAGGAGCTTAAAATGGTCATTTCTTCAGGACAGTCTCCTCTGATCACCATCCAGGCCCGGTGAAATCCCCTGCTGTAAAACCTATGGTACCATGTATCTCCTCATTATATGTTAATTATAGTGTAAGTAGAAATGTAAACTCCACAAGAGTAGGGGCTCACTGTCACATCCTCAGCATCTAGAATCAAGTTTGGGACCGTAACAGATGTTTAATAATTTTTGGGTGCTTATTGGACTCATATCTATCTCACAAGCTTGAAGTTAAGTTCTGGAAGCTTCAAGTTTCTATTCCCCTGGCACCTCGGGTAGTCCTGGCACACAGGCTGTATCCTGCCAATGTTTATCGAGTGCATTGAACTCTCTACTAAATGCCAGCCCAGTGACTACAGTAGTGAGCAAGGTCCCACCTGGCTCTGTGCATTTGCAGTTTAGTGTTGAAGATTACAAGCAAGCTATTGCTGCACACAGGAGGACCGTCTCATCCCACGTCTGGATGGCACTGGAAGCCAAAAGGAGTTGGAGAACTTGGACCCAAAAGGCAGGCATCAAGCCCAGTATAGTCGCGTTGAGGTTTACCCTTGCTTAAATTATCTCAGTATTTTGGAGAGGAGGTTGTAGATATTGCACAGTGCTTGCAAAAACAAAAACAAACAAACAAACAAACAAAAAAAAAAAACACAACTCATTGCACAAAACGGACATTATTTATGACATTGTTTCATTACAAGAAAAAAGAACAGCCTAGTTGGAAGGTTTCTGTACATAAGCAGGTGTGAGCCTGCATTTTCTATCTTCAGAAGGGCCCCTTAAAATGTGTCTGGGGATTTTTGTTTATGTGGAGCCCAGCCTCAGTTTCGTTTCTCATTAGACTAGGGAGGGATTCTGCTGCAGGCTCTGGTTCCTGGTGCCCTGTCTCGCAGTGAGTTGGGCCTGCTGGTTAATGACGAGCAGTGGAAAGAACGCCTTTATAATAGGATCAGCACTCACAGACTTTTCTGCCTCCTAAAAGCTAGTTCTGCTCTTGAAAAGCCCTGGTCTTGTGCCCCTGTGGCTGATTAGAGAGGAGATGCCCTTCGTTTTGTATTACCTTCCCCACACCTTAGGCCATTCAGTGACCTATATTCTTTCCAAAGATGTTTGCTGTCTGCCTCTGTGGGCTCCCCGCCTATTGGAGAGAGAGCCACTGTACTTAAGCTCCTGTGTTTGAGAACCGGCTTTGTTGTCCTCTGACAGAAAGAAAAGACACAATCCTCGGCATCAAAGAGCTTAGAATTTATCTGAAGATGTAGAATGTATGTACCTGGAAAAATTAGGGTATAGTATTAATTAATGTTCTTTTGTTGATAAGCCAGCTTCACCTCTTAAATGCAAAGAAAAGTTATTGGGTGGAGATAAAGCAATCACACAAACTCAGAGAATTCAATGCCAGGTTGTAGAATGTAAAGAATTCAGGGCATTGTGGGGGTATTAGTGGGGATATGTGGACCGTCTCTGTCGAGGTCATCATCTGGGGGTTTATAATAGGATAAATGAAGTGAATGGTAGCATCAGGATTATGGAAAACTTGGAAATTTTACAGAAGAAAAATTAAAACCACCCACCCGATAGCCCACCTCCCAAAAGCAATCACTGATTTGCTTCTGCTACACATCCTTCCAGTCTTTTGTTCTTTAAGCGTGTGGGCCAGTGTGCGAATTTCTCACAAAGGGCAGATCTACTTTATGCTGTTTCATGGTTGGCTCTTTCCCTTTAACATTGTATTGAAAAAAAATTGAATTGTCACTGAAAGTTTTTGGAAAATATGAATTTTAGTGGTTGAGCAGTTTTATCATGTGGCTTCACCATAATTTATTTACTATGGCTGGTCATTTAAATCATTTTCCATTTTTTCATTATTACCAACTGCACCGTGAAAAAAATGCCTCAGCACATTTTCTGAGTCATTGTCTGAATGTCTGATTAGGGAAAGGGCTTCCACCAAGGATTTAAGACAGAATTGTCACCTGTGATTTAAAACTCCCAGGATAACCTGCAAGTGCTACCCAGCCAGAATGCTGCTCCACCGGCTGCCATTTTATGGGGTGCTCGCTCGCTCCACCCCACGAGCAAGATGCCTTTGGGTAAATCTCTGGCTTCTTAGTGTTCTAAATGGAACAATCTGGAACTGGAAAGAAAGAGTGGCCCTAAAGCCTGATCAATGTCAGGCCAATTTTTATTCTTGGTCCCTGGAGAGGAGTCTGTTTTGTGGAGGTTAGGGGGAGTCAACTGACTGCAATCTGATTTTAGGAGATGGTTCCCTCTGGGTCGTGAGAGGAAGGAGGCAAGTAGGTTCTGGAAGGAGAATAAAAACCTAGGAGCCCATCAGAGACCTCAGAAGCTTCTCGTTTTTAAAATTTTTATATAACAAACACACGGGCCAGTCACTGTTCTATGAGTTTTGTAAATATTCAGTCACTTAATCCTCCTACCAATTCTCTGAGGCATTATTATTATTATTATTTCCTTCATTTCATGGCTGAGGAAGCCAAGTCACAGAAGTCAGTGTAGACGGAGAGTTGGCACCCGAACCCAGGAAGACCGGCTCTCAGCAACTCTGCCCTGTGTCCATGAATATATTACAGTTCATTCTTGAAAATCAAGATGTTTGAAAAATGCTTGAACACAACCATCAAAAAGTATCAAGCCATTAGCCAATATGCAGGGTTTTTTTCTTTTATTGGATTTGAGTATTATCTGTGTAATCTAAGGATCTGCAACCTGTGGGTGGGGGTTAGGTCTTAAAGCTTTTGCTTTAATGTTGGAAAACTGGCTGAAACCCTGGCTGGTCAGGGACACTGTGACATCCATGCATATCTCCCCACCCTGCTTCTATGTGTGAAAGCCATGCATTTGAGTAGATGTGGGTGTCAGCATGATGCACTTCTTTGTCTCAGTGATGATTTCAGAGATGGGGAGAAACCAAGGTCGAAGCCCAACAGCAGTTTGCATTCCCTGAACCACAGGGATTGGTTCCTATGAGCTCAATCTTGCAAAGTGCAGGGTTTTGTTTGATAGGTGGAGAAGAAAAGAGCTAAAGAGGTTTCTTTTGCCTCTTGCCTACCATGACCCTCTCTACCTTGAATCTGTACAGGGACCAAGTTCTTTTTTCTTGGACTCGCTTTCCCAAAGAACTAACCAGGTAGAACATGTGGCAGATGTTTACTGGAAGTTGAGATCACTGGAGGTGGTTACATACCATGCAGAACTGCAGAAACGTGGCATGAAGTACAAGCTATTCTTCCAAAGCTAGATCTGACCCCTGCAATCTGGTTTTCTCTTCCCCATCATCACCAGCCTCCACCATCATGCTCAACTCCTCTTCCTCTGGCCCCAACATCTCGAATCTTCTTTCTTTATCCCCATTTTCTTGGGCCCTTCTTCTTCACCCTCTCTAGCTGCTCTGCCAAATCAAAGTATTCTCACGTCCTTTGCAAGTTAGTTTGTCCTTTTTTTTCCCCCGTCCTCCTCTTCATAACAAGGCTCATATTTTACTTCCCTCCCCAGTGAACAAATCAAGATGTTTTCCAAACAAAAATTTCTTTGCTTCTTCAGAGGAGTTCTACTGTGGCTTCCAGTTTTTAGAATTGGCACATGCCTGTAACCCTAGCTACTGGGGAGGCGGAAGCAGGAAGATTGAAAAGTCAAGGCCAGGCTCAGCCACTCGGCGAGACTGTTTCAAAATCAAAAATACAAAGGGCTGGGGGGAAAAAGGTGAATGGGAATGTAGCTCAGTGGTAGAACACCCCTGGGTTCAATCCTCAGTACCAATTTAAAAAAACAGAATGCTTTTTGTCTATATGATACTGTTAAAGAAGATATGATCTGCCCTAGCACTCAAACGGGCTTCTTCCCTGATGTCCCATCCCATGTCCTATCAGCCATGACACCCTATTGGCTGCATGAGAGAAAGCTCTCAGTCTCAGGCCTTCTTCTGCCACCCCACCTCATTCTGCCGCTCCAGTTCAGGTCACCATTGTCTCTCCCCTAGTCTGGAGTATCCAGTCATTCCATAGACAACAGTGAAGTTTGTACCAATCTTCAGGGAAAAATAAAAATAAAGACAACATAGTGTATTTCTCCTTAAGTGTAAATGTATTAAAAATAAAGAACCCAAGACTGGATATCCACATGTGAAAAATGAAGTTGGAATATATCTTCTGGCATATACCATAGTTAATGCGGAATGGATCAAGGACCAAATATGAGAGTCCAAACTCTGAAACTCTTGGAAAAAGTACTGGGAAAAGTTTCACGATGTTGAATTTGGGAATGATTTCTTGGATATGACACCAAATGCATAGACAACAAAGGAAAAAAAATTGCACGTACTTCATTCAAATTAAAAACTTTTATACATCAAAGGACGCCATCAACAGAATGAAAAGGAAACCCACAGCATGGGAGAAAATATCTGCAAATCATGTGTCTGATAAAAGACACTGAAAGAACTTTGTTAATTTAACAACAAGAAAACGCATTGGATTTTTTAAAAAGGTGCAAAAGACTTGAACAGACATGTCTCCAAAGATATACAAATGGTCAATAAGCACATGAAAATTGTTCAACATCACTAATCAATAGGTAAATACAAATCAAAATCACAGTGACATACCACTTCAAATCCATTCAGGGTCATGACAATTATGAAAAACAAAACCCAGAAAATAACAAGGGTTGGTGAGGATGTGGGGAAATAGGGACCCTTAGGCAGTGCACTGTCACACACTGTCACTTGTCTTTTTCTCTCTGTTAGACATGAGTTACTACATCCACACTCAACAGGAAGGGACTGCGCAAGAAAGAACTCCAGGGAGCCGGGATCACTGAAGTCACCTTGGAGACTAGCTACTTTGTACCTCCAGTGAGCCGGCACCCTCTTAGGCAGTTTACATTTGTCTACTCCTCACAGTATTGTTGCCAGCTGTGAATTATTTTTGCTATTTAAAAAAATTGAAAAACAAAAAACTAAATACCAGTGTGGCAGCCATGAAAATGTCTGTTCAGATGTCCTTGAAGAGAAACTTCTGGGGGGTGGGGTATAGTTGACTCACCGCCACTGCCACGTCTCTGGAATCATCTCTGACTTTGCACTGAGGCCTTGCTCCTAGTTAGGGACTGAGCACAGCCAGGGTACCAGAGATGGCCCATTCCTGTAGGATGCAGGACTCCTCCAATTGGCAATGTTCATGCACGGATTCCACATCAGCCTGACACTTTCTCTATAGGTCTAGGGCTCCTCCTCCACAATCTTCCTTCCTTATCGCTCCTTTTTCACAGATGCCAGACCTGCCTCAAAGTGTGAAGACCGTCCCTGCCTATTCATACCCCTTTCCCTCTGTCTTTCACAGGAATTTCCTCCAATAATTCTCTCGCGTATCTAATTTTATGTTAGTGTCTGTTTGTCAGAAAACCTGAAAGTGTGAGTACTATGTCTAGGGGAGTTAGTGGTATGGGTGGGATTTCAACAAATGTCTTTTTTTATTCCAAAAGGCTAAACACAAGATCTTTCAACACGCCTGCCTGTAATTTTGTATTGAATTAGATATGTGCCCCCAAAGATATGTTCCTGTCCTAACACCTGTACCTTGTGAATGTGATCTTATTTGGAATAAGGGCCTTCTATGGTTTGGATATAGGTACAATGTGTCCTCCAAGTGTTCATGTGTTGAAATTTAATTACTAGCAACTAAGAGGGTAGGAACTTGATTTGACTGGTGCTTAGAAGTAGGAACTTTACAAGGTGATTAGGATTAGAAGGTCATCAGGGTGGAGCCCTGTGGTTGAATCCTGGTGACTTTAAAGGAAGCAGGAAAGAAACTAGAATAGAAACATATGCACTATCCCTGTCCTTTGCCATGTGATGCTTTGTATGGCCTCGAGGCTTTGCCAGCAAGAAGGCTATCACAAGACGCAATCCCTCAGATCTCCAGAACTGTGAGTTAAATAAACCTCATTTCTTTGTACAGTTACTAGGCCTCAGGTATTTCATCATAATAATACAAAATGGACAAATATAGGGTCTCTGAAGATGTAATTAAGCTAAGGATCTCAAATTATGTGGGTACTCCTAAATCTGATGACAAGAATCCTTAGAAGAGACAGAAAAGGAGAAGATGGAGCCACAAGCCAAGGAACACTTGGAGCCACCCAAAGTTAGAAGGGAGAAAGAAGGATAATTCCCCATAGCCTTTGAAGGGAGGTGGGCCCTGCTGATATCACCCTGAGTTCATACTTCCGGCTTCCAAATCTATGAAAGAATGAATTTCTGCTCTTTTAAGCCACTTTTTAATGGTAATTTGTTATAGCAGCCAGAGAAAACTAATCCTCTATCTTTAGTGCTAGCACAATACCTGACACATATTAGGTGCTTTAAAAGTGAAT
The DNA here is from genome assembly GCA_025594165.1 of Tamias sibiricus. Taxonomy (NCBI): domain Eukaryota; kingdom Metazoa; phylum Chordata; class Mammalia; order Rodentia; family Sciuridae; genus Tamias; species Tamias sibiricus. The sequence goes on from CM046658.1 coordinate 209,768,636, forward strand.
TAGTTAATAGATTAATACATGGGGATGTTGAAGCAAAGATTCAGTTGTTTCTAAGTAACTGGTACTGAACACTATAAGATTATAACTTGATTGATTTCCAGTTGGAGGGTTATCTAGGAAGAACACTAATATTTGTTGAGTGCCTGCCACGTATCAGACACCAGCATAAGCCTTTCATTCATAAATGACATCACAGTGGGAGCAAGTACAAATACTCTGCATTATAATGGCCAAAGCAAGGTCTGTGGAGTCAAACCTGAGCTCTGATTCTTCTTAACTGTATGACCTTCAGCAAATTATTTAAACTCTTAGCCCAAATTTACTTACCTGGAAAATGGAGCAATGATTTCTATTTCTCCCCCACCCCCTGTTTGGAGGATTAAAAAAGATTACATATGAAAAAGCTTAGAACATAAAAAATCTCAACCAGCATGAGCTACTAGGAGTGAATCATGGGATAGGTGCAGAAGAAGTGTTGGAAGTGGGCTCTAGGCCTCTCACCCGAGGATGAGACATGGTCTGTGCTCCACTTTTTTTGGGGGGAGGATTTATATTTTCCCATTTTTATTGATGCATTATAATTATACATAATAGTGAGATTTGTTGCCATACATTCATCCATACACACAATATAATAATATAATTTGGTCAGTATCATTCCCTATTATTTCCCCTCTCCCTCACCTCCTCTGCTCCCACTCCCAGGACCTTATATTTTTAACAGGACTATTGAGGTATCATATTAGTCATCAATTTCAAGTTTAGAATTTGATAAGCTTTATATTTTAACTTTTTTTGCATTATTTCAGATGAAAGCAGCAGCTGTGGGTTAAATGTTGGGTATAAACAGAAGAGACTGAAGAAAATCTTTGAGCACAAATTGTTGGCACCATCCCTTAAATCAATTGCAACCAGCTCCGCTTTCAAGTCTTTAGGCTCTGCACCAGGCACTTCTTCAGAAATAATCTTCCCAAACGGTGAGGAAAAGGCTGTGTTGCTTACATTTATAGCCCAGTGATACTGAATTAATCCGAGATTGTGTAGTAGGTCTTGGATAATACTTCCCTTCAAAACCACACACACACACACACACACACACACACACACTCACACACTCACACTCACACACGTGTACAGTTTTAGTCAGCTTTCTCTTTATTTTCTTTATTTTCTGTGTGTGTGTGTGTGTGTGTGTGTGTGTGTGTGTGTTTGGTATTTGTTCTAATCAGTTATACATGACAGCAGAATGCTTGTCAAATCTTTGACATACTCCCCTTCTGACAGGTCAGAGAATGGCTCTATTTGGAGCCAGCTGAGTCCCCACAGGGCTTGCTGAGAAATTGCAGTTTCACCCCCACAAACATATACACACCCCCAACTCCCACCATCTCCTTCAGGTGGCCTGGGAGTACAGAGAGGGAGGTCTCTGTGCATGAAGCCCACATCTCTGTAGGGGGTATGGAATTTATTCTGTAAGTGGGGGGAACGGAAATAAGCCTCTGCTTATAATAATTTTGGGACTGCCAGAGTCTGTCATGGAAAAATTGCCCCTGGATTCACTGTACAGAATTTGGAGCTTCTAGATGCACAAGAGGTGAGGGACCTGGGAGAAGGCATTCTCCTTCCCAGTCTTGGGGTGTCAGAGGTACCTGAGGTTCCTGGGAGTCAGTAGGGCCCTATAGAAGGTAGTGTGGTTGTTTTAGTCAGCTTTTTTGCTGCTATGAATAAAAGGACCCAACCAGAACAACTGTAGAGGAGGAAAAGTTTATTTGGGGGCTTATTGTTTTAGAGGTTTCAATCCATAGACAGCAGACTCCATTCCTTGGGGCTCAAGATGAGGCTGAACATCATGGCAGAAGAGTGTGGCAGAAGGAAGCAGCTCACATGATGAGAGGGGAGAGGGGAGGAGGGAGGGGGGAGAGGGGAGGAGGGGAGGAGGGGAGGAGGGGAGAGGGGAGAGGGGAGGGGGGAGAGGGGGAGGGGAGGGGGGAGGGGGGGAGAGGGGAGAGGGGAGAGGGGGAGAGGGGAGAGGGGAGAGGGGAGAGGGGAGAGGGGATTTCCACTAGCCAGATAGAAATATATACCCCAAAGCCACACCCCCATGCCCCACCTCCTCCAGCCACACCCCACCTGCCTTCAGTTACCACTCAGTTAATCCTCTCAGGTGAATAATTCACTGATTGGGTTAAGGCTCTCATAACCCAATTATTTCTTCTTTGAACCTTCTTGTATTGTCTCCCATGTGAGCTGTGGGGGGACATCTCATCCAAATCATAACAGCGGTTTATGCTATCTTGCCAGTCTCCACCCACCTGCCCTACCAAGGCTCCCAGTGGGGAAGCGAACACTCAGCCACAGGTGTCGTCGGAGGTGGGTATTACGGGCAGAGAGCTGTGAGCAGAGGCAAAACGAACCCTGATCTCCCATACCAGGGAGGAGTGAGACCCTCACAGGGCCCTGCAGCGACTCAACAAATGGGCTTCCCGGGAGAGCCCGTATTTGGATGCCTGCCATCCACAGGGAACAAATGGCCTGTCAGTGTCAAACGGAGGAGATGTGGTGACCAACAGAGAGGATTATAGGCTTCCAACAGGCAGTCAAGTAAGATGAGACTGCCTCCCCTTTCTCCTCCTGTCCCCAACACCAAAGCAGAGCATGCTGGGAACCAGAGGAAGCCAGACCACCCTCCCAGCCCCGGACAACAGTCTCAACCTTGGCTGCACATGGGAGTCACCCTGGGAAGGGAAGAGTCTTGATGTGCCCAGACACTGGTCTGGAGTAGAATCTGGGCATTGAGGTTTTTAATGAGCTGCCAGGACTGAGCACCACTTCTCTGAAGCCAAACTAGTCGCCTGTGCTTGGCAGAAAAATTGGGTGGCCAGATTTAGCAGATAAAAATAAAATCATTCTATGAGACACACATAGAGTCAAAATTATTGTTTATCTAAAATCGACAGTTTACTCTGCGTTCTGTGTTTTATCTGGCAATTCTAAACGGGGAGGAAAATATTTAAAATGGATAGAAGATTGAAATTTGAAAATGAAGAGGTTGGAGTGTTAAAGATAAAAAATGACGGTTTAATAATAGAAGGTGACTGAAACAGTGTGGGATTGGGCTAATGTGTCACCAGGGAGAAATCAGGGGTGGGGGAATTTGACATAAGCATACTTTAGTAAAATGAAGCCATTCCATGTTTATGCCTCTGGTATGTTGAGATTCGCAGTAAACCAGTTATATCATTATGACCAATAACCTTCTTTGAAAGATGAGGAATAGAAGTCTGGAGAATTGCTGTGATTTGTGTAGGCTCACACAGCTGGAAAGTGACAGGGCCAGGATTAGAACCCCAGTCGATTTGAATTTATGAAAATTTTAAAAAAAGTACAAAGTCCTTTCTATGGTATCATAATGTCCCTTAGAACTGTTCTTTGATACCAGAAATAGTGGACTGGTTCCCTATAACAGAGCAATGACCACCTTTCTGAAGCCAAAGTAGTAGCCTGTGCTTAGGGACAGTGTCGGGTGGCCAGATTTAGCAGATAAAAATAAAAGTGTCACATGAGACGTGCTTAGAGTCAAACGTTGTTTGTTCATCTCAAATTCTAATTTTGCTGGGCATTCTTGTATTTTATCTGGCAATCCCAGGAGGGGAAGAAAAAATATTTGAATGGCTAACATCATAAAAGGGCAGAGTGTGGAGAAGCCAGGGCTGGGGTTGTGAGTTTTGGACCCAGCAGACGGGCCCCATTGCTGGCCTTGCTGCCATTTGTAGGTGACAGGGTGAGGGCTGAGCAGGAAACACTTCTGCCTCCTTGTCCTCTCAGTTGCTGAGCAGCCAAATGGCGGTGGCTGCCTGAATGTTTATTTGGTGTCAATCTCTGCTGCTCCATCTTGATATCTACTGCTTAGATTTCTGTATTTTAATTAAATGTCATCTCAGTGTGCCTGTACTTGTTGTGCTTGAGCCCCAAGGCTGTTTTAGTAAAGGGTACAATTTTGTAAATCAAATGGAGAAAAATAAACAAAACCACCTGTTCTGTGCGACCGTGTGCTGCCAGGCAGGAGCTCTCCTGTCCCTTCCCGCTGCCTCCCCCACAGCCCACACATCCAGGGCTGGAGCAGGCTCAGGCATGGTGGGGACCGAGAGGTCCCTTGCCCCCATTCAGAAGTGTGGGGACCCCAGCCACAGGGCCTTCATTTCTGGGGGGACGAGAACAGTCGTCGTGACAGGCGGGGACAATGACTTGGAGTGTGGGGGAGGACAGGCATCCGAAGGCAGTCAGTCCCAAAATTACCTTCGGCGCACACGTATGGAAGGGACAGAGCTTACTAGTGAGTAATGCCAGCCTGCGCTTCGCCCATTCCCACCACCTGTTAAAGAGAAAACGTGTCCTTCCCCTCCGCTCCCCTCTTTCCTTGCCCATCTGGAGTCGTGTTCGCCAGTCTGTCTGCTGGGATTTTGAGATGTGGGATAAGGTGATCGGGCACAGAGGCGGAACAAGAAGCAGGAGGGAGGAGAGGGGATGCAGAACCCACTGGGCTTGAAGGCTGGGCTTTGGGAGTATTTGTGAAGAGTTGAGAGTAAAAAGCATTTTGAGGCAGGGAGAGAAAGGATTTTCCCTTTAAATAATTTATTAAGGTGAAATTCACATATATAAAATTAACTTTTTTTGGTACTAGGGATTGAACCCAAGGACACTTAACCACTGAGCCTCATCCCCAGCCTTTTTTTTTTTTTTTTTTTTTTTTTTTTTTGTCATTTTGAGACAGTATCACATTAAGTTGCATAGGACCTCACTAAATTGCAGAGGTGGACTTCAAACCTTTGAGCCTCTTGCCTCAGCCTCCTAAGCTGCTGGGATTACAGATATGTGCCACCACACCGGCTTAAAATTCACCATTTTAAAGTGAGTAGTTCAGTGGCACGTAGTACACTCACAGTGTTGTTGAACCAACCTCCATCTTCTTCTAAAACATCCCATCACTTTATATTAAACTGAGAAGGGGCATTTTCAGATGTGTTGATGTGGATTATGAATTGGATCCCTCAATGTTCTCTGAGAGATACAGTGAACATTGAAGTATATTCTGCCTAACTTTGGGGAGTCCACTTTTGTGGACTTTGGTAGGACTTTGGCTTTCCAGAACTGGGTCACATAGGCCCTGGGGGTTATTTGACTCTGTTCCCAGAAGTCCCATGATTACACCAGGCTGCTGGAGCCAGAGAATTCAGGAGCACCTCCTCACCCCACCACACCACGCAGTCCTGTGCTCCGTGGTCCTTCAGTGACCTGAAGTTCACAATGATCTGATGTCATCGGGTTGGATCCTGGGGAGAAAGGGGAGGAAAACTTTAGGATGTCCTGCACCAGCGTCCTGGCCATATTATCCCCCAAGAGACGGCCCAACAGCAAACTTGGGTGTGAGCTTTGGGTTACCCAGAACACTGGAAATATGCCTGAGGCAAGCAGAGCTGCTCTCCCTCCTGCAAGCACTCCCTGAAACTTGCCACATTTCTCCTCGCAGGTGCCTATCGCAGCTCTGGATCCCAGTCCCCTATCTCAGGTAACTGAGAGCTTTTTATGAGCTCTATGCTCATATAATGATACCCAATTATACACACAGGCCAACACAGATATACAGGTTGAGTATCCCTAACCCACAAATCCAAAATCCAAAATGCTTCAAAATCAGAACTATGCAAATGCTGACATGATATCACATGTGTAAGATTCCACACTTGACAACAAATAATGGGGAAAAAAACCCTTAAATATGGGTCAAAACTAAAATTATTGTATAATGTGGTCTTCAGCTATGTGTATAAGGTATATATGGAAAATAAATGAATTTCATATTTAGACCAGGGTTCCATTATAAGATATCTTATTGTGTATATGCAAATATTGCAAACTCAAAAAAAAAAAATTCAAAATCTGAAATGCTTCTGGTCTCAAGCATTTTAGATAAGGGATAGTCAACGTGTGTGTGTGTGTGTATGTGTGTGTGTGTGTGCATACATATATGTATATATCCACATATTTAAGGGTTTTTCCCCCAAGGTTCGTTGCTTATTTTAGAAAAATTAGATCATGCATTCTCTGCATCTTCAATTTTTCACTCAAAAATTCCTCATGGAAATTCCTCTCAGTCCCCTGTGGTGACTCTAATTTGATATTTATATTGGCTACATAATAATCCATGAAAAGATTCTTTCAAAATTTATCTGACTCTTTTTCTCTTGGTGAGCATTTTCTTTGTTTTAATTTTCTGTCCCTACAATGACATGATAAATATACATATATCCTACACACTGACGCATTTACTTCTACCAAATGGATTCCAGGGTTGAAAGGCAAGTGCATTTTAGAATTAATGATGTATCCAGATTGCTTTCAAAAAAGTTTGAAACATTTTCAGCAGCAAAATATGGAGAGTACTCTTTGCCCACACCCCTGGTAGCAACAGTTGCTATCTCTCTTGTTTTAATTTTTTCTACTTTGATAGCCATAAAGTCATATCTCAGTGGGAACTTAACTTAGAGTTTGTTTGGTGACTGGTGAATTTGAGCATCTTTTTAATTCTTTGTGGGGCATTGAGATTTGCTTTTCTGTGAATTAACCCTTCATATTCTTTACCCATTTTTCTATTAGATTTTTCTAGTCAATTTGTAGGAGGAAATATGTACATGTTTATAACTCCCCACTTCCATCTATCATTTGCCTGTTTTCTTTTGCAAAGCATTTTTTACTTAAGTAAGTCAAAAATATTCTAGATTTCCTGCATTGATAAAGTGGTCTCAACTACCCATATTGCTATCTAGATTTTCTTCTAAATTATTTATTGTTTGATTTTATATAAATGTTAAAAGTTCTTAATGTGTCTAGAATTTCTTTTTGTATATAATGAAATTATATATATGTATTATATAATATAATATTGTATATTATATAAATATATGGGATATATATTATAATAGTTATATAATATTGTGTAGTATTATATTTTATATATACATATGTATGTTATATATCGTTTATTTTTGTATAAAATGGGGATTCAACTTGTTCTTCTAGAGATTGATAAATTGAGTTGGCATCATTTATTAAATCATCCATTTCTTCCTTGCTGAACTGGGATCAATTTTTGCACCCTCTTTCTGTCCTGCTCATAGTGAATCTGTTTCTGCAGGAATACACAATGACTCAAATGCATTGCTGTTAGGAATACTAAGATATCTGATATGGTTCGGCCTCTGTCTTTCTTTTTTCCCTAATTTTCCTCCCTCTCTTCAGAATATTTATTCCTCATTGTAAGCTTTAAGCAATTTGTCTAATTAAAAAGAAAAACTATGTGAAGCACAACAAATCCATGGTTTTAAAAGTCAAGAGAGAAGGACCCCAGGGGGGGAACAGTCATTGGCAGAAGGCCTGGGGGACTTCCAGGTGCTGGCTAAGTTCTATTTCTTTATGGGGTTGTCAGCTATAGGGTCACACAATGATTTTTGCATTTTCTGTGTGCTTGTTATACTTCAATATAATTGTACTTAGAATCAAAAAGGCCGCTGGGATTATAATTGGGATTTTATTATGCTTGTATCTTTTGTAAGAATGAATTTTATGATTAATTCCTTTCAACAAACATTTTAAATGTTATTTAGATTTCATGTTTCTAATCAGATTTTGAATCATAGTCCTACATCTCTTTTTTATATTTACCCCTCAATATTTTATAGATTTTGTCACTAAAATTGACTATTTTTCTTATTTCTATTTCTAGATGGACATGTTATAGTAGGGAGAAATGATTTTTTGAGGGGGTGGGCAGGATACCAGGGACTGAACTCAGGGGCACTTGATCGCGGAGCCACATACCCAGCCATAGTTTTTTTGTATTTTATTTAGAGACAGGATCTCACTGAGTTGCTTAGTGCCTCTTTGTTGCTGAGGTTGGCTTTGAACTCATGATCCTCCTGCCTAAGCCTCCTGAGCTGCTGGGATGACAGGCATGTGCCACTGCGCCTGGTGAGAAATGATTGATTTTTGTATGCACTTTTTTTTTTTTTTTTTTTTTTTTTGGTAAATCTTGTCACCAAATTCTTAATCAATTTGAAATTTAAAAAAAAAAAAAAAACTAGTTTCCTAAATTTTCTTGGAAACTAATTATGTCATTAGTGAAAAAAAATGTTATCAGATGTTTATGTCAGTTAATTTTTATTTTTATTGTAGAAGTAGGAGCAAAAAGAAATTTTGCAATTCTATATCTCTTTTTTCAAATGTTTGTACTAATCATTTCATTTTTCACATTATTACATTTGCTTTGATCTCTATTTCTCTAAGAAAATGCTAAATTAAAATGGCAGCACTGGGCATTCTTGTCTGGTTCTTGGCTTTAAATGCTTTTGGTGTTTTGTTGATTAGAAAGGTATTACTGTTTTTTTTTTTTTTATTTGTTTGTTTTTGTTTTGTTTTGTTTTTGGTACCGGGGATTGAACTCAGGGGCACTCGACCACTGGGCCACATCCCCAGCCCTTTTTTGTATTTTATTAGAGACAGGGTCTCACTGAATTGCTGAGTGCCTCGCCATTGCTGAGGCTGGCTTTGAACTCGTGATCCTCCTGCCTCAGCCTCCCAAGTGCTGGGATTACAGGCCTGCGCCACTGCGCCCGGCAAGTACTCTACTACTACGCCACAACTCCAGCCCCAAGTATTGGTTTCTGATAGAGAGTTTGCTATATCCAACACCACTCATTCTGTTCTTATTTTCCTTAAAGCTTTAACAGGAATAACTACTGAACTTTAACCAAGACCCTTTTTGGAAACTTTTGATAGAATAGTATGGTTCTCCATTTTTAACTTATTGATGAAAATATTTTTGATGATAGATTTCTGGGAGTTGAACTTAATAATTTTACAATAAAGTCAATGTAGTTATAGTGAATTATACTTTTGCCTCACTGTCAGACCTACTTAATATTTTATTTAGAATCTTTGCATTTATGGCTATAAGTAAGCTTGGTCCCTAAGTTCCTTTTTCTGTACTATCTTTGTCCGTTTGAGTATTAAAATTATGTTTGTTTCATAAAATAAATTGAGAAGCTTTGATTTTATCCCCTTGGCCTAGAATAAATTAATTAATACTGATATTATCTATTTGAAGATTAGAGAATTGATCAGTGAAACATCTGTCCTAATACCCTTTCAATGGTAGAGCCTTAATAATCTTTCTTTTCTCCCTTATTATAATTAGTCATTCAGGTTTTCATTTCTTGAATTAATTTTGACAATTTTCTCCACCTATTCAAATTTATTATCATGGAGTTAGCATGTAATAAAACTTATCATTATTTAAATCTCTTCTATACCTGTGACTACGTCTTTTTTCCCCTCCCATTTCCAGTCTTATCTTCTTTTTCAATTGCTCCCTCCCTCTGTGCCTCACCTCATTTAATTAGACTCCAGAAGGGTTCATTAGTTTAGTTGAACTTTTTAAGAGCAAGCCCTTGGATTTGTTCATATCTCCTTTTTTTTGTTGTTGTTGTTGTTTGTTTTTTGGTTTTGTTCTTGTTTTTTTTGATTGAATTCTCTTAGCTTCCATGACTCTGAATTCTCCTTTGGGGTACTTCTTTCTCACTCTCCCCTCTGTCCAGAGAAGAGATAACAAGTGTTCTTGCTTTATGACATCCCCCGCCCCCCACCTTCTAGGTTTTACTAAGAAACAGAACTTTTAAATTCAAGATCATTATTAGGATTTCCTGGGAGCATTCCTTGCCTATTTCAGGAATCCTTATTTAGACCTTACACATTCTCAGTCCACCATTATGGATTTAGCTATTACAAATATTAATATAAATGGCAAGTGTTAATGTGCTCTACAATTTCCTAACTTATTCTACTTTGATCTTGAGTTTTCTCCATTCTGATTTATTTAGTTTTGTTCAAGATCATTACAATTTACTATTTTCTTCCGGGAGGGAATGGGAGCAATATATTGTGTAGCCCACTTATCTTCCCTTCTGGCTGGTCATAGAAGGGTATCTTGGCTAGCATAGGAAACTCGTCCGGCCTCGCTCTTTTTTTTTTTTTAATTGGAATTCCATAAAGGTTATGCTCCTAGTTTCTGATAGCAGAGTGGAGTGTCGATCTGATAATCCTTTCAAGTTATTTTTATCTGGGAACTGAAAAGATTGATTGCTTTTCCTTTGGAATCCATAAATTTCACAGAGTCACTTGGGTGTGTGTCTTTCCTCTTTGGTCCAACCTTGGCTTTGGCACAACATTTCAAGGTATTTACTGACCTCTTTCTATCTGCAAGAAACGTTCTTGCATTATTGTTGAACTGTTCCCTCATCTGCACCTCCACCTATCCTTCTGGGAAACTCGAATTACTGTTTCCCCTTGTGGTGGCCATTTCTTTGTATTGGCTCTGAGTTTTCTTTCTCCCACCTGACTCTCCAGTTCCTGAATGGAGTCAACACTGACTATTAAATTCATTAAAACTTCATTAAATTCAATTTATTTTAATTTAAAAATCATATTTGTTTGTTTAGATTACAACTCCTCTTTCCAGGACTTTTCCTAAAACTCCTCAGCTTCTCTTGTTATTTTTTTGTGTAGGTTGTTGACTGTCTCTTCTAGTAGCTCTAGAATTTTATGAGCCTTTATTCTTTATGTTCTGATCATTTGTTACTTTTTCTCTCTCTGTATCTAGTTACTTTCCTCCTCTGATATATTATCATTCTGTTTTCACTCCTTGGGGGTCAGGGGGAGCTGCTAAGTAACCCCATGTGGAACCACTTCCAAGTGCAGTCTATAGCCCTGTCATTTCTGTCCCAAGTACTTGGAACAAGCAGTGGGCTGATACACACCTGTGAGGGCCACAGGAAGGGAGCTATAGCTATAAAATAGCCTATTTTTTCGTGGCCTCCAAACCTTAATGATAAAATGGCCTTGACCTACCTTTTCAGCCCTGGAGATGGGATTTATTGTCCCAGCTGAAGCAGACCCTTCCTGGGGGTGGGTAATCCCCCAGGGCTGTCTCTCCAGGATAGTCACGTTTGGTCCCCACCTGAATCCTTCAGACACTAGCACCCAGGCTCTCATAGGGTCCAGAGAGGAGAAGTTGATTAGCCCCAGGTCCCCCTGACAGTCCCTACTATCTGTTTGCACTAGGTAATAAAAAGGTTGGGATTGTGTTGAAGGGGAAAGAGTCAGCACTTGTGAAGTCACCAGGATCCTGTATTCCAGTTCCAATTCCTTCCTGCTCCTCTCCCTCTCAGTGGTTCTCAACTTTGGCCGCTCTTTAAAATCTCCCCAGGAACTTGACAAAATGCTGACTACCAGGTCTACTCTGATGTGACTGGTCTGGAGCACAGCCTGGTCTCTGGAACTTCTTAACCCTGCCTTCCCTGCCATACCCCCTCACACAGGTGAAGCCAAGGAGCACCAGGGTTGAGTGTCTCTGATGTGACCTGGTGTGATCACCTGTTCCCCGTCTTCACGGCCTTCAGTCTTCTTCGTATCACATCTGTTGAGTGCTTATTATGTCCTCCTATGGTATACATCTTGAGTCCATGTTCACTTATTCACATAGTTATTCAGTCATTCACTTCCTTACTTCACTCATTCATTCAACAAACATTTAATATCTACCATGCTCCAGGAAGCAGACCTTAGAAGAGTTGAAGATAGATAAAAGTGCCTGTGTAAATATATTTGGGGGTACAGTTCTATGACAGAGCATGTGCTTAGCATGTGTGAGGCCCAGAGTTTCATCTGTAGAAACAATATATATTTTTCAATTTTCTCTAAAATAAATCACAAAAAAGAACTGCCACAGACTGCTCATCATGCTGCCCTGAAAGTGCTTATATGTGAACAAGTGCTACTACAAATTCAATTTTTAAAATCCAGATGAATAAAGACTGCAGTGTTGAATGTTGGCAGAGACAAATGGGAAAAGCCAGAGAGATCTGTGAATAAGAAAGCCTCAAAAGCCACATAGCATGCAGACTTGGGCTGGCAACATCAGCCACTCACTAACATAGAATCTAAATTCCGCAAAGACATGAACAGCGAAGTTCCCGCTTCTTGCCACAGACTTCTCTCTCCTTTTATTTCCCCCCAGACTGAGTGTATTCATAGTTACTATATTAAAAATGTTTGCTCTGAGTCATGAAAATGAAAAACCATGTGTAATGCTAAGTTTTCCCTGCAGCCTAATGTTTTCAGATAGCTGCTGTGCACCAGTTAGGAGGCAGGGATGTGTGACACACCACAGTACCTACAGCAATTCTTGACTCATATTCTAGAGGACTAGCATATTTTCACCTTCTCTAATGATGACTAAGACTGCTAATTATCCACTGAATGTCCATTCCAGATTTAGGGGTAGGGGTAGTATGACATCCAGATAGAATGTTTTATTTCCCTGCCTTTCTTTTTCAGTTGATGTGGCCATGTGTTTTGGCCCAGGAGATATAAACAACAATCTTGTGTGGGAGTTCTGGAAAGCCTTTTCAAAAGTTACTCAGTTTTCTCTCCTTCTCACTCCCTTCCACCTTTCTTCTACCTGAAATGTGAACATTTCCAGCCTGACTGGACAGGTCTGTGGACAGGCTTTTCAAAATGTGCCAATGGAATGCCCCTTTCTCCTACCTGACACGTGAACCGGCAGAGCTCGGGCAGCCATCTTGGGCCATGAGCTGACTCTGAGGCTGGAAGCTACACGCACTAGCAAGGAGGATCAGGAGGACCGCAGAGCCTGAGTCTCTGGTAATCCCAGGACTGATATGCCATATTTGAACTTCTATTTCTGAATTTCTTTTTATAAAAGACAAATAAATGTTTATCCTGTTTAAACCGCTGTTATTTTGAAGTTTCTGTTTTGCAGCTAAATTTGACCCTAATATTTCCAGGGCCTGAACTCTACTGGGGATTCATGGCTAAAATAGTAATTTTTTTTTTTTTTTTTTTGCTTCCTTAATAATTCTGGAATTCATCTCTCCATCACCACTGTCTCTTAACAGAAGTCCTTATTGTTTCTCCCTCCACTCATCACTGGCTAGACTGCGTGCAGAGGGATCTTCCCCACGATAAATGTGAACCTGTCACTTCCACTGTTAAAAGCTTTCAAGGAACTCTTAAACTCTAAATTGTTCGTGATTGAATAGTTTGTCTTATGAATTGAATATTAGGACATGTCTTACTTCGTATTTGTGTTTGCTCTGCTATTCAGTTTCCATTGTTCATTTTTAGGTATCCAAGGAACATTTGCTACAAACAACACTGACATTTCTTCAGATTAGGAAGACACTGGCTGGCATAATAGATGATGAAGAAACATTCATCAGTGAGCTGAGAGGTGGGCAAGTCTTAACCTAATTTGGAACCACAGTTCAGCAGCCACCCTCTTAGCCAATCACACACAGCTTCACTCTTTAATAGAGTCTCATGACCATCTGAGCCCGTCCATTTTTCCTTTATGTATCAGTGCCCCGAGCATAGCCAGCTCTTTTGCAAGGAAATGCTGGTTACAGAACACCATGAGCCCCAGTCGCATCCACATTCCACGTTACGACTTCGATACAAGTGTCTCCCAAAGGCCCATATATACTAAAGGTTTGGTCCTCAATACAGCAATGCTCAGAGATAGGGCTTTTGGGAAGTGAAACCAAAGATTTGAGATGAAACTCCATTCCTTGCTTCTGCTGGCAGTTGAGACTGGAGTTTCTCTGCTTCTGCTGACAGGTGGAGTCTGCAGAAGGTTGCAGGGCTCTGCAGCTGAGAAGTGTTGCAGCGCTTGGTCAGCTGGCCATGCCCTTCAGTGTTGCAGGAGAACCCAGCAATGCACTATCAATTTCTTCTTCTTTCCAGGTTCTTTTTTTTTCATGATTTTGCAGCAGGGGCTTGATTCCTGTGCTTCAGCCCACCCCATCCAGCTGCCACTCTGCCACTTCACCACTCCCCGGCTGCTTCTCAGCAGGGACCAGTGGGCTGGCTGCATGGCTTGGGAGTTGGGGAACCATGTCATGAAAACTCTGACCTCATAACTGGACTATTCTATTGATGGGTTCAGAATTAAATTGCTGTTGGAAAGTAGTGGAAACTATAGAAGATAGAACCCAATTATAGAGAGTAGGTCCTTGGAAGCATGTTCTTGGGGACTATATCTTGTCCCTGGCCTCTTGCTTTCTTGCTCTGCTTTCTGGCTACCATGAGCTGAGCAACTTTCCTCTGCCATGCCCTTTTGCCATGATGTTCTGCTTCACTTTGGGTCCAAAGGAATGAAGCCAGCTGACTGTAGACTGAAAGTGCCTAAACCATGAGCCACAATAAATCTTTTCTCCTATAAATTGTTTTCCTCAGGTATGTTGTCACAGTGAGAAAAGGCTGATTAACACACTCCACAAGACAAATGGCTTTCTTTAGTTTTTAGAAGCTGCCAGTGGGTTTCACTGTGTTGCATTCACAGTACCAGGGCTTTTCTTTTGATACAAATCTCTCTGACTTCATTTGTTTGTGCATACATTTCACAATAGCAGTAACTTTGAGGTGATTAGGGCTTCATAAGCAGTTATAAGAAAAAAATAATACCTTCCACCTAGTTGCCCACTCTAGGAATACCTTGTTTAACTGTAGTACTATAGAACAACCAAGAAATTCACATTAATACAATCCAATTAATTTTTAAAATTTTATTGTTTTTTCTTTTATATGCATTATGCATTTGAAAGGCAATTAACACTTGTACTATGAAACTGCAATAGAAGATGCATAGTATATCCATAAGTATGTATGGTGTGGTGTGGTGGGATGCTTCTGTGACAAATATAAATTTTACTAAAAAATGAAAACTTTTCAAGGCTCTTTTTTATTCTTGCTATAAAATCTAGAATTTTTTACCAGGTCTTAAACCCCTCCAGGTACTGACTCTAACTTCAGGGTTAACTATAAAAATTCTCACCTGGCCTCAAAGACCCAGTCTTTGGATTTACTCTACTGCCTGGAAAATCCTCCTGTAACTGGTAATTTTCTAAAAAATTACTATCTGTCTTTCAGATCAAGAGACGTCTATAACTCTTTCTAGGAGCATCAACTTCTCTTTCTCACTCAGTCTATGTTAGATGCCTTTGTATTTTGATTTTTTTTTTACTTCCTTATTTGTCTGATACACAGTGAATTTCCCCCAAAATATATTCTGAATGAATGAATATATGAATGAATAACTTCTACCCACTTAAGAATATTGAGATAAACCATTCACTACTCTTTGCATGACCTAATTAATTCTAGGTTCCATTGTTGGGAGGAATCCTGTTTAATTGCCTTCCTATGGACAGCACCCCACCTAATGGTTTGCATATATTAAGTGCTCAATACGTGCTGGTAGATAGCTGGAAAAGACTTGGGAATTCAGATCAGAAGAGTAGTGCAGACATGAAGATGGTGCATTCCAGTACAGTGAGTAGACCATTTGGCTCAGAAAAATCATTTTATGGCCCATTTAATCCATTTCAGCAGTGAGTCTGGTATTTCAGTAACAGGCATTCACTGAGTCCACCCCACTCCCACACTGCTCAAAACTGTAAGAGAATCCACAGCTTCCGCATGGGCTCGGTTAGCACCTATACTCCTCAGTACCTAGGCACAGAAATTCCTCCAATCCAAAATCAAAGGGAGTTAGTAGGTTGGACCTGCTCCCATTCGTTTTAGGAAAGATAAGATTTGCCTGAATTCTTGTAGCTTAAAATGATCTCCTGAATAACTGCACCATTATTAGTCACTTAAAATAAAAGTCTTTCTGTCTCAGCACAACATTTTATTCCATAGCAACACAGAATCCACACACCAATTTTTTTTTTTTTTTGTACCGGGAATTGAACCCAGGGGCAGTCGACCACTGGGCTATGTCCCCAGCCCGTTTTTGTATTTTATTAGAGACAGGGTCTCACTGAGCTGCTAAGTGCTTCACCATTGTTGAGGCTGGCTTTGAACTTGCGATCCTCCTGCCTCAGCCTCCCAAGTGCTGGGATTACAGGCATGAGCCACCGCACCCGGCCACACACCAATTTTGTAGCTGATGGCTTCCACTGCTTACCTGCAGTAATGGCACCCACTCCTGCCTGTGAGACACTTCTCCTGAGAGTCAGACACAGGGTCATTGGGGCCAGACATCCCCAGTTTTGAATCATGGCTCTGCCACTCTCTTAACATGGATTTAGCTCCTTCTGTCTCCACATCTGTAAAATAAGGAAAAAAATGATAATCCTGTCTCATAGAGTAGTTATGAGGATTCTGTGGGGTGTTATGTAAGAACTCAGAATGATAGGTGCTCAATAAATGGTAGCTCTGATCATCCTTGTTATAAAAGAACTGTAATACATGATGGAATCTGGCAGTTCAAGGACAGAACAGGAAGGAATGTTCTTCCAGGCATCTTGCTTTTCATTGTGCTGGGTCACTGGTGCATGCATACAATAAATAATGGTTTTACTACTTATGGTAAGCTAAACAATGTCTCCCCACCAAAGACAACCATGCCCTAATCCCTGAAACCTGTTAATGTATCTTTATATGGCAAAAAAAGAATATTGTAAAGGTGATTAAAGTAAGGATCTTGAGGTGGGGCGATTACCCTGTAATAGGCAGATGGGCCTAAATGCCATCTCACATGTCATTAAAAGAAGGAAGAGGAGGGCAATTAGACACAATTAGAAGTGGAGAAAGTGATGTGGCCACAAGCAAAGAATGCCATCAGCTTCCAGAAGTCAGAAGAGACAAGGGACAGTTTGCCTTGATTTTGGCCCAGCAAAAGTGACTGGACTTCTAGCCTCCAGATTGTGAGAGAATACAAACTGTGGTAATTTGTTACCGTAGCCACAGGAAGCTAATACACCATTTATCTTAACTATTTGGTGAAATTATTGCAAGAGCCACATTTGTAATTTATATTTTTTTTCTTGGTTTTTAACATTGCTTCACCCATCTTTCCGGTCCATTGGGGAAAAAAGCTTGCAAAATTAATGAATTCCAGATTCAAGTTATAACTAGCAAACTTTGAAGACTTTTTATTTGCATTTTCTGAGTCACAAAGGGTTATTTTGTTCAATATTAATCTTCTAATGTGTTCTACAGAGCTTCCATACAATTTACATTTTAATACTTAATCTGTATTTTAATCTTTAATAAAGAATTTGAATTTAGAATGCTGCAGACCTGAGGGTTAGGTAAGAAGTTATTTTGTTTTTCTCATAATAAATTGTTTAAAAAAACAATTACTCATTGAAGAGGTTTCTAATAGTGTTTAAGTGCTAAAAAGAATTGGCTTTTACATTGGATTTCCCACAGTCAAACCATAGACTTGTATGAGAGAAGACACGTAGGTGCTGTTTTTACTTTTCTGGGACAACTGGGTGGAATGTTTTAAACTGTGCAGACTCAGGATGGGGCATGGCTTCAGGGACACTGCAACTGGCCATCCCTCCTCTGTTGACTGAGTAAACCATTTGTTCACGACAGTCAGAGGATCCCTGTAGAGAGGACCTGAAGGTCTTTTCTCCTGGTAAAAGCGCAGACACAGTTGATTCTCACGATTTATAGCAGCAGTGTTCTGTAAAGTCCACTGCAGGAGTGGGAACTGAGCTATGGATCCTAGGGGAAATGGGATTAAAGTCTCTCTGGTCCCAACATTTTGATCAATTTATCAACACATTACCTTATTTTCATGTGTTTCTGTTTAAAGACACCTTATTGGTATATATTATTGATTCACTAACATTGGACTCACGGCCAGGGGTACTAGAACTCCCCTTCAACGAAGCCTATCTAACACACGTATTTTTTCCATAAGGCACCTGGTAGCCCTCCTTCTCTGAGGAACACTAGGAAGCAATTCAGCCTTACTCTTGAGGCCCTTTTAAACAGCAACCTCACCAACAAAGAGGCAAAAATGTGTTGTTAACATGCCGCAAAAAGGACTTTTGCTTATGATCTGACAACCGACACCAGAAGGCAGAGCGTACCTCGTCTGGCCTCTGCTGGGAATGTGCACGTCAGAGGACTCAGATGCATGTCCATGAAGCCCTGTGTGTGTTGGTTTGGGTGAGAACACAGAACCCAGAAATAAGGAGGATCAAATGTCTTTCACAGAAAGCTAGTAAAGCAGGCTTCAGTAGAAGGGACACTGATGTGAAGGGATTTCAATGGAAATGGTAAACTGAGCCTGTGCTCCGAGTGAATAAGGCTCTGGTTGTTGAAGAGCTTGGAATGCAGCTAGGGAACTGGTCCTGGGCAGAGATACTGAATGGCACACCCTGCACAGAGCTGGGTCTGAGCACCTCAGGGGCTTGGGAAGGGGCCATAGGCATTCCTCGTGGAGAGGGAGAAGCACACCAGGAAGAAAGACCTACAGAGACCCGCTCCTGACAGCAGGTCCTGATAAGGGAGGAGATGAGTATGAGGGCACTGGGCTCTCAGGACACAGAAGTGGTATAAGGTAAAGGGGAGGGGAAAGACGTGGGGTGGGGTAATTGTCGCCGCCTGCAGCAACGCTACCGCGGGAAAGAATTCGGAAGCAGACTGGAAAATGAATAGGCTCTTTATTCTTTCTTCTTCTAACTTCTCTCTCTGGCTCCAACAACCTCTCCAACTCCAACCACACCCTCTAACCAAACTCATCCAGTTAAATACTTTTGCCTTAACAAGTATACACGTGTCAACAGCTCAAACTTATAGGTGCGTCACATAGTTTTCACGGGCATAGAAAGATTCTTAGATAAATGCATGAATATCAGGTGAAAATACTGAAACACTGCTTATGGCTCTCAGCTAGCCGCCATCTTAGCTATCTCCTTATTAGGGCTCTTACATTTCCCCCCTTTTATTTTAAAAGAGGGAAAGCTCTAGGGCGTCTACATGTGCAACCAACATTCTTACCCGTCATCTGATAATCAAGGCTGTGCCCTTGACTCCTGTCTTAGGTTGATATGTCGGCTACATGAGACTTTCCCGTGGATGGGTGATGACCCTCACCACATCCGGATAGACTGTGCCTGTCTTAGGTTGTCCCCCTCTGGGGATCTTACCCATCATTGACTACCAGCCATCCAATCGAGCCAACCAAACATGAGGAGATGCTTCGGTTCTAAGGCGGCAAGCTTTGCGCTGACTAGCCAAGTTCCATAGCGTATCAAGTTTTTAAACAAGTCATCTGCCCTAAGTTCCATTAAGTAACGCACTGAGTTCTCTAGACAAATACCTGCAAGGCATTGTCCCGTGCAATGTCCCAAACATAGAAAGATTTATCAAAATGTCCATTTGCTAACACGTTGATCTAGGAGGCCTCGTGCATGCAGAGCAGAAGCCACACTGCTGGTGAAGTTGTTGATGCTTGAGCAGCAGGGATGCTTGTAGCAATTGCGATCCCTGCAGCTGTAGCAGCAGCCATCTTTTTTATGTCTAGACAATGCCACCAGCAAATCTTCAGGGCCAGCTACCTAAAAACTCAAGCATCAATCATTAGAGGAAAGGCAGTGCTATTCCAGCACTGAGTCAAGAAGTGATTGTCAAACAAAAAAATAGAATTATTAGATCAGGAAATTGAAGTTGATTTCTGCTTACACACATTGCTGCTTGAGCTCCCACGAACATAAGCTGGCAAAATATCACATTCAGAACAGATTTAAAGAAAGACTGAAGGCACTTAGCTGACAAAACACTACATTTAAGATAAATTAAAGAAAAGCTGAGAGCATATTAGAAAAATAATTTGTTAGCTGGAACCCCTGAGCCTCTGCATACACAGCAACCTTCCATGAATATACCTGTTGAAACAATTTAAATTAATCAGCTATTTAACAAATAAAGTTAATTACAAATAAACAATCCCATGTCAAATACCAAAATATCAGGTTATATAGTATTAGTCATATTCTTAGCTGAGGAGAAGTCCTAGAGACATCTATAAATTAAGATTGAAGGTACCTTCACTTTTTAATTGCTTACCCAATTTGAATACTCTTAACTTAAATGAATTAAAGTTATTTGGATCCATATATATATTATATATATATATATATATATATATATATTTGTATTTATATTATTAATTTTCATGAGCGTTAGGTTTTTGTTATTTGGGAGGTCACATTGGACAGACAGACAAACATAAAGACATATATTTGTGACATCACATTTACATGAAATCTAGACAAGCGCACAGACATAAAGACATATATAAAAAAGAAAAAATACAATTGTGTGCACACTAAAGAGAGATCCTCTCGTCCTGGCCGGGAGGAATGAGACTTAAGTTGTGAATTTATTGAAGGACTCTTTTAAGGGAATCATTCCACAACAACTTCATCTTGGTCCTTTTGATTTGGTACCTGTTTTATTAATCTTGATGGTATCCATACTGGGGAGGATCCGTGCTGTGGAAAAACACAAACAGATCCTCTCCCCCAAATTAATACTGGATCTGGACCTTTCCATGTACCTGAAAGAACATCCTTCCAGTAAACCAAAGGTTTATGTTGTTGGTGTGGATTCCAGTGTCTGTCTCCAGCCAAATATCCTTTGGAATCCAAAGTTAAAAAATTTAAAGTAAAAAAGGGCAATGGCTAATCTATCTTTAGGATTTGTCCAATTTCCTTCTTTTTGTTTCAAAAGCATAAGTTTGAGTGTGCGATTAGCTCATTCAATTATAGCTTGGCCTTGAGGATTATATGGGATACCAGTCTTATGAAGTATACTGAATTTGGAGCAAAACTGTTTGAAAGATGAGGATGTATATGCAGGGCCATTGTCTGTTTTAAGCATTTTGGGAATGCCCAGTGCAGCAAAAGCTTGTAAACAATGAGATGTAACATCTTTAACTTTTTCTCCAGTATGTAAGGAAGCAAAAATCATGTCTGAGCATGTATCTATGGTCACATGAATAAATCGCAATTTTCCAAAATTTGGCTCATGAGTGACATCCATCTGCCACAAATGATTGGGCATTAATCCTCTTGGGTTAATGCCATAATGTGGATTGGGCAAATGTGTCACACAAGATTGACAAGCCTTCACAATTGTTCGAGATTGCTCTTTAGTTATTTTGAAACTTTGTTGTAAAGTAGTACTATTAACATGAAATTGAGAATGGAATGAGGTAGCTTGTTGGACTGCTGAAAATATAAAGATTGTTTGAGTGAGGGCATCGGGCTTTTGATTACCTTCATGGAGAGGACCAGGCAAATTAGTATGAGCTCTGATATGTCCAATAAACAAAGGTTCTTTACGTTCCCATAGAAGGTTTTGAATTTGAAAAAAACAATTTAAAGGCTGGAGTGTGAGGTGCTATTGGACCTGCTAGCTCCAATTTAGGGACAGCATGTACAATATAGTGGCTGTCTGAAAAAATATTTATGGGCTGTTCTTTAAAACTTTCAAGAGCTATAATAATAGCTTCAAGTTCAACTAATTGAGCTGATTTATGGGCAGTAATATGAATCATATTTTCTTTTTGAGTGACTACTGTAGCAGTACCGTTAGAGGACCCATCTGTAAATACATTTAATGCCTTAGGAATAGGTTGATTTTTTTATTACCTGTGGAAATATAATGGGATGATTGATACAAAAAGATAGTATAGGAGACTTAGGAAGATGGTTATCAAAATTTGCAGAAGTAGAGCATCTAGCTATAGCCCAATCATTATCATTGAAGCACAAATATTCAACCTGTGACGATGAATAGGGAGTAATAATAGTAGCAGGGTGAATGCCAAATATTTTAGTAGAAGTCTTAAGTCCTTGAAGAATAAGTTTAGCTACCATGGAGGTATAAGACTCAATTGTACTTTTAGGAGAGATGGGCAAATGTATCCATAATAAAGGCCCCTGTTGCCAAAATACTCCTGTGGGTGTATATTGTGAAGAAATAATGATCAATATCAGCGGTCGAGTAAAATCAATTCTATCACAATGGGATCCTTCAATGGCCTTTTCTACCAACTTTAAAGCTTCCCTAGCATCCGGAGTCAATGTTTGCGGTAAAGATGGATCAGGGTTCCCGCGAAGGATATCAAATAAGGGTTTTAACTGGCCAGTGGTGAGGCTTAGTGTGGGGTAAAGCCAATTAATGTCTCCCAGCAATTTTTGGAAATCGTTAAGAGTGGCCAAATGTTCCTTATTTATTAAAATTTTTTGAGGCTTAATAAAAGTATCCATAATTTGGAATCCTAGATATAATATTGGAGATTTAGTTTGAACCTTTTCTTCAGCAATGTTTAGTCCATATTGTTTCAAGTTTTCTGATATATCGCTAAATATGGTGAATAAGACTTCTTGATTAGGATGAGCAAGCAAAACATCATCCATAAATTGGAGGCACATAAGCTTTGGGTATTTGTTCTTGATAGGCTGAATAACTTTATCTACATAGATTTGACATATAGTGGGGCTATTAGCCATTCCTTGGGGTAAAACTTTCCATTGGAATCCTTGATCAGGGCCATTATTATTGATAGAAGGAACTGAAAAAGCAAACCTGGGAGCATCCAGAGGATGTAGAAGGAATAGAAAAGAAACAATCCTTTATATCAAGAGTTACAAGATGGAAATTTTTAGGAATAGCTACAGGATTAGGAAGTCCAGGTTGGGTAGGGCCCATAATTTGCATGGTTTTATTGATTTCTCTAAGATCATGTAACAATCGCCATTTTCCTGATCATGAATATGGGGGAATTCCAGGGAGAGGTGGAAGGTTCTATGTGTCCTGCTTCTAGTTGTTCTTGGATTAGTAGATGGGCCGCTTGTAATTTCTCTCTAGATAGGGGCCACTGAGGGACCCAAACTGGCTTATCAGAAAGCCATGGTATTTTCAAAATTGTTTTCTCAGTGGCCCCTAAAAAAAATATCTTTTACTATCGCCGCCCGCAGCAATTGCCGCTTGCAGCAACGATACCACGGGAGAAAATTCGGAGGCAGACTGGAAATGAAAAAGTTCTTTTATTCTTCTTTCTTCTAACTTCTCTCTCTGGCTCCAACAACCTCTCCAACTCCAACCACACAGCTAACTAACCTCACCCGGTTAAATACATTTTGCCTTAAAAAGGACAAGTGCTAACAGCTCGAGCTTACAGGTACATCACACAGTGTTCAAGGGCATAAAAAGATTCTTAGATAAATGCATGAATATCAGGTGAAAATACTTGAACACTTTTATGGCTCTCAGCTAACTGCCATCTTAGCTATCCTCAATTAGGGCTCTTACACTTTACCTTTTTGATGATGATATTTTTTAAGCTTAATAGGGTTATTTTTAACACCTGTGGGCTTGGTTGCGAGGTGTACTCCAATTTGTTGCAAAATATCTCTTCCCCATAAGGTAACTGGCAAGCTGGACAAAACATAAGGCTGAAATGTTCCTCTATGCCCTTCATCATCTTCCCATTTTAAAACTGTTGCACTTTTGTTCTGGGCTGTTAGTATATCCCAAGCCTCTTAAACTGGTTGAAGCCTTCTGCAGAGGCCAGTACTTGGGCCATTGTCGTAGACTGATGATGGAAGAGTCAGTCCCAGTATCAATCAATCCCTCCATCTCTATACCTTGAATTTTTTTTTTTTTTTTTTTTTTTTTTTTTTTTTTTTGGTATCGGGGATTGAACTCAGTGGCACTAGACCACTGGGCCACATCCCCAGCCCTTTTTTGTATTTTATAGAGACAGGGTCTCACTGAGTTGCTAAGTGCCTCGCCATTGCTGAGGCTGGCTTTGAACTCGTGATCCTCCTGCCTCAGCCTCCCAAAGTGCTGGGATTACAGGCGTGCGCCACCGCGCCCGGCTCCTTGAATTTTTAATTTGCACATAGGCCTCTGTGAACAATCCTGAATCCAGCAAGCCATAGGTCCCGAGCCAGTGGAACCAAATCCCCTATTTTTCCTATTTTGAGGCATACTCTTAATTGAGTCATGTAAACTTGGAAGGAGAAGCAGCTGAGCAATTCTATCTCCTTGGCTAACAGAGCAAATGCCTCTAGGTGAACTAAGCATAATCTTAATTTCTCCTTGGTAGTCTGAGTCTATTACACCTGGAGTCACTTGAAAACCTGATAAGCTTTTAGAGCTTCACCCAAGGATAAGTCCTACAGTTCCTGAGGGAAGAGTTCCCCTGACTCCCATGGGAATCAGTTGAACACCCATTTCAGGTGTTAGCACTATCCGGGCAGTGGAACAGAGGTCTAGTCCTGCACTTCCTCTTGTTCCTCTTGTCAATGGGTAAGAGGGATTGTGTCGAGGAATCATCTGGATGGATGTTTGAGGATATTTTTCCTCTAATGCCTCATACATTTGTGGGCCCCGGGGCATTGGGCCCCGTGCCCTGTTTTTTAAATTCCTAGACAAAATGTTTCCATAAATATCGAATTTAGATCTGCACTTATTAGCCCAATGAGTTCCTTTTTTACACCTGGGGCAGCGGCCTGGGGCACGATATGAGCTTGGTCTTATTTCTCTTTTGGAATATTGTCTAGAATAACTTGATTATTGTAATAATTTTTAGGTTGAGCCCTTTTTGTGAAATTTTGAGGGGAAGCACCTCTCATTGCTGCTGCAATCACATTTCCTGTGACAAAGGCGTCATTTATATCTTTACATAATCTTATATATATACTGAAAGGTCCCTTTTAGATTTCCATGGTCTGATAGCGTCTTGACAATATTTGTTGGCATTTTCATATGCCAGCTGAATGACTAATGGCATAGCTTGATCAATATCTCCAAACACTCTACCTGCAGTTCGCAAAAGCCTATCAGCAAAGTCAGCATATGGTTCATTAGGTCCCTGAATTACTTTAGACAAGCTACCCTGTAAGTCACCAGTTCCTTGTAAAGTTTTCCATGCCTTAACAGCTGTGGCGTATATTTGAGCGTAAACTCCAGGATCATATTGAATTTGAATCTGTAAGTCAGCAAACTGCCCTTCTCCAGTTAACATGTTTACGTTACGATCTGGAAATCCTGCAGTTGCATTTCTTCTAGCTGTTTCCACACAAAACTCCTGGAACTGTGACCTCCAAATCAAGTATTGTCCCCCGCTCAATACTGCCTTACATAAGCCTTTCCAGTCTGAGAGGGTTAAAGTTAAAGTGTTAAGGGACTCCAACATGCTCAATGTGAAAGGAGCTTGGGGCCCATAGGTCATTATTGCTTCTTTGAAATTTTTTTTATTGTTTTGAAGTCTAGGGATTGGTGGTACCCTGCCCATTTTCATTTTCAAATACTGGCAGGTCCCAATGTTCCTGCGGGTTTTGGCATTCGAGGGCACGTAAGCGCTCAGAAAGGCCATTAATCTCTGCCTCAAGGGCACGCAAATGCTCAGAAATACCCCTCATGGTTTCTGTAATTGATTCAACCCATGAGGGAGCAGAGGGCACAAGTGTTTCCTCTACTTGACAGTCCTTTCTGGTCTTAACTGACTCAGTGGAGGAGGCTGTGCTTTCATGTTTATTTGACTCCTCCTCACTACTATTATTTTCATTAGTAGTAACATCCTGAGTTCCAGGTTCAATTGAGAGCACGTATTCCTCGGCTATTTCTAATAAATCTTGGATAGCTTTAGCAGCTCGGATCTTCATCATTTTTGAGTTCACACCAAAACTATCCTTACTGTTCCTATCTGATTCAGCGGAGGCTATGCTTTCATGATCACTTTCCTCCTCACTATCAGCTATATCAAAGAATTCTTCCATAACCTTTATCACTCGGGTCTTGGTTATTTTCGAACCCATCTTTAGGGACTTCTCAGTTCTTACCTGCCGATTCTGAAAGCCCTGTACGGGCCACCACTTGTTGCCACCTGCAGCTATCGCCGTCCGCAGTAACGATACCACGGGAAAGACTTCGGAAGCAGACTGGAAAATGAATAGGCTCTTTATTCTTTCTTCTTCTAACTTCTCTCTCCAGCTCCAACAACCTCTCCAACTCCAACCACACCCTCTAACCAACCTCACCCAGTTAAATACTTTTTGCCTTAACAAATATACAACAGCTCAAACTTATAGTTGCATTACATAGTTTTCACGGGCATAGAAAGATTCTTAGATAAATGCATGAATATCAGGTGAAAATACTGAAACACCTCTTATGGCTCTCAGCTAGCGCCATCTTAGCTATCTCCTTATTAGGGCTCTTACAGATAATGAAGCGTTTTTCTCCCTTTACAATTTTGTTTGAAATCTGTGCTACGTTAACAACTGTAGAAAGGCCTTTGACATGCTTATAATTTGATCAACTTTTCTTGTCATAGTCACAGGGGAAAATTAACTATAAAGAGGATTCCATTTGGCAAAGATAAAATGCCTTGCGAAATGATTTAATTTTTAAAATAAAAAAAAAATTTTGGTACTGGAAATTAAACTCAGGGGTGCTTACCACTGAGCCACATCCCCAGCCCCACCCCCCATTTATTTTTTATTTAAGACAGGATCTCTCTAAAGAGCTCAGAGCAATTTAGAGTCACTGAGGCTGGCATTGAATTTGCGATCCTCCCACCTCAGCCTCCTGGGCCACTGGGATGACAGGAGTTGTGCCACCATGCCTGCTCAAAATATAATTTTTATCACACAGGATCTAGAGCTTAAAGAGGCATCCAATTTTATCAAGTCTTATTTCTTCATTTTTCAGAAAGGACTAAGTAATTTGTCCCAGGTCTTAGAGTGGCAAGGCTAGAACTAGGACCTCAATTTCTACTTTACATCATTTTAAAAATATAGGTTTTATTTTGGGGAGCAGTTTTAGGCTCACAGAAAAATTGAGCAGAAGGTAGAGTTCCCATATACCCCCAACATGACACATGCCTAGCCTCCCTCATTATCAAAATCTGCTTCAGAGTGGCATATGTGTCACAAATCAATGGACCTGCACAGATACGTCATTGTCACCCAAAGTCCCTAGTTTACATTAAGGGTCACTGTTGGCATTGTACGTCCTGTGGGTCCACACAAATTTATATGGACATGTATCCATCATTGCAGCATCATACGGAATAGTTTCACTGTCCTGAGTCCTCTGTGTTCCTCCAGTCCAGCCCTCCCTCCCCCTGACCACTGGCACTACTAATCTTTTAACTGTCCCCATAGTTTTGTCTTTTCCAGGTTGTCCTATTAGAGCCATGTCATACGTAGCCTTTTCAGATCGGCTTCTTTCACTTAGTAACATTCATTTAAGTTCCCTCCAAATCTTCTCATGGCTTGATAACTCATTTCCTTTCAACAATGAACAATATTTCATTGTCTGGATGGAGCACAGTGTCTTCATCCATTTACCTGCAGAAGGACATCTTGGTTGCTTTGAAATTTGGGCAATTGTGAGTGTATCTGTTCTAAATATCATGTGATGGTTTTTGTGTAGCCATATTCTCAGCTCCTCTGAGTTAATGCCAAGGAACACGATTCCTGAATAATATGGGTAGAGTATACTTAGTTTTGTAAGGAGCTGACAGACTGATTTCCACGGTCCCACCAGCAACAAATGAAAGTTTTTGTTGCTGTATGTCCTCACCAGTATCTAATGTCATCAGTGTTGTTGATTTTTACCACCACCAACATAAATGTAGTGGGATCTCACATACCATTCCCTAAGGACACGTGATGTTGAACATTTTTTCATCTTTTCATATGCTTCTTCGCTCTTCGTATATCTTCTTTGCTAAAGTTCAGATATTTTGCTCATTTTTTAATTGGGTTGCTCATCTTCTTATTGTTGAGTTTTCAGAGTTCTTTCTAAAGTCTTTTATCAGATATGTCTTTTACAGGTATTTTCTACCAAGCTGTGGCTTGTCTTCCCATTCTCTTGATTGCATAATTTTTAGCCAAGTACTTTCAGTGAATATTAATTAAATGAGTGAACTAATTAGTGGGAAAACATCTCTGAAATTAAAAGCCCAGAGTTTTATTCTAGGTATTGATTACCTATGGCTATTCATTCTGATCATTCACCAAGATGTATGCATTTTTTTTTCTTTATGTAGATGACAAATAATAATTTAGGAAAACAAAAGACAAATTTCTACTCTATTTGAAATATCTACCTCTCTGGTAAAGAGGAATTTAGAACTTTGCAAAGACGGTGGAAATAATATAGTCTAATTCTCATATTTTACAGGTGATAAAACTTAATCATAAAGAGACAGTTTGGCAGTCACATCCATCAGAACCATTCAATAGAAGCAGATTCCCAATAATAAACCAACACACCTACGTTCCCATCACTAAGTCAATAGGCCTGCTCTTGGAGTCTTAATTTTCTCATCTATAAAATGGTGATAGGATAATAAACTGACCTCATAGGGTTGTTTTTTGGATCAAATAACATAATGTCTAAAAAAACCCTGCACCAAGCCTGCGCTGGTTGGTGTAGAATGCGTGCTCGGTAAGGGGTTGTTGTAAATGTCACTGCCATGTTAAAGCCACTGATGTGGTTATATCTCCACGCACAGGACTTTGTGTCTAGGATGTGTCTAATAAACAACTACTGAATTCTACATCCTCATTTGGAAAGAGGGAGGGGGGATTGTGGTGATTTTAGCATTTGTACCCAAGAACAAATAGGATGGCACCTGTTCAAAAAAAGTCTAACAATCTCCTTGGAATCTAAAATAACAAACACTACAGGATCTTAGAATGTTGAAAAATTTACACTACAACCATTGGCATTTGCTTTGCATGCCAAGTCCCTGGCAATCATTTTCAGGCTCTTTCCCCTAAACTAGCCTTGCAGAGGACTGACAAGCCCAGGACCAGAAAGAAAGCTCAGCCCAGCTTCTTGCTCTTCGTTTCTGGCCCCAACCCTAAGACTCTAGGTGAGATCCCAGGAATGAGGTAGGGTAGAGGAGGCAGGTGTCTCAGAGCAGGCTGCAAGGGAAATAGCCTGGAACCTCCCTCTTCTGTCTACTGTTCCTAAAGGCATTGCATTTTTGTATTTTTTAAAAAATATACATCTAGCATGAACTTGTTTAATATAAACATTTAAAATTTGCTACATTTTGCAACCCCTAATTTAGCATTTCCTAATTTCTACCAGGAGATTAAAAAAAAAACCAGAAATGGCTTAAAACCTCCCTCAACCTCTGAGAGAGATCCTGTCACAACAATGATAATGACAGTGACAACTAACACTTACTGAATGCTCTAGCAGAGGGGTGGTGATAAATGTGGGCCCTGGGACCTGATCACCCAAGTTCAATAAGAGCCTTGTTCTCTGCCTGGTGACCTCTGGCCAGTTCCTCAGGTTCTCACATTGCACATGAGGATGTGAATAACAACATCTTCTTGCTAAGGGAGTTGTGAGGATCATATGTGTTAAAATGTGATGCACTTAGAACAGTGTCAGACACGTCATAAATACATAATAGTCAAATATTGCACTAGCTTTCCATTACTGCAACAAATACCTAAGATAATCAACTTATAATGAGAAAAGGTTTATTTTGGCTCAAAATTTTAGAGGTGTCAGTCTGCGGTCAGTTGGTCCTGTTGAACTTGGGCCTGTATGGGTTTATCACAGTGGGAATATGTAGTGGAATAGTCATTTACCTCACGCCAGGATGAGGAAAAGAAGAGAAAAAAAAAAAAAAAAAAAGAGGAAGAGACTGGTGTCCCAGAATCTTCTTCAAGGGCATATCCCTAATGACTGAACAGCCCCCAGCCCCATCTCTTAAAGGTTACACCACCTCCCAATAGCTCCAAACAGGGGACCAAGCTTTTAACACATAGGCCTTTAGGAGATTCAAACTATAGCAAATAGTTACTTTAAAATCTTAAAATTTTTCAAAACTTTACCCTGATTTTCCTGTACTTTTATAACCACTCCATAGAGTAGGCAGTATTATCACCCTTATTTCATAGATAATGAAACTGAAGCTTAGCGGGGTTAAGTACTTTGCTCGTGGTACTAGCACTAGTACATGACAAAGAAAGAACTCAAACTCGGGCCTCCCTGATGGTCAAAGGCCATATCTATTGCCACTCTGCCTTGCTTCATTATTTATAATAGTGGGAAATTGAGAAAACAAACAAACAAAAAACAATAAAAATGAGTGGTGAAATTAACTATGGTGCATTTACATGACAGAATGTAGCCAACAAACAGCACATTTGTAAACTGGGCAGACTAGCTCCAAAGGCCTGCTCCCTGGCACAGTGATATCCTATGCAATCCTCTTGCTGGTCACTAGGCCTGGGCACACAGGGATGACTCTGATCCCTGAGGCCTCTGGACTCTGACCCTTGATTTGCTAAGGTCCTGAGAATGAGGCCCTGGAGGGAAAATGCCTTCTCTGCTCCATCCCAGGCCAGATCTGTTCCCTCTGAAATCTTGCCACTCTCCTCACCTCCTCTGGGAAGTCTCTCAAGTGGCCTTAGCCAGGGAACCTCTCCTCCTGTTGCTCTATTTTGGCCACCACTGTATGCATTTGCAGCCACTGTGGGGTGTGTCTTTCCATCTCGTGCACCTCCAGACTGGAATGCGAGTGCTGGAGGACAGGCCTTTTGTCCTATTGCTTGCCCACTCTCAGGTACCAATACAGTGGAGTTAATAAATATTATATAACAACAGCTAACATCCATTAAGAACTTGCCACACACTTGGCCCGGGGTGAAGCATTTTATGTGCTGTCGGAAAGCCAAGATGAATAGAAGGGGAAAAGTGAAGAGCTTCCCCCTCCCTCCACTTTCTCCTCCCCCTGGCAGCAAGGACAGCAGAACAAATAAGGGACAAGAGATTTGAGCAAGTCCCAGGCTAAAAATGAAGGGCATAAGGGGAGGTAAGATGGGGCTATGTCACTTAAGCTCCCTAATCCGTATTTAACCTCATTTGTAAAATGGGTATTAGTATTAATTCCCACCTCATGGGATTCTTGGAAGGATTAAAACAGATAATAGAGATGCAAAGTGTTAGCGCAGAGCCAGGCACCTATTAATCATTTATTAAACATTAGCGATATTTCTGGGGAAATAGGGCAGGGGCACTCATCAGGGTTGTGGGCAGAGAGTGTTGGATACAGGCACCACTTCTGCAATCCCCATCCACTCCCATGAGGGAGGACAGGACAGATTCTAACCACCCCTGCCCCAAATTCAGGCTAGGGGAACAACAGGGAACAAGTTCACCAATGACTGTTAAGAGCTGCCAGGTGTCCCCTTACATACACTCAGTGATCCTTATCAAGCAAATTCTTTTCTTAAAAAATATTTTTAGATGTTAATGAACCTTTATTTTATTCATTTATTTGTATATGGTGCTGAGAATTGAACCCAGTGCCTCACACATGCTAGGTAAGTGCTCTACCACTGAGCCACAACTCCAGCCCTCAAGCAAATTCTTGATAACTGAAGCCAGGGAGGCAGAGCTTCCCCTCTGGCTTGGTGGCAAGTGTTCCCAACCTCAGGAGAGGGGGTTGGAATGGCGATATACCAGCCCACAAATCTTTCCCCAGCCTAGGTTAGGCAGGAGGGTAGGGTGGGCAGAGCAGCCAGAAGCCATCGTTATTTGGAGGTTTTACTGGATCCAAGTTGTTTTAGTCAGCTTTATCGCTGCTGTGACTAAAAGATCTGACCAGAACAATTGTAGAGGAAGAAATTTTATTTGAAGGCTCACAGTTTTGGAGTTTTCAGTCCATGGACAGCCAGCTCCATTCCCTGGGGATCAAGGTGAGGCTGAACATCATGGTGGTAGAGCGTGGCAGAGGGAAACAGCTCATATGATGATCAGAAAGCAGAGAGAGAGGGAGACAGAGAGAGAGAGAGAGAGAGAGAGAGAGAGAGAGAGAGAAAGACTCCACTCACCAGATACCAATATGTATCCCATAGCCACACCCACAATGAACCACTTCCTCCAGCCACACCCCACCTGCCTCCAGTTATGGCTCAGCCAATCCCGTAGGAATTAAGTCACTGATGAGGTTAAGGATATAACTCAATCATTTTTCCTCCCAACCTTCTTGCATTGTCTCACACATGAGCTTTTGGGGGACACCTCACATCCAAGCCATAACACAAAGCAAGGCAGGAAAAGAAGGGAGAGGGAGAGGACCAGGACACCTCACAGGTCATTTGGCCAAACATGGAAGTCAGGTTGATTTCCTCTATGCCAGTCCTGCATCCTTGACTCCTAGTCACGTGTTTCATACCATGGTTTCTACCATAGTTCTTTCTGAGAAGAGAGGAAACTGAAGCATTCTAAGGCTTTAGATCACCCAAGGTCTTCAAGCTGGTACGTGGCAGAGCCAGGACCCGGATGTAAGCGGTGAGGTGGGAAGCCTGTGCTCCAACCAGCAAGCCATCAGGCATGTGTGCTGTGCCCATGAGGTAGGGAGAGGCCCATGACAGAGCTGCGGTTGGGGCTCCCCTTCCAGCTTCCCTGCAACCCTCAGCTCCCGTTCACTTCCATGGTACAGCTAGCTCCTCCCGTCTCCTTCCCTCCCAGGTTAGGGCTGCCTGACTCAGACAGGCAGAAGAAAGCTCTTATTAATAAAGACACTGAGTGATTTTCACAGTGAGATGCCATTTTTTACCATCCTCAGTCACCTGGGGTGGAAGCCAGGCCTAGAAGAGGGATCCCATAAGGGCCAAGGTGCTTCTAGGACAAGACAGCAATTGCCCTTTGTTCGGCACCCAACATAGGGCTTCTGCAGTCTCAGGGCCAGAGGACAAACCAGCCCAGCTGCATGTGTCTTTCCCAAACCTTGGACCTGAGTCCATTTTCCAGTGTGTTTTGCCAAACGGCTGTAGATTTCAGCTGTGTTGGGTGTTAAGGTCAGGAAGGTAAGGAAACCAGAGAGTGGTGTCTGATGTTTATTTATGCGGCAAGTCGGTTTGTCTGGGGCATCAAACAGTTGAAAACCTAACAAATATCCTGCTAGTAGCATCCTTCCTGGCCTGGATTGGCAGCTCCAGGGTGTCTCTATGCTCACCACTGGCCTAGGTTCTTTTTCTTTATTAGCCACACCCTGGTAGCAGCTCTTCTTATTTCCAGTGACTCCATCATTTTTCCACACCCTTCCTTGGGAAGAGCAGTGGTGAGGGATAATCCATTTCAGAAGCATGCTGACATTTTTGTATACAGTCTATGTCAAGAGACCCCATAACATGCCAACTGACTTGTGATGACACCTCCCCACCTTTGGCAGGTGCTGAAAGATACCTCTTACGTGATGTGTGGGGGTAGGGACCACAGGGCAACATAGCCTTTGCTCACTGGCCTTCTCCGGTGGATGGGTTAATTGGCTTTATTTGCACACCTAATATAAAGACCCAAAGCTGGAGTAGTAAGTTAGGCTACAAGGATGCCGGCCTTAGAGATAAAGTTGGGGTCTGTTTATCCTGCTCTGCTCTTTCCAGCCCCTTCTGCTAGCCACCTACACAGTTATAAAAATTTGTCCACAGTACCCACGACTAAAGATAAAACATCTTTTACCCAGTTTTTCATAGTGTTTGGCTTGAGTGTTTTTTTAGGGTCCACTGAGAATACGCTCAGAGACATAGAGAAACAGGAGGCACAGCAAGGATGCTTGGAATCCACATGGTACCCCTAGGCCCAGAAAATGGACATGAAACTCGATTTTAACCCCCACAAAACCGTGTGTGGCTGATCTTATTGTTTTACAGTGCATCAACCCCTCCAGATACATCTTTTAAAATATTTTATTGTAAAATAATTCAGATACACCCAAGGCAGAGAGATCATTACAATGAATAACAGTTTAGCAACTATTCATTTTAAGAAACATGATGTTATTCAAATGGATGAAGACCCTGTGTGCTGTTCTCCAACCACCTTCACCTCCTAGCTCTGGAGTAAGGCTCTGAACTGGCTTTGATGGTCGCCATTTCCTGAGATGTCTTTAAGTTTTCACTCTGTAAGACTCCCACACAACACATTCTGGGTTGTTTTTTTTTTTTTTCATATTTAAAAAATTTATTTTAGCTAGTCTCAGGCCTGTAATCCCAGCCACTCAGAAGGTGGAGTTAGGAGGATCAAAAATTTGAGGCCAGCCTCAGCAATTTAGCAAGGCTCTAAGGAACATAGCAAGACCCTGTCTCAAAATTAAAAAATAAAAAGGACTGGAATGTAGATCAACAATAAAGCACCTGTGTGTTCTAGTTTTTCTAGTACTAGTGTTTCTAGTACCAAACCACACAAAATAAAACACCTTATTTAAATGCGGTATTGTAGTATATGCCCTTTTCTAAAATTTTATTATTAACTTTTTAAAAAGATGTATCATGCTAACTCATGCAATTCTGGCTTATTTAGTTTTCAATTTATCTCTGTAGTGTAATCCACTGTGTGACTATTGCAACGTATTTATTTACCTGCCTGTTGATGGACGATGAGGCTGTTATGTTTTGGGCTGTTTGCTATGGCAGCCATTGCTTTGTGCTGGGCTCAGGTGCAAGAGTTTTTCCAGGATGTCTAGTAGTAAGAGAATTTCTGAGTCACTGGGTTTGGTCATCTTGAGTTTCTAAATTTCTTAGTGTTTGTGGGGCTGTTATGATAAAATACCATAGCTGCAGTGGGTTAGAAACAATAGAAGTTTATTTTTTATAGTTCTGGGTTAAGTTTATTTTTTATAGTCCAAGGTCAGTGTGCCAGCAGGTAAGGGGTCTGGCAAGGGCCTGCTTTCTGGATCATGGAAGGTAACTTCTCTTCGTGTCTTCACTGGCAAAGGAGGTATACAAGCTCCCTGAGGTCTAGAGAGAACTAGTCCCATTCAGGAGCACCCAGCCTTTATGACCTATCACCTCCCACAGGCCCCACCTCTTAAAGCCATCATTGCCTAGAAGAGGATAGGAGTTCAGTCCTAGTATTATTATTATTATTATTATTGTTGTTGTTGTTGTTGTTATTTTGGTACTGAGGATAGAACTGAGGGGCACTTGACCACTGAGCCACATCCCCAGCCCTATTTTGTATTTTATTTAGAGAGAGGGTCTCACTGAGTTGCTTAGCACTTCATATTTGCTGAGGCTGGCTTTTTTTCCCCTTTTTCTTTCTTTCTTTCTTTCTTTTTTCTTGGTACCAGGGATTGAACTCAGGGGCACTCGACCACTGGGCCACATCCTAGCCCTTTTATGTATTTTATTAGAGACAGGGTCTCACTGAGTTGCTAAGTGCCTCGCCATTGCTGAGGCTGGCTTTGAACTTGCGATCCTCCTGCCTCAGCCTCCCAAGTGCTGGGATTATAGGCGTGCGCCACTGCGCCTGGCTTCTGAGGGTGCCTTGGAACTCTCAATTCTCCTGTCTCAGCCTCCCAAGCCACTGAGATTACAGGCATGTGCCATTGTGCCTGTCCTGAGTATGAATTTTGAAGACCCATAAATGTTCAGTTCATTGCAATAAGATGCTCCATAGCGACCTCAGAAATGTTTGCTACCAGTGGGCACGCCCACCAGGAGGGATGAGAGTTGAGTTGTATTTTCCATATTCTGGCCAATGTTTAGTATTGTCAGACATTTTATTTTTGCTAATATGATAGATATGAAATAATATATCATTGAAGCATTAATTTATGGTTCTCTGATGACTAGTAATCATGAGGATCTTTTCATATACTTATTTGCCATTTGGATTTTCTCTTCTGGGAATTGTGTGTGTATAGACCTTGACCCATTCTTTGATTTCCTTTTTTGTCTTTTTATACTTATTTGTATGACATCTTATACATTGTGAGTACTTGTGAAAATATTTTATTCCACTTTATAACTTGTCTCTTCATTTTTAAAAAAGTTTTTGAGCATTTTTAAAGTTGTGGTAAAAACACATATAGCATAAAATTCACCATTTTGACCATTTTTAAATGTACTGTACTATGGCATTAACTACATTCATCTGGCTGTACAAGCATCACCAACATCTATCTCCAGAACATTTTGATCTTTCCCAACTCAAATTCTGCACTTATTAATAGTTTTGAGATTTTAGTATAGTCAGATTAGTCAATCATTTCTCTTAAGGCTTGAAGTTTGTGTCATGTGTTAGAAAACCTTCATAATCTCCAACATTTTTTCTAAAGATTTCAAAGGTTTATTTTCCACTTTTATGTCTTGGTCCATCTAGAAATAATTTTAGGTAATTGAGTGAAGTGAAGACCTATTTTCACTTTTCCCATACAGATAACCAGTTGTCCTAGCATCGTTTTATTGATCAAAACATTTTTTCTCTCTGACCTTCACTTTTAATTTTGTTAAATATTGGTTCCATATATGCAAAGATCAATTTCTGAACTCTCTATTCTTGTGTATTGGTCTGTTTTTTCTCTCGCTGTGCCAAATCACATTGTCTTAATTGCTGTATCACCTTCTATCCCCTATACCTTTACTATCTGATTCTATTTGAAAATTTTTTTGGCCTTTCTCAGCCCTTTGCCCTTGCATCTAATTCCATTACCAGCTTGTCATGAAAATCCTTGTCATGAATTAGATTGGAGTTGTATATGGGTTAATTTAGAGGGAAAAAACAAACAAACAAACAAAACAAAACAAAAATAAAAACACTGAGCATTCCTATCCATGAATATGGTCTATTTCTTTGATTATTTATATCTTCTCTGATGTCTTTTTGTCTTTTGATGAAGTTTTATAATTTTCTCCATAAAGCTCCTATATAGCTTTTGCTATGTGTATTTACGTTATTCATTTTGGATGGATTACTTATATTTTCACATTGTTATTATAAGCAACATATTTTTAAAGTCACATTTCAAACTATTTATTACTGTTATGTTGAATTTACATCTAGGAATCTAGATGAGCTCTCTATGAACTCCAGTGCTTTTTACAATGAAGAAATGGGCTCAGATATATTAATTAATTTGTCCTAACTTATAGGCCTAATAAGTGTTTACCTTCCTGGGGTAAAGATCATTTTAGGATGAGAACTTGCATACAACCAGTTCAAAGTTCATTGTCTACTTCTTTGGCTTGTATCTTTATTGGTTCTGCAAAGTTTTATTGAAAGGCTCCAGTGAGTTCACCTAAACGCTAAGGTGCCCAGGGAGGAGGCCAGCAGGATACATAAGGAAGCATGGAATCATCTAATCCAAGAGAAAGGAGGGATCTTGGGGCAAATCTACCCTAAGCCTCATAGAAATCTATCTTTAAAATATCCCCTACAAAGCCATTTGCTCATTCCACACATATTCTTTGAGTACCTACTAAATGACAGTTCCCATTGTGGATGTTAGGAACACTTGTGAGCAAACTCCCAAGGGACATATAGTTTAGTGACAAATCATAGTGAAATAATTACAAAAATATTTAACTGTGAGTAGAGATAATCTCATGAAAGGATGGAGCCCCCAGAGTACCTAGGGTGAGAGTAGAGCATCCTGAATTCTTATGGCGGTAGAGATCCTGACAGATGTGTGGAACAGAAGAGGTCCAGTGTGGCCAGAATTAAATGGGAGCAGGTTGGTGTGAGCCCAGACTGGAGCTGGTGTACTGGACTAGACTGCATGATGTTCTAGGCCTTGTTAAAGGATTTTATCCTAAGTCACCAGAAGCCACTAAAGGGTTTAAGCCTGTGAGTGAATGACATTATCATAGCATTTTAGAAAGATCGCTCATCTCTAATATGGAGTATAAATTGGACAGGGCAAAAATGTATAAAACTAGTTAGGAAGCCATTCCTGCTCTCAGTGAGTGATAACTAGGCCTGGATTAGGCAATGGCAGAGAGTGTTTATTCTGTGCCAAGAGACGTCCGTGACTCATCTCAGTGAACCCTCTCAGCATGAGACCATGAGATTAGTACTACTGTCATCCCCAGGATGAAACTGAGACTGCAGACGTGAGGAAGCTCACTCAAGTTTACACAGTTAAGTGTTAGCCCTGGGACTGAAACCAGTTACTGTAACTCTTGACTACTGTGTGGTGCTGCTTGGGTTGGGATGGGAGAGGAGGGAAGAAGGATGGCCCACAGAGCCCTTCAGATAGAATTTGAGAACTCCTAGCCAGGGGAACAGCTGGATCAACACAGAATGTAAGAAGTGAGCACTGGACCAGGAGGTCAGGATATCCGACCCCAGTCTCAACTCCACTCCTTTGAACCACATCCTCTGTGTCTTCTAACTTTAAACCTCTAGGATAGTTATGTGACTTTGGACACGTCGTGGGTCTCTCAGAATCTCTGCTTTCTCATCAGTAAGACAGGCATAAAGCTCTCAACAAGATGATACACATGACAGTGTCCAGCAAACTACAGAAAGACAGATGCAACTTGTTAATTACTCGGTGGCCCTTTTATAAGGCAGTTCACTCCATGGGCAGTTCTCCACGTCTGAGAGTTTCTTCATCTTGACCTGAGATCAGCTTCCCTGTGTGTTCCTTCCGCTCTGGATTCGAGCTGCCAGGCACTAACCCCAACAACACGACTCTTCTCCTGACAGCTGCAAGCATCAGACACAGCTGCTCAGCAGTCAAGTTCTCTTCACTCTAGGCACCGGCACCTCCTTCAAGTGCACCTCAAGCATGGAGTCCAGCCAGTCGGCTCTCGGGAGGGTCTCCAAGTGACAGCAACTCGTTACAAGGTGGCACTCAGAGCCAAACACATGACTCCAAGTGCTAAAGATGTGGTTCCTGCATAATTCAGACTCTGCTGCTTTTCTTGAAGCTGAAAAAGTTTAGTTTACAGACACTGCTAGGCTGGCAGAGGCCGTGGCAGTGGATTGGAGGAACTAATTCTTTTTTACACAACCTCCTCCTGCCTTCCCAAAAGGCCCTCACATGCCACCTATTCTTGTAGGACTTACACACACACACACACACACACACACACACACACACACACACACACATAAATACAGGCCTGTAGATGATCCAAATAAATCATAATAAAAATATAAAAGTGAATCTTGTCCTTTCTGTCATTGCCAAAGTCATGTGGCTTAATTTTATTTTTCAAAGTTTCTCATATTTTGGGAAGGAGAATTTTACTTGAAATTTGACAGGTTTGAACCAAAAGGTAAAGTTAGGGTAGGGCGTAGGAGTGAAGAATGATGGGAAAAGTTTCAGCTGACTTTTATTGATAGTGGA
Source organism: Tamias sibiricus (assembly GCA_025594165.1). Taxonomy (NCBI): domain Eukaryota; kingdom Metazoa; phylum Chordata; class Mammalia; order Rodentia; family Sciuridae; genus Tamias; species Tamias sibiricus. The sequence continues at coordinate 209,807,709 of CM046658.1, forward strand.
AAAAAATTCATTAAAAAAAGTGATGCTTCCCCCCCCCCCAATTTTACTTCAAAAGTGAGTTCTAATGCTTTGAAACTTGAAATTGAATGCCAAGAGCCCTCAATAAAATGAATGTGTTGTCTAAGTAAGTCAAAGAATAAAAAGTCAGAGATTTCATACCCTTGTCTCCATCAGAGAATTCCTTCTTTTTAACTTGAATTTGAGAAGGGAATATTTATTAAATCTAAGATGGAAATTCTTCAGGCTGAGTTTGGTTTTCTTTTTCTTCTTCTTCTTTTTTTTAATCACTGATTCGTGCCACAAATCTACTAACTAGAAACCAAGATATTTGATTAAATTCTAGCCCAATGGAGTGCTTAGGTGGTTATAGACTAGGTGAACATAAAACCAACTGGTGTAGCCAGACGCTTTTCACTGTAACATAAAACCCAAATATAAGTAATGAAAAATTCCCTTTTGCTTCATTTCTCAACATGCTGTCTTCACATTAGTAGATCTTGTGTGTGCTTTCTCTTCTCCACTGGTAGCATTATGACATTTTCTTTTCCACACATTCAAGGTTTAATAACCTCAAAAGCAGTCAACATGCCATTGCTGAGAGCTCAGGCTCCGTTCTGTGTGCTGCTGGCCGACTGAACAGACTTCTGGGAGGAGATGCCAAATATGTTTGATGCTAACTCAGTTGAAATAAAACAAGACGCTCATAAAAATAACTTTACATAAACCAGTCCCTCTGGGCTCAGCAATTTGAGATGTATAGCCAGTGCTTTTGGATTTGGGTTGGAACAGGTTGTGTGTCCTTCAAGATGTCTTCCCTGGACACTTCCAGAAAGGACTTCTCCTGGGAGAGAAAGGGGCCTCCAAGACAAGTGACCCCTCATACATTGCTGGTGGAACTGAAAATTGGTGTAACCACTCTGAAAAACAGTATGGAGATTCCTTAGAAGACTTGGAATGGAACAGCCATTTGACCCAGTTATCCCACTCCTCAGCTTATACCCAAAGGACTTAAAAATCAGCATACTACAGTGATGCAGCCACATCAGTGTTTATAGCAGCTCAATTCACAATAGCTAAGCTATGGAACTAACCTACGTGCCCTTCAACAGGTAAATGGATAAAGAAAATGTGGTATATAGACACAATGGAATATTACTTAGCCATAATGAAGAATGAAATTATGGCATTTGCCGGTAAGTGGATGGAATCAGAGACTATTGTGCTAAGTGAAATAAGCCAGTCCCATAAAACCAAAGGTCAAATGTTCTTTCTGATATGTGAATGCTAACCTATAACAAGGGAAGGAGAAGAGGGGAAGTATGGAAGTTCATTGGATTACACAAAGGGGATTGAAGGGAAGGGAGCATGGGAATAGGAAAGGCAGTAGAATGAACTTTCCTATGCTCATATATGAATACACAACCAGTTTAACTCCACATCATGCACAACCCCAAGAATGAGATCAAAATTGAAATGGGTTGCACTCCATGTATGTATAATATGTCAGAATATACCCTACCATCACGTATATCTAAAAACAAAACAAGACAGGTGACCCCATTTCACACAAGGACATGTCTTCAGCAATTAGTTAGGTACTGGAGACTTGAGTTATATGGTTCCATAGAAACATCTGTCATAATATGTAGGCCTTTAATTAATCGGCATACTCAATATCTGCTGAGACTCTATCTTGGTCATGCTTTCAAAGCCTGTCATCGACAGTTCATCTCCACTAGACCTGGAAGGGTGCCAAAAGCTGCTGTGTCTATATCCACACAGGTGGTAGTTGGCCAGGTGAGTCGTGGTTGAAGAAAGCTGCCATCTTCCCTTAAGTCTTCTCTTTTCTGAGCCACACATACAAAGGGAGACAATGTGCTGGTGGTTTTTTTCTGACTGCCTGGCCACTGGGATAAAAACATACTTTTACTTCTAAGGAGCCTCGGCCTAACTCTGACAATAACCGCTCGCTCTGACCGCTGATTCTTCTGATTTTCACTGAACCGTTCTCCTTCGGACCGCTTTCACCCAGTTCAGGTTTCGGGTGATGTCACATACATATCCTTAGCTTCCTGCTACAACAGCCCTTCCTAATTAGGGTGGAGGTCCAATGTGGAGGTCCAATTTATTTTTTTAAATTTGTATTAGTTATCGATGGACCTTTATTTATTTATTTGTTTTATATGTGGTGCTGAGAATCAAACCCAGTGCCTCACACATGCTAGGCAAGTGCTCTACCACTGAGCTATAACCCTAGCCCTGGAGGTCCAAATTTTAAAACTTGCAATGTCCCTGACAGAGTGCAGAGAACAGCACAGAGAACCCTGTGGCCATTACCACGCCTTCCCTTGCGGTTCTGCTCTAACATTTGCTTTGGGAAGTCATATCAAACTATGGGATCACATCTGGTTGGACACACACACTTAGGGTCTAGCATACACTAAAGAAAAATACCCAGGATGTCCCCCAACCCTCCTGATCTGTGCCTGTATCAAGAAGAATCCACCATGTGAAAATGGGAAAGGGAAGAGGGGATACACCCTGACTGGAAGGCAGCTCTGTGCTGGGAATCCTGTGAAATGCTTTCTCTTCCTTACCTCCTTTTACTCCTAGGACCCTGGGAAGGACATATCATTTTAGTTCCCATGTGCATGTGTTCTGAACAAGTTTGGCTACAAATAACAGACAGACTCACAAAGACTTAAAGATAGATAGAGATCTATTTGGCAATATAAGAAGTCAACCTGGGGCTTCCCAGGAACTCTGGGGGCCGTGAGAGACCACGCCTCTTCCGCCTCTCTGCTCTGCCCTCCCTCCTGTGTGGCGCTTTGTCTTCGTGTCTGCCACCTCATGGCAGTGGGATGGCTGCTGCCCCGCCTGGCAATGCGTCCAGATTCCAGAGCAGAGGAAGTAGAAAAAGCAAAAGTGGAAATTCCCAAAGCTGAGTAGAGACCACGGATCAAAGTGTCCTCTAAAGTGGTGCCCAGGCGCCTGGAGGGATGGCCTGAATGACAAAGGCTTTTATTTAGTGAGACTTTAAGATATGTCAGGAGCTGGGCTAAGTGTTTCACATCTGTCATCTCATCTGATCTTCACCCATCTCTAGGACAGGTTTCCTACCATCCTTACCTTTCAGGTGAAAGCCCCAGGCCCAGTGAAGGTAACTGTCTTGCCCCAAACCCGTGCCTATGTGAGGGCAGGGCTGGGCTGTAATTCAGGTGGTATCCAACCACCCTAGTGTCCCTTACTGCGTGTGGCACAACAGAAATTAGCAAGAACTAGTAGACTTGCAGATTTCCCCTCCAAATACATGTGCAAAGTGGAATTTCTGAAGCTAAGCAAGGGATATTGCGTTCATCTCTTCTAATTTATATTTTGTTCCATCAGTCCAACACTGTGACCTGCTGAGATATTTTTAGGCTGGAAAACCAGTGCAACACAGAGGATTAAACAACTTTAATTCTATGGCACGTAGCCACATCTGGCAGGCAGGGCACACCTTCCTATAAAATTAAAAGTCAATGGAAGTTACAGTTGTAAAAAAAAAAAAAAAAAAATGGCATTAAAGTTGCTTTCTTCCGGTTGTTCAAAAATGAAACATGCTGTGCTGGTTTCTAAAAAACCAAGAAACCTGGGAGAGAAATTTATGACTTCAAAACAAAATTTAGGGGTTGAGGGATTTAGCAGTTTACAAAGAGCATAGAGCTAAGCCTCTGAGAAAGGCAGTTCAAAATGTCCCAGCCTCAAGTGCCAAGGTCTTTTTCAAAAGTCTCTGCAGAGGTTCCAAGGCATCTAAAATGACAGAAATGACAAGAGACACGTTAACAACATTTTCCCCGGGAAGCTGGTGCTTGCAAGCCGGGGCATTTCCCCACATGAGCATGCTTAGCAGTTCCGTGAATCAGGCATTTCTCCTGAGCCGAAGGTTTGTTACCTTCCTCCTTATTTTTTATTTTTATTTCCTTCTCAGGAAATTGTCCAAGATTTGTAGCCAGCAATCTCTGCCACGTTTTCTCCCAGTCTTCAGTCACACTTCCATATATGGAAATCCTTATCAGAAAGCTAACTCCCTGTCTAGTGTATTGTGGTCTTTATGCTAAGTCTTCCTAAGGAAGAAATGGCAGCAACAGGCCAGAGGAGACAAAGACGGGATGGGGGCGGGGGGGAAAAAGAGAGAGAGAGAGAGAGAGAGAGAGAGAGAGAGAGAGAGAGAGAAACTGGCTTTCAGAGCTGCTAGAATGTTATTTAACCAGTTTAAAGTTGAGGTTTTATCCCCTCCGTGGTTTTTGGTTAGCAAAGTGAATTTTTGCTATTTAGAAAGGAATATTCCCTTATTTCCTAGGCACAATTCAAGACTTTTCCCATAATGAAGGATTTTAAATCCCCTCCACATTTAGACACTTTGGCTGCTTAGCATAGAGTTAAAGAGTATCACCCAGTCATAAGGTTAGTGCTGCTTAAATAAATGGAAATGAAGCAGAGACTTTCGGTCTTCAAAGAATTCTCCTATCTTTTTGTCCCTGTGCAAGCTCATTCCTTTAACGAGAAACCTGAGGTCCCAAGGGGCAACACAGTGAGCACCACTCTGGATTTGAACACTCTCAGTGGCTCCCAATTAGTGAACCGTAAAGTCCAAACTCCTTGGAACAGAATTGAGAGATGAACAAAGATTTAATAGCCATTGTTCCATTCAGGTGCCTGTGGTTAGGCACCATGAGGAGCAAAGCTGAATGAGACATGGTGTTGGAGAGCTAATCTAAGGGATGGGATCTGTCATTATACAAATAACTAATTCTAGTAAGTGTCAGTATGCTCAGGCTGCTATGATAAAATAACACAGAATGGGAGACTTAAACAACAGACATCTATTTCTCACTGTTCTGGAGGATAGGAAGACCACGATCAAGGTGCTGTTAAGTTCAGTTCCTGGTGAGGGACCTCTCCCTGGCTTATAGATGGGCCACTGTCTTGCTGTGGCTTTGCCTGGATAAGTGGAGAGAGAGAGAGAGAAAGAAAAAAAGAAGGAAAGAAAGGAGAGAGGTCTGTTTTCCTCTTCTAAGGGCACTAATTCCATTATGAAAGCTCCATCCTCATGACCTCATCTAAACCTAATTATTCCCAAAGGCCCCAAGACCAGATACTGTTACATTGGGGTTTCGACATCTGAGTTTTCAGGGGGTGCAAACATTCAGCCCATTTTAATAAATAGGTGATTGAGAGGATGATCTGGGGCTGGGTAGCACAGAGGTGGAGCTAGTTTTGAAAACACATCCTTCCCAATGATCTCTCCCCACTGACTTGATCTGTGGTCCATGAAGCACTTCCTCCTGCAACTATTGAAGCATGAGAGCTGGAAAAAGTGGGAGGACATGTAATACCATGTAGCAAGGATGTCATCTGCATGATCATTGCCAGACTTTCAATCAAAGAAGAGAGGCAGAGTTGTGGGTGAGACAAGGGTAGAGGAAAGAGATGGCTGAGGAGGGACTTGCAAGAGAAGATGACACGATGTTACAGATGGCAGCCCTGGGAGATGCTCCCCAAATTTCCTTTCAAGATGATCTGTTGTACATTATTACCAATATTTTGCATCCAGATTATATATATATATATTTTGAGAGGTATAACCTCTTGAACCTTTTCTCAAAGCGTGATCCCCAGGGTCAGTATGATAGTTAATGTGTCTGTGATTGACCTTCCAAAGGAAATCTCCTTTCCCGTGGTCAGTTCCAGGGTCTGTGAGTTATGGTTGCCTTCTGGTCTGTCTGCCCTCAAAGTCTGGCACTGCCCTGGGGATGAGTGATTTCCTTTGCTCAGAGTAATTGACCCATGTACATTTCATCTGTGCAGAGGCCTGAAGTGGGCGAGCCACTGCTGGAGATAGAATGGCCTCAGGTGGTCAGTCGTGTGGCAGGGAGCCCAGTGAGATAAAGCCCTCTGGGTTTACCCCACGTCATTCTTCATGTGGGGACCCTTTGCCCATTGTGCTCTGTAGGCTTTGGAGTTTCAACAACCATTTGGAAATAATTGAATTACCTTATGCAATTGTTCTTGGAAGTAAAATACCAAGAACTGTTTGTATAGTTCGATCAAGTCAAATGCTATGAGTCAGCTGCTTTCTTTCAAAGGCCTGGTGCTGTGTCTTCCCCCCTCCCTTCTTTCCTCCTTCCCTCTTTCCCAGGCTTCCTTCCACGTTTATGGAGCACCTACTATGTGCTAGTATTACCCCAAGCATAGGCAATGCAACATTCCGTGCGTATTTGTCATATGTGCAGGCATTGTGCCACAAACCAAGGACGCTGCCTGAGGCAGGAGACACAGGTCCTGCATTGCCACTACACACTCTGCAAGGACGAGGCAGAACAAGTCATCACTATTGCAAAGGTCGCAGGTGAAAAGAACAATGTTCTATGAGCAGGGGGACCTAACAGAGTTTGTGGGATCAAATGGTTCTGGGTCTGCAGAGTGTGCTGAATGTGTTCACAACATCCTGTAAATTGTGCAATCTCTGTTTTTAGCTTATAACCAATCTTCCCAAAATTAAGATGGTTAGATTAATAATTTAAAAACCTATCCAATCAAGTTATATTGATGACATGAGTCTAGCAACCAGTTTGATAAGTTGCTTAAGAGTTAGGTAGACTTAGTCTTTGGATGACTGGCCTTTCAAAGTATGTCTCAAGATGGCTTTAAATGGGTGAAACTCATATAGCAGTTGTGAGAGGCAAAATTCTAAGATGGTCTCTTAATAGTCCCACCCTTTTTTTCCCCTGGTGGACAGCTTCTCCCAATTATTCAATCAAACACTGAGCTAGGTGCTGCTGGGAAGAGATTTTGCAGAGGCAATTGAGGTGACACCTCAATTGGCCTTAAAATAGGGAAATTATCCTGATGCTTCAGTCAAGTGAGTCTTCAGAAGGGACTGGGTTCTGGCTGGTGAAAGAGACTTGAAGTGAGATAGATTTGATAGGGGAGATGGCATTCTCCATAGTTGACTTTGAAAATGGCGGGCTCCAGGGGGCAAGGAACATGAGGTGATCTTAGGAGCTGAGAGCAGCCCTCACTGACAGACACCTAGGAAATAGGGACTTCAGTTCTGCAGCCACAAGGAAGTGAATAGTACTACAACCACATGAGCTTAAGGTGATCCTGAACCTCCAAGGAAAACAGAACCCTGCCAATACCTTTTAGCCTTGGGCAGAGAGCCTAGCTCTGCCATGCACACCCTCTGACCCACAGCACCAGGAACTAATAGATGAGCTTTGTTTTAAACCACCAAGTTTGTGGCACCTTGCTACACCACAACAGAAAATAAATGCGGCAGCTGTTCTCTTTCCCTGCTCAATACTTTCTCCTCCTCCACGCCTTGTGATATTAGACTCAAATGCACTTGACAGAGGACTGGGCACGTGGCCAGGCTGGCAAATCATTGTATCTTTCCCTTCTGGGCATGGCAATTGACTCAGTTTGGGCAGGTGACCCTAGCTTTGCCACCAATGTCCTTACCTGTGAATTTTCAAACTTGTCCTCTCTGGACATAAGCTATAGGGATGAAAACTCGGAGCTACCCATAGCCATGACCTCCACTAACATGGTCAAACTGAAGATCTGGCAGCCAAAGAGGAGTGTCAAATCTTGGACCATTCTTAACTTTTCTAAAATTGTGTCCCTTGAACACTGAAATTCTCATGATCCCTGTGGTGCATTTCCAAGCTGGACCCTGTGGTTTCTGAGTCCTGGGGAGTGATGACAGTATTTGAGACTCTGAATCCATTGTTCTTTGGCCATCAGAAGCCATGTCTTTCCAGTAATTTCATTATGTGCGCCAGCACTTCCCCTTCTGATGTGGGCTGGCTCATGCTTAGCCTCTGTGACTGGCAAACAAAGAAGTCTGAACAATCCAGCTTGAGAGGAGTAAAGAACCGGTAGCTGGGAGACTCCAGCTCTGCTTATCAGACAATGCCAAGACATTGTTGTGCCTCCTTGTATATAACCTGGTTTTGATTTTTTGTTGTTGTTTTTGTTTTATTTTAATCATTACTGAAGAATCTCACAGGACAGCAAAAATAGACACTGGCTCAAACATTATCAGAGCTTCCAGAGACTTTAGATGTCATCTGGTCAAGGCTTCTCATTTTCTACGGGCAGAGGCTCAGGCCCAGGGAGGAGGGGCAGCCAGTTGGGTAACAAGCCGGTCACTCCAGAATCAATGAGAAAAATGGACACAGGTGGAGTGAAGATGCTGTTGCTTGTGTACAATTAGTTTTTCTCTCCTGTGTTCCAGGAGTGTTTGGATACTTCTTCCACCATTACAGCATATTTTTCTCAACTTCTCCAAAATTGGCTCCTTTGAACCCTGAGATGCTCACGATCCTGTGATATATTTCCAAGCTGGAATTCTGGGTATGTCAGGATGATTTTTTACTGGAGTCTACTAAATGGGGTGTAACACAGTGCCTTCGTGTATTTAGTGCAAGAATATCTCTTCAGTACAACTTGCTTTTGTGAAGATGGTGCAGAGAAAAATGCATAAATGATTATCTCCCTTGAGTTCATATATAAGTTGTTTCCATAGATACCTGCTCAGAAAGACTAATAAGATGATTATTTTCCAAAGTGCTGAATGACACTTCTAACACTTGAAATTATTAACTTCTTCTTCCTTTTGCACATATACTAGAAGAGCTTGAAGCAGGTCTTAGGGATGGTTCAGACTTAATGCCTCACTGAGCAGGTGACAGTGGGCTCCAGAAAGGACCTGGCTCCGGGTCATAGCTTCTCTATTTTAAAACATCCCTAAGTCACCTGCAACACCTTTAAAAGAGAAGAATAGAAATATTTTTTTTATTAATATTTATATTTTCTGCACATATGGAAACAAAAAAAAGTAGCAAAAAAGTATAAAGATTATCTACCACCCAATTTTTGGGAAAGATCTATTTCCAGGATTAAGAAAAATCCTAGCAATGAGGTAATAAGATGACTTATTTGTTATAAATTTCAAAAACTGAGGAATTTGGAGAGAAATGCTATTCTGTGCCAATTTATACTTAAATATTTAGAAAGTTCTAAACTGTAGAAAGAATAAGAAGGAAAAATAACCTATATTTGTCCTACTCTATGGAACAATTTTTAAGATTTTTGGAATTTTTCTATCAATCTTATTTTATATGCATAGGAAATTTATGAGGATAACGGTCATAAATATTTCCTGTTATTGCATTTTATTTATAAATATCTACTAAATGCATATGGTATGTTTTTCTTTAGCAACTATTCTATTATGGGAATGCTGGTTTTAAAATAACCTTACTATGAGTATCTTCATGTACGTGTCGCTATTCTCTTTCTCTGCTCAACTCAATACTTCCTCCTCCTCCACCCCTTTTCCATATTTAGGATTATTTTCTCATTTCTTTTCTTAATATTTATTTATTTAGTTGTACACAATGTGTTTATTTTTACGTGGTGCTGAGGATCGAACCCTGACCACGCACGTGCTAGGTGAGTGCTCTACCACTGAGCCACAACCCCAGCCCCTATTTTCTCATTTCTTATAAATGAGATTCTGTTTCACAGTAGGTACTCAGCTCAATCAATATTCATTAAAATAATTAAACAAGCTTATTAATCAGAATGGGCTAGGTATACTGTGGTAACAAGAAATTCTAATCTAAAAAACCTAACATAATACAAGTTTACTTCTTGGTCATGCAAAAATCGTTGTTATGTTCAGGTTTCTCTGTGAAGCTGCTGTCTTCCATAGGGGCATGCAGAAATCCAGGCTGTTCGGTCTTTTCACCCCACTGTCTCAACCTGGGCCTCCTCTGTGATCAAATCTTAAAGGAAAGTTCCTGAATCCTTGCTCATCACACATAGGTAGAGATACTACACATCCCTGTCTACCTCTGAGGGTGGAAAATGTGGCCCTCCTCTGCACTGGGAAAAGGCGAAGCACTTAAAGTCTCTGCCACATCAAGGTTACTGTGATTGACCAATTGCTTTCCTGTCAAGTCACACCATTTCATACGGCAATCACTTTACACAAGTGAAATTTCTTTTCAGTACACTCACTAGATTCATTGGCTAGTACTTCTTTGAAAAAAATCTTTGTTATAGTGTTGAGCAAAAATATTTGACTTTCTTTCCTTTAACAACCTCAAGATTATCTGCTTCTTGTATACATTAACTAATTCACTTAATCAACCATGCAACAAATATTTATTTAATAGATGAACTGGGCACTCACCCAGTCATTGGGGCTATAATGGTGAAGACATGGCCTCCTTTCCAGGGACTGTATAAATTATGGACTAGTTATAGTGCCTCTTTTGTGAGCATATCCTTGCTGGTTTATGTTTTGGCTTCTTTGCATTTTTCTTATTGAGTTGTTCAAGCTCGTAACAGAGCAAAGATAGCGGTTCTTTTTCTTTTATTAATCAATTTTTAAAATTATCTATAGTGGTCCTCCTTCATCCATGGTTTTGCTTTTCATGATTTCAGTGATAGTCAATCTCAAGCCACACATATTAAATGGAAAATTCCCAAACCAAAAAAAAAAATCATAAGTTTTAAATAACTTTCATTATGTATGCTGTTACAATTATTCTATTATATTAGTAGTAATTGTTCATCTCTTATTGTGCCTAATTTATAAATTAAATTTTATCATAAGTATGTATGTATGTTATAGGGGAAAATGTTAAGTCAAGGGTTTCTGCATCATCCTTGGCTTCAGTTGCTTTTAAGCTTAAAAATGCTAAACATGGTTATTTCTGTCTTATTTTCTCTTATTAGAAACCACCTTGTGAGAAAACACAAGTGTGTGCATGCACACACACACACAAAAAAAAAAAAAAAATGAGAGAGAGAGAGAGAGAGAGAGAGAGAGAGAGAGAGAATTCCATGAAGAATTAAATGGGAGACTATGAATGCCGAGTCACTGCAGCAGATTCCCAGGGCCCTCTTGCTTCTGAAGGGACACTGCTTCTCCTCTTAGGGATCCTACTCTCCCTATTCTAGCCTCCCCACTGTATTCCTCTCAGCAACCTGTCCCCTCACAGGAAACAAAGACATTAGTTACTTCTGTTGGGAGTAATTGCATTTTAATTGGGGTCTTCAGTTCCTTAACTGCAAGGGAATAATTTCCTAAGGAGAAATTCCAGGCGCCTGACAGTCAGTAGGGGGACAGCTTGAGGGAGGAACTCCTGACCACGTCTAAGTGCTGGCTTCTAAGATCAGCGCTGTCACCTATCAAAATCTCATGGTGTTTTGTTTTGTTTGTCATGCTGACATTAAGCCCAGAACCTAGCTATCATTCACTTGCCATGTCTGGATTAACTCTGCTTGATTGTGCTGTGTTTATGTTATGTTGTTTATCTTTCCCCTCAGTGAGTAGCTTCTTCATAGAGCTACTCTACTTCTTTTTTTTTTTAATTATTTTTTATTCTAAGATGTTATAAATGACAGCAAAATACATTACATTTCATATTACACATATATAGAGCACTTTTTTACAAATCTCTGGTTGTATGCAAAGTATATTCACACCATTCGTGACTTCATATATGCATTTAGGGTAATGATATCCATCTCATTCTACCATCTTTTTTTTTTCCTTCACCCTTTTGCCCCCTCCCTTCCCCTCCCCCCTCATTGGCCATTCTAGTATTCCTCTAATCCTCCTATGCTCCCCATCCCAACCCAACTGTGAATTGGCCTCCTTATATCAGAGAAAACATTTGGCATTTGGCTTTTTGGGACTGGCTATCTTCACTTAGCATTATATTCTCTAACTCCATCCATTTTCCTGCAAATGCCATGATTTTATTCTGGAGCTACTCTACTTCTGTCGTTAGCCCTAACACAGGCTCAAAAGCTCAGTCCCCCAATGCCCTTCAGATGCCCTCTCTTTCTGTGTGCTGGCAGCACCTCTCATCTGGAAGTTTCTTCCACTTAACCAGAACCACACAAGCATAGCTAACAAACAGAAAGCCCTGTTCTTCTGAGCCCACAGAGGATCTCTGTTTATGGTAGTGGTCTCCAAAGTGGGGTGTCCATGGCAATCCTTTGGGATGCAACAAGAAAGCATTGGAACTCACGTTTACAAAGTTTCAACATTTTAAAACTTCCATTTTTTGTGTATGTTTTTAAATGGATATCATATATTCATTTAGAAACACGTGACTTTTCTATCAGTTCTAAAGCATATATCATTTCACATTTTAACCTATCTCACATTGGCATATGTTTTACAATTGATACCTAACGGAAGACTATACTGTGATTTAATAGTTGGCAATGAGTTTTGTTTTCTTTGTGGCATATAACATGAAGTAATGTAAGATTGATAGTGTCTTGAATTCTCTGAAATATATATCATATAAATATGTATTATATATTATAAATATATATTAGAGTCTATGAAATATATATGTACATGTATATATATATATATATATATATACATATATACATATAGCTTGCTCAAAAATGTTTTTTAACTTTAATGGGATTGCAAAATGAAAAAGGTTGGCGGCCACTCAATCCACATACTTGTTTATTTCTTATTGTACACTGCCTTAAATTAATGATGAAGTCTGCATGTGTGTGTCTATTTGTGCACATTATATTATCAACTTGAGGAAGTACAAACCATGAGTTATTCTTCTTTATAGTTCCTACAGCATCATCCATGGTCCAGATAAGAAATTCTCAACCTTATCAGTGAAGACCCCTTCCTCAGCTACTATTTTATTATGTCCTTTTTACTATTTTAAAGTGAAATCCAGAAATAAGTTTTTAATTAATATGACAATAGTAGTTAGGTAACCTAATTGCTAAGATAAATACAGCCTCGTATATTTAAAGGTTTAAACACATTAGAAGTTTATTTCTAGCTCTTGATTGAGCTAGCTCTTTATTTCTAGTTCTATGATTGGTTTCTGCAAACAAGCAGTAGCTGGGGAGGAGAAAGGGACATGGAGAAGTGTATGTGGGAGCTTGTCACTGGGCGGGACTGGAATAAACATGTGTCACTTCTGCTGAGGAGCCGCTGGCTAGAATACAGTCCCTTGATCACAACTATGTGCAAGGATCCTGGGAAATAAAATCTAGATTGGGGGTCTAGAAGGCAGAGGACAGCATGGATTTGGGTGGTCAGTTTCTGCCACAAATATAATGACCTATTTTGAAAGAGAAATGTTAAATTTATGGTAAAATGATATGATGTTCATGATGTAAATCCCCAGGATGGTCACACCAGAAGACAAGTCAAACACTTATTCCCATGTAGAGACTCATGTGAAGGCCTTCAGGTGATGCGTTGCATTGGTGACTAACATATTTGTCCTGATTTTACCATTACTGTCCAAAAATGGTATTACTACCAGTAATGAAAAATGGCGCTATTACCAGTAATGAGAGTTCCTGAGCTGCTAAACAACTATTGGTTAAAATAGGAACAAAGTACAGTCTTCCCTAATTTTCACTGGAAAATCCAGTGCATATTAGAATTCTGGGAAAAAATGCTTTGCATTTATATGTAAAATAAATGGCTTTAGGCTCAGATAATTACAAAGTTAAAAAAAAAATTCTTAACGACACAAATATCTAGTGAGACATGAAGAGGCCGTGAGAGATGAAGGACACCTCTTCATTCTGCAGGACTCTTCTGAACATTGCAAGTTGTCTAGAGTCCCTGGACCCTTCTGCTAGGTGCCAGTAGACCCCTTTCACATACATACAAAACACCGAGACTACCAAATATAACTCTGCACGCTTTTAAAGCACCCCCTATGGGTGCTTAGTACTGCTTCCATTGAGAACCACTGGCTTTACTCAATAAATGCTTGTCCATTTCACACATGGGATGCATGAATGAATGGAAAAATAAGCTAATTCTTAATCCTGGCATAGTGCCATGAAGAAAGGCATATGAATATATTTGGAATGCTAGTTTTGCACTCTATGTTATATATATATATATATATATATATATATATATATATATATATATATGGATGGATGTATAATCTCATTTAATTTTCCTAACAGTTTTGCAAGGTATGTATTAATATCCTTCATCTTTACAGTGAGCAAAATGGGACTTCTGGGGGGTGAAGTAGCATGTCTGCTAGCATGGTTAGTATGTGGGGGGCTGGGAATAAATTCCAGTCCTGACTCCAGAATTCTACCTAGTATCTCCACTGTTACTAGGGCAACTGTTTTAGTTAGCTTTTTCACTGCTGTGACTAAAAGACCCAACCAGCACAACTATAGAGGAGGAAAGATTTATTTGAGGGCTCATGGTTTCAGAGGTCTTAGTCCATAGAAGGTGGACTCCATTCCTTGGGGCTCAAGGTGGGGCTGAACATCATGGAGGAAGAGTGGGACAGAGGGAAGAAGCTCACATGATGATCAGAAAGCAGAGAGGAAGACTCCACTCTCCAGATACAAAATATATACCCTCATAGCCATGCCCCCAATGTTTCGCCTCCTCCAGCCACACCCCACCTGCCTTCAGTTACCATTCAATTAATCCTATAAGGTGATTAATTCACTGATTGGGTTAAGGCTCTCGTAACCTAATAATTTCTTTTCTTTTCTTTTTTCTTTTTTCCTTTTTTTTTTTTTTTTTTTTTTTTTTGCTACTGGGGATTGAACTCAGGGGCACTCGACCACTGGGCCACATCCCCAGCCCATTCTTTTGTATTTTATTTAGAGACAGGGTCTCACTGAGTTGCTAAGTGCCTCGCCATTGCCGAGGCTGGCTTTGAACTCAAGATCCTCCTGCCTCAGCCTCCCAAGTGCTGGGATTACAGGCATGCACCACAGCTCCCGCTTAACCCAATCATTTCTTCTCTGAACCTTCTTGCATTATCTCACACTTGAGCTTTTGGGGGACACCTTCCATCCAAACCATAACAATGACTATGTCTCCATTTAACTCTGGGGTCCTGGGGTACTGATATCTAGCACTCCCTTTCACTACCAAATGAAAACTGATAGTGAAAATATTATCCGGTTTGGATAATAGTTTATGAGGCCATCCTACATATTATATGCTGCTATTGTCATCATTGTGTGTCATTGGGAAACTCAGGAGAAAGAATGAAACACAATATTCTTCTGTCTCAGGCGTCAGTGGGATGACTGAGGGTGCAGAATGAGTGTTCTATCCCCCTGTGTTGTCTATGCACTCCTTAAATCATCCATGGAGATTTGCATCTGTTTATCTTTCAGAAAAACAATTTTTTAAACAGTAGGAAAATCAACACAGACTAGATATTCAATCTTTTCCCATCCAACAGATGTTGTTCTTTACCTTCAAATCAGTTATGCTGTCCATTGAAAAAGTAGAACACTAAGTATTCATAAGCCTGAGAAATGGCTGAGGACCACACAGGAATTTGAACTAGGTAGGACCTTCCAGCCAGGGGAGGCACTGACACCTGTTTTCTTTCTTTCTTTTTTTAATTTATTTTTTATTCAAAGTTGTATTTATAATAGTACTATGCATTTTAATTCATAATAAACACATAGAGCATCTTTTTACAAAACACTGTTTGTATACAATGAATATTCGTACCATTCAAATCTTCAATCATGCATTTAAGATAAAGACATCCATCTTATTCAACCACCTTTTCTTTTTTCCCCTCCATCCCCCCTTGCTCCCTTCCTTCCCCTCCCTCCCCTTTGACCTTCCTAGTGTTCCTCTAATCCTCCTATGTACCCCGACCCAACACCACTGTGAGTCAGCCTCCTTATATCAGAGAAAACATTCGGTATTTGGATATTTTAGATTGACTAACTTCACTTAGCGTTATATTCTCCAACTTCATCCATTGACCTGCGAATGCCATTATTTTATTTTCTTTTATTGCTGAGTAAAATTCCATTGTGTATATGTGCCACATTTTCTTTATCCATTCATGTACTGAGGGACATCTAGGTTGGTTCCACAATCTAGCTATTGTGAATT
This sequence comes from Tamias sibiricus, assembly GCA_025594165.1. NCBI lineage: Eukaryota > Metazoa > Chordata > Mammalia > Rodentia > Sciuridae > Tamias > Tamias sibiricus. Next base: position 209,823,694 of record CM046658.1, read on the forward strand.
GTGCTGCTATAAACATTGAAGTGGCTGTGTCACTTCTTTTGATGAACTGGTTACATTCTTGAGTCAGGGAGAAATGCTCATTTTCTGTGTTCAAAAGTCAGAATCCCCTCTCTATGTGCTCCTGTTCCTGATAGTTTTCAAACAATTTCTTTAAACCATCACATGCACATATTCAGTCTCAGAGTTATGGAAAAGTGCCAGAAAAAGTTCCGGGACAATCTGAATACTCACAGACAATATTCAAGTTGGCTGAATCTGCATGCTTAGTTTCTGGCACCTCTTCCACCTCAGTCCTGGTGAGGATGCGTCCCTCACTCTGTCCTGCCATCCCCTCACCTTTGATTTTGGTTTCCCATGATTTGCTTGTTTGTTTGCCTTCCCAGTCTGCAGACCAGCATCAGGGTCTGGGTAAGCAAAATGGATCCGCTTGCCTTCTGTCTCCCAGGGCTGACATTCTTATGTCGGTTCCACACAGACCAACCCAGACACACTCAGGCCCTTCCCCAGTTCCCATGCCCCAACCCCCTTTGGGGCACTCTGAAGACTTTTATTGAACAGGTTTCACCTTCTGGGTTTCTCATCAAGAGCTCCGATAGAGAGAGTCCTGGTTAGAGTCTGAGCCTAACTCCCTCTGGGACCTGTTGGGAGACATGCCTCAGACCCAGGTGAGGCAGAGCAGGAGCAGGAGGCAACTTCTGGGCTCTTCTGTTTATCTACGCACCATTGCCAGAACTTGGGAATGATGCTTGGCAAAGAACACAGCCTTCCATCAAAGACTCATAATAAAATTCTAAAATTTTAAAAATAGTAATGACTGAATTGGGCTTTTGAAACACCATCCTGTTGCAGTTGCTTGCTTCAGCTTCTGCTATATCACTGAACAAAAGAAATCAGAAACTGGTACAAGTTATTAAAATTTCCCACTCCTCAAGTCTCTGTTGCAGCACAAAGACTGCCAAGGGACACCTTAAATCCTTAAAGGGAAGCATGAAGGTAGATGTTAGACTTCTTTTGCTGTATAAAGACAAATTGTTCTGCTGAGGCCATGGGCAATGCAATTTTTCCTCCTCCTCCCATAGCAGACCCTGTTAATTGATCACCTCCTATTCCTTGCTAATTCTCCATAGAGCACTTCAGGGAGAAACGGATGAAAGTTGGAAATGGAGGTGGAAAGCAATTTTCCCTTCTGACCTAGAGTCAAAACTCACACCCCTCAAGAGGTGCCCATTCCCAGAATCGATTGATCACCCAAGGGAGTTGTAGCACTGCACAGAGAAATTTGGAATGTTAGTGAGTGGATCTTAGATTTCCCTGCAGGGGGTCTCCTGTCTCTCTATTTGCACCATCAGTGGATCTGGAGAAGTCTGGCTGTGCTGGAATACCTCCAGGTGGAAGGGACAGGTGCCAGGAGCCAGGCAGGAAAGATGAGTAACATTTTGTCAGCCAGATTCTTTACTTAACTATTAGCTCTCTGGGTCTGCTTTTCTCTTTCACTATCCCTGAGCCTTATGCAAAGTTCATTCATTCATTCATTCATTCAGCAAACAATTACTGAGCATCTGTCCTGTGGTAGTCACTAAGCTATGATCTAGAATGTGAGGATGAATGACAAGATACATTCTGAGGAAGGCAGACCGATAACAACCCTTTGTGCACTTGGTAACAAGCACTTTGAGTGAAGAAATGGTGAAAGAAAGGTGGGGAGCACACGGCTGGCAGACCCAGTGCTCAAGCTAAGGGTGTCTGTTCTTCACTCTGGATTCACCAAATGGACTGGACATAGGGGAAGAATTATGGGCAGGAAGATCAAGGAGGAGTCAGGCATGTGAAATCCAGGCATTTAACACTAAGGGCTCATCTTCCACTGCCAACCTTGGAGGACTGGGTGTGATGTTCACAGGGGTTGAACTTTTGACAAGGGGTCATAAAAGCTAAATCCTTGCAAAGAGCAATCTGTGATTTGCCATTGTGTCTTTCTTTCTCTCAGCCTCCCAAAGTGCTGGGATTACAGACGTGCGCCACTGCGCCCGGCTAGCCATTGTGTCTTTCTATACCCTCCCACCAGTGAGTCTTATAAGTCTTGATTTTAAAGTCCTCTTGTCCTTCAACCAAGCATCCAGCACATCTCCAGAACTCCTCAAAGCCACCTTGAAGTCACTCCTCAAAGCCCTTCTTCTTACCATTAATATCACCACCAACACTGTTCCTAATGAATAAGCCAGGATATCTGAAGCCAGGAGGCCAGCATGGTTCAGAGGTGAGCAGAAAGTAGACAAAGGCCGACAAGCTTGGGATTAGAGAGGAATTCCCTGAAAGCTGTCATAAATGGAGACTCTTTTCACAAACAACCTAGAACCAGAAGAAGTGAAGAGGGAGGAGTCAGGTGGAGATAACACAGAAAGTGGATGCCTGGGATGGGCAGTGACTAAAAAGGGACTTCATGAGGGCTTGGGGAGCAGATCTGTAAGGAAGGTATGAAGGAAGGTAAGGAGTTCAGTGTCTGGAATTTCAGTATGCAGTGGGGGCTGGAGGTGGTGATAGACTGGATTAGGGAACCTGAGGGACTGGGTTGTCAGTTTGTATTCTCAGAATGACTTCTGGAGGGCTTCATAGCTAAACAAATGTCAGTACTCATTTACTAAGTAAATACTGCTCTGCTCTTGATGGGCAAGACTGGAGCATCATGTCCGATGTCATGCCCCTGGAAAAATAGCAAAAGTGTTTAGTCAGCTTTTTTCGCTGCTGAGACCAAAAAAAAACTGACAAGAACAATTTGAAGCTGGGCGCGGTGGCGCACGCCTGTAATCCCAGCACTTGGGAGGCTGAGGCAGGAGGATCGATCGTGAGTTCAAAGCCAGCCTCAGCAATGGCGAGGCACTTAGCAACTCAGTGAGACCCTGTCTCTAAATAAAATACAAAAAAGGGCTGGGGATGTGGCCCAGTGGTCGAGTGCCCCTGAGTTCAATCCCCGGTACCAAAAAAAAAAAAAAAAAAAGCAATTCGAGGAGGAAAGGTTTATCTGGGGGCTCACAGTTTCAGAGGTCTCAGTCCATAGGTGGCTGACTTCATTACTTAGGACCTTAGGTGAGGCAGAATATCATGGCAGAAGTGTGTGGTAGAGGGAGGTAACTATGGACAGGGCACCAGGAAGCACAGAGAGCACTTCTCACCACAACAAAATATGAACCCCAAAGGCATGCCCCCAATGACCCATCTCCTCCAGCCATACCCTATCTGTCTACAGTCACCACCCAGTTAATCCCTATCAGAGGATTGATGTACTGGTTCGATTAAGACTCTCTTAACCCAATCATTTCACCTCTAGACTTTCTTGCATTGTCTCACACATGAGCTTTTGGGGGACACCATGTATCTAAACCATAGCACAAAGGCAGTTCAATCTGTGATTCCAGGACTGTCCACACTGAGCAGTGCCCGAGAGCCTGGCAGGATTATCTTGGTGCACAGGCTTAAGTGTCCAGGGGTCCTGAGTGGTCAAAGAATACCCAGGGCTCCTGACCCCCACAATTTCAAGGTTGAGTTCAGTGAAGTATGGAGAAATAAACTCTTTCTAATATTGAAGTAAATAGGGCAGAAAGAAAAAAGGTCCCAGGCATGCAAATCACATTACAAAAAAAAAAAAAAAAAAAAAAAAAAGTAATAAACAAGGCATGCACAGCAGAGCATGAGAATCTTGGAACCATCTTTGAATTCTGCCCATCACGGAGCACCTTAGCCACAGTCTGTGTGGTAGGCAGGGGCCTTTGTTGGGTCAGCGTCACAGTGTAATTCCCCCCTGCCCAATCCTGCTTCCTTTGTGTCCTACTGTTGGTGGTTCCTGTGGCTCTCACCAATAAACTTTCTGTACATAAATCTCTGTCTGGAAGTCTGTCTCCCAAGGATCCTGACCTAAGACAGCAGCATTGTTGTACCACTGACCTGGATGACAGGAAGAGAAGACTGGCAACATTTAAACAACCTGGGCATCAGTTATACCAACTCAAAAAGATGTAGCTAGAGCTATGGGGGGATTGTCCCTGAGGTGTCAAGTCGAGAGCACGATGCAGATGATCTCTGAAAACCATGTCACTCAACAGTCTTCCTCCAGATTCTGCTTCTTATAAAACTTGATCCTCCTCTTCCTCCTCCTCATCATCATCACCACCATCACCACCATCACCACCATGACATCATTGTTACCATCCACTGAGAGCTCACTCTGTTCCAGAAACTGCAAAACATTTTATCCACCACCTAGTGAGTCATTATAGCAGAGCAGTTAAGAGTAGCAGGAATTAGACTATGAACACCAGCTTCTCCATTTGATGGCAATCAATATGGCTTCAGTTACAGAAACTTTTGAAGACTCATATACTCATTATTTATAAAATTGGGCTGGTATCTATTTGGTCCAACAACCCTTCATATAAAACTCCCTTTTTTTATCTTTAAATATTGTGTGTGTGTGTGTGTGTGTGTGTGTGTGTGTGTGTGGTACTGAGAATTGAACACAGGGGCACTTACTTTATCACTGAGCTAAGTCCCTGGCCTTTTTTATTTTTTTTTTTGAGACAGAGTCTCACTAAGTTTTTGAGGCTGTCCTTGAACTTGCTATCCTCCTGCCTCAGCCTCCTGAGTTGCTGGGATTATAGGTGTGTGCTGCCACACCCTGCAAAAACTCCTAAAACACAATGCCCAGTACAGAGCAAATGTTCCATAAATGTCAGCCATTGTGTAGTCTCATTTAACTCTTACATAACCCTGCAAGAGGGTTTGTAGCTGAATAAGCTAGGTGCAGAGAGGTCAAGCAGCTGCTACCTGAATCAGAGGTAGGATTTCAACCAAGCTGCTTCTAAGCACAAAGAATCATCCCTTAGTCATTTTTCTGTCTGGTTTCAGCATGGCAGGGACCAAGTGGGAGTGATGAACACCACCTTAAGTAGGATGCTGAAAGAATGAAAGATAAAAACATGCACAGAGAGATGGAACTCTCTGGGAAGGAACTGCTGGTGAGGGGCTCCTATCCCTCACCTGAAGGGTATCAGGCTTCCATGCCTAAGCCTGCAGATGGGTCTGGGGCTTCCTAAATGGGGCAGTGGAGATGGAGTCTGTCAAGAAAACCAAGCTGGACGATAGCTCCCCAGGAAACAGGGTAACAGGTCTGTGATCCAGTCATTCTGAACTTCAGACAGCTCTGAAAACCAAATCTTTTCCTCATCATTCATCATTTACCTGGTGGCCAAGCAGTAGACCTGCACTCATGCAGGCCCTTCATGATCTTGTGGCCTCATTTCGGGTGAATGGCTATGTTTGCTGTTCAAGGGATGGTTTATGGGGAGCTCATTTAGGCCCCACAGAGGTATCAGCGACTGGAAAACTCTAGTTCTAGAGTTTTATGAGTTCTAGAACACATGTGGACTTCCAAGTATTTCACATGAAGGCTTGGAGACCTTTTATGATTCCTTCTGACCGTCTTTACTAATTGCCAGAGCAAAGAACACAAATCTACCAGATTTCATTCGCAAGGTGATCTTCGTTTAAAGAACCTTTAACCAGGAGCTTTTCAAATGATCCCTTGTTCTCAGAGAAGGAAGAATAACAAGCCCCGGGCTGTGGGAGCCTGTCTAGCTCTACCTGAAGGTGAGCCCAGGGATTCTTAGTGACCACTGTCCAATCTGTTTCCTAGAACTATGCTTTTTGACTCTGTGTTGTAGAACCCTCCTGCACCATGTCCATGCCCCAGGCCGCTGATCCTGGTATGATGTATAGGACTGGAGTTGGGGTGGGGGAGGTTGGTGGGACTGGGGACAAAGAAGTAGAAGAGAAACAAGAATTATGTCCTTCCCCAGCCTCCAGTTGCTTTCCTAGGACCCCCGGGAAGAGCAACCATTTGCTCACAGTATTTCCCGTATAATCCAAAAGCATAAACTTTACATATTTTGAATACATAAATTTCACATCATCCTTTCTTCCTTTTTCACTCTTTATTCAAATGAAATAAAGTGCTCAATGAGATACAGGCCTGGTCTTGTTTTAAATGACAGATTCAGAATTGCAAAGGGAGAGTGCCTCAGAATAAATGACCTGTATCTCAGTATTTCGGCCGAGTCCATTTTCTACCATTGAAAATCCCATTTAGCCACTTTGATGTGGAGCCGAATAGGTGGAGCATCATTTTACTACCATTTATCCAGCTGCACTTTGGCAAATGTCAAGTCCAAGGCTGTATATGTGGACTGTGGTGGACCAAATGAGGCCAGCATCCTGATGGCGGGCTTCTGTCTGACTGACGGCGCCTCGTCCACCTTCCTTCACTAGGAATCACCACTCGAAGAGAAGCGCTGGGTAAATGAAGCTTGCAGTTGCTTTCTTCTCTTCAAGATCATATCAGAACTCAGTGGATGTAGAGGCTACTTGCCACAACCCCAGCTCCAGAGTTTTGCAACTGCAGAAGAAGACATGAACATCTAAAGTTGAAAACAAACTGTTTTAGTCAGGTTTTTCATTGCTGCGGCTAAAAGATCTGACCAGAACAATTTTAGGAGGAAAAGTTTATTTAGAGGCTCATGGTTTCAGAGGTCTCAATCCATAGACAGCAGGTTCCATTCCTCAGAGCTCGAGGTGAGGCAGGACATCATGGTGGAAGAGTGTGGCAGAGGGAAGCAGCTCAGATGATGATCAGGAAGGACAGAGAGAGAGAGAGAGAGAGTGAGAGAGAGTGGAGGAGGTGGATGAGAGAGAGAGAAGTGAGAAGTATTAGGGAGGTGGAGGTGGATGTGGAGGGGGAGGGAGAGGGGAGGGAGAGGAGGAGGGAGAGGAGGAGGGAGAGGAGGAGGGAGAGGAATCTCTACTTGCCACATACAAATCTATATACCCCACAGCCCCGCCCCTGATAAACCGTATTTGATAAAACAATTTAAAGGCTGGAGTATGAGGTGCTAATGGTCCTGCTAACTCTAATTTTCTTTAATAGTGGCTATTGAGAAAAAATGACAGGCTGGTCCCTAAAATTTTCAATATAGTGGCTATCTGAAAAAATGTTTACAGGCTGGTCCCTAAAATTTTCCAGAGCTCTTACCACAGCTTCCAATTCCACTAGTTGAGCTGATTTTATGTGCAGTTATGTAAGTCATATTTTCTTTTTTTGTGACTACTGTAGCAGTACCATTTGAGGACCATCTGTAAATACATTAAATGCCTTAGGAATAGGTTGATTTTTTAATTACCTGTGGAAATATAATAGGATGATTAATACAAAAAGATAATATAGGGGACTTAGGAAGATGATTACTCAAAATTTGCAGAAGTAAGAGCATTTAGCTATAGCCCAATCATTATCATTGAAGCATAAGTATTCAATCTGTGATGATGAATAGGGAGTAATAATAGTAGCAGGGTGAATGCCAAATATTTTTAGTAGAAGTCTTAAGTCCTTGAAGAATAAGTTTTTAGCCACCATGGAGGTATAAGATTCAATTATACTTTTTAGGAAGAGACGGGCAAATGTATCCATAATAAAGGCCCTTGTTGCCAAAATACTCCTGTGGGTGTATATTGTGAAGAATAATAATCAACATCAGTGGTTGAGTTAAAAAAAAAAAATCAAATCTATCACAATGAGCTCTTACCACAGCTTCCTTCCACGTTGAGCTTTATGTGCAGTTATGTAAGTCAAATTTTCTTTTTTAGTGACTAAGCAGTACCATTTGAGGACCCATCTGTATAAATACATTAAAGCCTTAGGAATAGGTTGATTTTTTTATTACCTGTGGAAATATAATAGGATGTACAAAAAGATAATATAGGGGACTTAGGATCAGGAATAGAGCATTTAGCTATAGCCCAATCATTACATTGAAGCATAAGTATTCAATCTGTGATGATGAATCAGTAATAATAGTAGCAGGGTGAATGCCAAATATTTTAGTGTCTTAAGTCCTTGAAGAATAAGTAGCCACCATGGACCAAGGTATAAGATTTAGTACTTTTAGGAGGACGGGAATGCCAATAATAATGTTGCCTACCCATTGTGAAGAAATAATATTCAACATCAGTGGTTGAGAAATCATCTTCACAAGAGCTCCTTCGATGGCTTTTTCTACTCAAATTTTCCTAGCATCAGGAGTTATGTTATTGAAGATGGATCAGGATCTCCACGAAGGATGTCAAATAAAGGTTTTAGTTGGCCAGTAGGGGGTGTCAATTAATGTCTCCAGTAGTTTTTGGAAAATTGAGGGTGGTATCTTTATTTATTAGATTTGGGGGGTTAACAAAAATCCTGATTTTAAATCCTAAAATATGGGAGATCTGGTTTGAACTTTTTCTTCTGCTACATATAATCCATATTTTTTTAAATTTTCTACCACATCACTGAATATATTAAATAAGATTTTTTTTGAACTTCCTCCAGCCTGGGCCCCGTGCCCTGTTTTTTGAATTCCTGAAAAAAGGATTTCCATGTATGTCAAGATTTATGAATGGCATTTATTGGCCCAATGAAAATTTCCCCCATGTTTACACCTGGGGCCTGCGCGGGCCTGGGGCATCGGTTATGAGCTTGATCTTAATTTCTCTTTTTGGGATTTTGCCTAGAATTGCCTGATTGTTTATGATATTTTTGCCTGCGAGTATAATGATTGATTATAATATCTAACGTTTAGTCCTATGTGAAAATTTCGAGACGGATTGCACCTCTCATTGCGCCACTGCAATCCACATTTCCTGTGAAAAAGGCTAGTCCATTTAATATCTTTACACCTAGTTGTATATATACGGAAAGATCCATTTTAGTTTCCTCGCATGGACTGAGGGCTTGCTTTGGCGCTCCATTTATTTGCATTTTAATAATCTAATTGAACATCGAATGGCATAAGCTTGGTCAACATCTGCAAACACCACAACCTGAAGTTCTCCAAAGGTTGAATCAGCAACGGTTGGCATTACGGGCTTCATTAGGCGTCCTTCGAATCACGATTTTCGACAAGCTACCTTGTAGATCCCCAGGTCCCTTTGTACAGTATTCCTCCATGCATCATAAGGGCAGCAGCATTTATTCTGAGCTTCATACATATGGGTCATAATCTGTTTGAGCCTGTAAGTCTGCGAATTGGCCATTCTCTTGGCTGTTCATGTCCCTATATTATAGGTTTTCAAACCACGGCAGCACCCGCGTTTCATTTAGCTGTTTCTATACAAGAGTTCTTGGGAAATGGGCGATCGCCAAACCAAGCAATTGCCCCCACCCTGCTTAAATGTTGCCTTAACATAGACTTTTGCAGTCTGAGGGGGTTTACGCGAAAGGAGTTTAAGGGACTCCCAGCATACACAATGTGAAAGGTGCTTGGGGCCCATAAGTCATTGAATGCCTCTTTGAGATTTTTTTTTATTTGTTTTGTGAAATCTACTGACTGATGGGACACTCTGTCCTATTTTTTCTTTTCAAATGCTGGACGGTTCCCAATGTATCTGTGGAGTTGTCCCTAGAAGAGCGCATATATGCAGGAGTCAGAAAGACTTCAACACCCCACCTGCCTCCAGTCACCACTCAGTTAATCCCATCAGGGACTAAGTCACTGGTTAGGTTAAGGCTATAACCCAATCATTTCTCCTCCAGACCTTGCATTGTCTCACACATGAACTTTTGGAGGACACCCACAAACTAACAGTGTTTCTATATTTGGTCACTTCCAAGTTAATCTCAAATTTATAGTTTCTCCTGGGATGTGTTGCCTTCTCATTGGCTGTTTATCTTCGACTGACCACACAGATTGGTGATCCCTCTTCTAAAGCATTGGTAGTAAACAGGAATGAAGGAAAACAAAACCAGTCTCTTTTGAGTTTAACTCAATTTTACAAACAAATTGAGCACCTATTCTGCTTGCCTCTAGAGATACAGAAACTGGGAATAATAGGCACGTGTAGGGAGAGACCAGACTCTCAGAAATAAGAAGTTAACACCACAAAAGATGTTACAAGAGCACACAGGAGAGGCATTCATGTTCCCCAGTTGAGGGATCAAGGAAGGCTTCCCTGGAGGAGGTGATAGCTATGCTAAATCCTGGGTTGCATAGAAGTTTTTCAGGAAAGTGGGTAAGCATGATGAATAAGTAAATAAATAATAAAAAAATTAAAAAAAAAGAAGAAGAAGAGGATGAAGACAGTGTGTGCCGAGAACGCCATATGCACATGTTCTGAGGCATGAACAATATCACATATAATTATATCACATATAATTGCTTTCTAAATACTTCAGCATGGACCAACGGGTGTGTGTTAGTTTTAATCAACACCCTAGGAGTAATTTGTTAACATGTGGAGTAACCTGATCAGGAATACATACTCTAGAGTGTTTCATTAGCTTTGAAAGGCTCTAATTGGAAGTTCACACTCCAGAGGTAGTTTCTGCAGGGCTTCAGCAATCTTTATCTTCCTTCAGCACTGGAAGGTTAGTTCATTTGTATAATAGGTTTAAGAAATGATTTTTCTCTGGCGACACAAGTGGTACACATGATATATGGATGGCTAGGAATATGATCCGGACCCTCCATGCTTGCATGAACACAGTGTAAGAATTCTTCAAGTTTGACAGTTTACATCCTTCATAATGGCTCACCAAGCATAAGACCATCTGGTCCTATGTGCCATACTTAACAGATAATTCTGTTGCCTGAGTCTGACTAGTAGCTCTGCTGAATTCTGCCACTGGAATATTTTCTTATGCAAGCTGCATGTCAGAGAGCAAAGATTTCAACAAGCTTAGCAAAAAAAAAAAAAAAAAAAAAAAAATGCTTGTGCATTATTATGGCACCTGCTTTTGGGTGATTGATGGTGTGCATAGCATAATTTGGTGTGCGTCTTGCAACCTACTTAGTTGGGCAGTGGTGGTGGATAGCGTCTATGATCCTGTCTCATTTTAACTATGGCAGGCTGCAGATACCTTGCAAAAAGAAACTATTACCAGCAGCCAAATTGGCTAGAGTCGGTTTTCCACAGCACGGCTCCTGTGTTTGTTTTTAACAGTGCTAGCCATCCTTTCCTCCACTCCAGGGAGGGAGTTATCCAAGGTGACTCAATTCAACTGAGCAGCAGGAAGGAGCAGAATCCCGTGGAAAGGTGCCCAAACTCTGCCAGGAAGACAGTCCTGACAAATCTTCGGGATAACTCAAGGACAAAAATAAGAGGATCTGGCAAACAGGGGAGCTGGGAGCAGGAAGAATGGGGGTGTGAGGCACAGGTTAGGATGAGTAGGTCAGGACAGAGGCTCTGGCATACCTTCCTCAGGGCGCCAGAACATATTGTGTCGGCTTAAAGGAGCCACTCCCTGCTGGACACCAGCCAGCTCCCCATGGTCAAGCTTATTACCTATGGCTCCTCCACTCACCTTTCCTGGTCTACACTGCCTCCTGTGTTTCTGTTCAGCTAATGATGTCACCATCCTATCCCCAATTCTTTCCCCTTTTTTTTGGGGGGGGGGGGGGTGTACTAGGGATTGAACCCAGGAATGCTTTACCACTGAACTACAACCCGAGACCCCCCTCCCCTTTTTTGCTGAGGCTGGCCTCAAACTTGTGATCCTCCTGCCTCAGACTCCCAAGTCACTGGGATTACAGGCATGAGTCACTGTGCCCAGTTCCTCACCCCAATTTTAATTAATTACTAAGCCTAGCAACTTTTCCAGTGAAATGTCTCTTGATTGCTTCTATCCCCACTGACCCAAACCATCTGCTTTGGTTATGGACCCCATCTTCTCTCCTTTGGACCAAAGCCACAGCCCACACTGCAGGAGGCTCCTGTGGGTCTCCCAATTCCAGCATCATCTATCCATTTTTGCTTCAATACCACACCACAGCTGCCTTTCTAAAGCACAGTTTAAAGCCCTATAGAGATTCCCATTGTCCCTAGTAAACTAAATTCCAGATCATGGCGTATTAGGAACTATTTCAATCATAAGTAACAAAAACCTGACTAGAACTAGCTTGGGTAAAAGTGGAAAAGCTGTTGGTTTGTGTAACTGTATTAGAAGAAATACAAGGGTTGTACCTCAGGGACTTGAATCAGGGACTCAAATGCTGAGTCAGTGTTTGGAACCTATGAAAAAAAATATCACCTGAAAAAAACAACTCAAAGGAAGAGAGACCTGTTTTGGAGAGGTTTCAGGTTATGGTGGCGTGGCCCCCTTGCTTTCTGCCTTTGGTGAGGCAGGACATCACGGCTGGAAGCACCAACCCATGATGGAACAGAACTGCCCACCTGATGGCAGGCAGGAACCAAAGAGACTGAGGAAGGGGCTGTGGACAAGACATGCCCTTCCGGGGTGGTGGCGTACTTCCTCCAACGAGGCCTCACCACTTTCCAATAGTCCATTGAATTATGAACCTAACAATGATTACCTCATTGATGAGGTCCCAGCTTTGATCATCTAATCACTTCCCCCAAAGCCCCAACTCTGGACATTCCTTGTGTTGGAGACCAAGGCCTTGAGCACCTGAGCCTTTGAGGGACACTGCAGATCCAAATCATAACAAATGCCACTGGGATTTTCTCTCTGCTGTGTGTTGTCAACATCATCTTCCCCATCAGCCTGCATCATTCCCTGTTGCACCCTGGGGTTCACATCTACTCCACTGCACCCATTTTGTTTTTTCAGGTCCAAGTTTAAAACCCAGGGCAGTCTTCCTCTTGGTCTGACTGGGATAATGAGTCCATCTCTAGTCTAAGGGGCATGGCTAGGATGGTGTCACCTTGGTTGACTGTACGTGCTCCTGGACAAGGGCCAGAGTATGATGCACCATCAATACTGATGACAATGGATGTCCTTATATCACCTATCAAAGTCCTGGCCGTGGAACCATAGTCCAGTAATTTCCTCCCTGACGGATGCGCCTTGGCGAGGTGGTATGGGAGTGAAGCCCTTAGGCTCTGAGTTAAAGATAGATGGGGTCAGATCCCAGTCCTCCTAATTACTGGTTGTGTGAACCTCAGTTTCTTGATCTGTAGAATGGAAGGAAGGCTCAGCAATCCCTGTGTGAGGACTGACGGCGACGGACATCGAGAGCGCTGGGTACACAGCCTCGCTCACGGCGTGCACCCGCCAGCTCTTCCTGCTCTCGGCAGCCCTGCCAGGGTACTGCCAGGGTACTGCCTGCTGCCAACAGAATGAGATCAGAGCCGATCGGAGGAACAGGCCGACCTGATTCCCAGCACCCCAGTGACGTGGCCCATCTGACACCTCGGAGGGGGCAGTGCCAGGAAGAGCAGCTCTTGGCACATGCTCTCCTCCAGACGGCCGGGTGGAGGTCCCTTCAAAGCACCTTTGTCGCCCTGCCAGAGGAGGACAACATCTGGGAGGCAGCTCTTCAGCTCTGCGGTTGAAATGCCTCCAGCCTTGTGGGTCACAGCCTGGAACCGTCTCTTTATTAAATAATAATTAAGAGGTCCCTGTACAGGGAATCTGGGTATAATTATCTGACTCATTAAGCTGCCCAGTCGAAACTGGGAGGTTGTTTTACTGTCTATGGTTCCACTCTTAGGCAATTTTCACATTTCTAGAAGCAGCAAGTAGAGTCTCACTTTTGTTGGGGGCTCAGACTCAAGGTCACCTGTTTAAGTAGACCCATCACTCAAGAAAGGCTCCCACCGAGCACTGGGCTAAAAGGGGTGAGTCCTCCCCTTTCCTGTGCTGCGAGATCAAAATTGGTCTTGGAACAGAGAACACAAGGAAAGGCCGAGGGACCAGCCGGGCAAGGAATCAGCTCATTAGTAGTCTCTGTGGAGGTGTTGGAATTAAGCAAGTTAAAAGCATATTAGTTTAAATGAGACTTTTCATAAATGAGGGGAGGTGTTTAGGTAGGAAGCAAATGTAATCATTTTGTGATGGGGCATAATTTGATAATTAATGGGGAAGTTGTCAGTATAATCTTGAGGGAGCCCCAGGAAATGAAGAAATCTGTCTTTATTAAGGAAAACTCAGGAGAAAAAGCTATTGGAATGCAGGCAATTCAGCAGCAAGGTCCTGGTAGCGAGTCTTTATTAGATGTGTGTGTTGGGACACAGTCTTTCCACCACATCTGTGTTTCGTCCTGATTCTCCAGGCCCACTTCCTTCCCGAATGGAAATAGGAGAACAAAGAATGTTACAGAGGGTGTGAAGCAAACGTAGGTTTCTTTCTGCTACTGAGGAGACGGGGCCAGCATCCTTACCTTGCTCCCCAAGAAGGCAGGGAAAGACTAAAGCTAACTGGGCTCCCTGGAGGATCAGCCGGATTCTCAATGCCCTAAAGCCTGCCCAGCTGGCGCCCTGCTATTCCAGGGCGCTGGAAACAAGCTCCTAGCATCGCCCTCGAAAGAAGGGCTGTGCAGACTCCCAGTTGGCCAGAAAAGGAGTCCTGGGGAAAAGTCCTACAAAGGTACCCACTGCACTGTGGCCAAGGATCCCCGGAGCCAGAATGCCAGGGCTCGCTTTCCACGCGGCCATGTGGGGTTGCTTGACCTCACACATTCTGTCCAGGTCTCTGAGCTTCAGTTTCCTGGTGCCTCACGGGGCCCTTATGAGGATTACAAGAGTCATCCTAGGTAAAGGACTCACAGCACTGCCACAACTTAAATGCTGCTCCGCAGGTGCCAGCTGCTACTAGGACTTTGCTTCCAGCATGGTACTTACTAGCCACATGTGGCCTCTGAGCGCCAGAAATGTGGCCGTTCCTGGTTGATATGTGCTAGAGGTGTAAAATGCACACAGGTTTCAGCTTTTGTACAAGAGAAAAAGGATCAATTTGTCTCATTGATCATTTTGACAGTGATTGAGTACGCACTGAAATGATAGCATTTTGAATATATTGAGTCAAATGAATATATTATCAAAATGAATTTCACATTGAAACGACAGCATTTTCAATATGTTGAGTTAAATAAATATATGATCAAAATGAATGTCACCTGTTTCTTTTAGTCTTTTACTATGGCAAAAAGCACACACATAAAATTTATCATCCTGTTTTCAAGTGTCCGGTTTCGTCTTGTTAAGTATATTCAGATTGTTGTGAAAAAGATCTCCAGAACTCTTCATCTTGCATATCGGAAACTCTACACCCATTAAACAGTTCCCCATCTGCCTCCACCCCAGTCCTAGCAACCACCCTTCCACATTCTGTTTCTATAAATTTGATGTCTTCAAATGCTTAATGTAAGTGGAATCCCATTTGTCCTTTTGCAACTGGCTTTTATTCAGCGTGATGTCCTCAAGCATCATCTATGTTGTAGCAAGTGACAGAACTTACATCCATTTTTAAGGCTCAATAATGTCCCATTATTTTTTAGGTGGCTATTAGGGAATTCAGGTTTTTATTTACATTTCATATTATATTGCTATTGGATATTGATAGCCAAGAACCAAGGATTCTCAGTCCTGTCTGCCCAGCCCCTCCTTATAATAAGAGCGGGGGCGCTTTCCTGAAATGAATTCCATAGATAGTGTAACTCATCTATACATATAACTTTTAAAAAAAAGTTTAATGACCTAACAGTAATATAAGGGATAAATGAAAGGAATCAACAGGAGGAAAATATATATTTCAAGTCATGGTTAAATGTGAGTGCTTGAAGACAAAGTAACAGGATGCTTCAATGTATATGTAAAATCACCATTAGTGGGATAGTTATCAGTGCAGAAGAATAACACAAATGGTATTCTAATCAGATATATGATTTTCTAAAATGGAACAGCTTATTCAAGTTTCAACAAAACAAAGTGCAATTTTCTATTTATATTATTACACTCCTGTGAAAATGAGTATAGATTTAAATGGAGCAAAATATATAGGTACATATAGAAACTGCAATTATGTTCTAGGCTCAGACATCCAAATAGTTTTTTATTTCCTACCTAAAGGAATGCCCAACCCTATATTTAGAAATAAGAGGACCCCAGGGTAACTTTTCATTGTGCAGAACTGCCCTGTGTACCACAGAGCATCCTGTTACCCTGGTACCCTGATACCCACTGAGGGCTGCAGCATCCTCCGTCCCTGGGACAATCCAAAGCAGCCCTCCATTTTCTATCACTTCCCCTTGGAAGCGGCAGAGCCTTCCTGAGACGCAGCAATGCCGTATTGTGAGAAACATCATCTAGTGAGACCAAAAGTCCAGTGTTGAGTGAGCTGCTCTGCTTTCTTTCCAGTGGTCTCACCCAGTCCCACCTCCCTGCCTGGCCTTCAGAGACTCTGCATGAGGCTAGTCCTCTGCCCAGCCGAATCCCACTCAGAGACTTGGGAGTTCCTCAGAACCTCAAACACCACAGACAGCATCTTTCCCTTCAAACCGGCACCCTTCCTTGAGTTCCAGGTTTCAGTGTCACCCATGTTTCCTCAGGACCAGAAACTTCTTTCCCTCTCCCTCCACCCTTAGATTTGATCCTGCTGCATGGCGCCAGAGCCAGTTCCTCTCTCACTCCAGGTTCACGCCTTGCCCTTTGACCCCCAGACTTCTCCCCGGTTCCGCCTGCTGTCACGCTCAGCACCTCCAGTCCACCTGCCCATCACAGCCCCCGATCAGCACCCAGCTCACCACCGGAGGCCGAGCTTCCATTCTCGTCCTCCAGAGGGCCCCACCAGGACCTGGGTTGGCGTTCTACTCAAGCTCCACTCCTTCCCTGCTGCTTTTGGAGCAAGTGAGTCAGCTTTTCTCCATCTCTTTCCTCACCTGTAAAGTGGGCATCACAGCATCTGCTTCGTAGCATTGTCTTGGAGAATAAATAAAAATGTGTTCGGAAGGCCCCAATGGCTAGCCTGACACATAGGAGAAATGAAGCAAATGCTGTTCCTTGGACCATATTTTCTCTTCTTCAGGCTTGCTTCTTCTATGTGCTACACCAAATATTAGCATATGTCTCACATCATCTCAGTCAGGCAGATGTCCCAAACAGACCACAAAGGGAACTAAGACGTCACTAGAAATGAATTGAGATGCAGACATGTAGATATACTCAAGTACAAGGAGAACATCTTCAGTGGGCTTCCAAGGGGCATGAGAAGCAGCAATGGACGGCCACTTAGCAGGCCGAGTAACTGAATGCACAGCTTTGGTTTTGCAGCATGGGAAGATGTTTGGGCCAGTAGAGACTGTGAGCCCACATCTATCTGGTCTATTTGAAGGAGTACCCAATTGATGTCATTTGAGGGTATGCCTTTTGTCTTCATTTGGGTGTGGCCATGTCACTCTCAGGCTATTATTCACAGGCCCACCTACTCTGGGGAGCTTTTATATCCTCACAGGTCTTGACCATCCCTCCCCACCTGGAAGTCCTCACCAAGGACACACCTGGTGAGGTTCTCTCTTGGGTTGCTTTGTCTCTCCATGACATTTCAAATCTCTCAGGCGCAAGAACAGCATCTTCCACTTCTTCCTATTCCTCAGCCCCAGAACACGGCTCTGTTAGGAGATACCCGGTAAAATGGGATAAATGAAGGATAAAGATAAAGGAAGAGGCAAATGAAGGGAGGAAAGTTGCAGAGAGTGTGTGTGTGGAGGGGGGGGTATGGGAGAGGCTACAAGCTTGCTTTCTCAGATGGTGTGAGCAAGGTCCTGCTTGGAGGGACAGGTGTGGTGGCCCAGCCCTGTAGATCCATGTCATTTCCATCCTTGGGGAGCTTTGTTCTCCCCAAAATACACATGCTGAGACTCTTACAAGGATTTTTCTTCCTCTGGGCAGATTTTGCCACAAATCATCAGATAGAAATCAAAATTAGGTGTGGTCTCTCCTAACTAAAAGTTGAAGACCACCTCAGATTGCCCTAAGGAGCTGGACTTGATCCACCTAATGGTGCCTACCATCAGCTGGAGAGGAAATTGTTTTGGTATGAAAATCAAGCATCCATTAGGAGGCCCCTCCTTAAAAAAAAAAAAAAAAAAAAAAAAAAAAAAAAAAGCTGTTCCCAAAATTGTTTCTTCCAAATATAGAACCTACTTGAAACAAAGTTTAACCTTTCTGGGGTTCAAGTTCATTTATTCTTTGCCTATACAACTTCAGCAGCTTCTTTACTTCTAAGAACAAAGGCTCATTAAAAGAAAAAAGTCTTTAAAGTCTCCTTGGACATCAAATAGTTCTTCAGAGGAAATGCTTTGATGAGTTAAGTGTAAATGAGTAAGAAACATACGGATTAGATTTCTCATATTATACACATGGATTTGAGAATTGAGAGGGAAAATCTTTTTGGAAAATGTGGTTTGGATTTGGATTCTGCCTACTCGACAAACACTGATTAAGTTAAAGAAAATGGATTTTCCTTGCGTCTCCTTCCCCACCTTCAACCTCAGGAACTAGCAATCATTCTCTCTAAAGAGTAATGTCAGACAATCAAAGACCAGGAGGATTTTTAAATAGGACACACACAGATTAGTGATGTTTATAAACTGAAAAGGTTTTTGTAGCTGACTCTCTTCCCAGCAGACTGGTTTTAAAGCATTGCTTAGAAACACCTCTCTATTGGCTCATTGCGGCTCACTAAGTGCGAGGAACCCTGAGCCC
Source organism: Tamias sibiricus (assembly GCA_025594165.1). Taxonomy (NCBI): domain Eukaryota; kingdom Metazoa; phylum Chordata; class Mammalia; order Rodentia; family Sciuridae; genus Tamias; species Tamias sibiricus. The sequence goes on from CM046658.1 coordinate 209,842,213, forward strand.
TGTGTGTTGGTGAGCTAAACTCTCCTCTGGTAACCAGATTCCGTGGCTGGTAATCCCATTTCAGGAGGCCTCTTCCTACCCTCGGGTAGATGATTTTACCAGTTGTGGCCTTGACGTGACATTATGCATACACCACAAGTTGAACCCAATTGAGAGTGTTTTCTTTGAGTCAGCATGAGCTTTTATACAGTGGAGATAAGAGATTAAATGGGATTAGGCTTGTGTAAGCAGTTGACACAAAACGTGGCACAGGGAAGGTGCTCATTAAATGCCGGTTCTGTCTGAAAAATCTGAAAATAGACTCTTGTTGCCTGTGAGGATCAGAAAAGCTCATCCTGCACAGCCCTGCTAAGTGGAGGGCTGGCTGTAAAATCTGGGCAGCTCTGCTTCCTGGCACTGACCACGCTGGGCAAACACGTCTCTGTCCGGGATTATGGAGATTCCTATTGTGCAGGCACCGGAGCTGGACGGGATGCAGCGCAAGCCCCAGGGCAGCCACGTTTCTCCTTGGGCACAGGGAAAGGCAGTAGGAGATCCCAGCTCAGAAGGAGAGGAAGTAAGGCAGAAGCACAGAGAAAAGAGAGGAGTGGATCCTGTCAATTCTGCCTCCCAAGTATGGGTCCTTTTCTTTTTGAACAGTTTTGTTGAAATATAGTAATTCATATAGTATACCATTCACCCATTTAAAGTGCACAATGCAATAAGGAGGGAGGGAGGGAAGAATAGAAGTTCATTGGATTGGACGCAGAAGAATGAAGGGAAGGGAGGGGGCATGGGGATATGAAAGAGTAGAATGAATCAGACATTACTTTCCTATGTTCATATATGCATACACCACCAGTGAAAATCCACATCATGTACAACTGCAAGAATGAGAAGTTATACTCCGTGTATGTATGTCAAAACACACTCTACTGCCATGCATGACTAAAAAGAACAAATAAAAAAATAAATAAAGCACACAACTGTATACCATACACAAGAGTTAACACAAAATGGATTAAAATGTAAAATGTGAAACTGTGAAAAATCTTAGAAGGCCAAGCACAGTGGCACATGCCTGTAATTCCAGCAGCTCGGGAGGCTGAGGCACGAGGATCGTGAGTTTGAAGCCAGCCTCAGCAAAAAGCGAGACACTAAGCAATTCAGTGAGACCCTGTCTCTAAATGAAAAATACAAAATAGGGCTGGGGATGTGACTCAGTGGTTGAGTGCCCCTGAGTTCATTCCCCAGAATGAAAAAAAAAAAAAAAAAAAATCTTAGGAGAAAATAGGGGAAAAGTTTCTAGCCATTGGATTTGCAATGGCTTCTTAGATATGACACCAAAAACACAGGTAACCACAGCAAAACTGGACAAGAGGGATGCTATCAAACAAAAAGCTCCCACACAGCCAGGAAACAGCAGAGTGAAAAGGCAACCTGCAGAACGAGAGATGACATTTTCAAAGCATTTCCAATAGGGGATTACCCTCCAAAATACACAAGGAAGTCCTATGACTAAACAGCAAAAAAATCCAAATAACATGATTTTAATACTGTGTTAAAGAGTTGAATATACATTTCACCAAAGGAGACATACAAATGGCCAATAGGTATATGATGTTATGCTTACAATAACTAATCATCAAGGAAGTGAAAGTCAAATCAACAATGAGGGGGCTGAGGCTGTAGCTCAGTGGTGGAGCACTTGCCTTGCATGTGTGAGGCACTGGGTTCAATCCTCAGCACAAGAAAGGAAGTAAGATATTGTGTCCATCTACAACTAAAAAATATATATGTATATTTAAAAATCTTTGAAATCAAAACAACAACAATAAGGTATTACCTCCACCTGTTAGAATGGCTGCTATTTAAAAAAAAAAAGAAAGAAAAAGATAAGAAGTGTTGGAGAGAGGATGTGGAGAAAGGGAACCCTTGTACACTCAGTGGGAATGCAAATTGGAATAGCCACTATGGCAAACAGCATGGAGTTTCCTCCAAAGTATTAAAAATAGAATTACTGTATCCACCTTGTTATGGTTTGGATCTAGAATGTCTCCCAAAGTCTCATGTGTTTGGAGGTGGGATTCTTAGGAAGTGATTGGCTCATGAGGTTTCTGACCTCATCAGTGGATTGATTCATTGAAGGCTGAATGGACCGCTGGGAAGGGGCACCTAGTTGGAGGACGTAGGTCACTGAGGAGTATGCTGGAAGGGTTTCTCTTCTCTCCTGCCTTTTTTCTCTTTCTTCTTTCTCGTCTCTCTTTCTCTCCCTGCTCTGTCCCTTTCCCAGCTGCCATGAGCCTATCAGCTTTCCTCTACCATGCCCTTCTAACCTAATGCATTATTCATAGCAGCCAAAAGGTGAAAATCATCTCAGCTTTCTGCTCTCTTCCTTTCCAGGTCAAGCATCTCTAAGGTCAGGCCACGCCCATGCAAGGGTGGGCACTAAACAAGCTGGAGGGCTTGTACAGAGGCTTTCGTAGGCACCCCCAGCGCATGCCCAGTGGACACCTGTTCTGCAGAGCACGGGAAGGGAGGAGGGAGAGGCCGGCTCCTCGGTGACCATACTGGAGGCTCACTTGCCAGCCAGCACCGGCAGATGCACCACGGGAATTCCCCATATGGACATTTCGCAGCAGCTCTGGCCTTGTCATCAATTTTCTGACGAGGCTGAGTCACCCCCACTTCAGTCTCTCCATTTTTACTCATTTCCAGTTGGTTCCTCTTTGCCCTAATCATAAATGCTGTTAGAACTTGGGGAACAGATTTAAACTTTAAGGTATGATAACTAAGAACACTGTTCAGGAGAAAAGATTCTGAAATTAGGAAGTACGGGAAAAACCAATCCACCCCTAAGCCTTGAGACAGTCTTACAGACTTTCCACAGGGTGATCATTAATCGATTCGTTTGTACCCTTTAGGTGCAGTTGTCAACCCAGCTGTGATTCTAATGAATTATTTTTTTTACCCCCGTGTTTCTCTATCTCCTTCACAGTTTATATGATAAAAGACTTTGTAAAATTTTACCTTGCTGAAAATTATCCAAAACATCCTTTCTCCACGTGTGTTTTGTGAAACAGTTTTTTTCAGTGTGATAAGTGTGCAGGACATCTCAGAGCCTTAATGTTCTAATGTGTCCCGTGACTCTCTGAGAGGAGCTATAATACGGGGCTTCTCAAACTTGAGCTATACTGGACTTCTTAAACTATATATTTTGCTTTCTATTTTATTTTTTTAGCTTAAGTAGGATTCCTGTGTAAAGAATAATAATAATGAGGACACAGAGACAAGGTGCAGAGACAGGGAAGGTGGCAGAGTGGCTGAGAGGCCAAGCTGCCAAGCTTTATTTATATCAACAGGTTACATTAAGTCTTTAGTATCATATTACATTATTGTTTAGAGTATTAATAAGGTTGCTTATTCTGTAGTTACATTTCACAGGTACAATATGCAATGTCAGGAGCTTTGTGCAGCTCTTAAGAAAGTCCATTGTCTAAAGTTACTGTTAAGTGGGTGGATCCAGGAGCTCTGAGCTTGGTGAAACATCATAGTTATCTAGCAAGCAAGTTCTTTTATTCCCAGGAGTTATGTGCCTAAGATTAAGGTAGAAACCCTCCTGAAGAACATTGTTACAGTGGCCAGGCATCCCATGTCTTTTAAAAGGAAGTTTCCCAGCAGCCAGGCATTCTGTACCTTTGCACAGAAACTTCCTAGCCATTAAGCATGCCACAAATCACGAAGTTCATCAGAGACCCCAACCCCAAACACAGAACCACTATATTTCTGCTCTGAGATTTACTCATTTGTTAATTCCCTTGACCTCCCAATCTAATAACCCTGTGAAAAAATGATATATTAGCTTTGTGTGGCATGTTCTAGTGACCTTCTGCTAATGCCCAGGGATCAATGGTTTCTTCTGTAAGGATGACCCCAGAATACCCTTTAATAATCTGCTCTAGAATTTACCAAGCTCACTGATCTGCACCTTTTGAAATCTACCCTTTCCTTCCCTTCCCCTGATGTGACCCTCTCTCCTTTCTCAGGAGTTGACCCACACCATCTCTGAAGTTCAGCACTGTGATAGTTATAGCACAAACAGCCCCAAAGACTTGGTGTTTTAAACACAGTTAAAAGGCTATCTCTGGCCTTCAGTTATCTCCTAGCCAGGTGTGCTCTGCCCTTTCCAGAGAACATACAAACTAAATCTGAGTAACTCAGGTTCATGGTCAAGGTGGATTCCTACTAATACTCCCTGAGACTTTCATGCTGCTCACAGGAGAAAGATGCTCTGGGGTGTTAACAGGTCTAGGTATTGGTGAAGCCTTTCCTCCCAAAGTGCTGTTCACCCTGAGAATGAAAGAAGAGGATGCATTTATCAGGACATGGCTGGTGGGGGTGGGGATGCAGGATAGGGAAAACTCTGGTGACTATTCAAGGAATGAAAACACAGCCAGAGAACAGAGATAAGGGGGGAAATTCTTGGCGGGTACAGAGGCCACAGCTTGACTTATGAGGCATGGTAAAGAGCACAGAGCCATCATGGGAAGGTCTGAGCAGGAAAACACCATGATCTTGAACTCTTTCCCCAAACAGTGGACACCCATTTTTTTTCTCTTCTCTTGTCCTGTATGTGGTTTTTGGAAGCTCTACCCACTTGTTTTTAAAAATTAGTCCTCAGCATTTTCTAAACATCTCAGAGGGCCCCACGTATGACGTCACTTCGAAGGGGCTTCTGCTGCTCTTCAATATCTTTAGCTCTGTGAATTTATTTTTGTATATGCCCTTTAACATTCTCAGTTGTTAGTGTATGGTAAAGGCTTCAAAGGGTGGATTTGGGTTCTGAAAGTGAGTAAGATGCCGGTTGGGGAAGAGAAAAAAAAATTTCCCAGATGCCCAAAGCTTTGGAGGCTGTACAAGAGACATCAAGGTCCCCTTCTTCAGCAGCTTAGGAGCAAACATGGTGAACTACAGCAGGGATCTGCAGGTGGCCTGAACCCTGGCTCTCATACAGCTGGCTATGGGATCCTGGCCAAGTGAATGTACTACTTGCATCATAGCCTATGAAATGTAGAGGTTCAAACACTGATCTCTACCCCCAGACTTCTCCCTTCCCCCTCATCTGTCCTATCTGCTTGTGCATACATTGCAATGTAACAGCTATGTCTCCTAAGGCTTTTTTCCATCCAAGCCACCACCTCCTGCCTTAAACCATTTGCAGTTCAGAAGCTGGACGGCAGACACAGCATCTGGGAGCAACTTTCTTTGGGTGAGAAAGGGGGTGAAAATGTGCGATTCTGTTTCATTTCCTCAACCATTTTCTTAATACAGTTCCGTCTTCTGGCATCCATCAGCAGAAGGAACTGGTAGGTGATTACAGGACTGTAATCTTGCAGAACCCAGGGCCGGCCTCTCCCTGCAGCCAAATGAGTGATTTGTATTTGGTTCAGTTAAAACTAGAGAAAAGTTAGATTAGCACAGACATTTGCTTGGAAAAGGAGGATATTGCACATGGGAGTGACTTTCTTGAGGAAACACATTTCCGAAAAGACACGTAAGTGCTTTTATTCATAGGAAAACGTTTTACTCAATGGTCCGTCATCGCCTGTTTGGAAAGCTTGTGGTGAGCCATGCAAGAGGGAAGAACATATGTGGACAAAAGCAAAAATAGTTCCCCAAACTAGTCACAGCAGGAGAGAGTTAGCAGGATGCAAGATAATTAGTTCAGTTTGGGGACAACCACCAATGGAAGTGCCTTTTCTTTGGAGGCTCTTTTCTTGTTAAAGAACAGGCCTCGCAAGATACAGACCATCTTCCTTTGATATAGAGCAGATGCAGGCTCTGGCAGCCCAGACCCTGCAGTTCACCAAGACCCAGAAAACCTCCTCCCCCGATACTGTCCCCATCTGAAAACCAGAGGTGCCAGGTTCCATCAGGAAGGAAGAAGCATAGATGGGAGTAGGTACTCCTCTGCAAACTGTCAGATCCCATGAAGCAGATCCTATGGGCTCCTTAGGAGGAAAAAGTCATGGGGACCAAGCAGTTTGTAGTAGGACAGCGCTTCAGTTCTGCTTCTGTGGCCCACTAAAGTACCAATTGCTTGCAATACCCAGTATTTGCAAGGGAGTCCAGGGGAGTCATCGTGAAGTCTGCAGAAAGGCCAAAGGGGAGGAGAGGGACTGAAGGCGTCACCTCTTTCCTTTTGAGGCAGCTCTTTATGGAGATCTCTTGGATGGATTAGTTGGTCCTGGCAGGGATGTATATCAAGACCCTAAAGGACAGCTCCTTGTGGGAAAGAGGATGCCTGGCTGGCGAACTGGTCTCTACAAAGGGCAAGGACTGGCTCTGGAGTAGAGTGTGTTGCAGGTTTGAACCTCCAACCTCCCTGGCATAGCCTTTGGGAGTGACTTCTGGGCTACCTAGCTATCCACGTCAGGATGCTACCACTGTGGGAAAAGACTTGAAGTGCTATGGCCGAGCAGATCCTTGTTCACTGCCTTCTGCTATGCCAATGGGGAGGGACCTCAGGATCATGGTACTCCCAGGTTTGTGGGACTGCCCAGGTCATTGACCCCAGTGGACAAAAAACAGTCTTGATGTTCTTCAGAGAATTTGGGTGGGTTGGAAGGCCCTGGGGGTGGGGGCAATGTTCCCAATGATAACGGCATCTCAGGATTTGAGCAATGAATTGGAAAAACATAAGATGTGGTTCACTTGAACTCCACGCAGGTGAAGCAAATTATACTGGTCCTGTTTTGAGGGGGTTACTGTGAAGTTAATAAAGCTAACATTTTTCAGTCCCTTTCTCTTGCACGGGGCTTTCACACTCCAGAAGTTGCCTAGCAATGGGGCCACATGGCATTTGCTGTTGTGAAATTTTGAGAGCAAGAGATTTTCATATTATTTTTCTTAAAAAGAACCTCTAGGATTGTGAATCCCAAATAGAGGGCCCCACCAAACCTGAAGTTTGGCATTATTCCCACGAACTGGCAAACAAGGTAGAAAATCAGGACCATTTTTGGGATCTGGCAATATCAAAACAGGGACTGGGGGGCGGGGGAGCTCTGCCTTTGGTACCTGCCCCAGCCCAAGGGCTGAGGATCCAAAAGTCATCCTCAGTTATTGCATTTAAAGAATGGATGTTTCAAGAAACTTGTAAGTGTGGTGTTTTCTGGTTAACACTCCAAAGGAAGGGCTGTCAGTTTCCAGGCTGGTGACAGACTAAGAGGGAAACGTGAGCAGAGTGGCCATCTGAAACACAGGCTGGCCCCAGGGACATGGTTCAGTGAGCAGCCGAGGAATCAGGGGCTGTGGGATTCAACTGCAGATGCACCGTGGGTGCCTCTGGCCAGAGGACTTCTGCAGAATTGGAGGGAGCCAGAACTACATGCTGGTTACAGGGAGCGTCACCTCCCGGCAGGATGAGTCCCTGGCCTCTGTCCTACCACCTCACTCAAAGAGCATGTCCTGAACTGCCGATGTGGGTCAGGAGTTGGGGACAAGCCCCTTAAAGAGCCTGCAGTCTAGCTGAGAAGAAGTGGGCAGGCAACAGAACATGGGAGGAGCAGGCCCCCCTGCCTCAGGAGTGCGGGGCGTGTCACAGAGTGCCGGAGGTGACATTGGTGAGCGAGCGTGCCAGGCAGGATGGCAGGTGTGGCCGATGAGCTGAGAGCCTGAGGTGTGGGCAGGCTCTGGGGCAGGGCCAGTTGTCTTATAGTGCTAAGTATAAGAGTGGTGAAGAGTACAGGGGTCCG